>CM061548.1:336183414-337383414 GCA_030864215.1 Capsicum pubescens
CACGTTAATATCACCATTCTTTTGTAGCTCATGTATGTAGAAAAGATTTGATGAAGTTTGTTTCGTTCTATCTCCTTTTATGAATCCTCCATTAAGATGTGCTATGCATATTGCATTTTCTATGTATAAAATTGTGGTACATTGTCACATTTCAGACCATATTTTTCTCGAATGAGATGTATCATGGACCTCAACAACACACATTCTCGGTTCGCTTCATGAATAGCTATTATCTCAGCATGATTCGATGAAGTGACTACAATAGACTGCTTTGTATATCTCCAAGATATAGCAGTATCTCCATATGTGAACACATTGCATGTTTAACGCTGAGATTTATGTAGGTTAAATAAATTCCCAGCATCAACATAATCAACAAGATCGGGACTGCAACCTTTAGAATAAAATAAACTCATGTATTTTATCCTATTTTGATGTCTCCTAGTAGGAGCAGAAATATACCTTGCTAACGAATTGAATGAAAAGGCTAATCAGACCTTGTAGTATTTACAAGATATACTAGTGCACCACTTGCACTAAGATATGGTACTTCAGAACCAATCCAATTCAGTATATTTCTCTTTTCAACAAATAATCTATTGCTTTTGAAAACTCTCCAAGAGTTCCAATAATTTTCAAGCTATAAGCTTATACAATATAAGGATTCTAAATAAGTTTCTCAAAAACTTTTATATGCTTCAAACATTTTAAATCCTTAGAAAGTTTCATATAAATTTTGTAAAGTGACAATATTCAACATGTCATATGTGACATCTTCAAGTGTCTGGACTGCAAATCAAATAAGTTTTACACTTATCAAGATACATCCTTTCATGTCACTTTATAAATGTTTCTACGTCAGCATGCTAAAATAAACATAGAATTTAGATCCTCGTATCTTTTATAATATTGTGCTAATATTGTATCAATGATATTGATAATACATTATTTTGTATCGGTTCACAATTCGACATAACATTTTGAGATCACATCACTTCATTATTTCCAGGTACCCAAACCTTTCATAAAGTTTCATGAAGTGTTATGTCGTAGGCTCTTCAAGAGCACATTGCCTTCTTATTATGAACATTTGTTCCTTATCCTTTTCAAGGATAATTTTGATTTAGAACTAATTAGTCTACCACATTTCACGCATGCATAGACTTTGTCCTTCAGGGACACAAAATAGGAGCACTTGCAGCTTAAATATTAGATACTTTCGGCATTTGACTTGAATTATCTTTTGAATGAGGATATGATGATAATTCCTGACATATTTCATATCTGCTTATAATCTCCCCTTATGTTAGGAAAACTAACATACATTCTCTATCTTCTTTGAGGAATCCATCATTATGTGTTATGGTAAATTCACTAATCGTATACCGCACATCAAAATTATTAGATGAAATAGTTGGTTCCTGACCTTGAACCAATTGAGAGGGAAGAAATAATCATAATTTATTGGTCTAATGCATACAAGTGCTATTGTATGCAACATATCATATTTTAGACCAACACATGAAGCTTTATTCTCATTAGCAATAGTTTAGCTATTTATCGAAGGCATTCAATGTCAAACCATCATCATCAAGATAAATTATTTTGATTACACAATCTGAAAGTTATGCTCTTAACTCAATTTTATTGAGAAAGCAACTTTATAAATGTCAAACTGCAGGTTGACAATAAACGTACAAGTGATCATATTATATCGATGCATCTTTTCAAGATATCACATAATAGGTGAATGATCCCATATTCACCTTTTATACTTTTCAGATTTTAAGAGATCCAATCCCAAAATTAGTTGATTCAACCAACTTATCATGAGAACAAGCAACATTCAAAATTCATGAAGAATTTTCTAATTCTTCAATTTATGTTTAATACTTAATATGCACATCTTTGGGATGTCGTAATCGTTCATGTCAACTTATGAACTTTTATACTAGTAAATTCCAAGTTTACCATGATATGCACATTTTTTCTTTAGTAAATTTCAGATTTACTATTACATGAATAAATTTTAGATTTACTACTTTAGAAGTAGATTTCAAAATAACTCTTCTCAGTTATTCATCCTCTTTCGGAGGTGAGTTGTGAAACCATCACAATCAAGTGCACGTTTGTATTGATAAACTTTACTAAATATTATCATATTCACCTTAGCGAATGGATCTGTACTTATAACAATTGAAATTCTCATTCCCTAGAAATAGAATATAATCGTGCCTTGAAATTCTCATTCCCTAGGAATGAAATATGCGCGCCTTGAAATTCTCATTTCCTAGGAATGGAATATAATTGTACCTTAAGCCTATCAACTTATGATAGCTTATAACCTCTTTCAAAATATTGCTAATTCAAGAGAAAATCGAGGTGTGAATATAATGTAGAGAATTTTTCTCTAACATATCTTATAATCATAATAAGCGTGTGAAAATATTATCACTTTTGATGATTATTATCATATTGTCCCTCCAAGCTTATATTTGTGCATTCAATCACTTGTCTTCTTTCAGACATATTATGCATTGCTACCACATTCCCTTTAAGAATGAAGCAAGTTGTCAACTTTCAGATTCATCATATATTACTACCATATTCACTTCATGAAATAAAGCATATGAATAGGATATATTTCATGACTTTTCACCAAATACCCATTATTTTGCCTTAGCCATCATAATATTATCAATATAGTGCATTGAGATCCAATCTCAACTTCTTATCCATATAAAGGCGTCTTAGGCATAAATTGATGGGACTTGAACCCAACATATTATCATTCCTTTTGATAATATTATTTTTGAGGAATAAATTTAAAACATAAATAGTTTCAAACCAATTATTTTTCCTCAAATTCAACAATAATTATATTATTAGTAGCAAAATATAAATAACTTAAGGAATTACTAACCTTGAAATCCTATTAGATTTATAATCACACCTTGTTTGGCAAAGTCTCGTGCTGATAATGTGTTATGAAATATAAAGCAAAAAAGAAGAAGAATAGAGAGAGAAAAGAGGAAGATTCTTTATTTGTCAAGAGGGATTCTTGATGTGTGTGTATTACAATAAAAGAAACCCTTTTATTTATAGGGGAAATTTACTCCTAACTTCTGACTAAAAGACAGATACTCTGAATCCTGATAGATATCAACTAGATCTTGATAGATCTTATATATATTCTTGATAGACATTCACTATAATATAAATACATTTATAACACTTACATAATAATAAGTAAGAATTATAAAAAATGGTTCAAAAAAATGAGAAAAATGATAAATAATTTTTTTGGCCATAGAGAGGTGCCACATCACCTTGTCTATATTTTGCATTATTTTAAATAGAGAAAATGGCCAAAAGCCTCCCCAACCTATGCCCCAAATCTCAACTACACACCTATACTTTGCGGGGGGTCCTATGACCCCCCTGAACTATTTAAAACAGAAATTATAACACCCCTAAAAAGCCACAACCACATTTATGTTGACAAGTGAGATACAAGCGTTTTGACACGTGTAAAATATATTTAATTTTTTTAATCAATTTTATATTCATTTCCTTCTACAATTATTACTTCATTATTTTATTCGTCCTTTTCCTTTCTATTCATCTTTCTCCTTTCTCTTCATTTTTTTTTCTTCAATCTCAAAAGCCAAAATGAAAATACTCATTAAATTTTCTTTCCTTTCTCTTTTTATCATTTTTCCCAAATCAAAGAATGTTTTGAGAAATAGTTTAAAGATTTTTACCATTTACTTTCTTTTTGGTCCAACAACCATCTTAAAACACTACTCGTGAATACAACAAGAGATTCATTTATTTTGTTTAACTGATGCTTGTCTTTCTTGAAGTCGATTTTGGTCCAACAACCATCTTGAAGCACCTTATACTGTTACAAAAAAGAATTTTTTATTTTTCATCATCTCTGTGTGTATATGTAGTAGCGATGTATGTGTGTATTGGTGGGTCTCCCTTTTTCCGGTGGTGTGCATTCTCCGGCAAGCATATGTGTGAGTTCTAATCGATGTGTGTATTTTTTATGTGAGTGTGTGTATGGGATCAATGTTTGTGTATTTTCTCCGGCTATCTTTCACCAGATAAATCAGAGAATAGGGAAGGGTTTAGGGATTTGGGGGTTTAAGTGTTTGAAAGACTCCGATTCAAGCGAAGAAAGCTCGTCGGAAACCCCAAAATGCAACCGACCTCTTTTTGTATTTTCTTTTCTTTTACCTTTCCTTCTCGCGATTTGCCTGTTCTCTCATTTATTCTAAGTGCGTGTGTGTGCTGCGTGTGTATGGGTTGCTGTTTTTCAATTCCGGTGAAGATTTTTTTTGTGTGCTTTTCGTTCCTTATGGGTGTGTAAATTTGTGTATGTATCTGGTCAGCTATGTGTTTTCTGTCAATGGAAAAATGAGGAGTGATGTGCTATGTTGAGATTGAATGTTTGTGTGTTGTTTGATCTTTGTTGTCGGTGAATAATTGCTCATGTTGGTTTGTTGTCGATTCTTTGATTATGAACTGCGTGATGGAGTCGAAAATAATAAACAACATCGAATTTAAAATTTTTCGACAATCTTGAAGTGGGAAACAATGATCATATCAATTATTAAATTTTTGACGATCTTAAATCTGAAAACAATGAACAATATCAATTTTAAATTTTTTAACGACCTTGAAGCCGAAAACAATGAACAATACCGAATTTAAAATTTTCGATGACCTTAAAGTCAGAAACAATATAAAATTTTGACATTTTCGACGACCTTGAAGTCGAAAATAATGGACAATACCCATTTTAAAATTTATGACGACCTTGAAGTAAAAAATAATAAACAATATCGATTTTAAAATTTTCAATGATCTTGAAGTTGAAAATAATAAACAACATTGAATTTAAAATTTTCGACAACCTTGAAGTGGGAAACAATGAACAATATCGATTTTTAAATTTTCGACGATTTTAAATCCGGAAACAACGAAGAATACCAATTTTAAAATTTTGGACGACCTTGAAGCCGGAAACAATGAACAATACCGAATTTAAAATTTTCAATAACCTTAAAGTAAAAAACAATAGAGAATTTTAAAATTTTCAGTGACCTTCAAGTCGGAAACAATGGACAATACCTATTTTAAAATTTACGATGACTTTGAAGTCGTAAATAATGAACAATATCGATTTTAAAATTTCCGACAATCTTGAAGTTGGAAAAAATGAACAATACCCATTTTAAATTTTTCAACGAATTTGAAGTCGAAACCAATCGATTTTGTGCTTGGAGATGAGGAAAATGATAAATTAATTTTCGATGCCATTGATGAGTTTTTGGATGCCATTGTTTGTAAGAAGAAGAAGAAGAAGAAGAAGAAGAAGAAGAAGAAGAAGAAGAAAGAAAAAGAATAATTAAAAATGAACAAAGAAAATAAAAAAATATTAAAAATAATTTTTTAATAAAAAAAAATCGTTCTCTCTCTTTAAAGAGAGTGAAACACACTCTCTTGCCATGTCAGCGTTCAGGGGTAATAATTTCACTTTAAAATAGTTCGGGGGGTCATAGGACCCCCGCAAAGTATAAGCGTGTAGTTGAGATCTCGACTAAAAGTTGGGGAGGTAATAGACTATTTTCTCTTTTAAATATATATATATATATATATATATAGAGCGAGAGAAAGAGAGATAGAGAGAGAGATATTTGAGTTTTTAATAGATCCTCAACTTTAAAAAATATTGTCTTCAAAATTGAATTGCAAGAATAATGCTCCCTTCAATTCAAAAAAATAACTACTTTTCTTAATTCGTTTTAAAAAAAATGATTCATTTTCTTCTTTGGTAATATTTTAATTTCAGCTTTTCACATGATATGTTTAAGACCACAAGATCAAAGGACATTTTGATAAATTTGACATAACTTTAATATGAGACCATAATATTCAAAAGTATTCTTTATTATTTTTAAATTTCGTGACAAATCAAACTTGATTATTCATTTTGAAATACAGCAAATACAGTAAAATGATAAGGCAGTCCTTTAGTTGGGCCCACGTAGTGAAGGATAGGTTGGAGAACCACTAAATTGGAGGAAACTTCATTCGTAGAAACTATTAAACCTATTGGCAAATGATCATTTGTCCAAGTAATTAATCATTTTGTAGCTCAAGGAAAAAATGTGGAGCTCAAGTGTGGTGATAATAGCAGTGTTGGTGACTGTAGAATGCCTGGAAGTTGGCTTAAACACACTCAATAAAGCTGCTACCACTAGAGGAATGAGCAATTTTGTCTTCATTTTTTATGCCAATGTCTTGGCCTTGTTTATCCTCCTCCCTTCTACCTTCATATATCACAGGTTCATTAATTCTCACAAATATTTACTATATATACTTTGTTACATTCGGGGACAAAGTTTGAGTGTCGGCTCTGCGTTAAGCCAAAATTCAATATTGTGTACTTTACAATTCATTTACTTAAACAAGATTAGAATTTGGAAATCATAAACTTTAAATTCTGACTCTAATTTTGAATTCCAACAGAATCCGGCCTTGCAGAGAGCTCAAGTTTTCTATATTCTGTAGGATTCTTCTTCTTGCCCTTATCTGGTACTTGATCATGAAATCAAAATTTTTAATTTCTTTTCTTCTTCTTGTTGGTTATTATGAATGTTTAATAATGACTTTAAATGTTTTCTTTTGTGGAAATAAAAAGTTGCTCTGTGCAAATATTGATATTCTTTGGGATAGAATATAGCAATCCAACTCTGGCATCAGCAATGACAGATCTTGTTCCAGCTTTCACTTTCCTAATTGCTGTAATCACCGGGTAACACCATTTCACTTCACCCACTTTGTTGTTTAATTTACACTATTAATGTAATTTAATTTGTTATAACAGGTTAAATAATTTTATTTTTCACAACCAAAGTATGTGTGGAATAGTAAAATATTACTTCATTTTTAACTAGAGGTCTCTAGTTGAGTACAAGGTAAGAAAGGGTGCGTTAAGACCCCAATACATAATATGACTAATATTTAAGCTTCATAAGTTCTACCACTAAGATTCTTAACATTGAACTCGGTGTACTTATAAAACTGGCTTCAGGTATTTGTTGAGATTTTAATATTTTTTTTAAATATACGTGTATATATATTCTAAATCAAAAATATTTGACTAGGATGAACCCGTTACAAAGTATTGCATTTGCCATATCCTGCTTCATGTACAGTGGACTTTCTTTCACGCAAATAAATTTGAATTTATTGCACTAGTGAATTTCCGATGCCAAATGATTAAATCAAGAAAAATATTTCTAAGTTATTAGATCATGTTTGTTATAAACAGTTTATTTCTTTTTGTATTCTTTTTATGATACATTTGGCAAATATTGCTTTGGTGTTGAGCAGGATGGAAAAGGTGGGATTAAAGTTGAAAAGCAGTATGGCAAAGTCTACTGGAACCACTATACTAATAATTGGGGCACTGCTTATGACATTTTATAGAGGCCCTCCAATCTTTTTCAATCAATCAATTACATTCCCCAATAATTTTCATCAACTTCACATCACTACAAGATCAAATTGGATCCTTGGTGGATTTCTCCTTGCCACTGCTAATTTCTTACTTGCATTCTTGTACATCGTCCAGGTATAATATCCGTTGAAAGTATAATTAAGTTAATAAAAGTGTTCGCAGTTAAAAATTATGTTGTTTGTATGTATGATCAGGCATGGGTTGTAAATGATTATCCAGAAGAATTCATGGTGACTACAATTACTTGTGGATTAGTGACAGTTATGTCAGCTGTTGTTGGCTTAATTGCTGAGAGAAATCTGAATTCTTGGAGACTTAAGTCAGGTTTGGAGTTGATTACCGTGTGTTATGCGGTAAGTACGTAATTTTAAAAATTATTTCGATTTAGAAGCACTTAAAATAAGTTATTCTAAACAGGCTCATAGTACGATTTTATTTCATTTTATGTTAAAACTTAGGATAACTACAGGTCTACAACACCACATCGAATTTTATTCACGCTTGATGTTTATTAATATAATTATAATTATTTATTTAACATAGATATCGAGCGTGAAGAGATTATTTCCAATATATAGCAAAATTATAAGTTCGAAGTTATCTGAACCGTCCGGTTAATTTAATTAACTTTATAGATTCATTTATACAATATTCTGACATTATCAATTAACAATCTAGATGTCAAAAAGCATTCTGTTGACTACAGTATTATTCAAACATTTTTAGATTATTAACAATAAAAAAGTGTTAATTTTGTAGTAATTAGTTTCTATATGTATATGTTATTAAAAAAATTAATAATTTGTTATAAAATAATAAAGAATAAAGAACAAGAGTACAGAGAATAGAGAGAGTAATTCTTATTACTTCTCTTAAAGGATGATTTACAATGAAGGAAACCCTTCTATTTATAGGGGGAATTTGCCCTAGTTTCACACTAAAAGACAAATACATCAAATCCTGATAGACATCAAATAAATTTTGATAGATCTTGATAGACATTCACTATAATTGATATATATCATAACACTCCCCCTTGAATGTCTAACAATACGCATATAGGCTGCCTCATTAAAAGCCTTACAAGGAAAACCCAGTGGGACAAAACCTCGTAAGGGAAAAAGAGTACAACGCGTATTAGCTCCCCCTAATAAGAACATCCTTGAACCTTTGCATTCCAATCTTGTGCACCATCTTCTTGAAAGTTGCAGTTGGAAGAGACTTGGTGAATAAATCAGCCACATTATCACTTGAACGAATCTGTTGTACGTCAATATAACCATTCTTTTGGAGCTCACGTGTATAGAAGAGCTTTGGCGAAATGTGCTTCGTTCTATCTCCTTTTATGAATCCACCTTTCAGTTGTGCTATGCATGCTGCATTATCTTCACATAAAATTGTGGGTACTTTGTCACATTTCAAGCCACATTTTTCTCGAATGAGATGTATTATGGACCTCAACCACATACACTTTCGTCTTGCTCCATGAATAGCTATAATCTTAGCGTGATTCGATGAAGTGGCTACGATAGATTGCTTTGTTGATCTCCAAGATATGACAGTACCCCCACATATGAATACATAGCCTGTTTGAGACCGAGCTTTATGCGGGTCGGATAAGTATCCAGCATCAACATAACCAACAAGATCGTAATTGCAATCTTTAGAATAAAATAAGCCCATATCAGTAGTCCCCTTTAGATACCGTAATATGTGTTTGATCCCATTCCAATGTCTCCTAGTAGGAGCAGAACTATACCTTGCTAGCAAATTTACTGAAAAGGCAATATCAGGCCTTGTAGTATTTGCAAGATACATTAGTGCACTAACTGCACTAAGATATGGTATTTCAGGACCAATGAGTTCCTCATTCTTTTCTTGAGGTCGAAATGGATCCTTATTCACATCAAGTGATCGAACAACCATCGGAGTACTTAATGGATGTGCTCCATCCATATAGAATTGTTTCAACACCTTTTCTGTGTAGGCAGATTGATGGACAAAGATACTGTTTGTCAAATGCTCAATTTGCAAACCAAGGCATAACTTTGTCTTTCCGAGATCTTTCATCTCAAACTCTTTCTTTAGGTAATCAATTGCCTTTTGAAGCTCTATTAGCGTTCCAATAAGGTTTATGTCATCGACATAGACAACAAGTATAACAAACTCCGACGTTGTTTTCTTTATGAAAACACATGGGCAAATTTCATCATTCGTATAACCTTCTTTAGATAAATATTCACTAAGACGGTTATACCACATGCGTCCAGATTGCTTCAAACCATACAATGATCTTTGCAATCTAATGGAATACATTTCCCGAGGCTTTGAATTGTATGCGTTTGGCATTTTAAATCCTTCGGAATTTTTCATGTCTATCTCATTATCAAGTGATCCATATAGATAGGCTGTTACCACATCCATCAAATGCATTTCAAGTCTCTCATGGATAGTGAAACTAATAAGATAATGCAATGTTATTGCATCCATAACTGGTGAATATGTCTCATCATAATCGACACCAGGCCGTTGTGAAAATCCTTATGCAACAAGGCGTGCTTTATATCTTTGTATTTTATTTTTTTTCATTTTTTTTCGCACAAAGACCCATTTATAGCCAACAGGATTAACACCATTAGGTGTTTGAGTTATGGGTCCAAAAACTTCACGTTTGGCGAGCGAATTCAATTTAGATTGAATTGCTTCTTGCCATTTTGGCCAGTCATTTGTTTGTCGACATTCTGTGACAGATCAAGGTTCAAGATCCTCGCTATCTTGCATGATTTTCGTTGAAACATTATATGCAAAGACATGATCCACTACTATTTCAGATCGATTGAGATTAGTTTCAACATCACTTGAATTTATGGCTAGTTCCTCATTTTCTTGAGTCTCAGGCTTATTGATTCCTTCAGGGATATCAACATTGCTCAAATCTTGAACTTTCGTATGTGGATCTTTCGTAGTATCATCTTGACCATTTGTTTTTCTTTTTCTAGGATTTCGATCCTTAGAACCTAATGGTCTGCCACGCTTCAAGCGTTCTTTAGATTCATTAGCTATGACACTAGTGGATGGTCCTTTAGGGACATCAATTCAAATTGGGACATTCTCTGCAGGAATATGTGATTTAGTGATCCTTTTCAAATATGTAAATGCGTCCGGCATTTGATTTGTAATTCTCTGCAGATGAATAATATTTTTTACTTCTTTCTCACAAATAGAAGCACGTGGATCAAGATAAGATAGTGATGAATTTTTTCACAAAATTTCTCTTTTGATGTCACTATCTTCTCCCCCTAATTTTGGGAAAAGTATCTCATCAAATCGACAATCTACAAATCGAGCAGTGAACATATCTCCCGTTAATGGTTCAAGATAGCGAATAATGGAGGGTGATTCAAACCCAACATAAATTTCTAACCTTCTATAGGGGCCCATCTTGGTGCAATTTAGTGGTGTTATCGGCACATAAACACCACACCCAAAAATTCTCAGATAAGATATATTAGGCTCTTCAAGAGCTCATTGCCTTTTTATTATGATTATTTGCTCCTTATTTTTCAAGAACTATTTCATTTGGAACCGATTAGTCTACCAAGCTTCACGCATGCATAGACTTTGTCCTTTAGGAACACAAAATAAGAGCACTTGCGCCTAATATAAGATGCTTTCGGCATTTGACTTGAATTATCTTTTGGATGAGGATCTGGTGATAATTCCTTACATATTTCATAGCGCTTATAATCTCCCCCTTATGTTAGAAAAACTAACATACATCCTCTACTTCTTTGAGGAATCCATCTTTGTGCATTATGGTATATTCATTAATCGTATACCACATATCAAAATTATTAGATGGAATACTTGATTCCCGACCTTGAACCAACTGAGATGGAAGAAATAATCATAATTTATTAGTCTAATGCATACAAGTTCTATTGCAATATATCATATTTCAGACCAATACATGAAGTTTTATTCTCATTAACAATGGTTTAGATATTTATCGAAGCATTCAATGCTAAACCATCATCATCAAGATGAATTATCTTGATTACACAATCTGAAAGTCATGCTTAACTCAATTTTATTGAGCAAGCAACTTTATGAATGTCAAATTGCAGGTTGACAATAAATGTACATGTGATCATCTTATTCATGCATTACTTTAACATATCACATGATAGATGAACGGGCCCTTATTCACCTTTTATAATTTTCATATTTGAAGGGATCCAATTCCAATATTAGTTGGTCCAACCAACTTATCATGAGAACAAACGACATAAATAATTCTTGAAGAATCTTCTAGTTCTTCAATACATGCACATCTTCAAGATGTCACAATCGTTCATATCAATTTATGAACTTTTATTCTAGTAAACTCCAAGTTTACCATGACATGTACTTTTTCTTTGGTAAATTTCAGATTTACTACTTCAGAAGTAGATTTCAAAATTATTAAACCTCTTTCGGAGGTGAGTTGTGATACAATCACAATCAAGTGTACGTTTGCATTAATAAGTTTCTCATTCCCCAGGAATGGAATATAATCGTGCCGTAAGCCTATCAAATTATGATAGCTTATAACCTCTTTCAAGATTTTGATACTTCAGAAGCAAATCGAGGCATACATATGATATAGAGATTTTTTTTCTCTAGCATATCTTATAATCATATAAGCGTGTGAAAATATCATCACTTTTGATGATCATTATCATATTGTCTCTCCACGCGAATAGTCGTGCATTCAATCACTTGTCTTCTTTCAGACATATTATGCACTGCTACCACATACACCTCAAGAATGAAGTAAGTTGTCATATTTCAGACTTATCATAAATTGCTACCACATTCACTTCATGGAATGGAGCATATTCAATGGGTCGAATTTCATGACTTTTCATCAAACACCCATTATTTTGCCTTAGCCATCATAATATCATCAATATGGTGTATTGAGATTCAAAATCAATATTTGATCCATATAAAAGCGTCTTAGGCATGAATCGATGGGACTTAAACCCAACATATTATCATCCTTTTTGATAATTTTGTTCTTGAGGAATAAATTTAAAATATAAATGGTTCCAAACCAATTATTTTTTCTCAAATCCAATAATAATAATATTAGTAGTAGCCAAAAAAAGATAACATAAAGAATTACTAACCTTGAAATCCTTCAGATTTATAATCTCACTTTGTTTGGCAGAGTCTCGTGCTGATAACGTGTTATAAAATAATAAAGAATAAAGAACAAGAGTAGAGAGAATAGAAAGAGTAATTCTTATTTCTTCTCTTGAGGGATGATTTACAATGAAGGAATCCCTTCTATTTATAGGGGGAATTTGCCCTAGTTTCACACTAAAAGACAAATACATCAAATCCTGATAGACATCAAATAGATCTTGATAGACATTCACTATAATTGATATATATCATAACAAATCCTATGTTTGTATCTGCATTAAAATTAAATATATGATCCTCATATTTGAATTCCTTCATTCCTTTTTAGACTACCTTACTACAAAAAACATGAGTTTCTAATGAAAATCCGTGAGAATTTAGCCTGTCTAAAATATTCCGGATAGAAAAAATAGGAGTAAAATCATTGTGTACCTTGGTATGCTGCAGCGAAAAATTGATTTTCATACCGAAATGAATCTCTCTTAGTCCACCTCGTTTCTTTTAGAAACAAAAAATAGTTTCACAAACTAAATGCCTTTTTTTGGGTGTTTTGTTAATATTAAGAAATGTTCACTACTTTTTCTTTGTTTTCTATTTTTCGTCACTTTTTTGTATCACTAAAGAAGAAGAATGAACTTAAAATTTATAAGGGGAAGTGGAACAGTTTTCTTTGTAACTATTCCCCCAAATTTCAAATACGCAGTATTATCTCTTCTTTTCCCTTTTTTTTCAGATAATCAAAAAACAAAAATAGGTCGGGTTGGGTCGATCCACATGGGAGACCCATGGCCCGTAATCCAACATCTCCCACTTCGCACATGGTGGATAAGACCCGAACAGTACGACATCAACAAGTCACCAATTCATACGACAAATAGTTCGTGCGACCTGTGAGCATCACGAACTTTACCTATAAGGTTTTACAAGCTACATATAGGAATTTCAATCACATGTGGAAAAAATTCTCTACTAATATGATGATTCTAATACTCACAATACCCCAAAAATCATTAACTACTATTGTAGTTAGTTATCCGATCCCTCATCCTCTTAAAGAGGTATAGTCGAGTTCATGATTAACTTTATATACACAATTACACTCGACACCTACATGGTTAGTGTAATAGCCGACTTGTGTAGACAAGTTAAATTATTCATTTTAATCGTCTTCCCTTCAACTCGAATCTATCTGTTACAAATCAACTGCTTTCCTAGACATGTACTGCATTTCTTGATCTCTCATGGCTATTAGTAACATGATGAAGTAGCAACATCGACCGAAAATTCAAGAAACAGTCAAAGGTCTAAGGGTATTTAAATGAAAAGTTATAATAACTTTGAGGGTCTCACACAATGAAGAAGCAGGATTCATTCTCTCATTAACCCATCGATCGCTAAGCACACGTGGTATGAAACACGTGCTACGATGTTCTTACCTTATATTAGTGTGTGTGTGTCTCAATCTTTTTAATCATTCAACATCGTACAAATCTACGTCTAGACGTCTATAAATGTCTAACCTGAGTTTCTTTCTTTAATTATCCTCAAATACATATTCTTAGAGAAACTCACATCTGGCTTTACAAAATAAGTCACAATCTGATGGTGGAGCTTATATCTTCATGTTCCTCAACATAAGAGGCAATTTCTCATATGAGAGAGCCAATCTTTCGACTTATTCGACACACTATATCAATAAAACACATTTTTACATGCACATGAGATTGAACATAAATTCAAGACTCTTATATTGATAAATTACAATCAAGTCATCTTACAATACAGAAACATGATAATATCCTACGTAATCTTAGAGCCATAATATGTTTCTCAAACAAGTCTCTAGATATCGCCTTTGTAAAGGGATCAACTATCATTTCTCGTGCAGGAATGTATTGTAAATTTATTTCTCCACTTGCTATTATGTCTCTTACAAAGTTATACTTAATGTCAATGTGCTTGGTCAAGATGTAATATTTAGGATCCTTCGTATATGCGATAGCCACTTGACTGTCACAATATAAAATCATGGGACCTTAGAATTCTTTGTGATACTCAAATGCTCAAAGAATCTCTTCCAACTAAACATCTTCTTGTACTGCAGATGCACAAGCCACAAATTTGGATTTCATAGTTGACAGGGCTGTTCAAGTTTGTTTCATACTTTTTCATAAAATTGCACCACCATATAGTAAGAAGGCATAACCGGAGGTTATTTTTCTATCATACTGGTCACCAACCAATTAACATCTGTATAACCTCTTATGGATAAATCAGATTCACTATAGTATAGTGAATAATCAGTAGTTTCCTTCAGGTATCAAAAATTTCTCTGCTTTTCAATGATCTCTTCCAGGATTGAATTGATACTTTCTAACCAGACCTACGACATAACAAATGTCTGGGTGAGTACACATCATAGCATACATCAAACTCCCAACTGCGCTAGAATATGGTACTCGAGACGTGTCTTCCTTTTATTTTTTAGTCTTTGGACACATATCAAGGCTTAAAGTTTCACCTCTTGCTATAGACTTATCCATGGATTTGCACCTATTCATTCAAAAGCGTTCCAAAATTATCTTTATGTATGTCTCTCGAGAAAGACTCAAAATTTTCCTGAAATGATCTATTTGGATTTTAACACCCAATATATAGTCCGTTTCACCCATATCTTTCATGTCAAATGACTTTGAAAGCCATGACTTAACATTTTTCACATACTCCAAATTATTTTCAGCGAATAAAATATCATACACGTAAAGTAAAAAAATCACAAACATTTCATTGGACTTTTTTACATAGATGCAATGGTCTTCATCAATCAAGGTGAAATCACTTTCTTATGAAATCTCAAGTACCACTACCTTGAAGACTGCTTTAGGCCATATATTGATCTGTTTAATTTACAAACCTTCTTTTCTTGGACTTTAACAACAAAACCTATAGGTTGTTCCATGTAGATTTACACATTTATTTCTCCATTTAAAAAAGCGGTCTTCACCTCCATTTGGTGTAATTCTAAATCTAAACGTGCAACTTTAGCCAAAAGCAAGTGAATTGAGGTAAATTTCACAACTGGTGAAAAAGTATCCTCATAATCTATTCCAGCTTCGTGAGTAAAACCTTTTGCCACCAATTGTGCTTTGTGC
Source organism: Capsicum pubescens (assembly GCA_030864215.1). Classification (NCBI taxonomy): domain Eukaryota; kingdom Viridiplantae; phylum Streptophyta; class Magnoliopsida; order Solanales; family Solanaceae; genus Capsicum; species Capsicum pubescens. The sequence goes on from CM061548.1 coordinate 336,199,297, forward strand.
CTTTCTATTGACCCATCTGATTTGCATTTAACTTTGACAATCCATTTATTCCCAATCGCTTTACGCCCAGAAGGAAGGTCAACTGGATCCCAAACTTTATTGATTTTCATGGACTCTAATTCTTCTTTCATCGCTTTTATTCATTTATCTTTTTCAGGATTCGATAGAGCCTCATTCACAGAATTAGGTTCATCCAATTCTATATGAGTTACCAAGAAAACATAATCCTCAATCTCATAAGATCGTTTAGGTACACCTTCTTTAGTACTCTTACATAATTGAAGTTCAGATTCCTTAATAGGATTTTGGGATTCACAACTCCCTCTTGGACCAAGAATTATTTCTTGATCTATTGAATTATTAAGCATGCCCCGCCATATTATTTGATCATCTGAATTCAATATTTCGTAAAGAGGCTCATTTTTCTTTATTTCACCCTTTTTGGAAAAAAATATTTTCCAGGAATGTGACATCTCGTGATTCAATCTTAGTAGTACTTCCATCTTTCAATTCACTAATGAACACATACCCCTTTGAGTGTTCTGAGTATCTTATAAAGATACATTTTTTTTTTTTTGGACTTAGTTTTCCAAACTTACCAAAACAATCTTTAATAGATGCAGCACAACCCCAAAGTCGTAGATCATTAAAGTTTAGTTTATTACCGGTTCAGAGTTCATAAGGAGTAGAAGATACTAATTTAGAAGGCACTTTATTCAATATGTAGGCCACAATTAATAATACATTTTCCCAGAAAGAGGTTGGTAAATTTGCCTGTGCCATCATGGACCTTGTCAAATCTAAAAATATTCTATTCCTTCTTTCAGCTACATGATTTTGTTGAGGTGTATAAGGAATAGTTATTTGTCTGATAATGCCTTTTTTAATACATAGTTCTTTAAACTGTTTTGACAAATATTCACTACCTCTATCAATTCTTAATGCCTTTGTACTTTCATCTAATTGATTCTCAACTTCATTCATATATCTTTTGAAGCATTCAAATGCTTCAGATTTATGAGATATCATATAGACATAACCAAAGTGCGTGAAATTGTCAACAAATGTAATGAAATATAAAGCACCGAATCTTGCCCTCACTTTAATTGAACTACAAATATCAATATGGATTAATTGTAATTGAAATTCAGCTCTTTTAGCCTTCCCAAATAGTTTATGTGTAATATTTCCGGCAAGACAATTTTCACAAGTTGGCATTTCAATTTTGGATAAAGATCCTAGATGTCCTTTCTTTCCTAATCTATTCATTCGATCTTGCCTTATGTGACCCAGTTTAGCATGCAATGTAAGTATATCAACATCATTATTACTGGAATAACATGACATTACACAATGGTCAACATAATAGTCATAAGTTGAAGGATTACAATCTAAGACAATAAAGCAATCATAACAATGTCTAAAATCATAAAAAACATTATCTAGAGTTATTCTTACACAATTGAGACCAAAGAACAGATGAAAACCAACATCTAAAAGAACAGACACAGACACTAAGTTTCGTCGAATCTCTGGATCATATAGGACATCATACAACATCAAAGACCGGCCTCCATGGAAGTCTACTTTGCAAGTGCCAATCCCTTTGACTTTAGGTCTTGATATAAAACAACCAACAAACACAAGAAACAAGATGAAAAAAACAACACAAAGAAAGCAACAACCAACGATTTCACTAGAATAAGGAACAATACTTAAACGATTACAAGAAAATAAAAAGATAGGTAGTGAGACATACACTATTACAAGAGGTAGGAACTAAAGGATGTATCAAATCCTAGAACCCCTAAGACCAATAATAGCAACACCACACTCTTACTTGAACCCAAGAGGGAATCCATCACTCAAGAACCCAAGTTTCTATCCAAAGTGCAACACTAGTGATTCCACACTAAGTGCTACCCTAGTTACGGTTACAACACTCTATCTCAAGAGATGAGTTCTTTCAATATCATTTAACTAATAAATGTAAAATGACATAATATTAGACTACTTATAGTCTTATTACAAAACAAAAGATGAAATGTCCAAAAGACCCTTAATGAAGGGATGCCCTTGGAGTGTAAGCTAGGGGAGACTTTGAGTGTTTCCAAGCCCTCCTTCATACTTCAATGTATACTCCCTTGAGTGAACTCTTGACACACTCACACAAGTCCATATTTTTGATCATGCTTGTATCAAGTCTTACATTATTTCCTACATAAATCCACCTTGATCCAGGTGAAACTCGACGGAACTCCACAAAATCTTTTCGATATTGAATTACATGGTTGGTGGATCCTGAGTCTACAATCCACATAGGATAAGATTCAGTTAATAAAGCAATACTAGAAACATATGTAGCACTTAGAGATGTGTTTAGAAACTCTACCTTTTTCTGCACAGGACATTCACGAGCAAAATGCACCAGAACTTGACAATTGTATCACTTCATCTTTCTATTGTCTTTCTTCTTGAAAACCCTTTTTCCTTTCTTGGAATTTGACTTGTTATTTTTCTCGGAGGATTCTTCTTTGGTCTCTTTACCCTTCCCATTCTTTTTTCAATTCTTCTTTGCTTGAAGCCTGAAGACTTCTTACCACTTGATTCTGCCATAAAGGCATTAGAAGCAGCTCTAGCAACACTAAGCCATTCATCTTCAAGTTCAACATGATGGGCAATATCAGAAAAAGTTTTGATACTATCATTGTTGGTTAAGTTGACATTCAAGTGTTCCCAACTATTGAAAAGAGATCAAATCACCACCTGAACCTGTTTCTCATCCGAGAGAACGTGACCAACACTTTTGAGCTGAGCTATGTTTTGCGGAAATATGAATTTTATAGTCGCCACTTAATTTATTTAGAAAAATCAAGAAAGCCTTTGAAATTACTTAAATGATTCAAAACAGAAAAATCATTTAAGTTTTGAAAATTCTAGGTAAGCGGTTCCTATTAATACTCTTGACAGGTTATTAAGGCACCAAGAGTATCACCTAACTCGCGGTTAGCCGGACTACTTGAAAATAATTCTTTTGACTAACCTTTTTTTAAAAATTGATTATTGAAAAGAGAATTGATTAAGAAAATATTTTGGGGTTTATGCAAAATTAGTTTTTTAATGACTTGGTAGGGAATTTAACTAATTCTAAGCAAATTAAAGTCAAATCGCATATAAGCATAGAAAAAAGAGAAGGGGGGGGGGGAGAAATAAGTGATTTAGGCTCTTAAGCCCAAATCCATCAACCCTGTCCTAATCTAATTGGGCTTTCGGCCCATCTTCACCTGTCCAAATCTAAATATTAGGCTTTGGCCTGTAACCTGTTCTAAACTATCTTTTTGGACCTTTTGGACCATAATCACTTCGCCTATATTAATTTACAACTTTGGTTTTGGGGCCCCAAATAGATGAATAAATGAATAATGAAATGAAATAAGACAAGTAAAATGACAATAAGAAAGAAAGAAAAAGAAAAAAAGTGAGACTTTTTAAGTCTCTTAGCTACTCCATCAGATGGGTTTTGAACCATTTTCTCCTTCTTCTCACTCCTCGTATCCATATACCATGCGGTTGTCTTTTTGGGTCTTTGAAAATGACTCAGGAGCAATGGACCTCAGCAGCCCATACTGATAATGTAAACATGGGAAAGAGTCCATTTAGGACTCAAAGGCATTTGCATGCAAAGGAAAAGTAAACAAATTAATGTAGGTTCTAAATGTTAACATCTAAAACAGTGACATGAAAAGAGAATATTTTCGGGCACGTGAAAATCATATCAACCTTCTAATTCATTTCACTGCCAGAGGTATCACATTTAGAGTTACCCACTAAGAAAACATATATTTCAAACCCCTTTATCAAAAGAATCAATGAAAAACATAACTTATTATTAACACTCAAACCGATCAATTTGCTACTTCATTAAGCAAGTTAAAACGTCCTTTCTTATGTAAATAATCTTGCAAAACCATTAAGAGTTTTAGGCTAACGAGCCAAAATTCGATCAAGATGAAAACGTTAGCGAACATTTATTCTAAGCGATACCAAAGAAGTGAACTTGAAAATCTTACTTTTGCACAAAGTTGCAAATAGATAGTGCATGGACCTAATATCAAACATAGACAACATTTGATCATGCAAAGATAAAATTAGCATTTCCTACCTAAAGGAGGCAAAAATTGACATGTCCAATACAACAAATGAGAAAACAAGGATGCAGCCAACAAAGGAATCACACTTCTAAGCATATCAATAATATGTACAATGAAACAGGGAAAGGAAATAAAGCAAAAGAAACCAGGAATTGTCTAAAATAAAGTATAGCCACGCAGGTTCCGACTATGTGAGTAATCTCATCTACAAAGATAACATCCCTCATAGTTAAACCACAGGAAGGAGTACAACTTATAACCTCAACAGGAGTATACTACAACCTTATCCTCGTCTTCTTTTTGACTGACTCGAACTGAATTTTTCAGGGTCAAAGGAAAGATCTTTGAGGGTCCATAAGACTGTCGACCTTATTATGGACATTCACCCACTATTTCCATTGACTTCAAAGGTCAAGAGGAATAGAAAGCAACCCATATTAGGTCAATATGGTCAATTAAACCGGCACTAATAACTTTGCACTAAGAATAAAGTTGAAAGAAAACAAGGAAAAAAATCCAAGAAAGCACCATGCTCGAACAGAATATCGATACTAGATGGGGATGTTCAACTAGAATATGGCAAGTCAATCCACAATGTTCAAGTATAAACATGACATACTGGGAATTAATAAAATTTGATACTAAAATCGTTTCGCAAGCATAACTAAACATAGATTATGAGACTTAGACATTGAACTCGAGGTCAAATGATAAATAAAAAATGAAAGAAACTCCCGTGACCTTCATAATTGAACAAAGTTGAGCCTGACAGTAGTCTAAAATATCACAATGATAATCATTAAATCGAGATAGTAAACTAAAAACGAAAGGGGGAATTTTGACGATATATATGCTAATTCATACTATAAATTTATAGATAACAAACAACATCAATCAAGAGATAGTATAGTCAAAGTACTCGCAACGAAATTACGACGTGAACACTGATTCAACGAAATAGCATAACAACGATCACAAACAAATCCTAAGGCCATCATAGCCAACAACAGTGAATAATTCCAGCACATTATTAGCAATACTATGAAAAGAATAAAATGCTACTACGACTATAAAATAACGGAAAGAAGTAGAAGAGAATGCCGAAACTAAAAGGGATAAAGTATAACCTATTTTAGAGAAGCAAAATAGGACTCGAGCCTACGGCGAAAGCTCAACCACCACCGGAAAGCGTCGCTACAATTTCGAGAACTTTAAATAGTCAACTGCTTTTCGCGAAGTTTTTTTTTACTATAAAAAAATGACTCTTTACTTGGAAGTATCTTTTTCCAACCTTCAAGACTTGCTCCATTTTTCTCTGAAGAGAGCTTTATATAGAATGAATTGGGGGTTCCATTTCAAGTCTTAGTCGATGTGGGAGAAAAATTTGAGGGAGTTTTAGGAATTTTTTTAAAAGAAAAATTTGAATTTTGAAAAGAGGATAAAATTATGAGGTGGAATTGTAAGAAATCATATAAATTGCTAAAATGGTGAGATTCATTGTTAGTGTCGGGTTGATGAAGTTGTTGTTCGGGTCGAATTGGGGTCAAAGTAGTTGCTGATATCGGTTGTATGTTGGGTTGGGTCGGCTGGTTTGCCGTTGTTGACTATTGTTGTACGTTGGTTTGGTTGAAATTGTTGAAGCTTTGCCATTGTCAGGTCGGAACTTGTTAGTTGTGAGGGTGATATCGGTGATGTCGTTGTTTTCTTGTTGATGCTGTACGGGTAATGGCTAAAGGGGAAGTGGGAATTTATGCCGGGCCAATTCTTGGAGGTGGGACGACTGAAATAGAGTTGCTGGGTTAATGTTGGTAGGCTGCTGTTGTGGTCTAACTAAAAATGGGAAAGGGTAGATATTTTGGTCATTTATAAAATGACCAAATTGAATTAGAGTTTTTAGTCAATTTTATTTGAATGTTAACCAAATTGGATATCGATTAGACCAATTGCATTGCAATTGTGGACAATTTTATTTCAATTATGGATAATTTAATAAAATGACTAAATTTAATCAAGGCTTGAAACAAATTAACAATCAATTCAATCTCGAGTTTCTTAATTTAACAAAATCAAACACATATTTCTCCAAATAAATTATATTTGAGAATAAATTATAATTAAATCAAGATTACCCATTTGAATTAATTTTCAAGATTAATCTCAATAATAGTTTAATTTTGATAAAAATGTTCATTTAAGTAACAAAATTTATTCAATCTCGCATATGTAACTATGAAAACATATAATCGTCACTTAAATGACAAAATTAATTCAAAATAAATATTTTATAGAACATTTATTTGGATGAAATAAATGTTTTAATTTTATTAAAAATCAAAGAAACTCAAGATTAAATTAGTTGTAGGGGAAAAAAATTAGGTGTCAACAAGCTATCATATTGGACATCACCCTAAGGTGTTGTTTGATGTTTTGATCATGACGCTTTTTGTAAGTTTCAAACTTGATAGTCAGTTGTCTGAGTAGGGCGACTGAAGTACCCCCATATGTTCCTTCCAAGTGTTCCCAGATAGCATTAGCAGTAGGAACTTCCTCATACTCATGAATGAGGTCATTAACCACAGAACTCACAATAATTCCACGTGCAATGGAATCAACCTTTTTTCAAGCCATATAAGCTTCAAGATCACTTCTGTGTTGTGTAGTATTACCCTCTTCTAGTAGACATAAGATATGGTTAATACCTTCAAGAGCATTTTGCTTTTCCAGTACATACCATATTTTACGACTCCAAATGTCGTAATTGTCACCATTTAGTTTTTCTCCTTTGTTCAAGTTGATAATTATGCTTTTTGATGCCATATCTATTCGTAAGAGATAATCATGCAAGTATTTTATCAATTATGCATGCAAGTTACACATTCAAGCAAGTCATTTCACATAAAGGTTTCATGTTTAGTGTAAAATCAAAAGGACACTTAAGAATCCAATCATCATCTATGAACTAAACATTTGGCCAAAATTAGAAATTAATTTATTAATGTGTATTAGAATGATATCTTTTAATTAAGTCTTTGTGAACTCAAATAAATGAATGAGATTCATATAGAAGGATAGAAACAACTTAATATATTTATAATATAATAATAAAGAACTTCAAGTTACAAGTCAATTTAAAGATAAAAGTCATCCCACAAATATTCTAGATGACTTATATACACCCCAAAAGGCTCACTAGGACAAATTTTGTGGTAAACATTAATTAATTTCTTGCCCCAAGGATCACAGAGACAATTTTCTAAAATATCTAAAGCTTCCCAATTCGAGATTTCGACATAGTTTTCTAGTTCTACACGTTTTAATCCAAACAAATGTATAACACTAGAAACTGTAATAATAGGGGACATCTTAAAAGACTTGAACTCTTTTAGTTTCTTCTCTCTTTCCCTTCATATATCCCTCTCATTTTGTAACAAATTTTATGTCATCCTCGGAACACTATTTCGTATGATCTCACGACCTCGAAAACATGTCCTTCGACGACGTGCTCTTCCACATTGTCTCTTTGCTCGACATCCAGAACTCCCACTTGAAGTGATTATAGTTTGTACCCGTTCAACCATTTCTTAAATAGGAACCAAGAAACAATTAGAATGGTTCAACCACTCAATGTGACATCTTATGTTGCCATTTATCATAGAAAGCAAAATTTGTTAAAAATAAAATTTATGGACTTATCAAGACAAAAATAATATCAAGTCTAATTCTAATACTTATATCATCAAAATTATTAAGAGTCATTTTAATACCTTAAAAAGGAATATATTACTATTCATGAAGTAACATGAAAAATTCTTATACTAAAAAAACATTAGTAGTAGTATGCTGTTCTAATAACAAATACATGGAACAGGTACTTTTCTTTCCTTTTCCTTTTTAATTTTCTATTTTAAAAAGGAAGTAATTTGACTACAAAAAAATAAATACATGTACGTTTATAAGCCACATATTGTTAAGGCACATTTTTCAAAATTAAATTAGTGCCTTAGAACTTGCATGACAAGTCAAAGGGGTTCATGTTTATTCATCTTCTTCACAGACGAACAAACTCATATTATTCTATTTCTTTTTTTATTTACTTAAAAAAAATTAGATTCAAGGCTTCTTATTCACCATCCCAAGAAACAAATACACTATGTTTACCCCTTTTTTAAATTTACTTACCCTTCATCTTCACCAGAAAACAAAGAAAAAAATTAGATTAACAACTGGATCTAAAACACAATGGAAGCGCGTCTGGTTCCAAATAAGAAAGTTGAAAACTCGATTTATATTGGGTCCAAAAATTTCGTTCTACAGTCGGTTATGAATACTTTCTAACAGGTATGTTAATTCAATTTTTTTCAAGAGTTTGACACACTAAAACTCGAGAAATAACATATAAAAATAGGGTAATAGAACTGACTCTGATGTCATTGATGGAAAAAATAAGAGCAAAATCATTGTGTACCTTGGTATGTTGTAGCGGAAAAGTTGATTTTGCTACTGAAATGAATTGCTCTTAGTCCACTTCATTTCTCTTGGAAACAAAAAATTATTTCACATACTAAATGCCTTTTTTGGGTGTTTTGTTAATGTTAAGAAATGTTCACTGCTTTTCTTTTGTTTTCTATTTTTTCGTAACTTTTTTTGTATCTATAAAGAAGAAGAATGAACTTGAAACTTATAAAGGGAAGTGAAATAGTTTCCTTTGTAACTGTTCCCCCCAAATTTAAAATACGCAGTATTATTTCTTCTTTTTCCCTTTTTCAGATAATCAAAAACTAAAATGGACCGGGTCGGGTCGGTTCACATGGGTGACCCATGACCCGTAATCCAACAATTCTGGATTGACCTTCCAAATCAACAATGACAACGTTCATAGAAATTTTTTCCATTTTTAGTAGGGTGAGTAAAAAGATGGATGAACATAATTATGACTTATTAACACTAACATATTGAGCATATTTTTTTTCTTTTATTTACAGGCAATTTTGATGATTATCCTTAGAGGTCTGGTTTTTATGTGGGCATTGAAGAAGAAAGGACCTGTTTTTGTTGTAATGATTAAGCCACTAGGAATGATAGCTGCTATCATAATGGGAGTCACTTTTCTTGGTGATGTTCTTCATGTTGAAAAGTTAGTGCTACTCCTCCTTCCTACTCCTTTTAATTAAATAACCTACTAATAATTGGTGTACTATAGACACTTAAATTTAGTTTCTACTAACAAGTAAATTCTTTAATTCTGATTATGTATATCTAGACACCTCAGCTTGTCTCCATCATGTCAATTGAACACTCCAACTTATAAAGTGATAAATCTAGACACCTTCAAAATAAAAGCACTAAGGGGGGAGGAAGGGGGTGAATGACTCCTTTTTCGATCAGACTGTTGACTTTCTCTAATAGACAGTCGGCTATTGAGAGCAGTAATGAAAAATTCATAAATTAAAATACTGAAAGTAAATAACACTAGATGTTTTATACTGGTTGAGATATCTAATAGGTCTTACTCTAGTCCCCTTGGGTTGCAAGGGATTCTACTAGCTCTTTGTAAAATCAAAGTACAAGATTGAGTCAAGCTTTTTGGATTTAACTCACACTCTCTTCTTTTCTTCTACACTTTGATACAATGCCTCACCAACTATGTGTTTCTCTCCTCTCTTTTTGAGTACACAATAAACCTTTAAGAGAATACAATGCTTGAGTAAAGTAGAGCAAAGAACTAGAGAAGGTTGAGACAAGTATATATCTCTTCATTTGATCTTCTAATGCTTATATAGTAGTGGTTAGGACTACTACTATCCATTGGAAGATAGTTACTCAAGGTAGCCCAAAAGTTTTTTCTTCTTAAAAAATGAATAATGAATATTCAATTTTCAAGAATAATTAAAATCTAAAAGGAGAAAATCTATCTAAGGAATACTAAAAGGATGCAAAAATCTCATGATTTATGCGCCATAATTAATGCCATAACCTTCCAACAATCGTATATTCTCTTTCTTTTCTTTTGTAGATATTGAGAGATATTTTTTCCTTTTTGATCAAATCTTGTGGGATGCTTCTTCCTTTTGAGTATTTGAAAAATTTACTGCAATCAAGCTCACATCATTCATCAAAACTTAACATTATCAATCTCCTCCTTTTTGATGGATGACAAAATTAAAAAAATAGATTACTTCCCTGTTTGTGACATGAAGTAACTCTCCCCGAATGAGTAATTCTTAACTCCCCTTGAATGGTTGATTCCCTGCATGTTTAGAACAAATACCAAATACACACTGTCCTTCCCATTTGACATCAATCAAAAAGGATGAAGAGTAACTCTCTGAAAACCTAGGTGCAGTCATGACGAAAGAAAACCAAATAAATTATTCAATGACTAGTTGAAAATCATAATTAAAGAGTGGGCACATAACTAGTTGTGAAGAAAATCTTCTGTGTCTCAAAAGGGTTTAGCAAGAATGTCAAGAAATTTTCTAAGAGAATAAAGTCTTTCTTCATGTAGGGGTTTGGTAAAAATATCAACTAATTGAGAATCAGGAAATTGGTTGGAGGGAATGTTTCTCTCTCAGCGCATTTTAGCTAGGATATGCTAACGTGCACCGATGAAGGAAACAACATGCCTCGACATCGGAAGGCTAGCAAGGGCACTATGATGGAGAAATTGGTAACACCAGAGGATGGCTTGAGCACCCAACTAGGCTCACTGACTTTTGGTAGCTTTATTCTACCTCAGATTCAGTCAATTTTGGAAGGCAACGAAGATAATCAATTGGAATCTCAAAAATCTCTTCACCTATAATTATTTGGACTACCGATAATGGCATGACAACTCGAAGATTGCAATTTTTGGAGGTGGTTATTTCAACCCACTGAACCCCGATGGAGAAATCCGAGTTCCATGTGAATCATACTGTGAAAAAAGGTAAGACTCTATCCTATTTCCCATTGAGATCGAATAGAGGAAAATTGGTTGTGAATATTAAGGCAACTGACCTCAAAGAGCAAGAGGAGTACTGGAAAACGACCATTATTGGATAAGTCATAGGCGATAAACCATGCCTAAAAGCAATGGAAAGTTATACTTAATAGGTATGGAGTTTTGCCCAGAAACCCCAGGTACTACAGTATGCCGAGAGATACTTCATCTTTAGATTTGATTCTATGGAGGATTGTGAAAGGGTGAAGCAAGCGGGTCCATACACCTTTCACAGTAGACCTTTTGTGATTCATTAATGGCAGGTAAATTTTATTTTCAACCTTGATTTCCTTACAATAATTCCTTTATGAGTGACATTCTCGGGTCTTTCGATGGGTTATTGGTCGACTGAAGTATTGAGCAAAGTCGCAAGTGCCGTAAGGAGGCCATTATATACGGATCAATTTACTGCAAATATGAGTCGCATCTCTAATGCTAGGATTTTGGTTGAGGTGGATGTCGCTCAACCACTCCCAGACACCATTGAACTATTCACCCCCGTAGGCAGCTTTCACCAATCTGTTGAGTACGACTGGCGGCTTAAATTCTACAATACATGTTTGAAATTTGGTCACACAACTGATGATTGTTGGATGAAAAAGAACACTATAAAGGAATATGAATTCCAGGAAGTAAATAAAAGGCAAAGAAGGAACAAAAAGTATGAACAACCCCTACCCGTGAGACATGAATGGATAATGAAAGATGCACAACCAATGGAGAAAACTTCACTGGAGGTACAAAATAGAAAATACAATGCAACCACACATGACCAAGGAGTCACTGCTATTAGAAGCACTAAAGGAAAGAAAGTTGAAGCCAGTACCAGCAACACACTGAATAGATTTGTAGTGTTACTAAATTAAGGTAACAGTATGGCTGGGACTGAGGAGATGCACCAAAAACCTCCATGATAGTAGCAACTTGGAATATACGAGGGCTGAACCAATCCTCAAAACAAAAAAAGCTGAAACTCTTTCTGCAAAAGAATAAAGTGGAGATAATGGGTGTGCTGGAAATAAGGGTAAAAGATATTAAAGTACAAAAGGTAATAGAGAAGGTTGCTAGTGACTTGAATCATAGCTGCAACTATCCTATGGCCTATCATTGTAGAGTGTGGATTTTTTGGAAGACAAATATTAACTTGCAGGTGGAACTCCTCCATGAAAAATTTATTCATTGTAAGGTAGAGGTCCTTGTAAACTACATCCAATTTTACCTTACAATAAAGTATGCTAGAAACGAAAGTCAGAATTGGGAAATACTATGGAAAGAACTAATCCAACTGGGACAACATATTTAAAGTGCTTGGCTTCTAAGTGGTGATTTCAACAATGTTTCGATAATAGATGATAGAATTGGCTCACCTATCCTGCCTAATGAAGTTGATAGCTTCCAAGGGTGTATTAATACCCTTTTTCTTATAACACTCAAAGCTAAGGGTTGTCATTTCACATTCTGTAATAGGCAGGACCCTAGCAGTAGATTGTATTCAAAAATAGATTGGGCCTTTGGCAACTCTCACTGGATATCTACATATGGTCATTTTGAGGTAGAGTACTTGAATTCAGGAGTATCTGATCACCCCCCCCCCCCCCCCCCATAATTATCAACATATGCTCCCAGCCACTATTAGACCCAAAACTATTCAAATTATAAATGATAGTGTTAAAACATCGTAATTTTGGTAGGATTTTAGAGGATACACAGAACACTTCCTTTCAGGGGACAAAATCATTCATCCTGTGGTGTAAGCTAAAGGCAATGCAGAGGGGATTAAAGGGACTGAACACTTACTTAGCCTCTTATAGTCAGAAGATCCAGCAAGCTAGACAAGGCCTGGAGATCACTCAAGCCATGCTTATTGATAAACCTCTATGCCCTACATTAATTGAAAAAGAAAGAGCTTGGTTGATTGAACTTAAGAAATAGAATGAAATTAAAGAGAAAGTTTACAAACAAAAATCTAGAGTCAATTGGATAGATGGTGGGGATGCAAACACAAGGTACTTCCATGCACAATTGAAGCTCCGAACTTGTAAGAATGCTATTACAAGTATTTATGATGAACAGGGGAACAAGTTAGAGGATCCAATGCAGATGGAAGCTAAATTTATCAGATTCTTTTCAAAGCCCATGGGCACAACTGCAACAAAATTACCCTGCCCAAATGTTGAAGTGATAAGAAGTGGACCCTGCCTCTCATTTGATAAAAAATGTAAGCTGATCACTCCTATTATAGAGCAGGAAATCTATGAATCTATAAAAGGTATTCCACATGATAAATCCCCCGGTATTGATGGTTTCCCAACAGAGTTTTTACTCTAAATTGACCTACAATAAAATAGGATGTAATTGGTGTTGTTAAGGAATTTTTTGAATTTGGGAAATTATTGAAGTCCTTTAGTTGTACAGTTGTGAACTTAATCCCCAAAGTAACCAATCTTACTTATTTGAGGGACTATAGACCCTGCCTCTCATTTGATAAAAAATGTAAGCTGATCACTCCTATTATAGAGCAGAAAATCTGTGAAGCTATAAAAGGTATGCCACATGATAAATCCCCCGGTATTGATGGTTTTCCAGCGGAGTTTTTACTCTAAATTGGCCTACAATAAAATAGGATGTAATTGGTGTTGTTAAGGAATTTTTTGAATTTGGGAAATTATTGAAGTCCTTTAGTTGTACAGTTGTGAACTTAATCCCCAAAGTAACCAATCTTACTTATTTGAGGGACTATAGGCTTATAGCATGTTGCACCACGGTTTACAAAATTATCACCAAGATCCTTACTACTAGAATCAAAAGTATTGTCCAGCATATTGTTAACCCATCCTAATAAGATTTTTTTAAAGGTAGGTACATAGTTGACAACGTCCTATTCAACCATGAAATCTTTAAGTGGTACTCTAGGAAGGGACTATCACCTGGATATGTCATGAAGGTTGACTTTAGAAGGCTTATGACTTAATTGAGTGTTATTTTTAAAGGTAATATTAGCTAAATTAGGCTTCCCTTGCAAATTCATAACATGGATTATGGAGTGTGTTACCTCTATATCTTATTCCTTTGTAATTAATGGATGCCTGCCAAAGTCATTTCAGGGGAAGAGGGGCATAAGACAAGGGGACCCTATGTCCCCTTACTTGTTTGTTATTGTAATGGAATATCTCCATAGAGAATTCTAATTAGTACAACAACATAGAGATTTTAGGCATTACCCAGGTGTAAAAAGATAGGTGTGGTACATATCAGCTTTGCAGATGATCTGCTAATGTTCAAAAGGGCTAAAATGTAGTCCATACATCTATTTCAACAGGCTTTTACAAGATTCTCAGATGCTTCTAGCCTTCAAGCAAATCCAAAAAAGAGCTCCTTGTACATGGCTGGTGTAAAACCTCAGAAAAAATATGAACTTCTGCAGGAACTTGGGTACAAGGAAGGTGAAATTCCCTTTAAGTACCTGGGGGTCCCTCTCTCATAAAAAAAGCTCACAGTGAACCAGTGTTTACCCCTAGTTGAGAAGATAACAAAGAGAATTAGGTGTTGATCTGCAAAATTGCTCTCTTATGCTGGTAGGCTACAATTTCTCAAGGCAGTGGATTTTAGCATTCAAACTTACTAGACATAAATTTTTGTCCTTCCTAAGAAGTTCTTGAAAATGATCGAAACCATTAGCAGAACCTTCATATAGAAAAGATCTACAAAGATATCCATGATTTCCCTTGTTTCTTAGGACAAATTATGCATGCCTCAAATAGAATGAGGGATAAATATACAAAATATGAGACTATGTAACAAGGAAGTAATCTTAAAACTACTATGGGAAATCAATGAGAAGAAGTACTGCCTCTGGGTCAAGTGGATTCAAGAGTATTACTTAAAGAATGAGATAGTAGAAACCTGCAATATTCCAGCAAATGCAACTTGGGTCATCCAAAAAATCTTAGCATCAAGGACATGTATTATGCAATGCCCAGCTTTGCAGGGGGCCTTGAGGCTAGACTTCAAGTTGTGGTGGTCAATGGAAAATTTAGAATCCAAAAATTATATACCCAACTACTACCTCAGTACCAAAAAAGTACCCTGGAAGAGCATAGGACTTCAACAGAATATTCATACCCAATATAAATTTATCTTATGACTGTCTATAAGAAGGAGTCTGGCAACATTGGATAGGCTGCTGAAATTTAGCATTCATGTGCCTTAAATCTGCATATTTTGTGATTCAACTATAGAAACATTGGTCCACTTATTCTTTTAATTCTCAGTGACTAAGAATCTGTGGCAAAGATTACTGAAATGGTTGAAAATCCAGAGGACCATTGGTTGCTGGCAGGAGAAAATACAGTGGGCAACCACCCTGGCAAAGAGAAAGATAGGAATGAGAGCTATCATTAGTTATGTATTTGGTATGATGTAAACTATATTTTGGAGAGAAAGAACAACCTTAGGTTTCAAGATGGACACTTATATGCTAATAGGTTATACAAGGAAATTGCACTACATTTACATATCACTGGCTGGAGAAATGCTCGCTGGCAGAATCTACTTCAACAATTGAATAATTTTCCATAGTACTGCTAGTGTTTTTATGAAAATTAGATGTAATAGATAGACAGGATTAGTTCATAGATTGTATTTTAATTTCTGAGAGGCAAGAAGTCAGCTCATAGCCTGGTTTGTAATAGACTCACTTTGGTATTAATAAAATTCTTTATTTACCAAAAAAATACTTACAAAAGATGATTCAATGTCGTTTTTTGAAATATGATCTCTAATAAAGTGATGCTTACATCAATTTATTTTGCTCTAAAATGATGCATAGGATTCTTTAGACAAGCCAATAACACTAGAGTTATCACAAAATATTTTGACAGGTTTAAAACATAGATCATAACACTGAGTTGATGGGATATCCAAAGATTATGAGCATAACTTAATCCAATAACTATATCTTCAGATTCAGTGGTGGATAGAGAGACACAATTTCTCTTCTTGCTATTCCATGACACAAGATATTATCCCATCAACTGGCAAGTACCACTAGTGCTTTTTCTATCAATCTTATCACCTGCATAATCTGCATATAGGAAACCTTTTAAAATAATGTCAGCAGGCTTAGAATACCATAGAACATAAGATCTTGTACCTATAAGGTATCTAATAATATATGTCATAACAGTCAGATGAGCTTCTTTAGGAGCTATCTGAAACCTGATACATTTACATACACCGAAAAGAATGTCAGGTCGACTGGCTATAAGATATAAGAGTGAGCCAATGATACCACGATAGTTGGTTTCATCAACATTTTTGCCATCTTCACACGACTCCAGAACACACGCAGAACTCATAGAAGTATTGGATAGTTTGGCATTCTCCATCCTAAATCCTTGAATGAGATCTTTAGTGTACTAACTTTGGGAGATGAAGGTTTTCTCAGTAGAGTGATAGATTTGCATTCCCAGAAAGAATGTTAATTCTCCCATCATGCTCATTTCAAATTCACTTTGCATTAGTTTAGAGAATTCTTTGCACAAAACAACATTAGTACTTCCAAAGATAATATCATCAACATAAATTTGAATTATCAAGTTTTCAAAGGGGGCTCATTTGATAAATAAAGTAGCGTCAATTTTTACTTTTGTGAAATCATGGTCAATTAGAAAGTTGCTTAGTCTATCATAACAAGCTTTAGGAGATTGTTTTAGACCATAGAGATCTTTGGAGAGTTTGAAGAAATGATATGAAAAGTTTGGATTTTCAAAACCTGGGGGTTATTTCAAAAAAACTTGTTCATCAATAAAACCATTTAAAAATTCACTTTTCACATCCATTTGATATAATTTGTACTCTTTATAGAAAGCGTAAACAAGTAAAATTCTAATGGATTATAACCTTTCTACTGGTAGCAAGGTCTCATCATAATCAACTCCTTCTTGTTGTGAATAGTCTTGAGCGAGTAAACGAGCTTTATTTCTCACATTTTTACCTAATTTATCCATTTTGTTTCTGAATACCCATTTGGTTCTAATAATAGAGACATTCTTTGGTTTTGAAATAAGAGTTCACACGTTATTTCTGTCAAGCTGCCCAAGCTCTTCTTCCAGTGTTTTTACCCATCTGTCATCTTCCAAGGCTTCATTGACTTTCTTTGATTCAAGTTAAGATATGAGGGCTATGTTTGCATTGCTTCTACTGAAAGCCGTTATTTGCATTCCTTTCTTTAGATCTCTAATGATGAATTTCTTAGGATAGTTAGGCCCGCTTCTCCATTTACTTGGAATTGTTTCTTGTTCAATTTGACCATTTAGAGCAGTCACAAGTGACAGACTGGTTAGTTTTAGTTCTAGTGGGATTTGAGGAGGAGTTATCCTTCGTAGAAGGAGTTTTGTTAAATTTTACTTGTTCAATCTCATCATCTATAGAGCTAAAATTCTTAACACAGTGATTAGTATCATAAAAAATAACATGGATAGATTCCTCAATGCAAAGAGTGCATTTATTAAAAGTTCTATATGTTCTACTAGAGTTAGAGTAGCCCATAAAAATACCTTCATCGCTTCTTGGATCAAACTTACTAATATTTTTCTTGCCATTATTATGAACAAAATATTTTGAGCCAAAAGCATGGAAGTACCCAATGTTGGGTCTTTTATTGTTCCAAATCTCCTATGGAATTTTTTTCAGAATAAGTCTAATGAGACACCTGTTCAAAACATGACATGAAGTACTAACTGCTTCTACCCAAAACTTGTGTGGTAGAGAATGTTCGTAGATCATGGTTTGAGACACATCTTGAAGTATTCTATTTTTCTACACAACCACACCATTTTGTTGAGGGGACCTTGGAGCTGAGAAGTTATAAGTGTATTCATGGGTATCACAAATGATTTCAAAATTGTTATTCTTGAATTCTCCCCTATGATCACTTCTAATGAAAGTGATGTAGTAACCATTGTCTCTTTGAACCTTTTCACAAAATATTTCAAATTTTTTTAAGGCATTATTTTGTTTAGTCAAAAACATAACCCAAGTAAATAAAAATAATCATCAATAATTACAAAAGCATACCGTTTACCACCAATGTTAGCGATTCTTGTTGGACCAAAGAGGCCAATATGAAGTAGCTGTAAGGGTTTAGTAGTTGACACAATATCTTTAATAGAAAATGAATTTCTAATTTGCTTATCAAGCTGGCACGCATTAAAAATATAGGTCTTTTTGCAATCAAGGTTTGGTAATCCAGTCACAAGATTATGCTTTACTAACTTTTCAATATGTCTCATAAGCATGACCAAGTTCATATGCCAAATCCATAAATTATCAAAAATGGAGGCAAGAAATATATGCCCTTCTGTACTTTTGATGGAGTTTAGAATATTCACATTTCCGTGTCTATTTCCTAGAAAGGACTTGTCTTCCATGTTGTTCAATTATGCATCCTTCCTTTTTAAATCTTACCTCCAATCCAGCATCACATAGCTGACTGATGCTTAAAAGATTGTACTTCAAATTGTTGACTAAATAAACATTAGTAATATCACAATAATTATTAAAGGATATGGTACCAATACCTATTACTTTTCCTTTTGAGTTATCTTCAAAGCTGATATGACCTCCATCAAAATTAGTTATAGTTTTAAATAAATTCTCGCTTCCAGCCTTATGATTTAAACATCCACTATCGAGATTAGGCTTGACTATCTCGCAGAGGTCACCCATCAGTTCAGGCTTAACACCCTTAGTCCTTTGGACATTATATTAGTTTAGTGGATCCACACAGCTAGCGTTATTACCCATGGTACGGTATTAACACCCTTCTAACTGGGTTACAGGTGGACCCTAATTAGTTCAGATTGGGGAATGTCAGTTAGATTATACCTCCCACAGTCTCAGATACAGTCTTATTTATAGTCCCAGTTCAGTTATTCAGTCTTAGTATTGTTTGATCAAGGCATATAGATATCAATATATTTTTTAGTACTTCAAATTATAGATTTTATTCAGTCCATGTTATATGCTTGGTCATACATCTTCAGTGTCTATAGATTTTTCATGTATTTTCAGTATTTTACAGACTTTCATGCATGTTCAGTATCTATAGATTTCATGCTCTCTGTCCAGTAGTCCATGCTTTACACGTATACTCAGATATATCATTACTCCTATTCATGAAACCTTGCATGTTAGCCTACCTCATTTAGCATACCAGTACATTCAAAGTAATGATCGCATACTTTTTTTTTTGCGCTATGATATCTCATATCATAGGTGCTGACGCTCAGTTCCCGAATCGTACCTAGATTCTTAGATTATTAGCAGTACAGTAGCAGTGGTAAGTCCTCATCATCCAAGGACAGATTACTTTACTTTATGTATTTATTTCAGTAGTTAGTAGAGTTAGTTAGGGGCCTGTCCCATCAACTCTCAATCAGTCAGTCTTAGAGGCTTTTTAGATACTACAGTCAGTTAGTTATTTAGTTTATCAGTATTTTCTCAGATTCAGACAGATGTATTTCCTAGATTTACATTTCAGTTTGAATTCAGATATTAAAACCTTATCGTATTTCAGTTATTCTTCTGCATTCATGATTATATTATCCAGTGCTCATCACAGGTACCAACTTATGGGTTAGCTTGTGGTCCCTCAAGACTGTAAGCACCGTGTAGTGACTAGAGGATAGTCTCAGGTCATTACAAACTTGGTATCAAAGACTAAGGTTTTAAAGTATCCTAGGAAGTTTGAAAGCCACATCGAGTAGAGTCTTATGCATGGGTGTGTAGCACGCCACACTTATGGATGAGAGACTACAAGGCATTTAGGAAAAGTTTCCCTTTTTTCAGTATTTATGTCGTGCAAGTGAGCATGAGCTTAAGTTAAACTCTCAGTCTAAGCCATTTCCTCTTTCCGTTTACAGAACATGCCTCCCAAGAAAAACGAAAGAAGAATAGGAACTCAGCCAGCCCCACAGCCCGTCCAGGAAGATCCTCTGGATAAGCATGTCTCTTATGTAGAATTCAGGGCTACGTTCACTACTCTGGTGAACTTCGTAGCAGCACAGAATGAACGACCAACTGCTTTTCCAGCCAATCCAGTGGCTAATACTACTACAACCAAAATTTAGGACTTTACCCGGATGAATCCTCCTTCTTTCACGGGGTTCAAGTATGAAGAGGACCCACAAGAATTCTTAGATATGGTTCAGAAGGTAACAAATACTATGGGGCTGACATTTAGTCAGAGTGCTGAGTTGGCTGCATAGCAATTACAGGATGTAGCCCATACTTGGTTTAAGCAGTGGAAAGTTGATAGAGGTGTTGATGGATGGCCTATAGAATGGGAAGTTTTTGCCACAGTTTTTCTAGACAGATTCTTTCCATTAGAGTTGAGAGAGGACAAGGTGCTAGAATTTATTAACTTAAGGCAAGGCAGCATGAGTGTGAGAGAGTATTATCTCAAGTTCACTCAGTTAGCTAGGTATGCTCCTCATGTGGTAGCTGACAGTTGGTCCAAGATATGTAAGTTTGTTTCTAGCATATCTGATAGTATGGTCAAGGAGTGTAGGACTGCAATGCTGATTAGTGAGATGGACTTGTCTAGGTTGATGGTCCATGCTCAATAGATAGAGGAGCAAAAGATTAAGGAGAGGGAGAAAGGAAACAAGAGAGCTAGAATGGGTAACTTTATCTTCAGTCAGCCAAAGTCAGAAGGTGGTAACCGTTCTTAGTTTTATCAGAGGTCCTCAGCCCCAGTACATTCTTCAGCCAGTGCCCCAGTACCCAAATTCAGAAATGATAATAGGGATAGGTCACCAGGTTCTAAGTCTCAGGTCAGTGTTAGCAGTACTTGTACCAATCCTCTATGTTAGAAATATGGAAAACACCATCAAGGTGAGTATAGGGCAGGTAGTGATGTATGCTTCGGGTGTGTCAAGCCAGGCCATCAGATTCGAGAGTGTCGGGTAGTTGCTCAGAAAGGTAGAGATGCTTTCCAATAGGGCCAGTCCCATCAGTCGTTAGTTCCATCCGGTCACCCAAATCAGCAGGGTGCCACTTCCAGTGCTACGAGTGGTCAGCGTCCGAACAAATTATACGCTCTTTAGTTCCGCCAAGATCAGGAAAATTCTCCTGACGTAGTTATTGATACGTTACAAGTCTTTCACTTACATGTTTATGCTTTACTAGAACCTGGAGCTTCTCTTTCTTTTGTAA
This sequence comes from Capsicum pubescens, assembly GCA_030864215.1. NCBI lineage: Eukaryota > Viridiplantae > Streptophyta > Magnoliopsida > Solanales > Solanaceae > Capsicum > Capsicum pubescens. The sequence continues at coordinate 336,220,645 of CM061548.1, forward strand.
CTCCATATATAGCCATTAATTTTGGAGTTAGTCCCAAAACTCTAGAAGATCCCTTTTCAGTGTCTACCCCAGTAGGTGTTTCCATTGTAGACAGACAGGTATATAGGAACTGTCCGGTCATAATATCTTAGAAAGTTACCCTAGTTGATCTCGTGGAGTTAGAGATGACATATTTTGACGTTATTCTTAGCATGGATTGGCTCCACTCATGCTATGCCTCAGTTGATTGTAGAAACAGAATAGTTCATTTTCAATTCCCAAATGAACCAATCCTTGAATGGAGGGGTAGTACTACAGCTCTTAGGGGTCAGTTGATTTCATACCTTAGAGCCAGAAAGATGCTATCCAAGGGGTGTGTCTACCATCTTGTGAGAGTCAAAAACTCTAACTCAGAAACCCCTACTCTTAAGTCAGTCCCAGTAGTAAATGAATTCTCCGATGTTTTTCCTGAAGATCTTCCCAGAGTTCCTCCCGAAAGGGAAATTGACTTCGGAATAGACCTTCTCCCAGATACTCAGCCTATATCTATTCCACCATATAGAATGGCTCCAACTAAACTTAAAGAACTAAAAAAATAGTTGAAGGACCTCCTAGATAAGGGATTCATCAAACCTAGCATCTCCCTGTGGGGCGCACTTATTCTATTCGTGCATAAGAAAGATGATTCTCTCAGGATGTGCATAGACTACTGTCAGTTGAATAAGGTCACCGTCAGGAATAAATATCCACTTCCTAGACTTTTTTGACCAACTTTAGAGTGCCAGCTATTTTTCCAAGATAGATCTCAAATTAGGCTATCATTAGCTTAGAGTCAAAGAATATGACATTCCAAAAATAGCTTTCCAAACTCGGTATGGTTACTTCTAATTTCTAGTCATGTTCTTTGGTCTTACAAATGCCCCAACAGCCTTCATGGAATTGATGAACCGAGTGTTCAAGCAGTACTTGGACATGTTCGTCATAGTCTTCATTGATGACATTCTTGTCTATTCTCGTAGCAAAAGTGATCATGCAGACCATCTCATCATAGTGCTTCAGACTCTTAGAGCCCATTAGTTGTTTGCTAAATTTTTTAAGTGTGAATTCTGGCTAAGATTAATAGCATTCCATGATCATATTATTTCTGGTGATGGCATTAGAGTTGATCCTCAAAAGACTGAAGCGGTGAGAAATCGGCCTAGAACCATCTCTCCATTAGATATCAGGATTTTTTTGGGTTTAGCTGGCTATTACCGTCGGTTTGTTGAAGGGTTTTATTCTATTGCATCCCCCATGTCCAGATCGACTCAGAAGAAAGTTAAGTTTCAGTGGTCAGATTTATGTGATAAGAGTTTTCAGGAGTTGAAGACTCGACTTACCTCAGCCCCAGTATTGACTCTACCAGATGGTTCACATGGTTTTGTTGTGTACTGTGATACATCTAGAGTAGGTTTGAGTTGTGTCCTTATTCAGAGAGGTAAGGTCATAGCCTATGCCTCCAGACAGCTTAAGCCTCATGAGAAGAATTATCCGACTTATGATCTTGAGCTAACAGCTGTAGTGTTTGCCTTACAGATTTGGAGGTATTTCTTATATGGGGTGTATGTAGACGTGTTCATAGATCACAAAATATTCCAGTATGTGTTATCTCAGAAAGATTTAAATATGCATTAGAGAATGTAGTTAAAGTTATTAAAAGATTATGACATGAGTTTTCTGTATCATCTGGGCAAGGCCAATGTAGTGGCTGATGCTCTCAGTAGATTGTCTATGGGTAGTGTAGCTCATACGGAGGATGGTAAGAAGAAGTTAGATCAGGAAATTCATCAGCCTGCCCGACTAGGTGTTTGCTTAGTCGATTCATCAGAAGGTAGTATGTAGGTACAAAGTAGCTCAGAATCATCTCTAGTTTCTGAGGTGAAGGAAATGTAGGATAGAGATCCCCGTCTAGTTCAGTTGAAGGAATCAGTTAGAGATTAGAAGGTGGAGGTTTTCTTACAAGGGAGAGATGGTGTTTTGCATTGTTAGGGTAGATTGTGTGTGCCTGGTGTAGATGATTTGAGGCAACAAATTCTTGCAGAAGTGTATGGTGTGCGTTACTCCATTCATCCAGGGGCCACTAAGATGTACCACGATTTATGGGAGATCTATTGGTGGAGTGGGATGAAAAGAGATATTGCAGAGTTTGTAGCTGAGTTCTCTATATGTCAGCAAGTTAAGGTTGAGCACCAAAAACCTAGTGGGTCCATGCAGGAGTTTAGTATTCCCATGTGGAAATGGGAAGAAGTGAACATGGATTTCATGATAGGTTTGCCTTGTACTCGTCGTCAGCATGATTCTATTTGGGTTATCATAGATAAGATGACCAAATCAGCTTATTTCTTGCCAGTCCATACCTCTTATTCAGCCGAGGACTATGCCAATCTCTATCTCAGAGAGTTGGTTAGGTTGCACAGTGGCCCCTTTATCTATCATCTTAGATAGAGGTACCCAATTTACCTCTTACTTCTGGAAAGCATTCCAAAAGGGTCTTGGTACCCAAGTCCACCTCAGTGCAACCTCCCACCCTCAGAAAGATGGTCAAGCAGAAAGGAACATTCAGACTCTTGAGGATATGCTGAGAGCATGCGTTGTTGATTTTAAGGGAAGTTGGGATGACCATTTTCCTTTGATTGAGTTTGCATAAAATAACAACTATCATTCCAGTATTCGTATGGCTCCATTTGAGGCTCTCTATGGTAGGAGATGTAAATCTCTAATTGGTTAGTTTGAAGTAGGTGAGGCTACAGTAGTAGGGCCTGACTTGGTATTTGATGCTTTAGAAAAGGTTCAGTTGATCAGAGAAAGGCTTAGGGTTGCCCAGAGCCAACAAAAATCGTATACAGATGTGAGGAGAAAGGATCTCGAGTTTGAGGTCAGTGATTTTATGTACCTAAAAATCTCTCCCATGAAGGGAGTGAAGAGATTCGGAAAGAAAGGGAAACTCAGTCCCCGATATGTCGGTCCCTTCAGAATCCTTAGTTGTTTCAAAAAGGTAGCTTATGAGCTAGAGTTACCTTCAGATTTAGCCTTAGTACACCCAGTGTTCCATGTCTCATTGTTGAAAAAGCATATTGGTGATCCAACTTTAGTTGTTCCATTAGAGAGTGTAGATATTCATAACAGTCTTTCCTATAAGGAAGTTCCAGTCAAAATTCTTGATCATCAAGTTCGTAGACTAAGGAACAAAAAAGTTTCACTAGTCAAAGTTCGTTGGTGGAACCATTCCATTTAGGGAGCCACTTGGGAAGTAGAGGTAGATATATGAACCAAGTACCTCATCTTTTCTCCGCAAATCCAGATTCAGTATAAGGTGTCAATCTTCTTAAGTTTTTTTTCCTATCATGCCCAATTTCAGTCGCACATTATGTACATGTCAGTCGTGCATTCATGAATTAGTTCAGTCATGCATTCCACGCATCAGAAATGCATATTCAGTATGTACGCTCAGTCCATCAGTTTCTTCAGCTTAACTAGTTTCATTCAGGGACGAATGATCCCCAGGGGGAGATATTGTAACACCCTGCATTTTCCTAGCGTAATCTAAGTCCCTATACATGAGTATTCACATATAAAATTTCTGAAACACTCATTATTTTTTAGTTTAGAGCCTGCCAAAGCATAGAAAATTCAATTAGCTTTCCGACGATATAAAATTCGCCTAAATCCGATAGCCAGGTAAGAAGTTATGACGATTTTTAGTTTCAGTCGTTAAACACCGTTATTTTGATACTTAGCGCATCGCGGAGCCAGTTTAAATAGGAATTGTCATTTTCCAGTGAGGGCGCCATAGGCCTAGTTCAGAATTGTCAATTTCCAGTGAACCTACGCGATACCACCGCATCGCGATGAGTCCAGATTTTAGAATCAAAGGGGCACCACAATTCCACCGCATTACGCCGAGCCCTCATTTCCAGTCGTCTGATTCTAGTGACATGGTGCGATAGCGCCGCATCGCGCCAAGGGTGAAAATCAGAAATTTTCAGTTAATTCCGAGATTTAATTCCCAAGGGCTTTTAGGTCTTTTTCCCTCATTCCATTCAGCCTATACACGGGATTAAAGCCCCAAATGCCCTATTATGCCATCATTTACTCACTATTCTCAAGAAATTAAAACATTGTCTCCCTAATAGCAAAACCCTAGTTTCACGAGAATCAAGAACAAGCTCAAGAACTCACCAAGAACTCCAAGAAATTTATCCATTAAGGTATGTTAAATGTTCATCCATGGGTTCCTTTCACCCATGGAGTCCAAGTATCCGATTTTAATTATAAAGTTATCATCTTTTCAAGATTCATGATATTTAATTGTGATTTTAAACCACGAGTCTCCATGAACTTTCATGAATATTGATTTTATGCCTTGTTTTAATGAGATTATCGTTGATATCAATTCCCTCATGACTCAATATTGTCATTCTTCGAATTAACTCATGATTAAGTGTCATTGGTGTTGAAATCATGCTATTATTTAAATTTTATGCTACTTTTCATGAGTGGCTTAAACTATGAACACCAAGTGTTTGATAAAATGCCTACAAGAATGAATATTTGATAAAGGTTTTCATGCTATATCCTCTAAGCTTGATATTATTTTACTATTATTGCTTTTGAGTCCTGGGGGTATTGAATACCTAAAAACCATAACTGTTTTAATTATCTAGTCTCAGTACATTACAGAATAGTCTCCAGATTATACTATGAGCATTATCAGAATAGTCAGATATTAGTCATTAAACTCAGAACAGTCTAGTATCTCAGTGTCTTTTAGTTGGGAGTAGGACTTAGCACCGAGAAAGTGTAGGGATGGCGGCTTCCCCGTCAGATAGACAGAGTCGTTAGTAGAAGTCCCTATACTCCAAAACTACGTAGCCAGTGTAGGATATGAGTAGTCACCCATCAGATTAGGCTTGACTATCTTGCAGGGGTCACCCGTCAGTTCAGGCTTGACACCCTTAGTCCTCTGGACATTATATCAGTTTAGTGGATCCACATAGCTAGTGTTAGTACCCGTGGAACGATATTAACACCCTTCCAACTGGGGTTACAGGTTGGAACTCAATTAGCTCAGATTGGGAAATATCGGTTAGATGATACCTCCCACAGTCTCAGATACAGTCTCAGTTACAGTCCCAGTTCAGTTATTCAGTCTTAATGTTGTTTGATCAAGGCATACAAATATCAGTATATTTTTTAGTACTTCAAATTATAGATTTTATTCAGTCCATGTTATATGCCTAGTCATACATCTTCAGTGTCTATAGATTTTTCATGTATTTTTAGTATTTTACAGACTTTCATGCATGTTCAGTATCTATAGATTTTATGCTCTCTGTCCAGTATTCCATGCTTTACATGTAATACTCAGATAGATAATTACTCCTATTCATGAAACCTTGCATGTTAGCCTACCTCATTTAGCATACCAGTACATTTAATATACTGATCACATACATTTCTTTTGCGCTTTGAGAGAATACAATGCTTGAGTAAAGTAGAGCAAAGAACTAGAGAAGGTTGAGACAAATGTATATCTCTTCCTTTGATCTTACAATGCGTATGTAGTATTGGTTTGGACTACTACTAGCCATTGGAAGATAGTCACTCAAGGCAACCCAAAAGATTTTTCTCCTTAAGAAAAGGAATAATGAGTATTCAATTTCCAAGAATAATTAAAGTCTAAAAAGGAGAAAATCTGTATAAGGAAGACTAAAAGGATGCAAAAAACTCATGATTTATGCTCCATAATTAATGCCGTAATTTTTTAGCAATCTTCTTTTCTATTTTTCTTTCCTTTTGTAGATATTGAGAAATGCTTCTTCCTTTTTTATCAAATCTTGTGGGATGCTTCTTTCTTTTGAGTATTTGACAAAAGATTTTCCTCAATCAAGTTCATGATCATTCATCAATACTTAACATTATCACAAAATTTCTGTTTCACGTTAACATCAGTGCTCTTCAGAAACAATAGGGACAAGTTACGTGCTTAGTTGCTAATTGAAATTAAGTTGAGGTAACTACATGTGCATTCTCAAAATTGAAATGCTTACCTGCTAGTTGAGGCTAAATTTTAAATGTATATTTTGTGTATTATGCCTCAGTAACTTGTAAATTAATTCTTTGGATCATTAATTAGTTAACTAGCAGCTAATTGCTTTATAAATTTTTAATAAAATAAATGTATATCTTTGCAGTATAATTGGTGGAACGATCATAGCTTTGGGTTTCTACTGCGTAATGTGGGGAAAAGCTAAAGAAGAAATGTATTTTGAAGACATAGGCATAGATTCTGTCTCTACCAGGGTATCTTTACTACATAGTCAAAGTGATAATGCATGAGTGTTTTACTTTATGAAAAAAAATGTATTCATTTTTTACTTTCGTTGGTAAGGGTAAAGTCACGTATTCACAATCTTCCTCAGATTCCACTTACATACTAAATATGTTGTTATTATAGTGATGAATGAGATATTGCATGATGAGTATGCACAAATATTTTCTGTTTAGAATTTTTAAAAGGGGATACGAAAAGATGATAATGAGATGTGCCTTCTTCATTTAATTTCATGTGATGGAATGCGATTGTCTATCAATTTTGAAAAAGAAAAAAAATCATGTTTGACTCATAAAATATAAATACAACATAAAGACAAAGTCCTAATAATGCACATATGGTCTTCAAATATATCATGACATTTATACCTATTAAGCGCAAATCACTAATGATAGTACAAGAATATATTTATATATGGCATAATAACTAGATAGAATCTCGTATTCATATCGATTCATACTTTCTATTTTAGGGTGTTTTATTCCCATAACTCTATTTAATAAGTCTTTTAAATGCCTCAATATAGTTAAAAGTACTGTCACAACCCAAAATCCAGAGGTCATGATGGCACTTGTCGTGGCAAACCTTGACAAGTAAGCCTATCACCTAAACTGATACTCAAAGGGTAAAAATGATAGAAATAACCCCAAGGAAAGACTTATTTAATAAAGCCGAACCATATATGTAATAAATAATGCGGAAGGAAATATAACCATAATACCATACATTCCCAAAACCAGGTGTCAATTGTGTAAAAACTACGAATACAAATGCACGGGTCAAATACATCAGAAATCCAACAGGAACGTATGTTTGTCTTCGAATACTAGTAAAGACATAGACTAATACAAAAAGATTGAAGTGGAACCCAGACGCATTAAAGTCCAACCATTACCTTGAATACTCTGAAAATCGCCCGAAGTCAAGCCACGTGAGATGCACCCAAACCTAAATCTGCACCGAAAGAGTGAAGAAGGAGTAAGTATAGTCCACTTGTACGTAGAAGGTATCATAGGCCGACCGAGAAAAGTAGAAAATAAAATACACAAACACACACTAAGGGAACGTCACATGCAATCAGAAAATCCACAAGGGTAGTCTACGCCACTTGCACAAATAATTTTAATATATCACAATTACAACAACACAAAAAGTATAACACAAGTATGCATTATATCATATGCAAGTATAAACAGAGAAGAACATATATATATATATATACAAGATGGTCAAGTATAAATAGAAGGATGTAGAGCAAGTAGACATATCACAAATCAATATAGAAGTTCAGTAACAATATCAACACAATAATGCAAATACAATGTAGACGATGCTGTTGTTGCTGCTGCTGCTGCTGATATTAAGATGATGATGATGATGCACGGGGTTGACACACAACCTCAAGGTTGACACACAGTCATTGAGGTTGATACACAGTCATCGAGGTTGACATACATTCATCTAGATCACCAATATCTATGATTCTTCTTCAACATGATCCTTTAAAGAAGGTCCATAATATCCAATATCCGATACCAATATCCAGCATTTCTAGTATTTTCCAGTAATTCCAATATTTTCAGTGTTTCTAAAGCACGTACATAATATAAGACACAAGTCAAGCACTTATACATGACAACAAGTATATATAAAGCAATAAGACAAACAGTGAAATAATGTGTATGATAACATAAGAATTAGGATGCGATGTTCGCATCCACTCAGAATGAGTATTTCCTCAACCAATCCACATGATGTATTTCCACAACCAACCATGATGTTATAATTTCACAACTACGTGAGCCAAAATCCACTCATTATATTTGTTATTCATGAATTTTCCACATGATTCAAATGCCCACAAAGTATGGATATATCATAATATGCCAAAGGAACCACAATAGTCATTTCTCACAACACAATACAATTATTCACATGTATTCCAAGCTATTAACATCACATAAAACCTCGCATGATCACACATATCACATGATATCTCAGATTTAATAATTATATCACATTCAGACCCCCACATAGGCACAACATATAGATAACCATATTTTATAATTGGTTCCGACCCTAACATGCTTTTTTGTATACAAATTAACTACCCAACCTAGTGATGAGTGACAAATTTTCCACTCATTAATATCTAAATTCTTGTACTACGAGGAATTAATTATTTAAAAGACACTAATTCTTCATTGAAATACACTAATCTTAGTGTTTGTGATCTTGCAGTTAATTTGATGAAAATGAGTTGAGACAAAGTTGGAAGAGAGGAAAGTGAACAAAAAGAGAAAAAACTGAAGATCAGACCCAAGAGATGACCCTCAGGTGTAGTGACCGCACTCTGAGAGTTGTGATCATGATCAGTCAGTAAAGTCAAGCATTGATGATCGTTAGGTGACCACTGCAATCGTGGAGTTGAGACCATAATTGAAGGTGTGCGATCGCGATAGGTCAGGTAGACTACAAGGGTAGACTTTGCATTTCATGTCATTCATCCCCAAATATAAAAGGCTCAACCCTTTCACATTTTTAGGAGCTTTTTAGCTAAATCTCCAATTTTAAGATCTAAGAACAATATTGTTGAGAGAAAAACACAATTGTAAGGGTTTCGAAGTGTGATTTTGACTATTAATTGAATTGTGAAGCTTGGAGATTATATTAAATTTAGTTTCCATGGATGAGTTGGATGCAAATCTTGGTATATATCTCCCCTTTACTTTCATGAGTAGATTAACTTATTACTTGGAGTTATGTTTTATTAGGTAGTGAATAATATGTAGGTATTGATTGTTAGTCCAATTAATTAGTTAATGGTGATGGATTTTTCTTTTGCTCTATGTTTGAATTGAGAATTTTGGGTAAAAAACCCAATTATCTTGGATTCCATATCATCCTTGAAAGATGAATGTGGGTGAAGAGTAGTTGCAAACAATAACTTGAGTTAGCTTTTGGATTAACATCATCTTAAAAATAAGGGTGTTGTTTGAGATAACGCAATTAATGGCACCATCTTAGATATAAGGGTGTTGATTGAGGTAGTGGATTGGTTGATTTGCCACACCGTGAGGTATTTGAAAGAATCCACTGATGAAATTTGGCGTGTTATTGAAAGATTCATGTCAATACCCCTAATCTAGCCTACCCAAAGCCCTTAACTAAAATTAGACTATTTATTGACAGTCCATGCATAGATTCTACCTACGATAACATAACCCCAAGGTTTCTCTCACATTAGTAACCCCATAAATCCATAAAGCTCCCAATATTGTTTAGTGCCATTGTGGTTAATTTCTCTTCAAACTCAAACCCCCACTTCAATTTTATGTATTGTTTAATATTAGCATTACGGGTTAACACATAGTTAACTCTCAACACTTACAAATTATATATACTTTGTTTGAACTCCTCGTGGAATTTACCTCTACTCATATTTGGGTATTATATTTACAACATCGGCCTTGCACTTAATGTGACGTGTAAGTTAAGCGTTATAAAAAATAACATCGTTGCCGAGGAGTGAAATATAGTTTTCACTTGTGTGGTGTTGTTAGTAACTTTTGGGTTATCCGTAGTGTTTTTATTTACATTGTTTGTTTTTTTTGTTTTTTTTAGGTGATTAAAATAGTGTCCACGACACCATGAGCCAACTAGGAGAAATACTGGCTTATTTGGTGGACATCCCGAGGATGAGGATCGTCTTAATGATATGGGGTATACTAGTGCCATCTGTATTCCACAGGCCGAGGTAAATATAGTATTCCATATCACAAGTGTGATGCTCCATTTGTTAAAAACAAAAGGTCTATTCAGGGGCCAAGCACACGAAGATACAAATCTATAGTTAAAAATCTTCATTGATTTGTGCGCCCCATTTGGCATTGCCTATATTTCTCAAGAATATATTCAGTTGCGACTTTTTCCATTATCTTTGATGGGTGAAGTGGTATAGTGGTTGAGGTATTTACCCACTGGGTCTATCACGTCTTGGGTTAAGCTTACGATTTCCTTTTTGGATTGACATTTCTCTCATTCTAGAATGTTGCAACTAAGGGATGAGATCACAAACTTTAGCCAACTCAATGGTGACCCTTTGTATGAAGTATGGGAAAGGTTTAAAGACAAGATAATGTAATTCTCAAATCATAAAGTTTCGGATAAAAGGCTTCTCCAATTTTTTTACAGGGCACTAGACCAATAAAACAAAACGGTGATTGATAATGCCGCCAGTGGCGCTTTTGTCAAGTTGTCTTATGGTGTTGAATCGTCTTTACTTGGTCAATTTAAAAATAAAAATAGAGGGTGGCACACAAGGGACACCAAAGTAGCCTTGGGATCCCCCGCCGCCTCATATATGAACAAAGAACAAATAAGAAGGATGAGGAAAGGGATGAAAATATGACAAAGTGATGATCCAATTAGATGTCGTCACTAAACACGTGATGGGGCACCTTATACAGCGGTAAATGCCACTGAATCTAAAGGGTATGATGAATATGAAGCAAAGGCACTTGATAAAAATACAAGGCACTTAGCTAACCACCTGGGGGGTTCCTGCCTGGCCTATCAAAGGCAAGGTGGGAATCAAGGTTGGAATGATTGAGACCAACCAAGAGATTGGTTCTATATATAGATAAATATAAAACAAATTAGAGGGACAAGGAGAGAGAATATGATAGGTATATACCCCCTCATGATTGAGTGAAAGGCAAAGAATCAAACTCATTAGATCTGAAAAAGTTTAAAATTGAAGATATGATTGCTCAAAGTGTGATGCATATGGAAGGTGCTGACAAGATGGTTCAGGTATTAAAAGGGGACTTTTCTCAACTTATCCAAATGGTCATATTGCATTGGCCTCCATAAAGCGATTGGAGATGCAAGTTGGCCAAATCTCAACCCAACTCAATACTAGGCCAAAATGAGGTCTACCTAGTGATACAATGGTCAATCCCAAGAACGATGCCCATGTTATGGCAATCATCACTAGAAGTGGTAGAAATCTTTGTGAAATATGGTTGAGGTTTGATGAGAGTCCAAATGAAAAGCCATAGATGAACAAGCAAATACAAAAATAAAGCGGCCTAAAAAACCAAGTAATGGTGCTCTAAAGTCTCATAAAGCGGGTGATAAGGAACCAATGATATTTGAAGAGAGGAGTGATGAGGAGAAATCTCCAAAAATGATTCATAGTGATGAGCAAAAGGTGAATGAACCTCAAAGAGTTCCATTACCCCAAATGAAGATTCCTCCACCCTTTCCATAAAGGTTAAATAAGAAAGATGACAATGCCAAGTTTAAAAAGTTCCCAAAAAAACTTAGAACCTCTTGATTAATATCCCATTATTCGAAGCTTTTCCAGAGATCTCGGGGTATGCTAATTCCATGAAATACTTGATGTCCAAAAAGCGACTTGTGGATTATGAGACTATTGATATAACCCATAGTTATAGTGCTATCGTGTCAAATGCCATAGCAGAGAAAAAGAAAAAGCTCGATGCATTTACAATTCCCTGCCCTATCAAGAAGTACAAATTTAAAAAGGCATTGTGTGACCTTAGAGCTAGTAACAACTTGATGCCATATGTTGTGTATCAACAGCTAGGTTTAGGTGCTCCTACACCCACTACTGAGACTCTTGATGGTGGATCGTTTAATTAAAAAACTGGTGGGCATATTGTATAATGTGTTGGTTAAGATTGACTAGTTCATCCTTCCAATGGATTTTGTCAACCTCAATTGTGAAATCGATCATGAGATACCAATCATACCCGAGAGGCCATTTTTAGCAACCGATATAGCTCTAGTTGATATGGAGTGTGGAGAGATAAAGTTTTGGATTCATAATGAGAAAGTGTCTTTCCGTGTGTACAAAATCAAAAAAATAGATAATGGATTTACAAGTGGTGTCAGTGATTGACGTGGTGGATGAGGGGGTGGAACTTGGGGCATTTCAAATCAAGAATCCAACTTGATGATAGATGAACATCGTGCTGCGATGTTAAATTAGGCACTGGATGATAGGCAACCCATCATTGCCATTAATTTGGCCCGTATCTTTTAAAATTTTAATTGTTATAGTAATTTTTTTATTTTGATCAATCCATGAAATTATGGCACTCTAAAGATGTCTTTGAGAAATTATGATATAATAAGTGGAGTGGAATTGAGTTGGAGGTAGAACAACTAAAACATAGGGGAATTGAACCTGGTCTCAGGTGTTGCGATTGCAATAATCAGATCGCGATCACGATCCAGATGTTCAGGTCTACCCAACATATCCTTAGGTACTGTTATCGTGTAGGCTGACTGTGATCATGATCCCTGGATGATCGTGATTATTAAGGCTAATCGCGATCATGAACCTAGTAGTTATAAATAGACGGTTCCCTTGCCTACTCCATCTTTAAAAACTCAAATCCCTTCAAATTTTATCATTTCCAAATGGTTTTGAATGTGCTAGGCATCATCTTTTGCATCTTAACATCAGCTATGTCATTCAATTCTCCTTTTTAATGCTTGAATTTGGGCCTTACAAACATGTTTAGAGCCATGGCTTTGATGTTTGATCTTTGTGCTTAACTAGTGTTTAAAATGATATTTCTTGTGTGGTCGCCTTATCCATGAGTTTATGGATATGTTTCCTACAGACTTTCTTGCTATGCCTTTAGAACATGATATTGATTTTGCTATTGATGTTGATCCGGGCACTAAACCCATTTCTATTCCTCCTTACAAGATGACCTCAACCGAGCTGAAGGAATTGAAGGATCAGTTGCAGGGGTATTGTTTATGGTGTGCACATCATTGGGGAAGTCTTAAGTACTCAAAATTTCCCAAAAGGAGTATGAAAATTAGGTGCATACCAAGTGTTTTGTAAAATGCCCACATGAACTTCGTGATAGTTTTCTCTGATTTAGGAAGCATGGTTGAGTGTCTATGCAATGTGTTTCATGTTTTTAGTGTTCTTTATCTTTGATGAACACAAATTAGTGGGTAAAATCAAATATTGACCCTGAATTAGCTTGGGGCTGAAGCCTCAGGTATCACGATCACAATATGTCATAGTGTAATCGCGAGACCTGAGGCCTAACTGGGAGTCCTTTCAAGTATTGCAATCGCGTCTCAGCGAAGTGCGATCTTGACATTTGAGGGTTATCTAACAGGCCTATCCAAAGTCTTGAATTTTTATTTTAAGTCCAAACATGATCCCTAAACCATTTATTTAGCTTCTATTAGTCACATGGCATTGTTTTCATATGGTGATCTTAATAGTTAATGCTCGTGTGGTTATTTTAGGTCTTTGAAATCTACAAATGGTAGAATATGATCAAACATCTTTCTCTCCCCAGAGTGTTAGAATGTATACTATAAGGACCCATCCAGGAGGAAATTACTCCTTAAGCGGGGCATATCATTAGAACAGGTGCCTGAGAAGCTCCCAACTTTCTATGAAAGATTGGTGGAAACAAGTTGGAGATTTTTTTCCTAGACCAATGTCGGGCCAATAAACAATGGGTAAGAGAGTTCTACACAAACCTTAGTGTCATAAAATCTCTAACCCAATTATGAGAATTTTGAGCGAGAAGGTAAATTTTGGCTCTGAGGAAATTAGCGACATATATGGGTTACCGAATGCCAACCTAAGAGAGTTCAAGGCAAATGATTATGCCCCGGGGAGATGGTTAGTTAAATATTTATGCCTAGGAAGAGAAGTATCATAGTCCGCCATTAAAACAGGGATAATATCAAATGAGTTCACGATCGAAGCTTGAATTTGGCTGACCATTATTTGCAGTCGTGTCTCACCAACCACCAACATGACACATGTCTCAATTGTGCTAGCCCAGATGGTATCTTGCCTCATGGATAACATTACTTTGAATGTTGGTTGTTTTGTGCTTGCGGAGCTTAGACATTACAAGAACAAAGCGGCCCCATGCTCCTATTTCCATCTCTTATCACTGAGTTATGAAAGAGGGACAAGGTGGAGGATTATTTATAGGACAAATGGATATCCCCAAAGACACCTATTTACCCTTTGAAGATGTGTGGTGAGGGCACAACTTCAAAGAGAAAAAAAGGAAGATCGATTTGGGCAAATCAGTGAATGGTGATATTGACTCTTGCAAGCCACCCTTGGCAGGGCCATTCAAGGGGATCTATAGTCAGATTAGAAGTTCAAGATCTGTTGTCTAAGCTACTTACAGGGCCGGAGAATCTTCTACCACTTGCCACTCCTATATTATCCAAAGTGATTATGAGAGATTCCTTGAGGATCAGAAGGCACAGGGAACCACCATATACAAACTTGAGTGGTCCTACACTTTCTTGGAACGGTCACATTAGAAACTACGAGAGTCTCTTGAAAATATGAGGAGAAGGGAGAAGAAAATACATAAGTTTTTCACCCGCATATAGAAAGGTGTGAAGGGCTTTTGGAAGGTCCTAAAGCCAGAGAGATTCCTTCCCTAGAGTAGATTCTGATGATAAAATTCCAGATAGGTGGTTTGAGGATGATGAGACAAAGTCTAATGATGACAATGAAGGGACGAAGAGTGATGACAACACTTGATGCGATTTCAAGGACCCCCTTTAACTCTTTTTATGCTTTCGTGATATGCAGTGAGAACACTGCAAACTCTTTAGTTGGGAGTGACCATCTCCGTACTTATTTCATATTTTGTTATTAGGTCTGTATTATTTGGATGTTTATTCAGATATTTTATGTTTATTTGGATGATTTGATTTTTATTTGATATGGATAATTTGATTTGGGTTGTAATATTTGGTACCCTGATAGTGTCTATGATTTTATGGATTAGTTATTTTTGTTTTTCATTTTTATATTTTTATTGTCTTTGTGATGATGTTATTGGACTAGACTCTCCCTATGATAGATTGAGTGATGACATTCTTATGGGAAAATTGTCGTGTCTGGGTATCGAGTCTTAGATGCGGGGAAAGTCTGAGTACCCATGGAATTATAGATTGGGATTACCATTATTCCTATGGTGAAGTCTGAGTATCCATATGGTCGACCTTGTGAGAGACTAAATGTAAGATGACAGTTTGATTTGGTACTAATGATAGCCATATGGCGTGGTGAAATGCAAAACAAAAACCCCCTCTATCTAATTTTTTTATGAATCAAGGGCATGGAATTGAATGAATTTGCACCAACACTTCACCTCTTTTTGTGACTCCAAATTCTTTAGTTGGTAGTATATGGTAAATAACTCATTTTGTCTCTAGTAGGAAATGCAATTGATCCTCCTAGAAAAGTTTGCATGCCATGTGTGGTGAGCATTAGTTGATTAGTGATCAGGTTTACTTGTATAATCTAGAATTTTCCCCATTGGTCTTTCAAGGCTAATCTTGATTACACGTGCTTGGTGAAATGATCTTAGGCCTTCTTTGTGATCATGGAAAATCACTTTAGCCTAAAAATCCTACTCGTGCATGAATGGTATCCCTAGTCACCCTTTTTGAGCCTTTCATTGGCAACCTCATTACAAGCCTTGAACCATTTGAAATTTATCCCTCTTTTGAAACCCTACCCTCCTTGAACTTGAAAGTGCAGCTTGAGGTTAAAAGCCTAAGTTGGGGGTGGCGAATCTTGGAAAAGGTGATCTTAGGACACTGTATTATAAAAGAGTGCCTAAAAGCTAAGAAATGAGGACAAATGAATGAGAAAAATAAAAGGATCAACAAAAGAAAGAAAATCATGCGATTGCACAAAGGTAAGAAATAAAAAGAAAATTGTTTAAAAAGATGGGTGAACCAATATAGTAAAAGTAGGAACATGTGTGAAATAGGAATGAATGGTGTGGACCATGACCCAAAGTTTGATCTATTAGTGCATTATGTAGATTTCAAGGAGGGTGTAGTCACTTTTATCCCAAATGTTTATCCTACCCTTCCCCGAGCCTACATTACAAGCTTGAAAAAATCCTTCGAGATCTCCAACCAACTGTCATTGAGTTCATAGCAATTGAAATTAAGGGAAAGAATATGGTATGTTACTTGTTTGCGTTAAGAAATTCTTTGTGAGAGTAAGTGGTTGAACATGTGTCCCTTGTTTCATGAGTGAAAATTTGGTATGTTGGGACTTCCTTTAATGAGGATGCATGTAAACTAATAGAAGTTGGTAAAGTTTTCATATTCTGAAAATGAGGCAAATGAGTATATTAAGACACTATTGATAGAGAGTCACTTCTTGAAATTTAGTTGTTGTTGCTTGACTTTTCTTAAAAGTCTTTTGCATCCTTGAAAATCTAATTGATTTTTAGGGGAATTGCACGAATAGTTTTTCCCATGCTTGTTGACTAATTGTTAGTGCTAATTAAGTTCGGATTATGGTGGTCATTTGGTTGTAAGAATGGGCTTATAAATTGAGTAGTCTCATTGAGCATGGAGTAGTGTTGATTGAGGACAAGCAAAGTTTTAAGTTAGGGGTGCTGATGAGTGGAAAATTGGAACTCATTCATATCCAAATTTTTGCACTACGAGGAATTAATTGTTTAAATGAGACTAATTCTTCATTGAAATGCACCAATCTCCAGTGTTTGTGATCTTGTAGGGAATCTAATGAAAATGAATTGAGTAGAAAGGTGAACAAGAAGAGCAAAAGCTGAAGATAAAGCCCAAGAGACGACTCTTAGGTGCTGTAATCGCACTCTAAGGGTTGCGATCACAATCAATTGGTAAAGTCAAGCATTGGCAATTGCAAGGTAACCACCTCGATTGCGAGGGTCGTGACCGCAATTGAAGGTGTGCAATCATTATAGGTCGGGAAGACTTTAGGAAAAGACTTGGAATTTCACGCCGTTGAGCCCCAAAATATAAAAGGCTCAACCTTTTTACATTTTCAGGATCCTTTTAGCTAAATTTCCAATTTCAAGAGCTAAGAACAATATTGTTGAGAGAAAAACTCAATTGTAAGGGTTTCCAAATGTGATTTTGACTATTAATTGAATTGTGAAGCTTAGAGATTATATTAAATTTGTTTTCCAGGGATGAGTTGGATGCAAATCTTTGTATATCTCTCCCCTTTACTTTCATGAGTAGCTAAACTTATTACTTGGGGTAATGTTTAATTAGGTTGTGATTAATGTATGGGAGTTGATTGTTAGTCCAATTAATTAGTTAATGGTGATGGATTTTTCTTTTACTCTATGTTTGAATTGAGAATTGTGGGTGAAAAACCCAATTGTCTTGGATCCCATATCATTTTTGAAAGAGGGATGTGGGTGAAGAGTAGTTGCAAACGAAAACTTGAGTTAGTTTTTTGAATAAAATCATCTTAGAAATAAGTGTGATGTTTGAGATAGCTCATTTAATAACACCATCTTAGACATAAGGGTGTCAATTTCGGTAGTGGTTTGGTTGATTTTCCATACCCATGAGGTGTTCGAAAGAACACACAGATGAAATTTGGCGTGTTATTGAAAGATTCACGTTAATACCCCTAATCTAGCCTACCCAAAACCCTTAACTAATATTTGACTATTTATTGACTATCCATCAAGAGATTCCACCTAGGATAACATAACCCCAAGGTTTCCCTCACATTAGTAACCCCATAAATCCATAAATCTTGCAATATAGTTTAGAGTCATTGTGTTTAATTTCTTTTCAAACTCAATCCCCCCCCTACTTTAATTTCATGCATTGTTTAATGTTAGCATTATGGGTTAACATATGGTTAACTTCAACACTTGCAAGTTGTGAATCCTTTGTTTGCGATCCTCGTGGAATCGACCCTGACTCATAGTTGGGTATTATATTGACAACGTCCACCTTGCATTTAATGTGACGTGTAAGTTGAGTGTTATCACCCTGTCTGAAGAGTTAGGCCATAACCTACCTCAAAGGCCAAAACCAGTCCGCTACACTTCAAACACAAAACCCTACTTCTCACGAACGGTCTCGAAATCTACTAACATCAAGAAATATAGAATCTATGCTTCAAAACAAAGCTAATGATATTCATATTGCCTACTTTTGGTTTGGAGTCAAAACGGATCCTGAAATAAGTTTTCGATAAAGAGAGGAAAAAATGCAATCTTACTTCAAAAACATGTTCCCAATACTTTTAGGAATGTACAGCTGAAAACCCAGGTCAAATCAAGTCAATAACGAGATTCAAATCAAAGAAAGACCATTTTTAAGCTTTATCGGATAAAATCTTTGAAATTCATGTTAAAATCAAGAATCGAAGTTGTTTTGTAGGTTAAATTGATGAAAAACTAGTAATTATAGGATTAGAAACATTATTCAAAGGAAAAAGAGTGAAATTGTGGTTTAAAATCAAGCCCTAAGATTTTTGAGGTTTTGAGAAATTAATCAAGAATTTTACTAAGAAAAGGGTGAATTTTTACCTTAAATCCATAAGAGAATCAAGAAATAGATGTTAATCTAGCTTCCCAAGAACCCACAAGCTTCACTTTAAGCTCTCACCCTATTTTAGAATGTAACTCTCAAGAGGCAAGATGAGAATGAGCAAAATTCAGGCAAAAGGACTATTTATATTTAGACCGGGTAACCAGTCATTTTAGGCATAAATCGCTCTTTCCAATAGCAATTTAACCTATGTGTATCAGGTTGCACCAGCAACCTGGTGCACCACATTTTTGTAAGTCCAAACGGACTTCGAAGGGGTGTCCAAAATTCGTTCGGATTTTGATATACGCAAGCAAACTATGTAACCACACTAAATTTGATGCTCCGGACTCAATGGCGATATCAACATTTTGAAAAAACATCATTTTCACAAAGTGAACTTCTAAAACTCGAAATTACAATTTTCTAAATCGAGGGACGAAATGAGATTTAAAAGACATAAAATCAGACCAAATATGTTACCACCCTAAAATCGACGTTCTAGATCTGTTGGCATAGTCCGTTTAGCCATCCATCGGACGAATCAAAAGATAACCACAGAAGTCCAAAATACGACTCTCAAAGCCACCAAAAACCACTATATTGCACAAATAGTATCAAAATGCATAGGGAACTATGTCAATCACCCCACACCCTGGAAATACCACAATACAACTACGGAGAGGGGTAAAATGGTCAAATCATACAAAATTATAAATTTCGCATATTTCATCAAATTTCAAGTCGTTATATCGATCACTAAAAATATATTTCGTCCTCGAACTAAAGGCAAAGAAAATACCCGAATCAACAAAGAGCTGGGGATAAGAACTACGCATATCCACTCGACCTCCCTAGTAGCCTCATCTACAGGTCAATGTCGCCACTGTACCTTAACCGTAGTGATACTCCAGAGCACAACCGTCTAACATCCCTAGACAATATGGAGACAGACTCTTCAACAAAATACAAATGCTTATCTTACCAAAACGACTTCCAACTAATGATATGAGACTCATCAGAAATGTAACGACAAAGCATAGAAACATGAAAAACTGGATGAATAGCCGTTAGATCTGAAGGCAAAGATAACTCATAGGCCACATCACCAATAATTCAAAGAATCTCAAATAGGCCAATATACCTGGGGCTAAGCTTTCTCCTCTTCCTAAACCTCATCACACCCTTCATGGGTGAAACTCAAAGAAAAATGCGATCATCAACACCAAATATCAAGGCACAAACTCTATGGTTTGTAAAGCACTTTCGCCCACTCTAAGATGCTCGAAGTCTATCCTGAATAATCCAGACTCTATCTAATGACTCACGAAGCAAGTCCGTACCTCGAGGTCTAACCTCAGATACATCAAACCAACCAACTGGTGAGCGACAATGCCTACCATATAATGCCTCAAAAAGAGCCATATCGATACTGGAATAGTAGCTGTTATTGCCTAATGCTGCTCCCACTAGCCACAAAAATCCATCACGCATGTGTGGAGCATATCCTCTAAAACTTGGATACTTCGCTCTAACTAGCCATCAATTTGGGTGTGCTGTATTAAGATCAACTCGAGTGCCCAACTCATCCTGAAATGTCCTCCAAAAATTAAATGTGAACATCGAACCACGATCTAAGATGATAGACATGGGCAAACCATAAAGTCTCACAATCTCACAAATGTAGATACAGGCTAATCTCTCGGCACTAAATGAAACCTGTACTGGTAGGAAATGGGCTAATTTGGTCAATTGATCCAAGATGACCCAAGCGCTGTTGAACCATGAAAAGTATGAGGAAAACTAGTCATGAAATCCATAGTGATCCATTTCCACTTTTACTCGAGAATGGACAACCTTTGAAGCAATCCACCAGGTCTCATATGCTCGGCCTTTGCTTGTTGATAAAAAAGGAAATAAGGTATGAGGTCCACCATATCTTCCTCATACCGCCCCACCAGTAGTGCTATCTCAAATTATGGTACGTCTTAGTTATTCCTGGATGGATAGAATACCAGGAACAATGGGCTTCCTCCAGAATCAACCTAATCCAATAGCCTACTCTTGGTACACATACTCTGTCACCAATCCACAAAACACCATCTGAATCAAGTGAGGTTTCCTTAGCCTCACCACTCAACACCTTATCTCAAATCGATCTCAGACCCACATCATAAAACTGATGAGCTTAAATATGCTCCATCAAAGAGGACCTAGCCTCCACAATAGCCAAAACACGCCCAAGTGTCAAAATATTAAGCCTAACCATCTGGTTGGCTAAAGACTGAACCTTTAAGACCAAAGGCTCTCCTGGGTCAAAAGATGCGCCAAACTATCGATGCTAGTTGATTTTCAGCTCAAGGCATCACAAACACATTAGCCTTTTTTGGATGATAGAGAGTAGTTATTTTATATTTCTTGAGCAAATCAAGCCATCGATGCTGCCTCATATTGAGATATCGCTAGGTGAAGAAGTACCGAAGGCTACGATGATCTGAGAAGATCTCACAATAGACTCCATATAAGTAGTAACTCCACAACTTCAAGGAAAATACAACTACGCACAACTCTAAATCATGGGTAGGGTAATTCCTCTCATGGGGCTTCAACTGGAAAGAAGCATACTCAATCACCTTACTTTTTTCCATCAACACAACACCTAACCCAACACCTAAAGCATCAGAAAAGATGGTGAATCCCACGCCCTCCTTGGGAAAAGTCAAGATTGGAGCTGAAGTCAATAAATTCTTGATCTTTTGAAAGCTCACCTGACAAGCATCAAACCACTGAAAGGAAATCTTATTCTGAGACAACTTAGTCAATTGAGCTACAATAGAAGAGAAATCCTTAACAAAACACCGGTAATAACCAACCAAACCAACAAAACTTCAAATATCGGTGGGCAAGGTAGGTCTAGCCCAATCACGAACCACTGCAACCTTTTCTGGATCAATCATAATACCTTCCTTAGTCACTACATGACCCAAGAAAGAAATGGACTCATCCAAAACTCACACTTGGAGAACTTAGTATACAACTTCTCATCTCTCAGTTTCTGAAGAACAATCTATAAATGATCCTTATGATCAGCCCCACTCTTGGTAAAAACAAAGATATTATCTATAAATACAATAACAAATGAGTCGAGACATGGTCGAAACACCCGTTTCATCAACTCAATTAACACGACAGGAACATTTGTCAACTCAAAGGACATGACCAAGAACTCATAATGACCATATCAAGTTCGAAAAGCTATCTTTGGAATATCTGAAAATCTAATCCTCAACTGGTGATAGCTGGACCTCAAATCGATCTTCAAAAACACAGCAGCACCCTAAAGCTGGTCAAGCAAACCATCAATACGAGGAAGAGGATACTTATTTTTAACCGTCACCTTATTCAACTACCAATAATCAATACATATCTGCATAGATCCATCCTTCTTTTTTAACAAACAAAATAGGGCATCCCAAGGTAATATACTAGGTCAGATAAATCCCTTATCCAAAAACTCCTGTAACTGATCCTTTAATTTTTTCAACTCGGATGGGGTCATCCTATAAGTAGGAATAAAAATGGGCTTGGTGCCCAG
Source organism: Capsicum pubescens (assembly GCA_030864215.1). Lineage (NCBI taxonomy): Eukaryota > Viridiplantae > Streptophyta > Magnoliopsida > Solanales > Solanaceae > Capsicum > Capsicum pubescens. The sequence continues at coordinate 336,242,985 of CM061548.1, forward strand.
CTCAACATTAATGGAAAAATCAATATCATAATACATAGGCATGCCAATCAAATCCATAGAAAACACATTCATAAATTCATGGACAACACGAATAGAATCCAAAGAAGGAGAAGAAACAACACTAGTAGGGGTGTCAAATGGGCGGGTTGGGTTGAGATTGAAAATAATAAATGATTTGAATTGGATATCGGGTTGGGTCATGACCCACCTAAATTTTTTGGATTGAAATGGGTTGGGTTGAAATGGGTAACTATTGGGTTGAGTCTTGACCGCCCAATTTGACCCGCTTAGTCTAAAAAATATTAACATATTGATATTTACCCCTTGTAAACTCAACTCAAGAAAATAAATTTGGATGAGGTTGGGAAGTTGGGTGGGTGGGTAGAAAATAGGGTCGGGGTAAGAATTTCTTTTTTTAAATTTAATTTTTGTAAAAAAATAATTTATTTTTGGGAAGGGTGTAGGGTAGGGGATCGGGGAGTTAAGATGGGGTTGAGGTAAGAATTTTTTTATTAAAAAAGAAGTTTTTTTTAAAAAACATAATTTTTTGGGAAAGGGGTATGCCATGTAGGGTAGGGGTATGGGGGGGTTAGGCGTGGGATAAGAATTTTTCTCAAAAAAAGAAAATTTTGGAACGGTGTGGGGGTGGAGGTATCGTGTGTGGGGTATGGGTAGGCAAGGGATGTGGGGTTGAGGTAAGATTTATTTTTCTAAATAAAAAGAAATTTAACTTTTTAAAAAAAAATATATTCTTTTGGGGGATATGGTATTGTTATATGGGTGTGTGTGTATAAGGGGTAGGAGGAGATGGGGGTTGGGGTTACATTTTTTTTTATAAGAAAATTATTTATTTATTTTTTAAAAATATTTCTAAAATAATATTTTTTAGGGGATGGGTAAGGGATGCAAAGAACCGAGGAGGGTAGGATTTTGATCGTGAGGTAAGAAAAGATTTTCAATTTTATTTTAAAAAATTAAAATTATTTTTTTGGATTGGAGTTGGGGGTGGGGTTGTGGGTAGGGATGGGGATGGGGATGGGGATAAGATGGGGTAGGGGTAAGAATTTTTTTTTATAAAAAGCTTTTTAAGAAATAAAAATAATATATTTAATGGATGCGGGTGGGGGTACGATAAGCTGGGTGTTTAGTGGGTTCGGGGTGAGGTGAGGTGAGTGATATTGAGAGTGGGAGTACACATGCTTGTCTTCCCTACTTTTATTTAGAAAATTATTTTTCTATAAAATAGGTTGAAGTGGAGATTGAATTGGGCTCATTTGAACCCAATTTAAAAATGGGTTGAGATTTACCCAATAGTAAATTATCTTGAACCCAACCCATTAAATATTGGGCAGGTTGGGCTGGTCAGCTCAATTTGGGCGGGTTGGCATCTAGAGCTCGGGTGCATCTGGATGCTCTGATACCAATTTGGGCGGGTTAGGTCTACTTAGCCTTTGGTTTGAATCTCGATGCACTCGAGCTCATTTCAACCTGTTGGTCGGAAAGTTAAAAAATTAAAAATATGGATTTGAGGCCTACATTTGGTCGAAAATAACCTCGGATGAAAAATTCAACTTTTTCAACACGTCTGTAATGTCGATTTTAGGGTGGTAACATGTTTGGTTGGATTTTATGGCTTTTAAATCTAATTTCGATCCTTGATTTGAAAAATTATGATTTCGAATTTTGGAGGTCAACTCTGTGAAAATGATAACTTTTCAAAAATCTAATATCGCCATTGAGTCTGGAGCATCAAATTTAGTATGGTTACATAGTTCGTTTGTGTATATCGAACTCCAAATGGATCTTGGGCACCCTGTCGAAGTCCGTTTTGGGACTTAAAAATCTAGTGTAATGAAAACTGCTTTTACCCCTTTTTCCCCCCATTTTGCCCATTGTTTTACATTGCCTCTTGAAATTTAAATTGTAAAATAGTGTGAGAACTTAAAAATGAAGCTTGTGAGAGCTTGGGAAGCTAGATTATCATTTTTTTTTTTGGATTCTATAGATTTAAGGTGAGATTTCATCCCTTTCTACTATAATTTTTAATTAATTTCTCAAAACTCCAAAAATCTTAGGGCATAATTTTAAACCCCAATTTCACTTCTTTTAACTTGAATAATAGTTTAATCTTATAATTTCTAGTTTCTCATAAATTTAACCTTCAAAATAATTTCGATTCTTGATTTTAACACAGATTTCAAAGATCTTAATCAGTAAAGCTCAAAAATAATCTTTCTTTGATTTGAAACTTGATTTTCACTCAATTTGACTTGAGTTTTCAGCTGTAGATTTCTAAAAATACGGGCAACACATTTTGAAGTAAAGTTATAATTTTACCCTTATTTTTTGATAGCCATTTCGGGGGTCCATTTTGATTTTGAACCAAAAGTAGTCAATATGGGTATCATATGAGTAGATTCTATATTTCTTAGTTTTAGTTGATTTCAAAATTATGTGTGGAAAGTAAGGTCGTGGATTCAAAGTGTAGCAGACCAGTTTCGGCAGTCGAGGTAGGTTATGGCTTAACTCTTTCAAACTGGGTTGGCTAGTTAATAATGGTACAAAATACATTTTAAGGATGGGAACTAATCATGAAAAATAAATATCTATATGTTGTGCTCGTGTGGGAGCCTATATGTGATGTAGATGTTAAAATTGAGATATTATGTGATATGTATGGCCATGTGGGGTCCTATATGATGTTGATAGCCTTGAATACATGTGAATAATTGTATTGCATTGTTGAAAATGCCTATTGTAGTATCATTGGTGTATTGTGATATATTCATACTTGTGGGCATATGAAACTTGTGGAAATTTATGGATGGTTGGAATTAATGAGCGGATATTGGCTCACGTGGTTGTGAAAATGTATCATTGTGGTTGGTGGTGGAAATACATCTTATGTATGGTAGTGTAAATACTTTTTGGGAGTGATTGTGAACATTACATCTTCATGGCATCATATGCATACTTTTACTTAGTTATTGTATGTTTCGTATATACTTGTTTTTGTTGTTGGGCCCATTTAATTTGAGTCTCATGTTATATATGTGTTTTGGAAACACTAAAAATATTGGAAATACTGGAAATACTAGAGATACTGGAAATTCTGGAAATATTGGAAACATTGGATTTTATAGACCTCTCCGAAGGATATGTGGAGAAGAGTTATGGATATTGGTTGTATATAGGTTGATGAACCCCTTATGGGTCCTACATCGAGAAACATTAGCTCTGTTGGTGTATACGGGGTAATATATGGGTTGACAAACCCTCCATGAGTTCTACATCGAGAAACTTTAGCTCTATAGGTGTATAAGACTACTGTTCCACGATCTTGTGCTTTATTATCATCATCATCATCTCATACATTACATTTTCTTTATTTTAATTGATGTTATGATTGGCTTGCCATATTGACTTGTTATATGTCAACTTGCTTTATATCCTGTTATTTATACTTGATCATCTTGTATATACATGTTCTTCTCTGTTTCTACTTGCATGCGATATAATGTATACTCGTATTCTACATATTATGTTGTTATAGTAATTGTGATATATTAAAACTGTTAGTGCAAATGGTGTGGGCTACCATTGTGGGATATTTTTTTATTAAAGGTGTTGTGCCCTTAGTGTGTAGTTTGTATGATTTATTTACTACTTTGCTTGGTCTTCCTATAGTAACTATTGAGTACAAATGGACCATACTAATGCCTACTGTGCCCTTTCGGTGTAGATCCTAGCTTAATTGTGCCTCATATTAGTTGATTCGAGCGCCTTCAGATTGCTTAAGGTAGCGATTGGGCATTCATGCATTTGGAGTTTACCTTTATATTTCTATAGTAGTTATGACTTTATTTGTATTCTGAGACAGATGTTGACCCTAGTGGGTATTTCTGATGTATTTGACTCATGGTTTGCATTAGTAGTCCTTATACTATTGACACCAAGTTTTTAGAGTTATGACTGCACTCTTATGCTTCTTTCAACATTTATTATACTTGTGTGGTTCGGATTTATTCTAAAAGCCTTTCCTTGGGAGGTATTTATGTTTTTTTCTCCTTCATGTATCAGTTTGGGTGATAGGCTTACTTGTAAATGCACCCCACGATAAGTGCCATCCTGACCTATCAATTTTAGGTCATGACAAATTGGTATCAGAGCATCTAGATTTCATTGGTCTTAATGGTATAAGAACGGGATGTCTAATAGAGTCTTATAGATCGGTACGTAGACGTCCATATCTATCTTAGCGAGGTTATATGATGTTTTTAGGATATTTACCTCATTTTATTGCTTATCGTGTGAAGTTGTTTCATACCTTGTGTGCTGAGTTGTGTTTCACTTTTTCTGCGCAGATGGTGTTAACTAGGTCTAGCGAGAGTAAAGATGCAGAGCCTTCACCTAGACGGTGAGCCTTGATTCATGGACGGACTCGAGGGTGTGGATGAGCCCGTGGTTCAGCCCCATCTAGGAAGAGTGCTGGAGGACTCTCCCTTAAGCCTCGTATTGAGCATGTTAGAGGTGTGGGTTCTACTCCAGTTCCTCAGAGTTTGTCTGCCCCAATTTTAGAGAGATTGTTGGTGCATTTGCTAACCCATTTACAGGGTTCTTCTTTGGTTATGCTGAGTGTTCCTCTAGTTCAAAGTATGGATCCTCCTGTTGCACCTGCTTTTATTTTGGCTACTTCTCAGACTCAGAGTACTATTCCTCCTTCAGTGCTAGTATTTGAGTATATTGCTCCGGGGCTGGGAGTTCAACCTTCATCTATGTTACCTCTTCTAATGAGATCTCAGCCTGCTAGATTCGCCATTCTTCTTCTTGGTGTGAGTACTATGATATTTTCTGAGGATGAGAAGAGGTTTGAGAGATTTACACGTTTGGGTCCTCTTAGGTTTAGTGGTGTTGTGGATGAGGATGCCTATGAGTTTTTTATTAGAGAGAAGTTGCATAATTTGGGTTCGTTAGAGTCACATGAAGTGTCTTATACTACCTATCAATTGAGAGATGTAGATAGAGATTGGTGAAGATCGATTGTTGGTTGTAGACCCATTGATGCTCCTGAGATGTCGTGAGATTAGTTTTTCGATGCCTTTCTAGAGAGATAAGCAACAAATAAAATACTACAGTCAAAGTATGTTGTAGAATTGATAGTGTGTTAGTAAACACTGATTGGATGAATTTCTTATCAGCATCGCCATTTTCACTATGAACATGAAGGCTTATATGACAATTGTATGACTATAATAATTTTAGATACCACAATTCAATAGAAGAAGAATAACTTTAGATACTTTAATATGTGGAGTATGACATCTGATTTTAAAGATAAAGTGGAAGTAAGTTGGAGACCACCTATAAAGGGAAGAAATGTATCAACTAGTGGGGAAATTATCAAAACTAAAGTTGGTTCTTAAAGCATTGAATAGGGAAAGATTTAGAGAGGTAGGAAAAGAATTGGAGAGGTTCAATTTAAAATAGAGATCACATAGGAAAAGTTGATAGCTTGCAAAATGCCTTGCATCATGATCCTTTAAATCCCAGATTAATCAAGGAGGAACAAGTGCAAGCTCAAGAGTATGACATTTGAAATGAAGCAAGGACTAGTTCCTTAGGCAACAAAGAAAATCCAGTAAGTACAAAAGGGTGACCAAAACACTAAAAACTTTCACAACATCATAAAGGAAGGAACAAATGCTAACATAGTTTTTTTCCTTTAAAGTCTGGTTTTGCTAGAACTAACATGGATGGAATTCGTAAAGCATTTATTGATTTCTATAGAAACTTATGTGCACATACAACAGGGGATAGACAACATGTTAATAGTGATGTGTTATGGAAGGGGCCAACTGTATCTGAGGAATTGAGAATCATGCTCCAAAATGAGTTCACAAAAATAGAAATCAAACAAGATCTTTGGACAATTACTGGGAATAAATCTCCAAGGCTAGATGGGTATGGGAGTTAGTTCTTCTAAGATAGTTGGGCAATTAATGGAGAAGATACAATGGATGTAGTGAGAGAGTTATTGGTAATGATAAAAATATTGAGGAAATTTAACAAAGTGGTGCTAACATTGATACAAAAATTTGCCCATGCAGAAATAATTGGTGGTACCGACCATTAACGATCAAAAAATATGATGAAATATGTGAAATTTGTAATTTTGTATGATTTGAATGTTTTACCCATCTCTATAGTTGCATTATGGTATTTTTGGGATTGTGGAGGTGATTGACATGATTTTTGATGCATTTTGGTACCATTTATGCGATATTGTGATTTTTGATGGCTTCAAGATCCATATTTTTCACCTATGGGGATATATTTTAATCCGTACGATGGATGGCCGAACAAACTACACCAGCAGCTCCAGAAAATTAATTTTAGGCTAGGTAGACCTTTGGTTCGGATCCCGGAGCACCTGAGCTCATTTGACCTATTGATCAAAAAGTTGAAAAAATTAAAAATATGGGTGTGGGACCCACATTTGGTCAAAAAGACCTCGGATGAAAAATTCAAATTCTCCAGTAGATTCGGAATGTCTATTTTAGGATGTTAGCATATTTGGTGTGATTTTACAACTTTTAAATCTTATTTCGATCCTCGATTTGGAAAATTACAATTTCGGGTTTCGGAGGTCAACTTTATGAAAATGATATTTTTCTGAAAATTTGATATCGCCATCACATTTGAAACGTCGAATTTAGTTTGGTTGCATAATTCATTTCCATATATCGGACTCTGAATGAATCCCGAGCTCTCCGTCGAACTCCGAATTGGGCTTAAGAAAAAAACAGTTTTTTCTGCTATAGCAGTGCAGAAAATCTGCACTATTTAAGCAACTTTTTGGGCCTATTTTTCTCAGTTTTTATCTTGCCTCTTGAGAGTTAAACCCTAAAATTGTGTGGGAGCTTAAAAGTGAAGCTTGTGGGAGCTTGAGAAGCTAGATTAACATATATTTCTTGGTTTTATTACGATTTAAGGTAAGAATTCACCATTTTCTTAGTAATCCCTTGATTAATTTCTCTAAACCCTAAAAATCTTAAGGCTTGGTTTTAAATCCCAATTCACTTGAATAATATTTTTATCTTATAATTACTAGTTTTTCATTAAGTTAACCTTCAAAACAACTCCGATTCTTGATTTTAACTCGGATTTCAAAGATTTTACCCAGTAAAGCTTAAAAATGGTTTTTCTTCAATTTGAACCTCATTTTTTACTCGATTTGACTTGGGTTTTTAGATGTAGATTCCTAAAAATATAGAAAACATATTTTTGAAGTAAAGTTCTGATTTTGCCCTTTTTTTTGGAAACTTGTTCTAGGGGTTTGTTTTGACCCCGAATCAAAAGTAGTCAATATGAGTGTCGTTGGTTTTGTTTTGATGTGTAGATTTCATATTTGATGCTTTTAGTGGAGTTCGAGCTTGTTCTTAAAAATTAAGATCGTGGGTTCAAAGTGTAGCAGACCAATTTCGTCTTTTGAGGTAGATTATGATTTAACTCTTTGAGACTGCGCTGTGTAGTAAATGATGGTACAAAATGATGTTAAGGGTGAGAACTAATCATGAAAAATGGATGTCTATGTGTTCTGCCCGTGTGGGGGCCTATATGTGATTTAATCGTCGAAATTGAGATATTATGTGATATGTGTGACTGTGTGGGGTCCTATGTGATATTGATAGCCTTGAATACATATTAATAATTATATTATATTATTAAAATTCTTAATGTGGTACCACTGATGTATTGTGATTTATTGACATATGAGACATGTGGAAATTCATGGGTGAACAAAAATAATGTGTGGATATTCGCTCACATGGTTGTGAAAATGTATCATTGTGGTTGGTTGTAGATATATATCATGTGGTTGGTAGTGGAAATACTCATTGTTATTGGTTGTGAGTATTACATACTTATATCATACTCATTCATGAAACATTGGTACCACCGTGGCAACACCTGAGTAACATTGGCAAAACCTTTTTATAAAACCACTTCTAAGGGATGTGTCAGAAAGGATATATGAGATATGTGGATTGTATATGGGTTGACGAACCCCTCATGGGTCCTACGTCGAAAAGCTTTAGCTTTGTAGGTGTATACGAGGATTGTGCGACGATCCCGGTGGTTGGCCGACGACCTCGTACATCATCATCATTATTATTACATTGCACTTACTTTATTGTATTTATGTTGTGTTGTATTTCCATGTTTAATTGTCATCCATGTAATTGTCTTATCTTATTTTACATGTATTTATTGATCTTGTAGATGCATGTTCCCCCTCGTTCTACTTATATGTGATATAATGCATACTTGTGTTCTATCTTGGTGTGATGTTATAATATATATGATATATTAGAACGGTTAGTGAAAGCGGCGTGGGCTACCATTGTGGTATATTTTTTTATTGCAGGTGACGTGCCCTTAGGGTTTATTTTGTTTGCTTTATTTACTACTTTGCTTGGTCGGCCTATGATACCTACTGAGTACAAGTGGAACGTACTCATACCTACTGCGCCCTTTCGGTGTAGCTCCTATCTCGAGTGCGCCTCAAATTGCTTGACTCGAGTGATTGTTGGAGCTTCGAATGTAGCGGTTGGACATTCGTGTGCTCGAAGTTCACCTATATCTTTCTATAGTAGTTATGTCTTTATTAGTATTCGAGACAGATATTATTCCTTTGTGGTTATTTTTTTGATGTATTTGACTCTGGAATTGTATTAATAGTTCTTACACTATTGACACCTGGTTTTGGACATGATTGGTACTTTAAATAAGTTCTTTTTGCATTGTTATGATTAGTTATGTGGTTCATCTTCATTCTAGAAGCCTTACCTTGGGATATTTCTATCTTTTTCTTTTTTTTATATCATTTTGCGTGATAGGATTATTTGTCAAGGTATGCTGCGATAAGTGCCATCATGACCCTCGCTTTTGGGTTGTGACAAATTGGTATCAGAGTAGCCAGGTTTCCTTGGTCTCAACGGTGTAAGAATGAGATGTCTATGGATCGGTATGTAGACGTCCGTATCTATCTTCGAGAGGCTATAGGATGTCTGTAGGAAACTTTCCTTATTTTATTCTTTATCGTGCAAAGTTCTTTCATAACTTTTGTTCTGAGTTGTGTTTCACTCTTTCTGTGTGGATGGTTTTTCTTTTACTACTAGCAGTTGAAAGATGCTGTGAGAGATTGGTGGAGATTATTTGTCGATTGTATGCCTGTTGATGCTCCTGAGTTGTCATGGGATCAGTTTGCTAATGCCTTTCTAAAAAGATTCGTGCCTTATAGTTTGAGGGATCAGATGCAGGACGAGTTTGATCATTTGGCGTAGGGATCTATGATAGATGTGGAGTATAAGGTATGCTTCCATGCCCTGTCCAGATATTTCTATGATAGTATTTTCATCAAGTCTGAGAAGGTTCGAAAGTTTGTAAAGAATTTGGAGGTTTTCACTTTAGTTGGATACGTCTCAAATGGTTGTGTTTAGGGCTTCTTTTCAGAGTATTATGGATCATGCTAAGATGATAGAGGATAGTCTTAGTACATCTTTGGGAGGCGCTAAGAAGGTACGATATTTTTATAAGTTCAGGAGGCAGACCTATCGAGGTAGAGATTTTAGAGGTTCTAGTGGATACAATGGTAGGCCAGTGATAGCTTTATAGAGTTCAGGTGGTGGATCTTCTAGTTCAGTAGTTTAGGGTGGCCGTTCGGGCCCAGTTGTACCTTCTCCTACTGAGGTTGTTTATAGATATTGTTATATGTGTGATGAGATTGGCCATGTGGCTAGGGACTATCCCCGTTGGGGAATTTAGACTACTCATTTTTCAACTGTGAGAGGTAGGGGTTCTACCAGAGGTGGAAGAGGTAAAAATGGTGGAGCCCGTGGTGGTAGTCGTAGGGACACCCAGGAAGTTGGTGGTCGTGGTTAGTGTTATGCTATACCAGCTAGACTTGAGGCAGGGACTTTTGATGATGTAATTACAGGTATCGTTTCCATTTGTTTTAAACCTGCATCTTTATTATTTGATCCCAGATTGACTTTCTCTTATGTGTCTACGTGTTTTGCTTTGGGTTTTTATTCTTTAGTGAGCCTCTTTCCATGCCTCTTCGTGTATCTACCCAGTAGGTGATTCTTTAGGGTGGATCGGGTGCACCGATCTTATGTTGTGACTTTTATCGGGCGTGAGACTTTGGTAGACTTGCTTGTGTTAGACATGGTCGATTTTGATGTTATTTTAGAAATAAATTGGTTGGCTACTTATCATGATGTCTTAGATTATTTTGATAAGATTGTGACTTTAGCTTCGTCGAGTGTACCAAGGATAGCTTGGAAGAGTGCAATTTATTTGGGTCCTAAGAGGATTATATCTTATGTTAAGGATTGTAAATTGGTTGGGATAGGATGTTATCTTACTTGGCTTATATTCGTGACACCAATGTTGTTTCACCTCCTTTCTTGGATTCTGTCTATGTTGTCTGTGAGTTTATGGACGTGTTCCCTACGAACTTGCCTGCTATGTCTTTGGATCAAGATATTGATTTTTCTATTGATATTGAGATGGGTACCAAGCTTATTTCTATTCCTCCTTATAGGATGGCCCCAGTAGAGTTGAAAGAACTAAAATATCAGTTGCAGGAGTTGTTGGATAAGGGATTTATCCAAACTAGTTTTTCACCTTGGGGTGCACTTGTCTTGTTTTTAAAGAAAAAAGATGGGTCTATGCAGATGTGTATTGATTATCGACAGTTGAATAAGGTGACAGTTAAGAATAAGTATCATCTTTTTTGCATTGATGATTTGTTTGATCAACTTCAGGGTGTTGTAGTGTTTTTGAAGATTGATTTGAGGTTCGGTTATCACCAGTTGAGGATTAGAGCTTCAGATATTCTGAAGACAACTTTTTAGACTTGATATAGTCATTATGAGTTCTTGGTCATGTCCTTTAGGTTGACCAATGCCCCTGCCGCATTCACAGAGTTGATGAGCCGGGTGTTTTGATCGTATCTTGACTCCTTTGATATTGTATTTATAGATGATATCTTGGTATATTCCAAGAGTGAGGTTGAGCATGAGAAGCATTTGAGAATTACTCTTCAGAGATTGAGGGATGAGAAGATGTATTCTAAGTTCTCTAAGTGTGAGCTTTGGTTGGAGTCTGTTTCTTTCTTAAGTCATGTGGTGACTAAGAAAGTATTATGGTTGATCTATCCAAGGTTGCAGCGGTTTGTGATTGGGCTAGACCTACTTCGCCTATCAAGATTCAGAGTTTTATTGGCTTAGCAGGTTATTATTAGTGTTTTATTGAGCTTTCTCTTCTATTGCAGCTTTGTTGACCAAGTTGACCTAGAAGAAGATTTCTTTTCAGTGGTCCGATGCTTATGAGGCGAGCTTCCAAAAGCTCAAGGATTTGTTGACTTCAGCTCCTATCTTGACCTTGCCTAAGGAGGGCGTGTGTTTTACTATCTTTTGTGATGCTTCAGGTGTTGGGTTAGGTTTTGTGTTGATGCAGAAGGTCAAGGTAATTACTTATACGTGTCGTCAGTTGAAGTCTCATAAGAGTAATTATCCTACCCATGATTTGGAGTTGTGCACAATTGTGTTTGCCTTGAAGTTTTGGAGGCACTACTTGTATGGAGTCTGTTCTGAGATCTTCTTAGATCATCGTAGCCTTCAGTACTTCACCCAACCAGATCTTAATATAAGGTAGCGTCATTGGCTTGATTTGCTTGAGGATTATGACTTGACTATTCTCTATCATTCGGGTAAGGCTAATATGATTGCAGATGCCTTGAGTCGAAAGTCGACTAGCATGGGTAGCTTGGCATATCTCTTGACCCAGGAGAGGCTTTTGGCCTTAAAGGTTCAGTTGTTAGCTAACTAGATGGTTAGGCTTGATATTTCGACACTTGGGCATGTTTTACTTTTGTGGAGGATAGATCTTCTTTGATGGAGTAGATTCGAGCTCAACAGTTTGATGATGTTGATTCGAGATAAGGTGTTGAGTGGTGAAGCAAAGAAAGCCTCACTTAATTCAGATGGAGTTTTGAGGATAGGGGGCCAAGTTTGTGTGCCAAGAGCAGGTGATTGGATTAGGCTGATCTTGGAGGAGGCCTATTATTTCAGATATTCTATCCATCCAGGTGTGACTAAAATGTATCATGATTTAAGGCAGCATTACTAGTGGGGTGGTATGAGGCAAGATATAGCGTATTTTGTGGCATGTTACATATGTTATCAGTAGGTGAAGGCCAATCATATGAGACCTGGTGGATTGCTTCAAGGTTACCCATTCCTGAGTGGAAGTGAAAACGGATCATCATGGACTTTGTGACTGGTTTGCCTCGTACATCTCATGGTTCTGACAGTGTTCGGGTCATTATGGATCGATTGACCAAGTCAACTCATTTTATTCTGGTTCAGGTCTCATTCAGTGCTGAGAGGTTGGCTCGTATCTATATTCGTGAGATTGTGTGTCTGGATGGTGTGCTGGTGTCCATTATTTCAGATCAAGGTTATGTGTTCACATCTCACTTTTGGAATACTTTTGAGGATGAGTTAGGTACTCGGGTTGATCTTAGCACAATATTTCACCCCAAACTGATGGCCAGTCAGAGCGGACTATCCAGGTTTTAGAGGATATGCTCCGCACTTATGTGATAGATTTTGGTGGCCAATGGGAGCAGCATTTGACTTTAGTAGAGTTTACATATAATAATAGCTACCATTCTGGTATTAATATAGTTTCTTTTGAGGCATTGTATGGTAGGCGTTGTCGCTCCCCAGTAGGTTAGTTTGATATTTCATAGCTGAGACCTTAAGGTACGAACTTGCTTCGTGAGTCTTTGGATAGAGTTTGGGTCATTCAGGATATACTTAAAGCGGTTCAAAGTAGGCAGAAGTGCTATGCTGATCGCAAACTTTGTGCCTTGAGATTTGGTATTGGTCATCGTGTATTCCTTAGAATTTCACCCATGAAAGGTGTGATGAGGTTTGGGAAGAGGGGCAAGCTTAGCCCCAGGTATATTGGTCCATTTGAGATTCTTCAGACTGTTCGTGATGTGGTTTATGAGTTGGATTTTTCCTATGACTTATCAGCTGTTCAGCCAGTTTTTCATGTTTCTATCCTTCACCTCTATATTTCTGATGAGTCTTATGTCATTCATTAGGATTCGATTTAGTTAGATGAGCGGTTGTCCTTTGTTGAGGAGGAGGTCTTCATTTATTTGTCTAGGGATGTTAGGAGGTTGTACTCTAGAGTTATCCCTGTGGTTAAGGTCCAGTATCGACATTGACCTGTAGATGAGGCTACTTGGGAGGTCGAGTCTGATATGCGTAGTTCTTATCCTCAGATCTTCATTGATTCAGGTATTTCTTTGTCTTAGTTCGAGGACAAAGTAGATTTTTAGTGGTGAATGATGTAACGACCTAAAAATTTGATAAAATATGTGAAATTTATAATTCTGTGCGATTTAACTATTTTACCTCTCTTCATAGTTGCATTATGGTATTTCTGGGGCATGGGAGTGATTTACATGGTTTTCGATGCATTTTGATACCATTTATGCAATATTATGGTTTTTGATGGCTTCAAGAGCCTTATTTTGGACATATGGGGATATCATTTGATCCGTACGATGGATGGCCAAATGGACTACGCCAGCAGCTCTAGAATATCGATTTTAGGCTAGGTAGACCTTTAGTTCGGATCCCCATGCAATCGAGCTCATTTCAACCAATTGATCAGAAAATTAAAAAAATTGAAAATATGGGTGTGGGACCCATATTAGGTCAAACGACCTCGGATGGAAAATCGGACTTCACCAGTAGATTAGAAATATCGATTTTAGAGTGTTAGCATATTTGGTGTGATTTTATGGCTCTTAAATCTCATTTCGACCTTCGATTTGAAAAATTACGATTTCGGGTTTTGGGGGTCAACTTTGTGAAAATGATATTTTATTTGAAAATCTGATATTGCCATAGTATCCGAAACATCGAATTTAGTGTGATTGCATAGTTCATTTGCATACACCGGACCCCGAACGAATCCCGAGCGCCCTGTCGAAGTCCGAATTGGACTAAAGAAAAAAAATAGCTTTTTCTGCTATTACAGTGGAGAAAATCTGAACTATTTCAGCAACTTTTTTGGGCCCATTTTGCTCAATTTTCATCTTGCCTTTTGATAGTTAAATCCTAAAATAGTGTGGGAGCTTAAAAGTGAAGCTTATGGGAGCTTGGGAAGCTAGATTATTATATATTTTTTGGTTTTATTACGGATTTAAGTTAAGAATTCATCCTTTTCTTAGTAATTCCTTGATTAATTTCTTAAACCCTCAAAAATCTTAGGGCTTAATTTTAAACCCCAATTCACTTGAATAATGTTTTTATCTTATGATTACTAGTTTTTCATCAATTTAACCTTGAAAACAACTTCGATTCTTGATTTTAACCCGGATTTCAAAGATTTTACCTGGTAAAGCTTAAAAATAATTTTTCTTCAATTTGAACCTTGTTTTTGACTCTATTTGACTTGGGTTTTTAGATGTAGATTCCTAAAAATATGGGAAACATGTTTTTGAAGTAAAGTTCTGTTTTTGTCCTTATTTTTTGGAAACTCGTTCTGGGGTCCATTTTGACCCCGAATCAAAAGTAGTCAATATGGGTATCGTTGGTTTTGTTTTGACTCGTAGATTTCATATTTGATGTTTTTAGTGGAGTTCGAGCTTACTCTTGAAAAGTAAGATCGTGAGTTCGAAGTGTAGTAGATCGATTTTAACTTTTGAGGTAGGTTATGACTTAACTCTTTGAGACTGGGTTGTGTAGTAAATAATGGTACAAAATGCATGTTAAGGGTGAGAACTAATCATGAAAAATATCTATCTATGTGTTCTGCCCGTGTGGGGGCCTATATGTGATTTAATTGTCGAAATTGAGATATTAAATGATATGTGTGACCGTGTGGGGTTTTATGTGATATTTATAGACTTAATACATGTTAATAATTGTATTGTATTGTTAAAATACTTAATGTGGTACCACTGGTGTATTGTGATTATATTCATACTTTATTGACATATGAGACATGTGGAAATTCATGGATGAACAAAAATAATGAGTGGATATTGGCTCACATGGTTGTGAAAATATATCATTGTGGTTGGTTGTGGATATATATCATGTAGTTGGTAGTTGAAATACTCATTGTGATTGGTTGTGAGCATTACATCCTTATATCATACTAATTCATGAAACATTGGTACTACCGTGGCAACACATAAGTAACATCGGCAATACCTTTTTATAAAACCCTTTTCGAGGGATGTGTCAGAAAGGAGATATGAGATATGTGGATTGTATACGGGTTGACGATCCCCCCATGGGTCTTACATCAGGAAGATTTAGCTTCGTAGGTGTATACGGGGATTGTACGACGATCTCGGAGGATGTACGATGACTTCGTGCATCATCATCATCATCATATACATTGCACTTATTTTATTGTGTTTATGTTGTGTTGTGTTGCCATATTGACTTGTCATCTATGTATTAGTCTAACCTTCCTTTACTTGTATTTGATGATTTTGTATCTACATGTTCTCCCTTGCACTTACTCTGTTTTGTATGGTTTATTTACTACTTTTCTTGGTTGGCCTATAATACCTACTGAATTCAAGTGGACCATACTCATGCCTACTACGCCCTTTCGGTACAGGTCCTAGCTTGAGTGCACTTCAACTTTCTTGACTCGAGCGATTGTTGGAGCTTCCAAGGTAACAGTTGGACATTCATGCGTCCGAGGTTCACCTCTATTTTTCTATAGTAGTTATATTTTTATTAGTATTCAGAGATAGATATTATTCCTTTGTGGTTATTTTTGTGATGTATTTGACTCTCGGATTGTATTAGTAGTCCTTACACTATTGACACCTGATTTTGGGCATGATTGGTATTTTGGATAAGTTCTTTCCGCATTGTTATGGTTACTTATATTGTTCGACTTCATTCTAGAGGCCTTACCTTGGGATGTTTCTGTCTTTTCCTCTTTTTTGTATCAGTTTGGGTGATAGACTTACTTGTCAAGGTACGCCACGACAAGTGTCATCATGACCCTCACTTTTGGATCATGACACGGCCCATTTCTTATTGCCCCATTTCTTGTTGCAATACCATGTATAAGATAATTTTGCAAGTCATCTACAATATTCTGAGGAGTGAGCTACTTAATATCATTGCTGCAAATCTAAGCGCCTTTATAGATGGAAGATCAATTGTCCATAATGTATTAGTGTGCGAAGATTTGGTGATATTATACAATTGCAAGGATGCTACTTCGAGTTGTCTAATTAAAATTGACCTAAAGAAGGTGTACAATTTAGTGTTATGGGGGTTCGTGGATGATATGTTGCATGGGCTAAAATTTTCCCAAAAATTAACAAAATGGGTGATGACGTGTATCACAAACATTCAGTATTGTATTATAGTTAATGAAGGTATCTATGGAGCTAATATAGGGGAAAAAGGGTTACGTCAAGAAGTCTTCACTTATTTTTATCATTTGTATGGAGTATTTTAGTAGAATTATACATCTGGCCACTAAACAAGATGGATTTGCTTTCCATAAAAAGTCTATAGTTGAATCATCTTGGCTTTGCAAATAATGTTTTACTATTTTACAAAGGAGAAATGCAGGCAGTGATGTAGATGTTGAGGGGACTAAAACCTTCTCTAGTGAATCAGGTCTGACCACCAATATTGAAAAATCAAACATTTGCGCATCAAATATACCAGCACAAGTGATTAAAGATATGTGTGAGCTAACCGGATACAAATAAGGCGCCCTGCCTTTTCGTTACTTAGGAGTGCCCATTTGTGCTAAAAAGCTTTCAGTAATTGATTGCAAAATACTATTGGAGAAGTTAAGTACCAAGATTAGGACATGGAGTTCACACAATATATCATATGTAGGTTGGGTCCAACTTATAAACTCGGTGTTGATGCACATTCACACTTACTGGGCCTCAATGTTCATATTACCCAAGAAAGTAATGAAGATCGTCACTTCTACGTGTAGAAGTTACCTATGGGGAGGTTCAAAACACACCAACGAAGTCCCATTGGTGGCCTGGGATTTAGTATGCAGACCAAGGAATGAAGGAGGCCTCAGAATTATAGAAGGGGTGACATAGAATGAAGCAGCCATAGTAAAACATATATGGAATTTAGAACGAAAGGCTGACAACCTATGGGTAAAATGGATTGATCACATCTATCTGAAAGAAAGCACTTGGTAGGAATATGAACATACCCAGGAGAGTAGTTGGTACTAAAAGAAAATATGTTGGACTAAAGACAAAGTGGCAGGAGGCTATGTACAGGGAGAATGTCTAACGACATCAAGAAAGTACTCAATTAGTAGTGGATACAAATAGTTATGGGGCATCTTAGAAGAACAACCTTGGAGGCGCTGGATATGGAATAAAATGAACATTCCAAGGCATAGTTTTATTGTTTGGTTGGCAATTCATCATAGGATACAAACAAAGGGTCGATTAAACCGGCATGGCGTAACGCCTACCACCAGATGTACGATATATGATTATGCTGGGGAAATAATTCACCACTTATTTGTTGAATGTCCATTCTCTACTACATGCTTGAAAGGCATTTTGCATGGATTATCTCTGCATATACAAAATGTAGAGGGAATGGGACTGTGGAAAAAGATGGCTAGGGCAATCAAAGGAAGGAAATGTAGGGGTCTTACGATGTCTGTACTCCCATCATTAGTGAATCGAATATGGAAGGCAAGGAATGAAGCATTATGGGAGCAAAGGGTAATTCAGCCTCAGAAGCTGATTGATGAAGTTTAATGGGAGTGCAAGCAGCGAACACATGAATTCTTTATGCAGAGAACCTAAACACAAGTAAGAGTATGGATTGATAATCTTTATATAGAGATACATAGCTATCTAGATAGGAGTAGGGAAGGACACATAGATGGATCTTTTTTTGAGTCTTCTTTTTGGCTTGATTTTGTTCTGGTCTTGGGCTTATAAATAGAGCTATTGGAGTTGAATAATAAAATATTTTCGTTGACCAAAATATTCTAATTAGTTTTGAACTCCAAATTTTTAATTACATGATCAAATAAGGAAAAGTTTTATATGCAGTTTTCAATTATTATTTTTAAATATTAAAATATATAGTAAAATGACGATTTTATATAAAATAGAAACTTTTAATAAAGGAAAAAAAATTCATACAACATTTCTGCCCTTCACACTTTTAAGAGATAAGCATCAGTACCTCCCTGAACTATGGCCAAAGTTGCTACAACACACTCTAACTTCACATGGATCCTATTACCCCTGAACTCAATTTTAGCGTATTTTTGTCATCCTTTTTTGCTGACATGGTACTTTTATTATATAAAAATGAAACTCACATTAAAGGTTCCACGCCAGCTAAAAAGGTGTCACATCAGCTAAAAAGGGTGACAAAAATACACTAAAATTGAGTTTAGGGGCTAATAGGACCCTTGTAAAGTTAGAGTGTATCGTAACAAATTTGGTCATAGTTCAAGGGGTACTAAATGCTTTACTCCACTTTTAATGTAGTATAAATATTCTTGTTTTCATCTCTCTCCTTATATTTTCTCTTTTAATTTGGGAATCACACAATTGAAGTTACATTATTCTTACAAAGTCCCTATCCTTTTGACCATCAATTAGTATAATTTACTTTTGCAAAAAATAATTTTATATTCAAAACATGGACCTTATAATTTGTGCTATTATTGAGAGTTTTAATTGTTTTTTACTGTAAAAATCATTGTCTAAGAAAAGTTGTTTAAAAAGGTTGACAAAAATCAGTTATTTATTTGATATTAAAGAGTCTTTGTCAAAATTTTCAAATGCATCACATGCAATATCTCCTCAGACCAAAAATTGAAGCAAAGAGGAGAATAAAATGCTTGTTTCCCAATAGTTTACAAATTCATAGTGTATATTATCAAAAGTATATACATTTCAGATTATCATTTTAATACCATATACATAGAAAGTGTATACATATCAGAATTTTACTGATTTTAATTTATCAGTGTATACTTATCAATGTGTTGCATACTAATCTCTATTGTTAGTATTTTAATGTTCACCTTATTTGAATGAATATTTGAGTTATTTATTGCATGTGTACATATTAATTCAATATCCACTATTTGTGGTGGACTTGACTAAATTTGAATTTACTAATTATAGAGCCTATTCTGAAGGCGATATTCCTAACAAAATTATTAAATCCTCACGAGCTCAAATTTGAAATCTCTCATTAAGTTTGGACGGATCCGATCATCCCACCACTATTTGTGTTAGTCACTAGCTTCATATCAAGTACACACCATAGGTTACTCCATTATCTATTACTTTATGGTCAAACTTGTGTGTGCATCATATCTTATAAATATTTCGTATATACGTGTTAAACATATATTGTAGTTGGATGCTCGAGCCAAAACTGATTCTAATTTAATTTTTACTTTCTCCGTTATTATGTTCTTAATTATATGCAGAAATTTTCCATTTAGGCGTTAGCCGTGTGAATGCTAGGCAGTTTTTATTATCATATTATATGTTTCTCCTATCTCAATTTATATGAGTTAGTTTGCATAGACACGAAGTTTAAGAAAAAAAAAAGACTTTTGAAACTTGTGATCTAAAATAAGTCTAAGATGTTTGTATGGATGTAAAATATTTCATTACGGGTAAAAATAACATTTTAAAAATAAATTGTTACTAAATATTAACATATGCTATTCTTTTTGGAACTAACTAAAAAGAAAGTGAGTCATATAAATTGAAATAAAGAGAGTAGTTAATAAGTGTTAAAAGTTGCTATAAGAAATAATGCACATGATTTATTTTTTATTTTTCTCCAACTTTTTACATACAACTCCTAGTCAAATTAAGATTTTTATTTTTGATAGAAAACTGATTAGTTATTATTTTTGGTAGCAAATAGATTTTCGTTTATGGTAAGTTTAGTCTATTTTTGGTTGTAATAGCACTATTTAAGGAGGAGTTGACGATCAATAATATGAAGCTTTACAAAAGAAAAAACACTCTCTCCGTTCTACTCTAACTAATCTCTATTAAAATCAACAATTGGTATCAGAGCTATTTTTCTCGAGGGACCTATGAGTGAAGAGATGGATTCTAAAAATAGTTTTTCACGAATGCCTCCACCCATTTTTTATTGTAAAAATTATCAATTATGGGATGTGAGAATGAAAACTTACTTGGAGGCTCTTGATCTATGGAAGCTGTGGAAGATGATTATGAAATTAACCCGTTGCCAAATAATCTCACCACAGCCCAAATCAAGAGTCACAAGGAAAAAAAACCACAAAATCTAAGGCAAAGGCAACTCTGTTTGCTTCTGTTTCAACAACTATTTTTTCAAGAATTATGTCTCTCACATCACCCAAAGAAATTTGGGAATATCTGAAGAAAGAATATGCTGGAGATGAAAGAATTTGAGGAATACAAGTACTGAATTTAATAAGAGAGTTTGAGTTGCAGAGAATGAAAGACTCCGAGACAGACAAAGAGTACTCGGACAGATTACTTGGCATTGTTAACAAGGTAAGATTACTAGGCACTGAATTTAAAGATTCAAGAATTGTTGAAAAAATTCTTGTTATAGTGCTCGAAAGATATGAAGCAATGATTTGCAAAAGCAAATTTGAAAATCATGAAGCAGATGCACGCGTGGTCAATGAAGAAGAAGAAGAAGAAGAAGACCATCTTTTTGTTGCAACATGTATCTCAAGTAAGGTTTCAACAAATTTTTGGTTGATTGATAGCGATTGCACCAACCACATGACTTATAACAAGAGTTTGTTTAAAGAATTAAAGCCTACTTAAATATCCAAAGTTAGGATCGAAAATGGTGACCAGATTCTTGTTAAAGGAAAAGGAACTGTTGTCATCAAAACAAGTTCAACTAATAAGGCAATTTTTAGATGTTCTTTGTGTACTTGATATTAATCAAAAGTTGTTGAGTATTGTCAGTTGGTAGAAAAAGGATACAAAGTATCCTTTGAGGATAAACAGTGCTTCATTAATGATGGTGCTGGAAAAGAAGTTTTAAACATTAAGATGAGAGGTAAACATTTCTTATTTGATCCATGGAAGATGTTTCTGTAGAACATGAAAAAGATCATAGGCTGAAAAAATTAGAAGATAATCCTCTAATTGAAAAAGTACAAGCAATATGTGAACCTGCTAGGTTTAAAGGAGATTTTAATGTCCCTTAAGGAATTGAAGCTAAGGAGGAGTCATCTATGTTTCATAAAAATAAAACAGGTAAGTTTAAATTCAAGATGCAAACGAAGAAGGAAGAGATGCCAAAAGGATTTAATAGTCAAGGGTTGTATTCAAGACAAGAAGTGAATTTAGTTCACTACAAGCCAAAAGATGAATCTGCAGATTTATTCGCAAGGTCACTTTCGATTATCAAATGCGGAGATCCCAAGACAGAAGACCAAAATCTTGTAGTTCCTAAAGTAAGGAGGAGTGTTAAAAGTTGCTATAAGGAATAATATAGGTGATTTATTTTTCTCTATCTTTTTTACATACAACTCCTAGTCAAATTAGGATTTTTATTTTTGGTAGAAAACTGATTAGTTATTATTTTTGGTAGCAAATAGATTTTTGTATGGTAAGTTTAATCTATTTTTAGTTTTAATAACACTATTTAAGGAGGAGTTGATGATCAATAATATGAAGCTTTACAAAAAAAAAAAAAACTCTCTGTGTTCTTCTCTAACTCATCTCTATTAAAACCAACAATAAGAAGAATTACTATTTAACAATAGACTCTATCGCTAGCAAGTATGTAAAGAAACATCTACTATGTTGGTCATTGAATATCGATGATGTATAAGGTAGTTTAGTCACTTTACTCTTCCTGGTTGTTAGAGTAGTTAGTCAAGTAGTTAATTAGTCAATCAAATAATTAGACATAGTAGATGGAATGAAATTCTTTTATCATTTTCCTCTATTCTTCATCTCTTTCTTTCTCTCTCCAATCTTCTTTAAGTCAGAAACTCTCTACTATGTATGAAATATGTATTCAGTAGCTAAATAACATAGTATTAGAGCATTGATATAGAAATATCATTTTCCTTCTTCTTCTTATTGAATCTAGCTATGAATTAAAGTTCACATAGAATTTATAAACTAAAATCGGAATAAACTACTTTCTAAACAGATTCTTGAACAAATAAAGAAAAATGAATAACTTGAATAATCAAGCAAATGAATCAATTCCAAATGTTCCCCATTTGAATCTGATATCGGTTCGCAACGAGGTAAAATTTCTAGAATAGACTCTAATCATCCATTATTTTTGAATTCGTCTGATGTGAGTGGTATGCGAATTATCTTCTTCCAGTTCATAGGTATCAAAAATTTCTCTATGTGATTTAGGTCTATGAGAATTTATTTGTTTGTTAGGAACAAAAAGGGATATGTAGATGGTAGTTATGATAAAGAATCATTCCTATAAACAAGGTGGAACAAATGAAAAAAGGGTTAATGGCATCGTGCTTTTTCGATTATGAACTCTATTTCAAAAAATATGTTAGGAGGAATCATGTATGCATCAAATGCTAAGTCTGTTTGGATGGATTTATAAGAAAGATTTACTACAATTGATGAGTCTAGAGCCTTCAATTTACATAGAGAAATTGTAACTCTCGCCCAAGGAAATGCCTCTATTTTTTTGTATTTCTCAATACTAAAAAAAAATCTCTTGGAAGAATTTGAGTCCCTTGTACCAACTCCTACTTCTAATTATGATAAGTCAAAAAAGTACATCTTACATCTTTAACAACTGAAATTAAGTTTGTTCAGTTTCTCATTGACTTGAATAAATCACATATTCAAGAAAAAGCTCAGATCTTGATGATGAGTCTAACTCTAACTATGAACAAAGCTTATTCAATAATAATTAATGATGAAAGTTTTAACAACCTATTCCATTGTTACTAAAGTCACTTCGTCCATGGGAATGAGGTATGAAGATTTTGAAAATTTTGGTCTCAAAATAATATGGATTGAGTTCACTAAAATTTTTAGAATTTGAAGCTCGGATAGGGCTAAGGTCATCCCTCCATAGTGAGCATTTTTCCATATAGTGGTTCCATGATAGTGGCCTACCAACTACTATAATGGGATAACGAGGACAAAAATTAGCCTCTCATTTAAATTCTTTTCTTCTTATTTTCGTTGCAAATAAGTTGAGGTTAACTTTTAAAAACCCTTTAGGGTTGCCGTATTGTCTTTAAGCAATGGAGAGTGAGAAATACATTTCAATAGAGTAAAACTCATGGTTTTCTATTTTATGCTGAAAATCACTAGCATGGAACTAGAAGTTTGAGCTCATACCCCAGTAGCAGCTGCTTGACATCTAAGTTGGCTAAATTTAGCTGAGTAATATAGACTTGGATTAGAAAAAAATATGCATGACATAGATTGAGTAGAGATTCCATGTTTAGGACTAGGGACTAGAGTTGGAATGATAAAAATGGCAATTTCGTGTTGTTTGAATGAAAATTGATATTGTGTATGTTATTGAGTTTGCGATATGAACTAATATGTATTATTGTCGATATTAATTGATTGTGAATGATGGTACTTGTATCATACTTAGAAATTGTGTTAGAATATAATAAAATCTAAAATTAGTGGTACTTGGCATTGGTGGATTTCAAAGATTCTATGGGTAACTAGAGAAATAACAACCATTGACAAGGTACCAATGTTAAGATAAATGGTTGGTTGTATTAGAGCATGAACCATATGTGCAGATGTGTACCTTAGACCTTGCAAGTCCTAGCTAAGACCTCAATTTAAATATAGACTATAGGTGATAGTTTAATATAATTGAACCCAACTTGATTATGTGTGCATGTTATATATTCCTTCATATACTTTCTAAATTTTATGTTTAAAGAATTTAATTTTTTAAAAGATACTGTAATGATCCAAAATTGTTATTATGCTGAATTTGAGGATAATATTTGCACCAGTTCCTCCTTAAGCCTTTTTGATAAATTCAGGGCTAATCAAGCATTAGATGAATTTGGAGGGTATACTACTTTAAAAAATATGGTACTAATATGAGTATTGGTGATGATATTTGACTTGATTGTTAGATAGATAATAAATTTAGAAATTTGATGCAACTTTTGGAACCCAAAACAGAGTTATAGAACTCCAGTTATAGAGTTTACCATCGAGCAGTTGGTTTGCGATGCCATAATTTGTATAATGTGTTGTAAAATGGACATAATTAAAGAGGGGTCTTGAGTTTCTTCCTCAAACCATTGCATCAGAAAAAGGTACCACCATAGTAGATTCCCATTTAAGTCTCGAACAACTGCAATGGTAACATGCAGTATCTAACAATTTTAAAATTCAAAAATATTTTTCATTCTTAACTTTCTAAAAAATGCAAAGGATCTCTAGGAATGATGATTTTCTATAGAAATTAGGAATTTTTCATTCTTCACTTTCTAAAAAATACAAAGGAGCTGTAGGAAAGACAATTTTCTATAGAAATTAGGAGTTTTTCATATTTAGAGGTAAGTTATTATATTATACTCTTGAATTAATTCTCATAATCTCTGTAAATCATTAAAAAATGGAGTCATGAGGAAATTTGAGGTTTAGCTATAATTCATGAAATTGGAGTAAAGTTGTGAGAATAAGTATAAATCAGTAGATAATGATCCTAGGGTGTTAGAAAATACTAATGGGTGTAGATTATTGTTCATGCTAATTCAATTAGGAGTTATGAGATTTTAGGGGTATAAAACCCTAAAAGGATGAAATAATGCAAGTTTTTGGTTAAAATTAGTGGTTTTTAATCCTAGTAGTATAAAGAGGACGAATTAGTGAAATGAGTGTGTAATCTTTTTGTTATAGATAAAGAATAAGTTGAATGGAAAGGAAAAGGAAAACATATGGCTTAAAGATGACCTTGAGTAAGGATTTGAGGTAGATTACGATTTATTGAATTGCTTGACTCCGTGCTTATATGTGAATTGAATTTTGTGATGTATTTCGAGCACTACTTATGATTAATGACTTCATTGCATATTCATTCACATTGATATTGGTGAGATGATGGTGATGGTGATGATGTTGATATGCAATCCAAGATATTCATGAGGTTGGTAATGATTGTGAAGTTGATGGGATAATAATGATCTTGATGAGAATGAAAAAAAGGAGATGATGCACTCATCTTGCATTCATGTATTCATTCATGTGCATTGAATGATCACTTATAACTAATTACTTATAACCATATTGAGTGTTGTAACTTGTTGCTGAATTTAACTAAATGTAAAGTTACATGGGTATGAGTTTATATTTTCCCTTAAAGTAAAATGTCATAATTTTCTATTTGTCTTTAATTATGAGTTTTGTGATGACCGCTTTGCATCTATTTGATTTACTTATTTGTATGATATTGGATTGAGTCAGCCTATGATGTATACCAATGCGTGTTGTTGTACTAATGCTACCTGTGCTCTTCTTTTGTTGAGTTCAGAGCATGTTTTCCCATTTTAGACTTGACCCTACCTTTAGCTAGCAATACCAAACTCAGTTTCAAGGGTGAGCACCATGACCAGGTAGCCTTCGGATCTTTTTATCTTGGTTCACATTCATTATTTCAGGACTAACACTTTCATATTCATTCCTTATTTTTTATAATTATTTAACTTTTAGACTTGATTTTCTTTTAGATGTTCTTGTACAATGACTTTAGGTCCCAAAAATTATAATAAAAATAGGTATCCACACTCTATTAGTGGTTGGATAATTTCATTGGTTAGATGTTGATTACTTAACAATTTAATAAAGACAATTTAGACTTGTTTAATGATGAAGTGGGATAATGTTAATGTAAATGAAGCAAGGGTTACTTAAAGGTTTGTGTGAAGCACGATTCTCTCGATACAGGTTAGGATGGGTGCTAATCATGACCATTTAGATCGTGATAAAGCATGTTTAAAGAATTGGTTTGTAGATCTTATTGTACAAATTAGGTCTAATAGAGTCCTGTAGAATGGTGTGAAAACATCCTTACTTTCTGCGAGAGACTATAGGGCTTTAGGAATGAATTCTTTTTTTAATTTTCTTTGTGCTATTACTTGATTTCAATTGGTAACTGGCGATCTAAATAGGTATCTAATTCGTTCACTCTTTATTTCATATGGTTAATACTCATTCTACCAGAGAAGTACTAGTCGTAGTAGCCACACTCGCAACAATAATAACAACAACAACCCTACTGGCTGCTAGGGATGCATTTCGGGTTGATCTTGAGTTAGGGGTAGAGTTAAGAGGGAAGGACAGAGGGAAGCACCTATTAGGGGTAGTGCTTAGGAAGCTAGAGGACCAAAAAGGTAGAGATCACCATCACCTCCTCCATAATATGATGCTCCAAAAGTTAATCAAAATAAAAGAAATGGTAGTTAAAGAAGATGAGATGGTACATCCAGAGAATATGGCACCAAAAATGAATAGTGTAGCCCCATTTCCTTTGTCTACAAAAGTAATTCAACAAGTGTTTCGAATTTTTAGTAACTTGTGTCACGATCCAAAAACGAGGGTCATGATGGCACTTGCTGCGACATACCTTGACAAGTAAGCCTATCATCCAAACTGATACAAAAAGAGAAAAAAACAGAAATATCCCAAGGTAAGGATTCTAGAATGAAGTCGAACCATATAAGTAATCATAACAAAGCGAAAAGAACTTATCCATAATATCAATCATGCCCAAAACCAGGTGTCAATGGTGTAAGAACTACTAATACCAAGAGTCAAATACATCAAAAAAATAACCACAAAGGAATAATATCTATCTCCGAATAATAATAAAGACATAAATACTATAGAAATATAGAGGTGAACCTCGAACACATGAATGTCCAATCGCTACCTTGGAAGCTCCAACAATCACCCGAGTCAATCAAGATGAGGCGCACTCGAGCTAGGACTTGTATCAAAGGGAGAAATAGGTATGAGTGTGGTCCACTTGTACTCAGTAGGTATCATAGGCTGACCAAGCAAATTAGTAAATAAAGCATACAAAATATACACTAAGGGAATGTCACCTACAATCAGAAAATGTTCCACAATGGTAACCCATACCACTTGCACTAACAGTTCTAATATATCTCATATATATTACAACATCACACCAAGATAGAACAAAAGTACATATTATATCATATTTAAGAAGAACAAAGGGGAACATGCATATACAAGATCATCAAATACAAGTAAAAGAAGATACGATAAATATATAGATGACAAGTCAATATGGAAATACAACACAACATAACATAATAAAGTAAGTGAAATATATATATGATGATGATGATGCACTTGCAGTCTTGAAAATATCATTAAATAAATCAGTCAACCACCTTAAGCCTGCCCCACCCACAAACTTCCAAAAATCCACTGGAATCTAGTCGGGCCCCATCGCCCTACCCCTCCTCATCTTAGGAATAGCCTCTCTGACCTCCTCTACCTTAAAACATCTACAGTAACTGAAATCATGGCTCTCCTCCGAATGCTCCAGCTCCCCTAACTCAATGCCTCTATCCCATCCCTCATTCAAAAGTCTATGAAAATACTTCTGCCATCTCTTCTTAATATGAACATCCTCCACCAAAACTTTACGATACTCCCTCTTAATGCACTTCACTTGGTCGAGGTCACGACCCTTCCGCTCCCTAACCTTAGCAAGCCTATACAACCTCTTTTCACCACCTTTCTCCTCTAACCCCGCATATAAGCTCTCAAAAGATGTTGTCTTAGTATCCTTAACTGCTAACTTAGCCTCCTTCTTTTCCACTTTGTAAACCTCCCTATTCACCCGCTTCTCCTCTTCATCTTTACTTTCAATCAACTTAACATACGCCCCCTTCTTAATCTCTAATTTCTTCTTAACTTCTTCACTCCACCACCAGTCCCCCTTATGCCTTCCTTCCCGCCCCCTCAAAACACCCAACGTTTCTCTAGCAGTCTCCGTGACGCAGCTGGCAGCCTTATCCCATCTAATATCCACGTCCCTCTTACACTCCCACACCTCCAACCTTTCCACTTTCTCTCCTATTTCTAGCGCGCTACCCCACTTAATTCTAGGTCGACCCTTCCCGACCCTTCTCTTTTTCCTCTTCTTGATAATTAAGTACATCACCTGAAGCCTGTGTTGGGTCGAAAGATGCTTACTCGGAATGAATTTACAGTCCTAACATAAAAC
This sequence comes from Capsicum pubescens, assembly GCA_030864215.1. Lineage (NCBI taxonomy): Eukaryota > Viridiplantae > Streptophyta > Magnoliopsida > Solanales > Solanaceae > Capsicum > Capsicum pubescens. The sequence goes on from CM061548.1 coordinate 336,271,358, forward strand.
CCTATCCCCCCTCTTAAGTAGCATAAAGTCAATCTGAGTCTTGGATATTGCGCTTTTGAAAGTAATCAGGTGATCTTCCTTCTTCAAAAAGCTCGAATTCACCACTACCAGACCAAAAGCCCTTGCAAAATCCAACATAGCAACTCCCTCGCCATTTCTATCACCAAAACCTCCATACACATCGTCATAACCTCCTATAAGATCCCCAATATGCCTATTAAAGTCTCCTGCAATGACAATCTTCTCCGAGCTAGGCACGCTTCTCACCACCTCGTCCAATACCTATCAGAATCTCACTTTCACCTTCTCTTCCAAACCCACTTGCAGCGCATAAACATTACACACATGTAGCCAAATCCCTCCAATGACCAACTTAATCGTCATCAGCCTATCACTGATCCTCTTAACCTCCACCACCTGCTTTCTAAGCTCCTCATCCACTAAAATTCCTACTCCATTCCGATACCTCTCACTCCCTGAGTACGACAACTTGTACCCATCCACATCCCTAGCCTTAGACCCTACCCACTTAGTCTCCTAAACACACGCAATGTTAATTCTTCTCTTCTTAAGAATCTTCACCAGCTCTACAGACTTACCCTGAAGGGTCCCTATGTTCCAAGACAATACCCTTAACCTATCTTCTCTCGCTTCCCACCTAACTCTACCACCCCTCTCCATACTAGCCCTACCACCCGACCTGGACCGCACATTCCCCTACCCTTCCCTTTTCACCCCCACCCAAAATAAATCTCAACCCCAGCTCCCTCGTACATGACCCTTTTCCACCATCAATCCTCATAGCCACCACTCAAAAAATAAAAAAACCCCAAGCCAACAAACAAACAGAGTAGCCATAGGAAAACAGGAAAAAATAGGAAAATAGTAAGAAAACAGAAGGCACACACAAAATATTCTATCCAGGATAATATCTAGAACAATACAACACTATCCACCAATACGCAAAAGCAGCCCGTCAAAACTAAAATCACAAACAACAGAGTAATACAAAGAATTAAAACGGTAAAAAATAACTAAATATCAAAGTTTAGATATGACTGGGGTACTCCTGCGTTCTACTGGATCTGGCAATTTTGGAGTCGAATCTGGTTGCCAGAATATAGTTGCCAGCAAGCAGCTGCCAGTGCGTCGCTGAAGTTTGCCGAAGCTTTTTCTGGCTATTGCTGTAAGTCAAGAATTTTCTGGCCTGTTGTACGTCGTTGTCCCAACCTGTTTCGACCGGTGCTGCCCCCTTACATCATTGCCAGAGTCGAGCTGGTGGGAAATCCTAATCCCGCTGGAAATAGCAGTGGAGAGAGTGCAAGAAGGGATAGGAGAAAGAGAGAAGGGGTAGAGAGAGCTTAGGGGAGAGAGAGAGAACAAGGGGGAAAGTACCCTACCTGTTGCCGGTGCGTCTACGCCGGCGCGGCATCAGAGACGGCCAGCCAGTCAACACGAGCTGTATGGTTCAGGCGCAGTGAACGTTAGGTCATAGAGTGAACATTAGAGAGAGAACGTTAGAGCTTCCTGGTTATCGATGCACCCCCGAGAAATGCATCAAATAATATATAATATTTAATATCAATGGTAAAATGGCTCAAATGAATAAATTATTTATTGATTTTTATTGTTGGACATCTATTTTTAGTATCATGAATAGTTATTATTGGACGGAGGGATCGAGTAGTTTACCGAGTACATGAGAGCCAGTATTTCGGGCTGGGTGTTAATAATCCAAGAACTGAAGTCTCTTTGAGTAATTAAACATATAGCAAGATTTAGAAGTGTAACACCACAGCTATAATATAGAATTACAATTAGCTCTGCTGGGTATTTCTTAAGCATAAATTCCTGCAAAACATAAAAGTAAATTAAAGAAAAATTTTACATTTCACTTTTTATTCTGACTGAGATGTGTTTGGTACGATGGATGTTTTTGTACGTGAAGAAAATATTTTTTGATATTTGGCTATAAGATATGAAAATATTTTTCATCATAAATGATCGGAGGAGGAACGTTAGGTCATAAATGAGACGGTCGGCTAGTCAACGCGAGCTGTACGGTTCAGGCGCAGTGAACGTTAGGTCATAGAGTGAACGTTAGAGAGAGAATGTTAGAGCTTCCTGGTTATCCCTGGACACTTAGCCACTAATTCTGCAATATCCTTTTTCATGCCATTTCACCAAACTTACTGCAAATTGCAATACATCTTAGTGGCTCCTGGGTGAATAGAATATCGAGAACCGTAAGCTTCTGCTAACATGAGCTGCCTCAAATCATCAAAATTCAGAACGCACAATCTTCCCTGAAAACAAAGAGCATCATGTCTCCCTTGGGAGAAAACCTCAATCTTCGGGTTCCTAACTGCCTCTTTCAACTTAAGCAAAATAGGATCACTATCTTGCTTTTCCTTTTCCTAGGCAACTAGTGAAGATTTTAAGCCACTCTGAACTCGGACACTACCTTCGGTCGAATCAACCAACCAAATTCACAACCTATAATAATGATGAAGATGCAAACAAACATTTTCTTATCATCTTTAACGTGAGCAACACTCCCCATAGACAATCTGCTAAGGGCGTCGACCATAATATTGGCCTTATTCGGCTGGTACAAAACACTCATAACATATTTATTCTATAACTTTAGCCACCTTCTCTGACGAATATTTAGATCTTTTTGACTAAACACATATTGAAGACTCTTGTGATCAGTGAACATATCAAGATGGACCCCATAAAGGTAATGTCGACCAATCTTTAAGGCAAAGACAACTGCCTCCAACTAAAAATCATGAGTTGGGTAGTTCTTATCATGAGGATTTAGTTGTCTAGAGGCATAATCTATAACCTTGCCCCGCTGCATCAACACGCAACTAAGACCAACTCTGAAAGCATCAAAATATACCACAAAATTATCTGAACTCTCTAATAGAGTCAAAATTGGGGCGAAGGTGAGTCGAGTCTTCAACTCTTAAAAACTCTTTTTGAAAAAATTGTACCACTAAAATCTAACTTTCTTCTGAATCATTCTGGACATGGGAGAAGCAATAGAGTAAAATCCTTTAACAAATCATCTGTAGTAGCTAGATAAACCTAAGAAACTCCTAATATCTTATAGAGAGATGGGTCTAGGTTAGTTTCTTATTGCTTTATTCCCTTGAGGATCAACTTGAATGCCTTCAGCAAAATAATACGACCAAGAAATGCTATTGATTTCAATTAGAATTCACACTTACTGAACTTAGCAAATAACTGATGATCTTTAAGAGTATGTAGGATAATCCTTAAATGGTCTGCGTGTTCACCCTCACTCTAAGAATAAATGAGGATGTCATCTATGAAGACTATAATGAAAATGTCTAAGTATTTCTTGAAAATTCTATTCATTAAGCCCATAAAAGCTGCAGGAGAATTCATTAGTCAAAAAGACATAACTACAATTCAAAGTGACCATACTGAGTTTTGAAGGTTGTCATCGGGATGTCACATTCTCTGACTATGAGCTTATGATAGCCGTATCTGAGGTCTATCTTAGAGAAACAGTTAACACCCTAAAGTTGGTTAAAAAATTCATCTATCCTAGGGATGGGATACTTATTCTTGATTATGACTTTGTTCAACTGATGGTAGTTAATGCACATTTTAAAAGAACCGTTTTTCTTGCACATGAAAATAATTGGAGCACCACATGGAGAGACACTAGTCCTGATAAACCCTTGTCTAAGAGATCTTTCAATTTCTCTTTTAATTCCTTAAGCTCAGCTGGAACCATTTTATAAGGTGGAATTAAAATAGGTTAGGTATCCAGAAGGAGATCTATTTCAAAATTAATTTCCCTCTTGGGAGAAACTCCGGGAAGATCTTTAAGAAATACTACTGTAAATTCATTTACTATTAAAATTGAATCAAGACTCGGGACTTCGGACCTTGATTCTTTGACTCAAACAAGATGATAGATGCACCCCTTGGAAATCATTTTTCTTTCTTTAAGGAAAGAGACAAACCAACTATAGGCACTGAGGTATTAACCTTCCACTCTAAGACTGACTCATTTGGAAACTGAAACTGGACTACTCTGTTTCTATAGTCAACTAAGGCATAGCAGAAGTGGAGCCAATCCATGCTAATAATAACATCAAAATTTGTCATGTCTAACTCTACAAGATCAATTGAAGTGACTTTTTGGGATATGGTGACTGGGAAATTTCTGTATATCCATCTGGCTATAATTGAACTACTGATTGAGGTAGAAACTATAAAGGTCTCTATAATGATCTCGATATTGACACCCAAATCTACTACTATATAGGGAGTCATGAAGGAAAGTGTTTCTCCCGGATCTTACAATGCATATGCATGAATATGAAAAACTTGTAACACACTAGTGCCTATAGCAGGAGAACCCTTCTGATCCTATCGAGTCTGAAGGGTATAAAATCTATTCTGACGCTATCCACCAATTGCACTAGAGATGGCACCCTGCTGAGTCGAGCAACCTGTTGGAACTGCTGATGAATTTTATTGACTTAACTACCGAACATCCTTACCACTCTGCATAACCACTAGGTAATCCCTCACTCTGTGGCCTTACTTGTCGTATCCAAAACAATTATCACTCCCTACAATGAACTCTCCCTTGTTGTTCCTATAATATTTTCTACAAATTGGGTTAGTGCAAGTACTACTCACACTACCTTGGGACCTACAGCCTGGTGCTCTATTATGAGATTTCTTTTTGAACTTGGGTATTGAAGCGCTGATAGAAGATAGGGCTGGGGATGAATATTTTTAGCAGAACTGAGAATGATTTCCACCATCTGAACTGCGCTAATAGAAATTGAAACTACAAGTTTTGGCCTTCGTATTCTCCCTTTCCTTCTCCTTGATTTCTCCTTTCAATCACTAGGCATGATCCATCATTTGGGAGATGTCCATCTCTTTATTTAACATGGTCATTCTACACTCCTTGACTACATTTTCAGAAACACCTAACACAAACTTGATAATTCAGGCCCTAGAGTCGGCAACCATGCTGGAGCATATCTTGCCAACTGGTAAAATTGAGTGAATAGTCCTTCACACTCATGTTTCCTTACTTCAAGTTTATGAACTCCTGTACCTTGGATTCTCTCAACGTAAGTGGGAAGAACCTATCCAAAAATAACATAACAAACTCATCCCACTCTACTGGCCTTGCATCTACACCTCTATCTTTCTTCCACTGGTTAAACCATGTTGATGTGCTATGGACTCATTGCACTTTCAATGCTTAAATGATGAAAATATGCAAGTTACTTAGGAATTTTTGTGAGACATGATGTGTTTTGTGTTATGTTTTGCAGGAAACCAGGTTTTGGGAGCTAAACTGAAGAAAAGGATGAAAATTGAAGTTTTAGGCTTCCTACCTAGCCACCTACTGCCTGTAGGTACCACTTACTAGTCGTAGGGGCCAGTGTATCTGTCAAAAAGTTGAAGTATAGAGATCAAAATTTGAAAAAGAAGATCTTGCTACTTATGAAGGGCACCTACAACCTGTAAGTTCTAGAATAGATGTCAGAGAAGCAAAATACAGAGAGTTTTCAGGAGCTTTTGGAGGAGGAGCACCTATGTGGGACCACCTATGGCCTATAGGTGGCCACCGACTTCAGTTTTTCTTTACTGTTTGGGACCTAATTTTAGGATTTCCTTGTATTCTATAAATATCCTTGTGATATTTTTAGTTAGTTTATGCACTTTTAATACAAACATATATTTGATTCCAGAATTTGATTTTGATCTTGGGATTGCATTGTGATTGATTTTGGTTAATTATTAAATTCGATACTTTGGGTTTTATTTGTTGATTATTTTAATATAATTTGAATGCTTTCAAATATGAATTTCTTTAATCGTTTTACAAGAATGAGCGGCTAATTCTCTTATCTAGGATTGTGGTAACCCTGGCTGACTAACGAAGTCGGAAAAGTACTCAATCCTTCTAGATTGTTGTTGCTACATTAATTGTGATTTTCTTTGAGTTTTATTGACTTATTAATGGTTTCAAATGTTAAGATTCGGCCTATACTAACTATTAACCCAAGAGGGAGGTAGATATTGGGAAAAAGAGATCACAACAGTGATTTGGCATTAACTACCAAATTAAGCTTACCTGCACTATCTACTTAAGATGATTAACTTTTATATAATCAACTTGAGATTGAGAGGAGATAGTTAAAACTAGGGTCCAATGTAAGGGTTAGTAAGGCGATGCTCTGATATCGAGAGAAGATGAGTAAAATTCACCAAAGAATGCTAAGAGGCAGTTGGTGATACCTAACTTACCAAATTCTACATGTGCAGTATTTTGATAGTTAGATTGAACACGAGAAACTTGCAGAGTTAAAGCCAGAGGGAATAAAAGCCTAGTGTTCATTTATGACTTTTTACAACCAAAGCATTTGAGTTTGGTTACTGTTTGATACTACAAACCCCCGTTTACTTTCTGTACTGCCCGTTGATTCCAGTAAATAAGAGATATAATTGGACGTATTCCTATGGGATTAGACCCCAACATAAGTTGGATTACTATATTTTTCTTCGACCGTTTTAGCCTTATTTGAAGGCAGAGCTTTGCGCGACATCAAAATTTTGGCGCAGTTGTCGGGAAAAATGATTTTAAGTTGTTGATTGAAGTTGCTGAATTTTTTAGTTTTTTTTTTTTTTTAGTTGGACAACGGCTAGTAGGACGATAGAGCAAATTTGTGATGATATTATTGAATGGGTTCGAGATGGTACACATAATTTACCTCCCTCTCCTCCTGGATATGTATAGGACATCATTGATCAAAGAATGGAGCAATCATTAGCAGAAGAAAATGTTGCTAATTAAAGAAGGGATGAAGAGGCCCGTCATATAGCTCAGCAGGAAGAGCTATCCAGACTAAGAAAAGGAGGAAATTATAAAGTAGACTTTAGCAGAAGCAGAAGTAGACAGGTCAGAGCTTAAGTGATCCCAACATATCAGTACTTTTTGTCGTATGATGAAGAGGAGAATATGGGATACGTTGAGCCTGCTAAGATAGGAGCCATCATCCATCCTATTTCATCTCGGAATGTTAAGTATGAAATTACCAGTGCCATGATCCAATTATTGAATCTGAAAAGTGTGTTTGCGAGTTCACTGACAGATGATACAAACATGCATCTTGCAAACTTTATTAAGATCTTCACTTCTTACATTATACCAAGGGTAGATCAGGAAACACTCATATTTAGGTTGTTCCCTTTTCTGATGACTAGAAAAGCTCCATTGTGGTTGGGGGAACTCCTTTAAGGTTTGATTACGACTTGGAATAAGTTGTGCAGACAATTCTTAGACCATTTCTTCCCTCCGTCAAGAACATTTTAGTTAAAAAATGAGATATATAATTTTAGGCAGTTACATTTTGAGTTGATGTACAAGGCATGGTTTGGATTTAAGAAAAAATTGAGCATGGTAACCAATCATTGAATTTTAGGGATAAATCTTCTTGGGATATTGTATAGATCCATAAACATCAGTTACAGAGCTATGGAAGATACAATCATTGGTGGAGCATTCATACTGTTATGCTGGAAGTAGATTTAGATATTCTAGATCATTTATCTCTCACCAATCAAGGGTGGCATACTAGGGAGGTAAATAAAGGAGCTAATACTTATGACATTGGGGCTTTCGACAATCATAAAGTGGTTAATGATTCTGTAGTGCAAGAGGTTGCACATCTTAGAGCTGAGATTGGGTTGCTGAAAAAGTAGTTTGAAACATTAAATTATGGGAAGGTGAATGTAGTAGGTTCACAGGGCGCGATCTCTAGATCATATGAGTCTGACTTGGAGTAGGATGCCAAGTATCTGGATTGAGAATTGATGAGTTTTTTATCCAAGGGACAAGGGTCTAACCAAGACTCTTAAAATACTAGGCAAATAGACCGAGGTCAGAACTACTACTTAGATAGATACAGAGATTAGAGTAGAGAGCGTGATGGTGACTGGAGAAGAAAAAATAACTATAGGGAGAAGGGTGATAGATATGTTCCACCAGGAAGTTATGATACTGAGTCGAGGATGGTGGCTATGTCGCCCAATCTTGTTAAGGGTTAGGAATGTCAGGAAAACAACCTTAAGGAGATTAAGGTCGATATCTCAGATTTAACCCAGAAGGTAGAATCACATACAACTGTGATAAAAAAATTAAAGAAGTAGTTTGGAAAGATGTCTTTAACTTTGAATTAGGGGTAGCCGAGTACCCTTCCGAGCAACATAGCCCAGTCCAAAAAACAATAGTAATTGTTTATCCATTACCACTCAGAGTGGTGTAACTACTGTTGATCCCCTATGCCTACTATTGATGAGTCAATGAACGATGATATTGGGGTTTATGAGACACCTGGAGCAGAGTCAAATAATATGACAGGTGTTGATGGTTGTTGATGGTAATATTAAGGACATAGATAAGGGAAACGTCATTGAGTCTGAAGTGAATACAATCCTACGACCTCTCCCACCCTTTCTTCAAAGGTTAAAATATAAGAACGAAGAAGAGAAGTTCAAAAAATTTCTTTCGATGCTGAAAGAGTTGAGTCTGAACATCCCTCTTCTTGAAACTTTGGAGCAGATGCCTGGTTATGCCAGGTTTATGAAAGAGTTAGTGACCAAAAAGAGAGTGGTAAGTTTTGAGGATGTTGGTGGGTTGCACCACTATAGTGCGATCACTTCTAAGTATCTTTCCTAGAAGAAGGGTGATCTTGAAGCATTCATGATCCCATGCACCATTGGGACGTCCAAGTTTGCCAGAGCATTGTGTGACTTGGGTCCCAACATTAATTTAATGTCGATGGTGATATTCAAATAGTTAGGATTGAACATTCTAAAACCAATGATTATGTGGTTGTTGATGGCAGACCGTACAGTAAATAAACCCATGGACATATCGTTTGATGTGTTGGTGAAAGTCGACAGCTTTATTTTTCTAGATGACTTTGTTATTCTGGATTGTGAAGTTGACTTGATATTCCAAAATTTGGGAAGCATTTCATGCCACGGGTAGAGAAATGGTAGACATAGAGAAAGGAGAGATCAAGTTCAGAATAAATAATAAGGAAGTCACATTCACCGTCCACAAAACTATGAAACAACCAACTGACATGAGGATGGTGTCAGTTATTAGTATATTGATGACTCAGGAGGTTACTCCTTTGGGAACCTTGATGAATTTCGAGTAATCAAGGTACCCGCATCGTGATGCGATGTTAAATTAAATGTTACATGGGAGGCAACTCATGGGCTTGTTGGTGAAATCTAAGTAATCAACGTTTCCACATCGTGCTGTGATATTAAATCAACCACTGGGTGAGAGACAACCTACTATTTTAGTGTTCACGTTGTTTTTCTTTTTTATTGGAATAGTAGCATCAAAAATGGCCTAGAACATGGTAATACATTGCTTAATTCATAATAGTCTAGGTAAAGGAACTTCTTGATCCACCCATTGGGGTCATAAGTCCCACTAGATCCAGGTAAGTTGTGCATTGAATGTTAAAAAGGAAATTTTGAGGATTTTTGGGCATTTTCTAGACTTGAACTTGTGAACATACTTATGATGTCATAAATTCCACTTATGACTTCGTAAGTAACGAAATATGTGTTAGAAAAACATGATCAGAGAGCAGGAAAAGGGCCAAAAGATTTGGGCCCACTTACGATCCATAGGTGGTCCCATAAGAGGCCCAATTTTGGGCCCACTTTTTTTTAAAATATGGGCCCACCCGATATAACCCAACCCACAAACAACCATTTACTCTATTTATAAGCCCTAACCCACTTCAAAACCCTATTTAACCTCAAAATATCTAATTCCCACTCAAATCCAAACATCCACATTTCATAAAAGGCAAGAACTCTACTTTTGCTTGGTACTAACTTGTCCAACTTGCACGTATTGCATATTAAAGCTATGGTTTGTTCATCTTTTCAATCTTCACTTCTAGTTCTTAAAACAAAAGGTTAACTTCTTGGCTCCTAATAGTAGTATATTATGCTAAACTTGAAATAAGTAAGTTGGTATGTTCGATTGCTTGCAAAATATGTGAAAATAAAAAAAATATATGTGGGAGCCTAGAATTAGCCTAAAATAAAAAATAGGTGCATTGTTCTTGAGTTATAACTTAATGATTATGCCTTAAACAAAAGTAGAAATTGAAAAGGTTGAGGAATCCCAAAAGTTTGGTATGTCGCATTTGTATTGAAAAGTTGATTCTAGTTTTATGTGCAAATATTGGACATGTTTGGACTAAGTACAAGTTATAGAGATGTAAAATTTAGGAAAAAATTGACGTTTTGAATTTTGCATTTTTCTTCAAGTTTGGTAGTCCCTCACTATCTTTCGGATACTAACACTTGCTTTTTTAGGTATGATGTTGGGCGTATTTATACGTCTAAGCACCATAATTTACCCATGTTTTGGCTAAGTTTTGAGGATAAAATATATAATTCTTGCACTTTTAGTCCATTTTCCTTTAAGTGAGCTGACCTATGTGATTAGCATGTTTTTCAGGTACTAATGATGAAGATTTCAGCACTTTGTGGACCTGTGGACAGCAAAGGAAAACTTCACATAAGAGGGAAGGAAGCTTTTGGACTGAATGTGATGCATGGGAACTTTTTCCCGGGCAAACCCAGTATTTTTAAATACTTAAGGATGCAGTAGCAACTTATTAGACAAGGATGCTATTAAAAATCCTATTGCTGAATTTTTCAGCATCATTATCATTCGACATTATTCATAATTCACGGTGGGAGATTCTGTACGAGTTTTGAGAACAGAAAGCGGCTCACTTGAGCAACGGAGAAAGAAAACACGTTTCATCTCCATAGCCGAGATTTCTCTAAGTTTTGGTATGATGATGATGTCTACTTTGATTTCCATTGTATTCATGAGTAGCTAAACTTATCTGTTAGGGTTATGGAAACCTTGTAAGATACTATCTATTACTATGAGTTTGTGAATTCTTGATGTGTTTTTCTACTTATATCATTACTCTCTTTGTTTTTATTGAATTCTTATGGTTGCAAACATAGAGAATACTCCATTATAGCATTAACTTGTTCGAGAGAAAAGTTACATGTTTGGAAAAGAGAGTGTGACAAGGAAATAGGGTTTCCAACCTCTATTTACACGTTAATGCCTTAACCGGATTAATTTCTTGGAGAATTTGTACCATTTGTTATACACTTTAGGCTCGAGAGAGCTAAAGCGAAATAAATCCTTGATGGTTGAGAAACACTTGTATTTAGAATTAGAATACGATTCTCTATAAGTGCATGCATGTCTAAATTCCGCGTTACTCATAGTTAATAGAGAAGTAGAACTTATAAGGTGGACATAACCCTAACTTATCAATCTCTGTGATTAAATCTTACTACGCAAATCATTCCATTGTTACTTTGATAATATTAGTTCACGCCTAAACCAAACCCCCTTTTTCCCTTGGAATTTTCGACCAACAGTCTACTAATAATTGCAACACTTAGTGACCAGAGTATTCCCTGTGGGATTCGACACCCAACCCAGTTGGGTTCTATATTTGAAAACTACCACTTACACTTTCTAACGAGAGTTGTAATTTGGGCGTATCAAATTTTGGCGCCGTTTCCGGGGAATACGTGATAACGCTCAATCTACAGCTCTCGTAGGAGTGTAAAGCGGTCGGTTGTCAAATATAGAACCCAACTGGGTTGGGTATCGATCCCCCAGGGAATAGCTTGGTCAACAAGTAAGCAACGATTACTAGACTTTTAGTGCAAGCCTCGTAAAAAGGGGGAATTGTATTGTGAAAGTAATGTAACCAAAATAAGAGAGTAAAGCAGAAAATAGCAAAGTAAAAGAACGAATGTTTTGTAATATGTAAACAATGAGAATTGAGGAGTTGGGGTTATGTCCACCTTCTGAGTTATACGTCTCTATTGGCTATGAGTGTGCGGAATTCAGACATGCATGTACTTATAGAGAATTGTATTTGATGGTAAATCCAGGCGTCTTTCGACCTATTCGAGGATTATTTCACTTTAACTCTTTCGAGCTTAAAGTGTGTCTAACGGTACAAATTCTCCAAGAGGTTAATCCAATTACAACACTAACTTTTTAATAGGGGATGGGACCCTACTACCTTGACATTATCTCTTTTCCAGATAGATAACCTTTCTTTCGAACAAGTTAAATGTTATACTGGCGTATTCTTGCGTTTGCAACCACAAAGAATTTAGATTAAGATGAAGAGAATAATGATATAAGCAGCATACATGTCATGAACTCACAAGCTCACAGCAATAGATAGTATCTCATTTGGCTTCCATAACCCCAACAGAGAAGTTTAGTTACCCATGAGTGCGAAGGAAATCACAATTGACATTGTTGTTATACCACAATTAAGATTTCACGTTTATAATGGTGTGGTAGGCGTTTAGGCGTGAATTCCTTAGAAAGGTAACGTTTCTCTTGTTGCGGAATTTAAGAATTGAATAGATGAGTAGAAGAAGAAAAATAGAATTAATGGAAGAATTAGAAGAAGAGTTGTAGAGTAATAGAATTAATTCGGAATTGCCCCAAAATCTCTAGCAAGATAGGGCATTTATAATACTCATATCCTATTCCTACTAAGCTAATGAAATACTTAACCAAATTCTACTAAGCTAATGAAATACTTAACCCAATTGTACTAGGTTAATGTATCATTATCCTAATCCTAATAAATTACTGCTAGTCCCCAAAGTCTTCAGAAATGTTGTTTTAGCCCGGGACAGATTTTCCATGCGCCATCTTTAGTCCTTGGCGTCCAAGATTGGCTTTTCTCCTTTCGTGAAGCTTTCTTTGGCGTCAAGTTATCCATAAAATGCTGAATTCTACATCATTTATACCTAAAACTTTTCTAATCATGTTCGTTAGCTCACTTACAGGAAAAAGGACTAAAAGTGCATGAAATATATAATTTGTTCTCAAAACTAGGCTAAAATATGGGCAAAATATAGTGCTATAGGCGTGTAAATTCGCCTATCATCAACACCCCACACTTGAAGCTTTGTTCTTCCTCGAACAAAATATCATGTCCCTCTAAACATCAACTTAGGGTTTCACAGCAACAACACAAAATATTCGTCAAGACAAGCACAACAATTATCAACAAAGAGTAGTTTTTCGATCATTAGTAGAAACAGTTTAACCTCTAGCATAGACTCGTGATGGTGGTCAAGTCATATTCAAAGGTTAAGGCACAAAGAATCATACACGAGTACCCAAAACTCATCAACCATGTGTGTCTCACAATATATTACCCATAATCACTCACAAGTATAGCATATTTTTCAAACATGGGTATCAAAATATCCTTGCTCTCGCTCTCACAAAGAATTCATATGAAGCAACTGATGACCATAGGCTTGCCCTTAGTGTAATGCTCCACTAAATGTCAGAATGCCAAGCTTAGGATCAACTAGGTCTTTTGATGGTTGTAATGTAAGCTAAGGGACAGGTAGGACTATTTTGGCCAGAAATAGTGACTATGTTCCTAAGCGCTTTAATACATCACATTGTATCATAAACACTTTTCTTTCAAACAACCTTTCTACTTTTTTTTATTCTACCACTCTTTTTCTCCTCTTTTGTTTTTCAATTTTAAACATAACTAACTTTTCAGTTTTCCTTTCCTTTTTCTTTTGATAACATACCTCTTATGATAGCACTTTCTTTTTCATAACTCATTCAAGCACCAATGCATTCTAAAGCATCATACTCACCCAATTTTCTCTTATTTTGTCACAGGACTTTTTCACTTTAAAGCACTTAGGAATTTGGATCAAATTATGGTCTTGAAAAAAAATGGATTAGGCTTACATACGAGGTTTGTCAAAGAAAATAGGCTAAAGGCTCAAAAGGGTTTAACTAGGATGATGTCCATGGGTAGGTAAAAAGAAGGTAAATAATCATAGGTTGCCAAAGAAATGCCTAAATCATCTCCTAGACTTGCACTCTTTATTTTCGCTTTACATACATACCAGGTAAGTTCTAGCATCAGCCACAAGCACAGAATATACTATTATCTCACACACATAAGGCACATGGTCGACTTTATTGGGAGTAGTATAGACTCTTGACCCAACAGATGAAGGAATTAAACCAAACAATATCACATAGTGAGTCACAATTAGAGCCTAAATGTCTCAATAGTCATGATTTTAGCACAAACTCTTGTCATAATCTCATGCTGCCTATTAGAATAATTTCATGCGAAGCTAAGCTAAAAAAACAATTAACTACAAACAAACATAAATAAATGCAAATGTGGATGGAGAAGTATAGCATGCAAATACCAGCACCCCATACTTAGACGGGACACACTGTCCTCAGTGGAAAATAAATAAGAAGAACCTGGTTAGTCGGACTCATCATCTATGTCTGGGGTCATACCCCTTGCATCGGAATCATCATCAGAGTCGTCATCCTCAGAAGTTCCTCATAAGTATCCCACTTAATTCCAAGAGTGAGTCGAGGTATTTGCAGCGAGGAGGGTTCTCCTTGCTCTTTTCGGCCTCTTTTCTTGCCTTTTTGTGAAGTGGTAGCCTTATCTTTGCCTTGTCTTGCTTTGGGTGCCATTGTACCTGAGACTTAAAACAATGTTCATGTTAGCATCATCTCGATGGATACAATCTATAAACAAGCAGTAGTGGCACCACCCCATACTTAGTTTGTTGGTACAGACTAGTGAAGTGAAAGTGGTCGATTACTCAGACTTCATCGACATACGTTTTAGGGGCTATATTCCAACAAGAAATTCAGATATGTAACACTTATTTCAATCTTTGCAATACTTTCATGTTAGGTATATCAAGACTTCTACATAGGGATTACATCATGGTATAGTTTCTATCAATAATCACAATCTCCTATGTCGGTAGGCAACTATAAGTCTTATTCCGATGAGCGAGACATCCCAACATGTAAGTATTCAAGTGACAAGAGTATTCAATGTTCATGACTATAGCAATTCCGCAAGTAGTATGACAATGCATCAAAATCGAATTGAAGTCGGAAACAAGTTAAGATCATCCTAACGTATATGTTCACTCACTTGGTTGTGTATCAACAATTCAAAAACATTCACATCTCCAATACTTCTTCAAGATTTAGCAATTCATAATAGACATAGTAACATAGTACTTACGAAAAATAGATGAAGAACACAAGAGTACTTACGTGATTGAAGTCTTTGGAGATGTTCTTGTGAAGTGGAAGAGCAAAAGTTTTGAGAAGATTTGGATGCTATGTGCGGCGCCTATGTTAGGTTTTCAATGTGTTTGTGCCTCAAGACTAAGTCTCCTTTATATAGGAAAAGAATGGGTCGGGTTTTGACCCATTTAAAATCGGTTTTGGAGACAAAAAGTGACCATAGGCGGCGCCTTTAGCTTTGCCTATGCTTGGCATAGGCGGCGCCTAATGCAAAGCCTATGGTGAGCATAGGCGGCGCCTAGAGCAATGCCTTTAGTGACCATAGGCGGCGCCTTTAGCATGGCCTATGAGATTCAGAGACAAAATGCTTTGGCATAGGCGGCGCCTATGCTATGGCATACTTGAGCATGGGCGGCGCCTATGCTATAGCACACTAGATTCCGAGACCTTGGGCTATAGTATAGGCTTTTCCTTGTTCATGGCCTAGTTTTACCTAGGCCTAGCCTTGCTCGATGCCTATTTTGTCATGAGCAATGCTCAATCCATAGCCTTATGCATCTTAATTCCTAACTTACCACCTTTACCATGCCATACGTCCAAATCGCATCTGAAATCGATCTCCTCGTTTTATACCTCTTGCACCTACATTCGCTCAAAACCAATGAAAATGATTAGTACGATGGGTTGCCTCTCATCAAGCGCCTTAGTTTTGGTCGTGGCACGACTCTTATTTTTGGATTTTTATTTATCAAAAACGAAACACGTACTAGAATGAGAGAAAGACAAAAAAATGAAAAGCGATAAACGATGGGTTGCCTCCCATCTAGCGCTTGATTTATTGTCGCGGCACGAAATAGCTATCTCGATTACTTAGACTTCATCGAGATAGATGGTTGATCGTTTTCTGAATGGATTCAGACGATAATGAGGCTTACTTGTAGGCATGCAATCTTCTTCGAGATGACCCTTGTGCATGCCTATCCCAGGAGGGATACCAATTATATCATCAATAGTACAACCCATAGCTCTCATGTATCTCTTCAGAGAAGAGATGATAGCCTCTACGTGCTGTTTACTTAAATCATCCGCACTCACCGGAAGTATATTTATACTTTCCAAGAACACATACCTTAGATAATCGGGGAGCTCTTTTGATTCTAGCATTGGTGGCTCTTCAAGGGAAGTCTTCGCTGTTGGTGACGGTTGATTCTTAAGATCACGGTCCGGTTTCTTAGGAGTATGGGAATAGGACTCTATTTCTATTAGAGCACGCATAAGTTCTTCATAATCTTCATCGTCCTCATGCTCAACATTCAGTGGCGCAGCAGACAATGGCTCAACAGTAAGCTGTTTCTCTACAGATAATGCTTTCTTATCCTTATGATGAACATCAGCTACAGAGAACACATTCATATCGCTGGGCTACTTCATTGCTTTGCATATATCAAAGCGGACCACTTCGTCATCCAACCGAAATAAAAGCTCATTAGCTCTCATGTCAATAAGAACACTTCCCGTTGCAAGGAAAGGACGTCCCAAGATTATGGGAACCTCTGAGTCCGCTTCACAATCCAAAATAACAAAGTCTGCTGGAAACATGAATGAAGAAACCTTTACCAAGACATCACATAGGATACCAACAGGTCGTTATACCGACCTATCCGCCATGACGAGCCTCATATTGGTTGGAGTAGGATCACCCAACCCCAACTTTTTATAGATAGATAATGGCATCAAATTGATGCTGGCTCCTAAATCACATAATGCTTTGGCAAAATTCAAAGATCCAACGGTGCAAGGAATAGTGAAAGCTCCGGGGTCAGCCTTCTTCTGAACTATTGATCGGGTAGCGATTGCGCTGCAGTGATGGACATCATCTTTCAACTCATAACTTGCTGCCCGCTTCTTTGTCAAAAGATCCTTCATAAATTTCACATACCCAGGCATTTGTTCAAGTGCTTCCACCAATGGAACATTAATGGTCAGCTGCTTTAACATAGTCATGAATTTGCTGAACTTCGTATCATCCGCCACCTTCTTCAATCTTTGGGGAAAAGGTGGTGGTGGGTATGGAATTGTTCTCTCCATGGATTTATTCTCCTCTTGCTTCCATTTTTCATCTTATCCAGGCTGCACGTCGTGAGGAGTGACGTTAAGGACGTTAGGATTGGCTGCTGCGGCATCTTCCCCTTTCGCCTTATCATTAATTTCCGCTTCTTCGTCAACCACTTGCTTGCCTTTTTCTGAAGTTTCCAGCACCTTACCACTTCGAGTAGTAATAGCCATGCATGATCCCTCATTCCTTGGATTTTGCACAGTGTCGCTAGGTAAAGTGCCAACCTTTCTTTGATTGAGTGTTGCTGAAAGTTGGCTCAATTGCTGCTTTATTTACTTGATTGAAGTGGAATGTGAATCAACTAATTGCTTCATAGAGGACAAATCATTTATTACCTCCATTACTCCCGCGCTAGTTGCTTCCACTCCTTTCAGTAGTTTAGCCATCATATCTTCCATACTTCCAGAACTAGATGTGGTGGCGTCACGTCTTCCAGGGGGAACATACAAACCACTACTGTCATTCTTGTTCTTCCAACTACCTTGGTCCATGTTTCCAGATTTACCATGATAGTTCCGACCTTGGTTTCCTTGGGCATTGCCTCAGAAACTCCCCTGATTGTTCAAGTAGTTGGCTTCCTCTTCTGAATCAGATTCGTCTCTTCCTTTTGATGCAATAGCTTTCACTTTTTCGGTCTTCCCTGATAATAAATGCTTTGTAAGAAGATCCACTTGTGTTTTCATGTGCGCCATATCTTGATCACGTTCTTCTTCTCTTCTCCTTTGGTCTGCAGTCATGCCTATAGATAAAGTGGGGCTTGCTACCTCAGAATCCCTGGTATGCCAAGCTCTACTTTGTTTCGTCATACGATCTAGCATATTGCTTGCTTGACCAAAGGTGAGATCCATAAAGGATCCTCCATCTGCATTATCCACCACTGGTTTAGTTATTGAATTTAGGGCTCTATATAATATCTCCATTAGGTGAACATTAGTCATATGATGGTTTGGGCACCTCGCTAGCTTTGTCTTGAACCCCTCCCATGTTTCATGAAGAGCTTCAGTGGGAAGCTGATGAAAGTTGCTGATTTCATCTCTCAATTGTGCTCTTTTGGATGGCGGAAAGAATCTTTCTAGAAAAGCGTCTCTCAATTGCCTCCAATTTGTAATAGAATCAGGAGTCAGCCCATTCAACCATAGAGTTGCCTCCCCAGACAGAGACAATGGAAATAGACGTAATCGAATTGCATTCTGACCAACTCCAGGATTGTCAAACGACTTGCATGTAGAAATAAAGTTGATGAGATCCATATTCGGATCATCGCCTGCTAGTCTACCAAATAATCCCTTGAGTTGCAATAACTGAATCATGGTGCTTGTGATGTTGAACTTGGTTCCGGGTGCCAATGGTGGAGGAATAATGGCTCCTGTGGCTCCGGCTCCATCAAGATCATCATCATCATCGTCAAAAGCTGGTTGCATAGCTTGGCGATCATACCTAAACCGAGCTTGTCGACCTCTTCTGTTGGCAGGTGTTGTGATTTCAGCATCATGCCTTGGGTTTAGTAACTCGTCATCACCTAAATCCTCATCGTCAGGGTTTGTTGCTCGCCCAGGGTTATCAATGTTTTGTTGGTGTACTTGGGCGGCGGCAAGAGCAGCTAATCTCGCCTGCTCGTGTTGAGCAGCCATTCTTTCGATTTCCATTTGTGCCTCCATTCTGCCAATTCGTTGTGGTTCAGGATTGATTGGTAATAACGGTTGACCAGAACTTCGAGTATGGGGTATGCACTGAATAAAAACCTGCAGTAAACAAAAACAAAAACTAAAAGTAAAAGTACGAGAATCTTTGACCAAAGGGTCTAGTAATTATTACGAACTTAATTAACACTTGTATTCTCCGGCAGCGGCGCCAATTTTTGATAACGCTCAATCTACAACTCTCGTAGGAGTGTAAAGCGGTCGGTTGTCAAATATAGAACCCAACTGGGTTGGGTATCGATCCCACAGGGAATAGCTTGGTCAACAAGTAAGCAACGATTACTAGACTTTTAGTGCAAGCCTCGTAAAAAGGGGGGAATTGTATTGTGAAAGTAATGTAACCAAAATAAGAGAGTAAAGTAGAAAATAGCAAAGTAAAAGAACGAATGTTTTGTAATATGTAAACAATGAGAATTGAGGAGTTGGGGTTATGTCCACCTTCTGAGTTATACGTCTCTATTGGCTATGAGTGTGCGGAATTCAGACATGCATGTACTTATAGAGAATTGTATTCGATGGTAAATCCAGGCGTCTTTCGACCTATTCGAGGATTATTTCACTTTAACTCTTTAGAGCTTAAAGCGAGTCTAATGGTACGAATTCTCCAAGAGGTTAATCCAGTTACGGCACTAACTTTTTAATAGGGGATGGGACCCTACTACCTTGACATTATCTCTTTTCCAGATAGATAACCTTTCTTTCGAACAAGTTAAATGTTATACTGGCGTATTCTTGCGTTTGCAACCACAAAGAATTTAGATTAAGATGAAGAGAATAATGATATAAGCAGCATACGTGTCACGAACTCACAAGCTCACAGCAATAGATAGTATCTCATTCGGCTTCCATAACCCCAACAGAGAAGTTTAGTTACCCATGAGTGCGAAGGAAATCACAATTGACATTGTTGTTATACCACAATTAAGATTTCACGTTTATAATGGTGTGGTAGGCGTTTAGGCGTGAATTCCTTAGCAAGGTAACGTTTCTCTTGTTGCGGAATTTAAGAATTGAATAGATGAGTAGAAGAAGAAAAATAGAATTAATGGAAGAATTAGAAGAAGAGTTGTAGAGTAATAGAATTAATTCGGAATTGCCCCAAAATCTCTAGCAAGATAGGGTATTTATAATACCCATATCCTATTCCTACTAAGCTAATGAAATACTTAACCAAATTCTACTAAGCTAATGAAATACTTAACCCAATTGTACTAGGTTAATGTATCATTATCCTAATCCTAATAAAGCTAATGAAATACTTAACCCAATTGTACTAGGTTAATGTATCATTATCCTAATCCTAATAAATTACTGCTAGTCCCCAAAGTCTTCAGAAATGTTGTTTTAGCCCGGGACAGATTTTCCATGCGCCATCTTTAGTCCTTGGCGTCCAAGATTGGCTTTTCTCCTTTCGTGAAGCTTTCTTTGGCGTCAATTTATCCATAAAATGTTGAATGCTGCATCATTTATACCTGAAACTTTGCTAATCATGTTCATTAGCTCACTTACAGGAAAAAGGACTAAAAGTGCATGAAATATATAATTTGTTCTCAAAACTAGGCTAAAATATGGGAAAAATATAGTGCTATAGGCGTGTAAATTCGCCTATCATCAATACGGTTGTCAACTAAGTTTGTGATAGTTAATAGACCCTTTGGCCAAAGATTCTCAAATTTTACTTTTTGTTTGTTGTTTTTGTTTTGTTCAGGTTTATTGGAGTGCATGCCAAATACACGAAGTTCTAGTCAACCTTTATTACCTATAAATCCTGAACCACATCTAATTGGCAGAATGGATGCGCAACAAAACCTTGAACGGATGACTGCTCAACAGGAGCAGGAAAGATTAGCTGCATTGGCAGCTGCTCAAGTGCATCAACAGAATATTGATAACCCAGGTCGGGCAACAAATCTTGATGAAGAGGACCTGGGTGATGATGAGTTATTAAATCTAAGGCGTGCTGGTGAGGTGGCAGTACCTGTGAACAGGAGAGATCGTCAAGCTAGAATGAGACCTGAACGCCGAGCTGTGCAGGCCCCTTTCGATGATGATGATGATGATTTGGATGGGGCTGGTGCCACAGGGGCTATTATTCCTCCACCCTTGGCACCCGGAGCCAAGTTCAATATCACCAGCACCATGATCCAGCTATTACAACTCAAAGGGTTATTTGGTGGACTTGCAGGCGATGATCCGAATATGCATCTGATTAATTTTATCTCAACATGCAAATCATTTGATAATCCAGGGGTTGGACAGAATGCGATCCGGCTGCGCTTATTTCCATTGTCTCTATCTGAAGATGCAACTCTATGGTTAAACGGGCTAACTCCTGACTCTATTACCAATTGGAGGCAACTGAAAGATGCTTTCCTAGAAAGATTCTTTCCTCTATCCAAGAGGGAACAATTGAGAGATGAGATAAGCAATTTCAGACAGCTTCCAACTGAAGCTCTCCATGAAACATGGGAGAGGTTTAAGAAGAAGCTTACGCGGTGCCCAAATCATCAGATGACCAATGTCCACTTGATGGAAATATTATATATGGCTTTGAACTCGGTGACTAAGCCAGTGGTTGATAATGTTGCAGGTGGGTCATTCATGGACCTTACTTTTATTGAGGCTGGTGATATGCTGGATCGTATGACAAAGCAGAGTAGAGCTTGGCATACCAGGGATTCTGAGGTAGCAAGCTCTACTGTATCTACTGGCATGACAGCAGAACAGAGGCGAAGAGAAGAGGAACGTGACCAAGATATGGCTCACATGAAAACGCAGATGGACCTTCTTACCAAGCATTTATTATCAGGGAAGACAGAAAAGGTCAAGGCTGTTGTATCACAGGGTAGAGATGAATCCGATTCTGAGGAGGAAGTGAATTATTTGAATAATCAGGGGGGTTTCCGAGGAATTGCCCAAGGAAACCAAGGTCGGAACTATTATGAAAAATCCAGATTCAAGAATAAGACCGACAGGAGTGGTTTGTATGTCCCTCTTGGAAATCATGAAGCTGTTGCAACTAGTTCTGGGAAGATGTCCATGGAGGACATGATGGCCAAGCTTTTGAAAGGAGTGGAGGCAACCAACACGGGACTAGCTGAGGTAAAAAATGATTTGTCCTCAATAAATCAATTGGTTGACTCGCATTCCACTGCAATAAAACAGCTGGAACAACAAATGAGTCAATTATCAACGGTATTCAATCAAAGAAAAGTTGTCACTTTACCTAGTAACACTGTGCAAAATCCACGAAATGATGGATCATGTATGGCTATTACTACCAGGAGTGGTAAGGTGTTGGAAAATCCATCCAAAGGCAAGCAGGTGGTTGATAATATAGAAGGGAATGTTATTGAAGCAGATTGTGATGATTCTATAGAAGCTGAAAATCAGAATGAGAACGTTCATAACACTACACCTAGATGTCACCAGCCTGAAAAGATTGATAATCGGAAGAAAAAACAAAAGGAAGTGGTGGAAAAGACTCTTCCAAATCCACCACCACCTTTTCCTCAGAGACTGAAGAAGAAGGCTGATGACACCAGGTTTAGTAAATTCATGACCATGCTGAAGCAGCTGACTATTAATGTGCCTTTGGTGGAGGCACTGGAGCAGATGTCAGGGTACGCCAAATTCATGAAGGACCTTTTGACAAAGAAAAGGGCAGCAAGTTATGAACGGGCAGATAATGTTCATCATTGCAGTGCAATTGCCACGAGATCTTTAGTACAAAAAAAGGCGGATCCTGGTGCTTTCACTATTCCTTGCACGGTTGGATCCTTGGATTTTGCTAAGGCATTGTGCGATTTGGGGGCTAGCATCAATTTGATGCCGCTATCTATTTATAAACAGTTGGGGTTGGGCGATCCTACACCAACCAATATGCGGCTCGTGATGGCAGATAGGTTGGTAAAACGACCTGTTGGTATCTTACATGATGTATTAGTGAAGGTTTCTACCTTTATTTTTCCTGCAGACTTTGTTATTTTGGATTGCGAGGTGGATTTTGAGGTGCCCATAATCTTGGGTCGACCTTTTCTCGCAATAGGAAGTGTGCTTATTGATTTATGAGCAAATGAGCTTTTATTTCGGATGAATGACGAAATGGTACGTTTTGATGTAAGCAAATCAATGAAGCAGCCTAAAGATATAAATGTGTTCTCTATAGCTGATGTTCATTATGAGGATAAGAAGGATATATCTTTAGAGAAGCAGCTTACTATTGAGCCATTGGCTGCTGTGCTTTTGAACTTTGAGCGTGAGGATGTTGAAGAGAACGAAGAAACTATCCGTGCTTTGACAGGAATGGGGTCGTATTCATATGACCCCAAGAAGCTGGACCTTGACCTTAAGAATCGACCCTCACCACCGGCGAAGCCATCAGATATCTTGATGAAGTCTGAGTAATCGAGATAACTATGTCGTGCCGCGAAAATAAATCAAGCGCTACATGGGAGGCAACTCATCATTAGGAGTTTGTTTCGTTAGGATTTTGTTTTTGATAAATAAAAGTTCAAAAAGAAGAGTCGAGCCACGACCAAAACTAAGGCGCTCGGTGGGAGGCAACCCATCCTTCTAATCATTTTTGTTATTTTTGATTAAGTGTAGGTGCAAGATATACAAAGAAGAAGATTAGTCCCAAATTTTGATTTGAAAGTGAGCCATGCTAAAGGTGGTAAGTGAGGAATGATGGAGCAAAGGCTATAGGTTAGGCATTGCCTATGCCAATATAGGCAACGAACAAGGCAATGCCTATGCCAATATAGGCAACGAACAAGGCAATGCCTATGCAAATCTAGGCAATGGACAAGGCAATGCCTATGCCATTGCCTATGCTCACTGCCTCACATAGGCAATGGACAAGGCAAGGCCTATACCAATGTAAGCAATGCTATAGGCGTCGCCTATGCCATTGCCTCTGCTCACTGCCTCACATAGGCAATGCCATAGGCGCCGCCTATGCCAATCTAGGTGATAGGCAAGGCGCCGCCTATACCAATCTAGGCGATAGGCAAGGCGCCGCCTATACCTATCTAGGCATTGCTAAAGGCGCCGCCTATGCCTATCTAGGCATTGCTAAAGGCGCCGCCTATGCTAAGCATAGGCAAAGCATTAGGCGCCGCCTACTTATCCTTTTTTGCCTCCTAACCCGATTGTACATGGATCAAACTCGACCCATGGCTTAGCCTTTAAATAGATCCTCAACCTTAGAACACAATTTAGAGGAACCTCTTGATGATGACGTGCCGACTGACGATGATCACCGACTGCCAGACTCAGATGTGGAGGACAACTCTGATGAAGATGACTCTGTTGATGATTCCGACGCAGGAGGTATGACCCCAGACATAGAAAAGGAGTCCGACTAATCAGGTTTTCCTTATTTATTTCCACTGAGGACAGTGTGTCCCATCTAAGTGTGGGGTGCGGGTATATATCTGTTGTATTGTATTTCTTTGCCTACATTTATTCTTGTTTGTTTGAATTAGTAGTTAGTTAGTTAGTTGTAATTAGTTAGTAGATTTTAGATGTTGCATGAAATTGTTCTGATAGACGGCATGGTATTATAACAAGAGTTTATGCTAAATCATTGCTATTGAGACGCTTAGGCTCTAAGTTGTGATTCACTGTGTGATAAATTGTTGTGGTTTAATTCATTCACCTGTTGGGTCAAGAACCTATAATGCCCCCAATGAAGTTGACCATGTGCCTTGTGTGTGTGAGGTTATTGTATATTCTTTGTTGTGACTGATGCTAGAACTTGCCTGATGTGTGTGTGAAGCGAAATAAAGAATGTGAGTTTAGGAGATGATTTAGGCATTTCTTTGGCAACCTGAAATTGTTTACCTTCTTTTTTTACCTACCTTTGTACATTGTCCTAGTGAACCCCCTTTGAGCCTTTAGCTATTTTCTTTGGCAGCCTCATATGTAGCCTATTCTTTTTTTTAAGACCACAATTTGATCCAAACTCCTAAGCGCTTTAAATTGTAGAATCATGTGGAAAAAATAAGAGGAGAATGGTGAAAGTGATGCCTCAGGGTGTATTGGTACTTGAAAATGTTGTGAAAAGAGTGGCTATTATAGAGATGCTTGCTTAATATAAAAAAAAAAAACAAAAAAAAAATTAAATTAGAAAAACAAAAAGATAGTTGTGTTGATGATTGAATAATAAAATGGGTGAAAAGGGGTTGGTAGATGAAAGAGAGGTAAAGTGGTTGTTAAAAGATAGTGTAAATGGTAGAATGTAGTGTATTAAAGCGCTTAGGGAACATAGTCACTATTTCTGGCCAAAATAGTCCTACCTGTCCCTTAGCCTACATTACAACCTGTAAAGACCTATTTGATCCTAAGCTTAGCATTCTGATATTAGTGGAGCATTACACTAAGGTCAAGCCTATGGTCATCAGTTGCAATATAAGAATTCCTTGTGAGAGTGAGCGCAAGGAAAATCTTATACCCATGTTTCAAAAAATGCAAAAATATGAGTGTTTATGGGTGATATCTTTTGTGAGCACACATGGTTGATGATTTTTGGGTGGTTTTATATGATTCTTTGTGGCTTAACTTGTGTATAACGAATTGAACACCCTAATGAGTCTATGTTGGAGGCTGAGTTGTTTCTAGTAATGATCAAGAAACCTACTCTTTGTTAATAATTGTCGTGCATGTCTTGTTGAAAATTTTGTGTTGCTATTGTGAAATTCTAGTTAGGTGTTTGCATGGATGTAATATTTTGTTCGAGGACAAACAAAGCTTTAAGTGTGGGGTGGTGATGTTGGGCGTATTTATACGTCTAAGCACCATAATTTACCCATGTTTTGGCTAAGTTTTGAGGATAAAATATATAATTCTTACACTTTTAGTCCATTTTCCTTTAAGTGAGCTGACCTATGTGATTAGCATGTTTTTCAGGTACTAATGATGAAGATTTCAGCACTTTGTGGACCTGTGGGCAGCAAAGGAAAACTTCACATAAGAGGGAAGGCAGCTTTTGGACTGAATGTGATGCATGGGAACTTTTTCCCGGGCAAACCCAGTATTTTTAAATACTTAAGGATGCAGTAGCAACTTATTAGACAAGGATGCTATTAAAAACCTTATTGCTGAATTTTTCAGCATCATTATCATTCGACATTATTCATAATTCACGGTGGGAGATTCTGTACGAGTTTTGAGAACAGAAAATGGATCACTTGAGCAACGGAGAAAAAAAACACGTTTCATCTCCATAGCCGAGATTTCTCTAAGTTTTGGTATGATGATGATGTCTACTTTGATTTTCGTTGTATTCATGAGTAGCTAAACTTATTTTTTAGGGTTATGGAAACCTTGTAAGATACTATCTATTACTATGAGTTTGTGAATTTTTGATGTGTTATGCTACATATATCATTACTCTCTTTGTTTTTATTGAATTCTTATGGTTGCAAACATAGAGAATACGCCATTATAGCATTAACTTGTTCGAGAGAAAAGTTACATGTTTGGAAAAGAGAGTGTGACAAGGAAATAGGGTTTCCAACCTCTATTTACACGTTAATGCCTTAACCGGATTAACTTCTTGGAGAATTTGTACCATTTGTTATACACTTTAGGCTCGAGAGAGCTAAAGCAAAATAAATCCTTGATGGTTGAGAAACACTTGAATTTAGAATTAGAATACGATTCTCTATAAGTGCATGCATGTCTAAATTCCGCGTTACTCATAGTTAATAGAGAAGTAGAACTTATAAGGTGGACATAACCCTAACTTATCAATCTCTGTGATTAAATCTTACTACGCAAATCATTCCATTGTTACTTTGATAATATTAGTTCATGCCTAAACCAAACCCCCCTTTTTCCTTGGAATTTTCGACCAACAGTCTACTAATAATTGCAACACTTAGTGACCAGAGTATTCCCTGTGGGATTCGACACCCAACCCAGTTGGGTTCTATATTTGATAGCGCCCGCTTACACTTTCTAACGAGAGTTGTAATTTAGGCGTATCAAGGTACATATGGAACCAAAGGCTTCCCAGAAGAAGGTTGGACCATCGATGAGATAGGACGATTCCCCTTAACACAGTGTCTCAGTGGTAGAGTACCCAATTACCCTGACTAGAGGAGTTCCACCCACGACTAGGACCTAGAGACATATTGTGCCTAAGACTATTATGAGAGCCACCTTGGGCATTCTACTCGCAGCACACTCATAGTATGGTAGACGACCCACTTCAACTCGGCCTAACGCCAACCAAAGGTCAGTCATCCAGTAACTAGGCCAAGAATGAATTCAGAAAGTATGTCACCTTCATAATCTCCCTAGTCTAAGGAAGGAGGTGATGATGATGATGAGGGGGTAGAGTCTGAGCTATTCACAGGACCCTTAGTCTACGGAGGGGTCCCAGGATGAATCCAAGGTTAAAGTTCTTGAGCACTCATCAGTTGTACCCCAGTCTGAGAAGGGTAAAGACCAGACTTTAAATCAGGTGCCACCACCAGACACAGAGCCACCAACCCAGCCTGGCCAGATGTCTGACCCTACTCATATCTTGGCTGATCCTATTGATGGAGTGAACTCGAGGTGGTATGTTGAGGAACTTTGGACTATTTATAAGTGAGATACATTTGTGACTAGGACCGACCAACCCAAGAGGACTATTTGTAAGGAGAGATAGATCGAGTTATCCGGGTTAGTTGGAGCACTATTATTGCAGGCTATATTTGATAGGTATTAGCTGGGGTGGATGACTAGACCCCTGGGTTTATATAACCAAGTAGCGGTAAATGAATTCTATACTTCCTATGCCACTACAGTATCATTGAACACACCCATATGCAATAGGAAGGTAAAGCAACCCTAATTAGATCAGACATTGGTGAGAGGTGTTATGGTTGATATTATAGTGGAGGTCATCCACTGAGTTATCTTCAGTACCAATTATATTTCTCTAGTATCTATGGTATAGTGTGATTATTGGTAGAGATTTACATGCGAAAGATACGCGATATGTGATGCAAGATGCTGAGCATAAGAGAGAGAGGGTAAAGATGGTGAGATGGATTACTGGTTATATTTCATCTCTTGGTGTGGATACACTTTGGATAGAATGGCAGGGTGTGATTAAAAAGGTGACATTGAACTTTGCCATAAAGTTTTAGTGGCTAGTAGTTCGTTACAGATTGTGTTTGACTGCTGCAGATAACTTGTTTACCTGTCATGGTATTGCACTAATGACAAATATGATGGCGGGTTATGATATTGATCTTGTATCCATTATTTGGTACGATCTTAATGAGAGGGCCTTTGTTAAAATGACTACACTTTCTTTTCCTTGTCTTGTCTAGATGCTATATGATGGGGTCGATGTGCTGAAGGTTTACAATGTTGATGTGAGAGTAGAGTTGGAGAGCATGTCCAAACTAGTATGATCAAGCATCCGACAAACCTGGCCCTTGCACACAGGATCCAGATGCCTCTGATAGTGATTTTGGCCCAGTTTGAGGGCCCATTAATTCCTATTAAGACTAGTGAAAAATACGGAGGTAATGTTAGTACAAGTATGGATTTTGATATGGGGGAGAAAAATAGGCCCTAAGATGAGAATACAAGTTGAGGAGACCCCAGCTACATCTACTTTATCCTCAACTTCCACTTCGGAGTTGGTTAGTGCATCTTTAGTGCCCCCCACCCCTCTAGTACAGATGCTACCACAGGTATGCTTTTAGTATCATGGAAGTTTTTGCAGGGCTTTGTAGAGAGTCAATGTGCTACTACTACCTAACTAGAGAATGCTGAGTCCTAGGTGGAATTATTGTATGAGAAGATCTGGCCTTTGGTCTGAAAAACACTAGAGGCGGTCGAGACTAGATTATAGGATGCACACAGGGCTGAGATATCATAGTTCCAAGGTAAGGTGTATGCCCATATAGATGTTTTTGAGGGCTGAGTGTCATCCTAGTTTAGTGATATTGAGGCACCTTATCTAGGTGAGATTAACGAAGAGGTGGCCACACTATAGACAGAGATACACTTGCTCATTCAGAGCAATATTTTAGGCATCTCTCTAGTTGTACCTCTCTTTTTCAGTTGGCACCTCTGTGTGGACCTAGAAGCCTTTTTTTATTCATAAAAGATAACGAGACGGTCCCCGTTGGGACCAAGAAAGAAAGAGAAGAGGACTTTCAAGAGCCAATACGCCATTTGATTAGGCCCTGAAGTAGTCCATACATGATTCAAGGGAGACAAGATTTGTGGATATGTATAGGTTGTTTGAGATAGCTGCGGGAGCATTCTATAGTAGCGCACCACCAGCACCACCTCCACAGGTTGAGATACCCTCATATGGGGAAGATCATGACAGGGATGTGTTGTGCATTCCAGGTATGTCCTCATTCCCTTGCTTTAAATTATTTACGCGTATTGGGGATAGTGCACTTTCTTTTGGTTAAGAGCGCGGTATACCATAGCCTCTATGGGGCTTTGTTGCCATGATTTTCTTTCTGTCGGTCACAATATGGTCGTAGAATCGGCATGTCTAGGATAATATTGTGTCATATTATATTTTATTTCTTATTGTATTTTATTTTTATGTAATAGGAGATTTTTGAGTATCTAGGGTGGTTGACATATTTTTTTTATTAATTTTTGAGAAAAATGATATCCCTCCAAAACTTTGTTTTAGAACTATGTGATATGTATATATATGTGAACAGTATCTTGTTATGACATTAGGATTAGGAACACGATAATCATATCTAAAAATTGCATGAAACAGATAGGTAGTACCTTCTGATATAACCCTAGGCCATGTGTGTGTGAGATACTACATAGTTCTCTTTGTGTGTTGAATCCAGAACTTGTTCGGTTAGTCTTGCCAAAGTTGTAGGATAGTCGACTGGGAAAAGATCGTAGGTCGTTCTGGAACTTAGTCCACTTTTAGCATAACTGGACATTCCATGTATGAATTAGTATCCCTTGATCCCTATTTTGAGCTTTTGTAGCCTATTTTTTTATTACATATTTTACCTTTCCATTTGTGTTATAATGAACCTGTTTTGGCCCTGGTCCTCATTGGACATTGTGCACCTTAACTCAGGCAAATTGCCTAAGTTGAGGGTTTCTATCATAGGGATACATAATGTAAAGTGGGTATGAAAAAACATAAAACAAGAATGAAAAAAGTAGGGTTAGGTATGGAAGAAAAAGAAAAGAAAAAATTTGTGAAAAAAAAGAATAATTGAAACCAAATCCTGAATGTGCAAGAAAAGAATAAAAAGGGAATAATAAGGTTGGAACAAAAGAAAATTGGTTGATAAGTGGACCCTAAAAGTAAGAGTAGTTCCAAGGAGTCTTAGTCACTAAATAAACCCATATGTACCATACCATCCCCCAAGCCTACATTACAAGCTGAATAAAGTCCTATAATGATCTTAACCCGACTTTCCAAAAGTTAAGGTAGAGAAAATAAGGGAAAGCCTATGGTATTCGATGCACATTGACTGGAACTACTTTGTGAGTATGAGTGTCCTTTGACTGTCCCTACATTGACATGAATGATTTCATATGAGTGACTGGGACTTTTTTGATATGAGGGAACTTGGGTTGTATTGCTAGATGTTTACTTGTTTGGGTAGTGTAACTTGTACATATACATGGTTGTTTGTTGCTAATGTAATTCCATATCTTTATTCCCTTATGTCACATTATTGTGCTTCATGTATAGACACAGTTGGTTTTTAAGTGCTGAAATAGGAGAGGCTATCATTCTTGAACTTAAAGTTGATGACTGCCTGCCGTAGATAGCTTAGGTTTCTCCTAGTTAAGCATCGTTGTTTTGGTTTGTTTTGTTGTGGTGCCTGAGGACATGCAAACATTATAAGTTGAGGGTGTTGATGTGCTATGGACTCATAGCACTTTTGATGCTTAAATTGATAAAAATAAGCAAGTTACTTTGGTCTTTTTATTAGATATGATGTACTTTGTGTTGTGCTTTGCAGGAAACTAGGTTTTGGGAGCTAAACTAACAAAAAGGATGAAAATTGAAGTTTTAGTCTACCTTATTGGGAGCCTATAGCCCATAGGTACCACTTAGTAGGTGTAGGTGCTAGTGTATGTGTTAGAAAGTTAAAATCCAGAGGCCTAAAAGCTAAAAAAGAAAACCTTGCTACTAACGGAGGGAACCTACGACCCTTAGATGCCACCTACGGTTCGTAGGTGCAGGAATAGTGTCAGAGGAGCAAAATATAGCGAGTTTTCAGGATATTTTAGATGAGTGTCACCTATGTGGGACCACCTATGGTCCATAGGTTCCACCTACCACCTGTAGGTGGACACCTACCGCCTGTAGGTAGACACCTACCACCTGTAGGTGGCCACCTACCACCCGTAGGTAGCCCTATAGGTAGACACTGACCTCAATTTTCCTTTTTCATTTGGAACTTGATTTTTAGGGTTTTCTTGAATTCTATAAATACCTTTTTGACATTTTTTAGTTAGTTTACGTACTCGTAATATTTTCAAACATATATTTGATACCAGGATTCAACTTTGATCTTGGGATTGCTTTGTGATATATTTTGGTTGATTATTCAATTTGAGACTTTGGGTTTTATCTGTTGATTTTTATGATATCATTTGAATGCTTTCAATTATGAATTCCTTTAATGTTTTACAAGAATGAGCAACTAATTCCCTTACCTAAGGTTGTGGGAACCCTGGCTGAATAACGTAGTAGAGAAAGTGTTCAGTCATTATAGATTGTTGTTGCTGCATTTCTTGTGTTTTTCTTTGAGGTTTATTGACTTCTTAATGGTTGAAAAAGTAAGGATCTAACCTATATTTACTATGAACACAAGAGGGAGGTAGATATTGGTAAAAGGAGATCACAATAGTGATTTGGAGTTAACTACCAAACTAAGCTTACTTGCATTATCTACTTAAGACGTTTAACTTTCATCTAATTAACTTGAAACTAAGAGGAGATAGTTGAAACTGGGGTCCAAGGTAAGGGTTAGTAAGGCGATGTTCTGAGATCGGGAGGAGATGGGTGAAATTCACCAAAGGATACTAAGGGCAATTTGTGATACCTAACTTACCCGTAACTACATCCGCAACAGTATAGCTGGATTGAGAATGAGAAGCTTACATAGTTAGAAGCTAGGGGGAACATAAGCCTAGTGTTTGTTTCTGACTGTTTACAACCAAAACATTTGAGTTCGGTTATTATTTGATACTACAAACCCATATTTTCTTTCTATACTGGCCGCTGATTCCAGCAAATGAGAGATGTAATTCCACGTATCCCTTTGGGATTTGACCCTAACCTGATTTGAGTTACTATCTTTTGCTTCGGCCATTTTAGCCTTATTTGAAGGCATAACTTTTAGTGACATCACAGGTGTGATCCACCACTTGCAATTGAAAGGCACCCAAATCAGCACTCTTACTTGAAGTGACGCCCATGATCTCAATTACTTTTGAACACTGTCCAAGAACTCTTGTGGATCCTCTTTGGATTTTGATCCAAAAAGTGCTGGCAGATTCATACAAGTAAAGTCCCAGATTCTAGTTGCCGCCGTATTCACTGTTGGATTGGCTGGGAAAATAGCCTATTAATTATTCTAAGCAGTCATAGATTGGGCTATTGCTGTGAAAGCAGCCCCAAACTCAGTATGAGAGACATGCTCAGTCATAGGGTCTTCAGTAACTGGTGGTAGTGCTCATTGATTTTGATTTCTCCTTTCGTTAGTTCTCTTGGGAGGCTTTTTCTATAAATGAATACAGGACGAGTTATAAAAGAAGTTTAATAAAGTTCATACTCTATTGCATGACATGAATTATGAAATAAGTGAGACTTTCCTAAAATGATTTGCAGTCTCTTACTCATAAGTGGCGCGTTTCACACCTATGAAAAAAAATCTACTTAGCACGGATTGTAGAAACCCTAGGATACTTTAAACCTATTATGATACAGAGTTTTTCATGACCTAAGACTACCCCTAGTACAGTAACATGGTGCTTAGAGTCACAAGTGGCCCCACGCTAACCCTTGTACTGACATACGGCTAAATATACTGAAAAAGTGATAATGTACTGGGTGGAAGTTGAATTGAAATAATTGATTAGAATATCAATAAGGAAATATTGAATACCAACAAATACTAGAAATTGAAACTATTTGTCAAAACAATATACTAAAAATCTAGACATCTGTCTAAAAGCCTTTGCTCATAGAGGCTTGTTGGGACAAGTCCCCAACTAACTTCAACTGACTGAAATAAAAGTAAACTAAAAAAAAATATACAACTGATAGCTAGTCCTCGAATGATGAGGACTCACCCAAAACTATTGCTGAGTGGTATGTTAACGTGCTAAGTGTAATCCAGGTACTGAGCGTCCAAACCTATATTATGAGACAATATAGCACAAAAAAGTATGTGATCAGTACTTTGAATATACTGAGTATGTGAGATTGGAAACTATCTAGTGTAAGCTGAACATGAATGGATGAAACATGATATCTGAGTGCAATACCAAGTAAAAACCTGTGCTAACTAAAACTGAATAACTAAATACAAGGTCAGTCATATCTGAATCTAAAACATAAATTGAAGTATAAAATAAGTATTGCGGGAGCTAACAATAACCGACATACCCCAATCTAAGTAAACTAGGGTCCAACCTATAACCCAGTTGGAAGGGTGTCAGTATCTTGCCAAGGGTACTAACACTGGCTGGCATGGACCCACTAAACTGATGTCTCGAAGGACAAAGGTGTTTTTCCTAAATTGGAGGGGCACCACTTATAACCTACGGCAGCGCCGTAGTTCTGAAACTTAGGGACTTTTACTAAAGTTTTTAGTCCTAAATTGGAGGGTGAGACTTCATCCCTACATTCGCTCAGTGCTAAGTACTTCTCCCAACTGACATGACGCTAATAACTGGTATATGCTCAACATGATAATATTCTGAAAGTAGCAACATAACCATAATATGCATGAATTTCTAGGTATCAGGTGTTCAAAACCCACCAACTTTAATCATGATAATATTAACTGAACATTATGAGAAAATTCACAATTTAATCCCACAACTCAAAAATTTATCATAATAAGGAAATTCATGATTTTTAAACATAGGAAGATGTTACTCGCTACTCTTATGGAAAATCATGTACTCATAGTTTGGTTACAAAATTAAACTAAAGGAATTCATAAAACTCATATTTAACCTAGAACCCAAAACTTGATGGGGAATTATACTTGGAAATTAAGAAGTCTTTGGTACTCAATGGGTGGAAGTAAACCCATTGATGAGATCCCACATATGTGGAGATGGAATCCTTTGAATTTGTGCTTGAAGTTGAGAAACCCTACTTTCCTGTTGGAGAAGAGAAAATCACCCCTTTTTGTTAAGTGTTGAATGATTCTGGGTTTATAAGGTGTTAGGGTAATATTAACCCCTAATAACTAGTCTTGGAGTACCCAAACAATGTGATTTTGGGTTAAAAGAATGGGAAATACCTAAAAGACCTTCATAAAATGTGCAGGAATATCTAGAAAACAATCGTAATGACTCAGGCTACGATTCATGATGTTAGATCACAAGTCGTGGACTGGAGTCGTGAGATGAGGAACTAAGCTTTGGGTCCTTACTATTTTTACAATGACGCTTCTCCTAACGACTCTTTGGGTCTGATCACAAGTCATTAGGAAGAGTTGTAGTCAGGGATTCGATTTCCATATTTCTTTCTATTGCGACGATGGATCCACCTAATGACATGTTGGGATTGATAATGAGCCATATGATGGACTCATCACCACTGGGATGAATTTGGGATCCCTCACTATTGGGGCAACAACTCTGCACAATGACTCATTGTGTCTAACAACGACTCATTGCCAGAGTCATTGTCACTGGCAGTTAACAGTCCCTCAGGCCAATTTTCCTAAATTTCTTACGATGATATCGGATGAAGATGAGACTGATGGCATTGTAAAACTAATTCAATGACCTACCTTGTGGTGGGTCTAAATCTAAAAAAGTTGGGGTATTACAGTAGCATACAAGATTGCCTTGCCTCCTATTATGTATGTCGTTCATCCGATGTTTCATGTGTCTATGCTAAAAATTATCACGGGGATGGTGATTAAGTCATTCGTTGGGACCTAAAATTATTTGATAAGGAGTTGTCCTTTAAGGAGAAACCAAGTGTCATATTAGATAGAGATATGAGGAAGTTGAGGACTAGGGTTATTCCATGTGTGAAGGTTCAATGGAGGAGTCATATTATTAAGAAAGCATCTTGGGAGGCGGAGGCGGACAAGCGTAAGTCATTGACCGAGGTACTTTTCCTTACTTATCCATGTTTTGGGGGCTAATTTTCATTGGGGGACCAACAAATAGTAAATTGGTATCTAATATAACTACCATAAATTTTTTGTTATGCTAAATTAGGGGGTAAAATTTGCACCTAGTCCTTCCATAATCTATTTTTGAGAAATTTAGGGCTAGTCTAGTATTGGGCAAATTTGGAGAGAGTACTACTTTGAGAAAATTTGCTACTGATATGAGTATTGGCTATGATGCTTTACTTGATTATTAGATAGATAACAAGTTTAAAAATTTGTATCAACTTTCGGCACCTAAAATAGATTTATAAAACTCTAGTTATAGAGTTTACCAGACGTTGTGATACGAACACAAAGTATGGAAACCAAAACTAAACTACGATACGAAGAAAACAAAATATAAAGATAGATAGGAAGGTAATAAGATATACACAATGTAAGGAATTGAAAGCACATAGAGGGTATATCAAACTCTAAACCCTTAATCAATTAGACCAGACAAAGCACCTAAATCTTACATAGACCTCAAGGGAATCGGATTCCTAAGCAGCCCACATTTCTAAATAAAGTTTCAACAAAAGTGATTTCGCACTTACCTCTCACTCTCATAAGTGTTTACATTCACAACTTATCAAATTATACTTACTAAAATGAAATAACATCCTATTTATATTCTATACCAAGTTATTACATCTTATGGGCGTAAAAGTGACCCATTTGGAAAGACTAAACCATAATAGCCCATTAAGCATCTGCTTGAGAACTTCTAGGGCATATGGGGTTCACATGGGGCATATTACAAGGCATGTGGGCTGTTTTGACTCGCTCTAGAAGATCTAGAGTGGGTTGGGCGCACCTTCAAAGCATGTGGGATACATGTCATCTTTTGGGATCTTTTTATCCCCTGTTAGCCTTCCCTTGGCGTCTCCAATATCCCTTGACCCTCCTTGATCATCATAATCATCCAATTGTCACCTTTTGGTAGTACTAAAGAGTCACCAAGTGCCTCTTGAACCGTAAGCATCCTCTCTCAAGATCCGGAGGCAATTTGAATTGTATCACCCTCTTCTTCTTGAAAAAATTCATCCTCAAATCTATAATTTTAAAGCATAAGAGAAGAATACACAACAAATATTTACTCAAAGAACAAAGGTTAAAATCAAAATATCCATGCCAAGGAGACACCCATTTTGCATTTGACTTGAAGGATGTTTAGTTATATGCAAAATGGGAGTTGGCTTTGATAAGGATAAAGAAATTCTCCCAAGTTAGTTCCATTAACAAGATTACCAAACAAATCATCATATGTTGGAACAACCAGGGATAGAATCAAGGAGTCATTAGGGTGTACATTACCCTTCTTTTCACAAGAAACCATATTTACACATAAGATATTCTTAGCACCAACATGGCTATGATCACAAATGAATAAAATAGAATGACAACAACTATGATTACTAAAGGTTCAACTAAGAACAAGATCACATGAAGGTAAGAACAAAAAACTTAATCACCTTACATCCCTCTCACATGAACAACCTTCTAAGAAAGAGCCAACTTATCTATCCACATAAGTGTGACAAGAAAAAAGGAACACGAGTTGTTTATAAAGTGGAAACCATAGACTCTTCTTACAACAACATATAAATTTTCCATTCGAGTTGGGGAGGCCACACATTTTATGCACCTTAAAGTCATTCCAAAAGAAATCAACATCATCTAGGTAGTTTTTTAAATCAAATATCTTTACAATATTGTCTACCTTAGAGTTAATGTCATAATGATTCCAAGGAAAGCTATAAATAAGAGGGGGTAGGTCCATACCTTTGGAGCAAATCCTTGAGTTAAATATCTTTCTTTCTAAACTTGAACCATATGGTATTTCCCTCTCATATATTAACTTAGAAGTTTGCAAAGTCCTAGTGCCAAATGTAGTGAACAACAAGGGCTTGGGTTTTGTCACTAAAATATCCTTCACGATCCCAAAGCTCCTCATCTTCACTACTTATCTCCCACCTTATCATGAGGTTAATTAAGGTTCATTTCCTCTCTTTCTTTGATTTATACATCTTCACGGGGAACTTTCATCATCAATAAAAAAGGTACACTAAAGTACCCTTCAACTTTCGATAATTCCCCTTTAATCCCAAGGTTATCATCCTCTTGAGCGATTTCCTCATCACCAACTTCTTGTGTCACCTTATCTCCAACAAATTAAGGATATCTCTCTACCAATACTATGTTTCTTCGATTGGTATATTTACTAGACTTATGACCCCAGCCTTGAAATTTAAAACAAAAATTGACTCTTGGATTGGTGTTAGATGATTGGATACCTTTATTTTTAGTGGATACCTCGACATTGTACTTTCAACGGGCTTCTTCTCAAAGGACTTGTCAAAATCCTTTTTCTTGTTCCATCCGGATGAAGCAGAAGAATTGTAACCTTTATTGAAGGACATCTTAGCATTGTTATTCCTTTCAACCTCAATGGTCGCTTCAACAAGGTCTTTTATTCGGTCAAACTTATGGACAACTAGTTGAGAAGAAATATCATAATCTAACCCACCTTTGAATCTGGCCTTAAAATGATTTAGGAGTTCAATAATCTCAATATGAAAAATCAAGCTTTGTGATAACGCTCAACTTACACGTCAATTTAGTGCAAGGCAGTCATCGTCAATATATTTACCCAACTTTGGAGTTGGGTTCGAATCCACGAGAAACAATGTGAGTGGTGATTAAACTAATTTGAAACTATAGCTACAAGTTAAATTCATACAAATGATACGAAAAGATAAAATGAGGGTTTTTAATGATTGAACAAAAGTTATTAATGCTTTAATTCACCTTAGAAGTCAAAGCTTAAACTGCAATATTTCAAATCAATGATATAGAGAAACTAGAGTTGCATGATTATTAACCCTTCATTAAATGATAGTTGTAGTACTGGATTCTCATGACTTACTGGAAACACCAAATTATCAGTTTCGACAGTCCATCTAAGTGTTTCTCAACCTACCTAGATGTTGAACTTCCTAATTCTCTCGAACTAAGTAAAACATTCTATTCATACTGATTTTATCTCAAGTTGATCAATCTTGTTACAACATTAATCATTAGATAAGAGCTTAACCTTTCTAAATCCTCGTTGATAATTCACTACCTTAAGTTTATTTCTCAGTTCGAGCAAACAAACATAAGGCTAGATCTATTACTTACAATCAATAGAAAACAATCATTACAAAGGAATTGTCAATATGTTCCCATAATCACTCAAACCCTAACCAACTATTAAATCCATGAAGGAATAATCATAGATACCACAACCCTAGTTATGGGTTTTATTTCCACATGAGAAAGAAAGCGATAACAATAACTGAATTCATAATTTAAAGTGATTAAACTTACAAAAGATGTAGTCAGAAATTTATTCTCTTCCCAAATTCAAGAAGAATATCCCACAACTAAATCAAAGAATTGAAAATTGAAATTCAAGTTTAGAGACCAAAGAGAAGTAAAGTAGTCTCTCCAATAAGTTCAAGATGTTAAGCCTTAAAAACTAGAGGGAAAAATGGATTAATGTCGTGAAGTTCAAGATGCCCTAGAAAACCTTCAACTTTGCCTAATTTTGGAAGAAAGCAAATCATAGCATACATCATTTTCTCGCAAAGGTGATGACAACATGTGATGACTTATCAAGGGGTTGATGGCTTATCAGACATGTCATCAACTCCTCTCTGTATTTGATATGTCACTGTCTTCAGCTGACGACGAGTCTGACGGCTTATCAAAGATCAGATGACTTATCACATAATGTCGTCACTTCTTTAACTCAGCTTCTGAACAATGCCTAAGGCTGGAGGTAATCCTAATGACTTAACACAAAGTTGATG
The DNA here is from genome assembly GCA_030864215.1 of Capsicum pubescens. Taxonomy (NCBI): domain Eukaryota; kingdom Viridiplantae; phylum Streptophyta; class Magnoliopsida; order Solanales; family Solanaceae; genus Capsicum; species Capsicum pubescens. The sequence goes on from CM061548.1 coordinate 336,310,648, forward strand.
GCTTATTAACAGATGTCGTTACTTTTAAAATATGACTCCCATACACTGCCTAAGGCTGATGATGACTTTGACGACTTATCAGGACTTTGACGACATATCAGACAATGTCATCACTTCTTCTCTTCAAATCTCATGTACGGTCGTAGGCTGATGGCATTCTCGATGTCTTATCAAAATTTTGATGACTTATCAGAGATGCCATCATACTTCTGCTCCAACTTCATCACACTATCTATAGCTGACGATGACTCTGATAGCTTATCACAAATTAAATGACTTATCAGACAAGTCGTCAACTACACTTTCATGGCCACTTGTTCCAAATTCATCTCTTTTGCTCTTATTGTCTTTGGTTTTCTTGCATCTTGACTTTCCTGCATTACCAAAGAGAAAGCAATCAAAAACAACAAAAGTTTCTTAAGACTTTACAATTATTTCTAGTTAAAATCCTCAAATGTGTTAGCATTAGCTAACATATCACTTCTAAACTCCTCATAATTGTCTTTCACACCTCTACCTCCTTGTCTCAAATTGTAGAGCTTTGTTAATTGTTCTTGCTTTAACCTTTCCATCACATACCTCTATCTCATGAGTGCCCTTAATTCATCCTAATCTAAAAATTTGGATGACCATTTCTCTCTCTTTTCACTCTCTTATTCTCCCACCAAGTAGAAGCATACCCTTCGAGATGAGTAATTGCATAGGCGGCATTTTTGTGTTCGGTTAACTCATTGAGTTTGAAGATCCTATTGCATTGCACTTCCCAATCAAGGTATATTGAAGTATGACTAGTTCTCTTGAAGGTAGGAAGAGTGATCTAAATTGAGTTATGAACTATGTCTCGACCCATATTTCCTCCTTGATCCCATTGATGATCTTCTTGAACTTGGGGATGGATTCATATGTTCCCTCTTCCATATGGAACCGAACTAAATCTTCCTCCCCATTCTCTGTATCCTCCCACTTGAGCTCCTCTTCCATTCCTCATAAATTCCACAAAGAGAGATATTTTATGTAACTCTCCATCCCCTCTATAAGGTTCCTCACCTCCCATATCCTTCTTTTCAATTGGTTGGTTATGGTTAATTAGGATTTAGGATGGTTAGTTTTATGGAAGTGGGTCTCTAGGTAGTCCTTGTGGTATTTGGATATGTGGTTCTTGATTTTATGGAGCTTTATGGTGGACTTGATTGAATAAGGATTATAGTAGAGGAATAGAATTTTGGTTATTTAGGTGAGTAGGGGCCTGAATGATAGGTTCATGTATTTTCCTCGGTGGGTTGAGCATTTGGGTTTTATGAAGAAATGGAAATGAGGGGGTTTGGAGCATGGGAGTTTTTGGAGCATACCCAATAGGCAAAATGTGGTAGTATTGAGGCATGGGTATAGATGAGTTTTGTCCACCTTCTACAATATCCACTTGTAACACCACCTGATTTTTAGTCCTTAAAAATATCTAAAATTTAATCCTCACTATCAGACTATGACTCCCCTTACGAGTCATAGGGAATTTATATAGGTCTTAAGGACTCATTCAAACTAGTGCGCTAGCCTGATGTTTTTGTTGTGGCTATAATTTGTGGCCATGAGTCTTAAAGACTTATAAAGAGGCGTAATATTCAAATCATAGGGTTACCAACATATCATCCCAAGTTTCTAATGTGACTACGACTAGAACCTTAGAAATGTAAGGTCCTGTGATGAGTCATTAGGTGGTAGTCATAAGGTGATTAGAGTCATTAAGTGGTAGTAAGGAATGGATACGAGTTGTATGGTATGACTCATAGCCAGACCAGAGTAGGGACTTGGTGGTTATGTCTTGATTATGACTCATGGAGGTGAGTCATAAGGAGTCCTAATGAGCCTTATGATTTAAGTTGTAGGGTCATCAGTATGTGAGCCAATTGACACTATCTTGACTATGACTCATGGTGACTAGTCGTAACGAGTCCCTATGAGTCGTATAGTGATCCATAGTCATTGACGACCAAATTTTAGTCTTTTTATTAAGGGCATTCTGGTTAATTCCCCTTTTTTCTACTTATTTCCCATGACCATAAATCACTTGTAGGGCCTTGTTTTCATCTATAACTCACAAAAGCAAACCCTCTTCTTTCTCAAATTCTCTTAAGCCTTCATATTTATGGTACCCAAGAAATGGGTCAAGTAGAGCTTCAAGGGTCAAATTCTTCCCATAATTCCTGGTATTTCAGGCATGTTACTCTTCTCCAATTAATATTTTATGAAAAACATATGTTTTACATAGTTCAATTTTATTATTTTTAAATGTGGGTTTTGACATAATTGGTCCTTATATTATTTTTCCATGATTTATTATGCATTGATTATGCTTTATAAATGGTTTTGAACTTGTAGGGTGCATGGAAATGGTGAATAAACTAAGGGTTCATTGTTTTCCCCAAATTGATGCTTTAAAATTGGAATTTGGTTTTGAATAATTGTGTTCCCTCAACCTACTTGTGTAAATGACTTCGAATTGTGAAATTGTAACTTGGTTTGACTTACGCACCTATGTAATTGCCTTGCATAAAAGGTTAAACAATGAACATGAATTTAAAGGGCCTTTTTGTCTATGTTTTTATTTAATGAACAAAAGGGGGTTGAGGTATTCCTCCATACTTGATTTGGTAAGCAAAGGGGGTCGATGCATACCCTGAGTTGATTTAATAACTAAAGAAGGTTGTGGTATTCCTCCAACACAATTTAATACTTAAAATGGGTTGGGTCATTCCCCCAAATATAAATTAATAAATAACGGGATTGGGGCATTCCCTCTGATGTGATAAATAAATAGACTGGCATTGATAGTGGCTTGCAAGCAAACTTGGTATGACGATACCAAGGGTATATGCCATAATGAATATATTGGCTTAATGAATGGGTTATGTGAAACTTGTTTTAATTTGGGCTTAAAGGGGGTTATGTAGCTAAGCCATGAAGGTTTGAGTCTCGGGGGGATGAACACTGGAAACTCACATTTGTTGACGTGAGGTTCGTCTCAATGATCGTGTGCTTATGTCTCACTCTATATCTATACACTTATATCTTGGATTGATGTGGGGTCTGGTCATTCTCTGGTCTTTCTTGATACCTCCGGTTTGTGTGGCTAACACGCTTTAGGGCCTTTTCTGCAGGGGGAACTAAACCCATATAGCCCGTGGGTGGTTTTTATGACAGTTAATCTACATAGTCTAGGTTAACCTTTTAAAGTTCATGCCAAGCCCGATTCCTATCCTAGCATCATATATATTTATATATGTATATATATATACACACACACATTGATATGCATGGATGTGTACATGTGCATTAGTTTGACTTAGTTTTTGAATTGTTGGCATTATTTTATCCTTATCCATGAGTTACATACTAGTGTTCACCCTACTGACCATCTTTGAATATTGTCTCCCCACGCGATGTAGGAACCGGCCATACTCCTACTCCTCCTACACTGTGACTAGGATTCGGGATCAACTCGTGAGTCAAACTGAAGTGGTGAGCTTTCATACTTTGGAAGGGCCCAAATTATTCTTTGTATTTCCTTATGTTTTGACTATTTCTTTTGGAATTGGTTTTTGGCTATGGTTGGGAGCATGTCTCGACTAGATATTCTTTGGTTTTGGTAAGAAGCTTTTTTGGACATTACTGTGGAATTGGGTATGGACGTTAGTGGTTGTCTAATGCTTATATTAGAGTCTTTTGAGTTTTATTCTCTAATTTTGTTATATGTTTGGAATTCATCCAAGATGGGGTGTAAGTTTCTTGGTTGTATGGATAATGGGGGTGGTCTTCGGTCCTCAGTAGACTTGAGATACTCGTCATGACTAGGCCTTGGTTTAGGTTATGACAAAGTGGTATCAGAGAGATAGGTTCATAGTCAATGGGGTATCAACAAAGTCTTGTCAAGTAAAGTCTTTTTTATGGGTGTGTAGTGCGCCACACATTTAAGAAAGAGGCTATGAGGCATTTAGGAATGTTTATCTTTCTTGTTGTTCTATTTTTAGGCTGTAAAGTCTAGGATACTGAGCTTTTTTTTAATTTCTATTTGTCCATCTTTCAGATCATGCATCCCAGATGATCTGAAGATTATGAAAATTCATTTATCCCACTCGAGGACGATGTGGATGGAACTCGTCCAACTTATAGGGTACAGAACCAATCAAGGATTGTTGCTTCCGATTGCTCCCGTAGAGTTCTAGTGGTCTCCACTAACCCTACTCTAAAAGGTGAAAATCATGCTCAATCACCTCAAGGAGATATTACCAATGCCGAGTTTTGACATTATATTTATCTTTTAACCTAGATAGTAGCCTCTCTATCATGCCAGTTTGGGCCTATTAGTGTGAGAAGGGATTAGTCAAAGGTGAGAAATAGGTAGATAAAGAAGTCCCAATATTCAGAGTGGGGAGGGGTCAGAGAAATAGTGGTAGAGATAGTGGATAGTGGTATGAGCAGAGAAATCGAGGGAGTTTCCATATGGTTGTCAGTGCCCCTTATCCTCAGTCTTCTGGTGAATATCATGTTCAGACCAGTGGAGCTCCGTCAACCCCACCTTATCCTTTTTGCTGGTTCTGTGGTCTGTTGTACTGTGATTATTGCTACTAAAAGAGGAATCAGTGTTTTAGTTGTGGTCAGTTGGGTCAAATGTAGTGGAAGTGTACTACAAGGGTTTCCACTAAGGTAATTAGAGTTCTAGTTGCCATTTCTCTAGCTCCTATCTGAAAGGGTGCCACTTCTAGCACAGGCAAAGTTTGGGACCATCTCTATGCTCTCACTAACCTTTAGGAGCCCGAGGAATCTCCTGATGTTGTTAATTGTATGTTAAGACTCTTCTTTCATGGTGTGTACTATTTACTTAATGTGAGGGGTCCAATCTTTCTTATGTGACCTCATATGTGGCTATTTATTTTGGTTTCAGTCCCGAGTGTATTTTGGACCCTTTTTCTATACTTACTATGGAGGATCTCTCTGCGGTTGCTAGAAGAGTCTATAGGGGTTGTGCGGTATCTGTTGGTGTTTGGGAAACTTCGGTGGATTTGATTAAATTAGATATGGTTGATCTTGACGTCGTCTTGGAGATGGGTTGGTTGCATTTGTGCTATTCCTTTGTAGATTTTTGGACCCGTAGGGTCCTATTCAAATTCCCTAAGTAGTCAATTTTAGAAATGGGAAGGGAGTTCCCTAGTTTCTAAGGGGAGGGTCATAGCATATCTTCGAGCTCAAAAATTAATTTTCAAGGAGTGTCTTTGTCAATTGGTTTGGGCTAAAGATTCTAATTCAGAGGGTCTTTCCTTACAATCCGTTCCCTTGGTTAGTGAATTTTCTGAGGTTTTCCTTGTTGACCTTCCTAGTATCCCTCCAGATGGGTAAATTGATTTTTTGATTGATCTTCTTTTGGATACTTATCCTATCTCTATCCCTCTCTATAGAATTGATCCAGCTGAGTTGAAAGAGCTTAAGGAGTAGTTGAAAGACCTTCTTGATAAAAAATGTATTTTCCCTAGTATGTCTCTATGGGATTCTCTTATGGTTTTTGTGTGTAAGAAAAATGGGCTTATTCGGATGTGTATAGGCTATCAATAGTGGGATAAGGAATTTAGGATGACCTCTCGATTGGGTGGACTAGTATGTTTTGCAGGATTTAGTGGTGCATGATTGTTGCTATACACCAAGCTTGAACTTTAGGTGGTGATTGTTGTGATAGGAATGCTAGCTCAAAGGTAGCAATGCGAGATTTGCGATAGTAAATTGGTAGGCTCGATGGGATGAATGGAAAAGGTTAGGTCAATAACTTAGGAAGTATTAGAGTGGATGATTATGATATATACCAGAAGTTTGGTGTTAGAGCGATAAATTGGGGTTAGGTCATTAGGTAATAAGAGTATTAGGATTATAAGAATATATTGGACACCGGGTAGTCTCTTGTTAGATGAGGTTTGAGGTATGCAAGTTCCCGGTATACCTAGTTCATGTGCACGGTGATACACCAAGGTGTGGAGTGTTATGTTTATAGGTTCCGTTGGAGGGTATGCTCGAAAGGATAGGATATTGAACTAAGGTTGATCTTAAATATTCTCATGATGGTGAGTTTAAGGGAAGGATCATGATAAATCTACTCATGTTCTAGCGATTCCCTCATGTTTTGATCCAGGGGCATTCTATCAAGTTCATACATATTCAAATGGTGCCTATACCTAAAGTCTACTCTCTTCATGCCACGTAGGTAACGGTTCTCAGAAATCTAAGTTTTCAAGTATTCATTCTCTATGTTATGGCGCTCGTAGATCATAGGCTCATAACTTACTAAATGCTTATTCCTATGGGACTATGTGTTCCAGTTGTCATTGATTCCTTTTATGTCTTGTCCTAGCCCAAAGTGTGCCATATACCCAAACTCACAACTATTCCTAGGTCCTTAGAGTGAGGGATAATGGTTTCAAGAGGCAAACCCTGACTAATTTCGCGGGTATATAACATCTCGCTTTATGTTAGAGGGGTCCTGATATATGCACTTATGTTTTCTTTGTGCCCAGTCCAAGGAGCTCAGACTAGGTTATGTTATGCCAGGACCGCCATCTACCTATGATCTAGGTTGTTGCTATGAAATATCCCATGCTTATTATATCGTGTCTCTTTTCGCGGATCTTACTTTGAGTAGTACGAATGGTAGGAATCATGAGGGAGAAGTAACCCTCCCATCCTTGATGTATGTACCCTAGTCCTTCAGTGACCCTCCTTATGTTAGGGTGGCAGTGGATATGGAAGCGTAGGAATGTTTTGGTCAAGGGAGTAGATGTCCTTTGTTGTGAAATTTTGGGATGAATACTTGGGCTAAGGTTATAAGTGTAGATAGAAGAGTGAGATGAACTTTTGTTATGAGAAATAATTAAAGAGGAGAGGTATGGTGAAAATCTTTGTGATAGTGAGTGAGGTTACAGTTTTTGGCGGGGAGATACAAAAATGGGATGTAGTAAAGATAGGTTGGAATGTGGTGATTGATAGATACCCAACCATTGACTTATGTGGTTATTACTCCTTGATTAATACCTGAGGCTACTTAATTATAGTGATGGGTGGAGTAGTACTATTGGAAGGGTGTAAAGTATAGGGTCCCTATATCTAACATTGGCACTTTCAATTCCGAGTTAGGTTTTAACATGGAACAATATGCAGTTATACTCAGGCCCTTGTAGTTATGTATTTCGCGGAGGAACTAGGAAACTGAAATGGTGAAATATGTGTACAGAGATGAGAGCCTAGTGGAGAAGTATGGTTATATGTACGAGTTACTACGTTCTTTTGGGGGTGGAGGAAACGTCTTAGGAAGCGGAGGGGGACATGAAGTCCCAGTATCCGTTCTTGTTCCCCGTTCTGAAAAATCATGCTTAAGTGAAATGTGGTTGTATTCTATGTATAAATCATGCTAATGGATTCCTTGACCTATCATTCGAGGATGAATGATCCTAAGAGGGGATAATGTAACACCTTGAATTTTTTGTCCTTAAAAATTTTGGAAATTTTATCCTTACTGTCCAGACTACGACTCCCATTACGAGTTGTAGGGAGTCTATACGAGTCTTAAGGACCAAATCGTAGTCAGACTAGTGTTTCATCCTGATGGTTTTTTGTGAATACCACTGGGGGTCATAAGTCGTAAAGACTCATAACAAGTCGTAACATCCAAATCATAGGGTTACAAACACATCATCCCAAGTTTCTAATAGGACTATAACTAGGACCATACTATTATAAGGTCCCGTGATGAGTTGTTAGGTGGTAGTTGTAAGGTGATCAGAGTGTGCCTCAAATATTACTATCCTGGGTACAAAAGGTGGGTACGAGTCGTAAAGACTAGATACGAGTCTTATGGTACGACTCTAACCAGACCAGAGTAGGTCCTTGGTGGTTCTATCTTGATTACGACTCATGGAGGTGAGTTGTAAGTAGTCCAAATGAGTCGTATGATGTAAGTTGTAGGGTCATCAGTATATGATCCAATTGACATTGTCTTGACTACGACGCATGGTGAAGATACATAACGAGTCCCTATGAGTCGTATAGTGACCCGTAGTCACTGGTAACAAAATTTTCAGTCTTTTCATTAAGGGCATTCTGGTCAATTCTCTTTTTTCCTACTTAGTTACCCCGACCATAAAGCACTAGTAGGGATTTTTTTTCATCCATAACTCATAGAAGCAAACCCTTTTATCTCTCAAATTCTCTCTAGCCTCCATACTTAGGGTTTCCAAGAAGTGGGTCAAGTAGAGCTTCAAGGGTTAAATTTTTACAAAATTCCTGGTATTACAGGTATGTTACTCTTCCCTAATTAATATTTTATGAAAAGCATGTGTTTTACATGGTTGAATTATATTATTTTTGAATGTGGGTTTTGATGTGGTTGGGGGTTTTGACATGATTGGGTCTTATATTCTTTTTCCATAATTTATTATGCTTTGATTATGCTTTGTAAATGGTTTTGAACTTGTGGGGTGTATAGGAATAGTGAATAAACTAAGGGGTCATGGTTTCCCCAAATTAATGCTTTGAAATTGGAATTTGGCTTTGAATAATCGTGTTCCATCAACACACTTGTGTAAATGGATTTGAATTGTGAAATTGTTACTTGGTTTGACTTACCCACCTATGTAATTTTGATTGCAGAAAAGGTTAAACAATGAAAATGGATTTAAAGGGCCTTGTTGGATATGTTTTGATTTAATGAAAAAAAGGGGGTCGAGGCATTCCCCCATACTTGATTTGGTAAACAAAGGGGGTCAAGGCATTCCCCTGGGTTAGTTTAATAACAAAAGGAGGTCGTGGCATTCCTCCAATATAATTTAAAATTTAAAAGGGGTTGAGGCATTCCCCCAAATATAACATAATAAACCACAGAAGTCGGGGCATTCCCTCTTATATGATAAATAAGTGGATTGGCATTGATAGTGGCTTGCAAGCAAACTTGGTATGACGATACCAAGGATATATACCGTAATGAATAAACTGGCTTAATGAATGGGTTATGTGAAAATTGTTTTAATTTAGGCTTGAAAGGGGTTATATAGCTAAGTTGTGAAGGTGTGAGTCCCGGGGGGGACGAACACTGGAAACTCATGTTTTTCGACGTGAGGTTAGTCTCAATTACCGTGTGCTTATGTCACACTCTAAATCTATATACTTATATCTTTGATTGACCTGGGGTCTAGGCATTCCCTGGTCTTCCTTGATAGCTCTGTTTCGTGCGGCAAACACGCACCGGGGCCCTTTCAACAGGGGGATCTGAACCTATATAGCCCGCTGGTGATTTTTATGATGGCTGAGCTATATAGTCTAAGGTTAATGTTTTAAAGTTTATACTAAGCCCGATACCCAATCCCAACATCTTTTATATATATTTATATATATATATATACATACACACACACATACATGGATATGCATGGATGTGTACATGTGCATTGGTTTGACTTTGGTTTTTAATTTATGGCATTATTTTATCCTTATCCCTAAGTTACTTGCTAGAATTTACCCCACTAACCATCTTCAGACGTTGTATCCCCATACGATGCAGGAACTGACCACACTCCTACTCCTCCTACATAGTGACTAGGATTCGAGATTAGCTCAAGAGTCAGACTGAAGTGGTGAGCTTCCATACTTCAGAAGGCCCCATTTTAGGCTTTGTATTTCATTTTTTTTTTACTATTCCTTTTGGACTTAGTTTTTGGCTTTGGTTAGGGGCATGTCCCGACTAGATATTCTTTGGTTTTGGTTAGATGATTTACTGGACAGTACTATGGCCTTGGGTGTGGATGTTGGTTGTTGTCTAATACTTATATTAAAATCTTTTGATTTTTATTTTCTTATCTTGTTATATGTTCAGAATTCATCCGGCGTAAGGTGTAAGGTGATTGGTTGTCTGGGTAATGGGGGTAGTCTTCGGTCCTCGGTGGAATTGAGATATCCTTCATGGCCAGGACCTGGTTTTGATCGTGACACCACTCTTCCACCGATGTTGAACACACAACCTTCAAGTGAGTTTATCTTACCGTCCATGGATTCAATTTTATGGTTGAGAGTTTCTATAGTATCTAAAATAGCATTTGTTGAGTTGTTATCCATAGGTTGCAAAGTTTTTCCTTTTGTAGTCATTGTACCTATCAAAGGAAATACTAAACAAAAATCATTTATACTATAATGAGTTTGCTTGGTAACAATTGTAGCTTGAGGCCAGGATGGATTATTGTTTGATTGACTCAAAATGAGAAAAAAAAACTAAAAATTTCATATGGACTTGAACCAAGAAATAATAACGAATCCAAAAGAGAAAAACTTGAAAGAAATAGAACTCGAGAACTGATCGATCAACTTAGAAGATAAATTACTAGTTGATGAGTAGTTTAAGAATCAAAATAAGAGTTTTGGAATCAAAAATATGAATCTTATGAATCAAACCTTGAGCAAAATGGAATCGGAAAGCTTGAGATTTGTTTGGAGGCTTGATTTGCCTTGGAATTGGTTAATCTGTGTTTAGGGACCTACTCTAGAAGGTTGGGTGCATGATCAGCGTACCTTGGATGCACTAGGAATCCTAGCTGTTGGTTTGACATGTGTTTGGACTATTGCAGCAGCTCCAACACAGGTCAATGGCAGATAAGGCACAGATCAGCCGCCACCCTCTTGGAATAACGTTTTTCCCCTCTATAGGTCCCTTTTTGTCCTCTTTTCTTGGAATATTCTTGGATACTTTAGATATGATTTAGTACTAACACTTTTAAACTCTTTTTGTTCCTTCTTTTTGAATCAAACATTAACTTTTTGATGAACATTCAATGTGAATATAGCAATCTCTCCAACAACACCAAGAACACCAACTTTTACAACTTTTTCTCCTTAGCTCAAAATGAGTTGAAATTTTGAACCTAACACTTTTCAACATTCTAAACACATTTCAAACATCATTTAGCATAAATTCATCACCAAAATCTTTAGATTTTCAATCCACTTTAAATTCTTTACCCCAAGCTTTCAACGATAGTAGAAGGCTCAATATAACTTTAATTTAGTTCAAATTTGATATTTGGACTCTAATAGTGTTAGGAATCACAAATCTAACACTAGAAATACAAGAAAACTCTAAAATCAAAAACTCAAAATTTGACGTAAGACCTAAAATATGAATAGTAACTTTTTTGTGATTTTTGAATTTTTAAGATGACTAGACCTAAGATTGACTTTGTATGAATGAAATCAAGCTCAGTATCAAATGATATGAACATAAAATATGAAAATGGAAACTAAACTATAATACGAATAAGATAGACAAAATGTAATTGAAAGAAAATAAAGGGTATATCAAACCCTAAACCATCAATCAATTAGACCAAAAAAACCTAAAGCTTATGCAGACCTCAAAGAAATCAGATTCTCAAGCAACCCATGTTTCCAAATGAAGTTTCAACATAAGCAATTTCACACTTGCCTCACACTCTCACAAGTGTTCACGTTCATAATTCATCAAAGTCTACTTACTAAAATGAAATAAGGTCCTATTTATAGTCTATGCTAAATGAAATAAGGTCCTATTTATAGTCTATACTAAGTTATTACATCTTATAGGCCTAAAAGTGACCCATTTGGAAAGATAAAAGCATAATAGCCCATTAAGCATCCACTTGAGCACTTCTAGAGCATATGGGGAACATCCTAAGGAATATGGGTTGTTTTGACCCACTCTAGCAGATCTAGAGCGGGTTGGGCGCACCTCCAAAGCATATGGAGAACATGTCAACTTTCGAGGTCTTTCTAGCGCCCATTTGCCTTTCCTTAGCCTATGTAATGTGCCTTGACCCTCTTAGATCATCATAATCTTACAATTCTCACCTTTTGATAGTTCCAAGGAGTCACCAAACACCTCTTGAACTGAAAACATCCTCTTCCAAGATCCAGAGGCAATTCAAATTGTATCACGTTTGTTCTTAATGCCATAATTTGTATAACTTGTTGCAAAGTAGAAATAATTAAAAAGGGCTCTCGAGTTTCTACCTCGGACCTCTACAGGAAAAAAAGTAACCACTATAGCGAAAAAATTCACTGCCATAACGGATACCCATTCAAATCGTAAATTATTGTAGTGGTAGCTTAACCGCTGCAATGGTAATTACCAGTTGCAGTAGTAACACATAGTATTTAACAATTTTTAAAATTGAAAAATATTTTTCATTTTTCACTTTCTAAAAAATGCAAAAAAAGCTCTAGGAAAGATTTTCTGCAGAAAATAGGAGTTTTTAATTTTTAGAGATAAGTTATTACATTCTAATCTTGAATTACTTCACACAATCTCTGAAAATTATTATTATGGAATTTAGGGTTTAACCTAATTCATAAAATTGGAGTAAAGTTGTGGGAATGAGTGTAAAATCCGTATATAATAATCCTATGGTGTTAGAAACACTAATGGGTGTAGAATTATTGTTGTTCATGCCAACTTAAGTAGGAGTTATGATATTTTAGGGGTAGAAAATTCAAAAGGGATGAAATACGATAATTTTATGATTAAAACAAGTGATTTTTAATCCCTAGTAATATAAAGGGGATGAATTAATGAAATCAGTGTGTAATAATGTTGTTACATATCAAGAACGAGTTGAACATGAAAAAAAGTCAACATGTGGCTTAAATACAACCTTGAGCAAAGATTTGAGGTAGTTTATAATTTATTGTAGAAATTAAACTTGCTTGATTTTGTGCTTATATTAAATTAAATGTTATGATGTCTTTTGAGTACTAATTATGATTAATGACTACATTTCATATTCATTCGTAGTGATATTAGTGAGTTGATGGTGATAGTGATGTTGTTAATATGAAACTCATGATGTTCATAAGGTTGGTAATGATTTTGATGTTAATGAGATGATGACGATGTTGATGAGATGATGCTAATGTTGATGAGAATGGAAAATGAAAGAGATAGTTAACACCTCTTGCGTTTATGTACTCATTCATGTGCATTGAATGACCACTTATAATCGTATTGTGTGTTGCAACTTGTCTCTGAATTTGATTACGTTTAAAGTTACAAGGATATGAGTTTATATTTTCCCTTAAACTGAAATGCCATGATTGTCTATTTGTCTTTGATTATGAGTTGTGATGATCTCTTTGTATCTCTTTAATTTACTTATTTATATGGTGTTGGGTTGAGCCAGTCCATGATGCCTATTAGTATGTGTTGTTGTCCTAATGCTACCAGTGCTCTTCTTTTATTGAGTACAAAGTGTGTTCAGATTTTTGAGACAAGACCTCACTTTTAGCTGGCAGTACCTGACTCAATTTCCAAGGTGAGAACCATGACTATACAACCTTTGTATCTTCTTATCATTATTTACATATCCTATTTAGTGACTAAGACATTCTTATTCATTCCTTGTTTTGGATAATAATTTATCTTTTAGACTTAATTTTCTTTTAGATGTTCTTGTACGGTGACTTTTGGTCTTGAAAATTATAATAAATAGAGGCTTTCTCACTCTATTAGTGGTTGGATAATTTCATTGGCTTGATTTTGATTACTTAACAATTTAATAAAGATAGTTTATACTTGTTTAACGATGAAGTAGGGTAATGTGAATTTAAATGTGGAATTGAGTTACTTTAGGGTTTAAGTTAAGCATGGTTCTCCCACCATAGGTTAGGGTGGGTGCCAATTATGACCATTTAAGTCGTGACAGATATCGTAAGTGTTAATCATATAACAAGGCCGTATAAAAAAAATTTAGATTGTACAAGTTTGGTTGTTTATTCTCATTTTGTTGTGATTGTTGTGATATCTATTTATTATTATAGAATGTACCGATATTTGAAAATCTTCACTAGATTTACATTTATTATTATGGGATGTATTGATATTTGGACATCTCCTCGGGATTAATTGATATATGGTTTAAGGGAACTAGATGTTTGAAATTTTGGTACATGGACAAGAGCTCGTCCCCTGTAAATCATGACTAGTGAGAGAACATAAGACCCTTAGCATATATGTACAAGGAACTAGTGAGTGTGATAGTTTATTTGAGTGGAACGAATATATCTATAGACTTGCTTATATTTGATTCCTTGAGTGGACTGAATTTATCTATTGAATTTATTTATACTTGGTTCCTTCAATGGACTGGGTTTATCTGTTGGCTTATTTATATTTAGTTTCTTTTTGAGTAAATTGGATTTATTTATTGACTTGTTTATATTTGGTTCCTTGGGTGGATAGGTTTAATCCATTTACTTGTTTATATTTGTTTTCTTGAGTGGACCACATTATCTATTGACTTGTTTGTACTTGATACCATGAGTGGAGCAGATTTATGATTATGGTATTTATTATGGTTATTATGATCAATAATTAAATCATTGAAATGTTTGAGCTAAGAATATAAAAAAGTGGAATATACCATGTTATTTTCTACTTACTTGTGTAATTTATACTGGTATGAGCTATTGATTTTGGGTCATGGATAAGAATTGGTGTTCATGGTCTTGACTCGGGTTATAGTATATATTTGTTACACCTGGCCAAATTATTTGGTCTTGGTTGAATTAGTCTAATTGATTTATGCTTGAGGTAAAGGTAATTGATAGGCGTTCATGACTTGCACTTGGATACTATTAGTTGTCCATATAGTTACATCATGAGGGTGTTACTCCTAAATGGTACATAGTCCTATAGCATGATTTTTTAAAAGTGTGGACAGATTTGTTACTGAGGGTTGGAGATTGGTAGTTATGTGTGGTGCAGTTAATAATGACACAACTCAAACTAGGTCCTAGTCATATCAGGCATCTCAAGTCCAACTAGGACCTGAGACCACTGCCAATAACCAACCATAACCACCCTGCACCCTATGTCAGATGAATTTTGAACATATAACAAGATAAAACAATAATATTTCAAAGACATTTAACAAAGTCTATAATCATAATCCAACAACCTCAATCAAATGTCCAACCGGTTCCAACCCCAATACCAATACCAATACCAAGGATGACACCCATACTGACACTACCCATGCCCATAGTTTTCTAACAAAGCCTATATCCAGAATCAATAACACTCAGTCGGGACATGCCCCCTACCATAGCTAAAATCAAACCAAGGAAATAACAAAAATAAAAGAAGTCCATAGCATGAAATAAAGCCTTTCGGAGTGTGGAAGCTCACCACTTCAGTCTGACTCAAAGTTGTCCCCGAATCTAAGTCGCTGAGTAGAAGGAATAATAGTATGGTCGGTTCCTAAATCAAGTGGGGATACAACACCCGAAGGCGGTTAGCAAAGTGAATGCTAGCATGTACTCTGGGATAAGATAAAATAATGTCAGTAATTCAGAAACCAAAGTAATAATCATATGCAATCACATAGATACATATATATTGCGTGCCGGGATAGGTAACCGGGTTTAGCATGCATTTACAACATTAACCTAGATTGAGTAGCTTGACCGACCTAAAACCACCCACGGGATATATAGGTTTAGAGCCCCCTGCTGAAAAGGCCCTAGTGCATGTTAGTCGCACGATCGGAGAAAACAACCTGAGATGACTAGTACCTCTCCTAAAATATAAAGTGTGACATCATGCACATGGTCACCAAGACCACCCTCACATCGGCAAACATGAGTTTCCAGTGTCGGCTTCCCCCGGGACCCCTACCTTCCACAACTTTGCTACTCGACCCTTTTTAAGATCATATTAAAACCATTTACATATTCCAACCATTTACCATGGAGCATTTTGTTTAAGAATTAATCGTTGTATCTTCATACAAAAATTAGAGCTTGCAAGTCTATCCTTTTCTGTCATACCAACACCATTAAACCAAGTTGACTCCCAAATTTCCAATATAACCAAAATGATGGCCATCAAGGCCTTTCCAAACCTTTTAAAACCAACCAAACCGATTTAAGTACCATTACCTCTTATGCAATGCAAAGATTTCAAAAATAGTCAAACGATGTGACAAAACCATTCTTATTGGCATTTTAACAAACAGGTTGAGGGCACATATTATTAAGATCCATAACCAAGTAATTTAGGGAATCCATAATACCCCAAAATCCATTTACCATTAACATGCACCCCACAATATCAAAATCATACTAAAATCATGAAAGAAAACATAATTAAACCATGAGAACCATCATGCAACCATGAACATCCAAAAACCCCAACCATTATTTCAAACCATAACGATATCATGAAAGTGATACATTAAAAAACATGCTCTTTGAAAAATAATAATAAAGGAGGAGTAACATGCCTTAGACACCAAGGAAGACGAAGAGAAACCACCCTCGAAAGTCTTAATTGATTATCTTGAAGAAACCCTAGCCTTTTGCTTGAGAGAGTGTTTGAGATGAATTTTAAGAGTGTTTTATTAAGTAGAATAGGTTAATGAAGCCTCAAAAATTTTCTTATGTCATGGCCTCAAAGGGAGTTACAAAGGGAAAATGTCCAGAATGCCCCTAACTTAAAACTGTTAAATTACCGCTGGTGGTAACGAGTTGGTCCCTTGACTCGTGACCAAAACATACGCCTCGTACCATGGATTCATCACCTAGACAGTGAGTTGGACACCCATACACTATACACTATACAACTCCCTATCCCCCACTCATGATCAGACCATACGAATGGTTTGGTCCAGTCGTGCCCAAGATAGAAACCAAAGGGATTGACACTAGACAACATACGACTCTAGCTTAACACTTGTACCCTATCCTCACGACTCTTAGTGAGACACTCATACTCAGAGCCAATTCAAGTCACTAAATTACTAATTTGATTAAGGGACTGACCAAATAAACCATCACCCCCCTAACGACCCATACCCACCAAACTGTAACCAAAATAGAAACCTAACCACCCTTCACTGGTCTCCTAACAACTAGGGTTATATATCCTTTACCCATACCATATGACTCGTATGGTGAGTCGTTACAAGGACAGTGAGCTCAAAGCTCTAGAATTTTCCAAGGGTCAAAACCTAAGGTGTTTCAACTCTCTTCGACTAGGATCATTCATCCTCGAATGATGGAACAAGGTAGTGCAAGCACAAATTGGACCCCAAATGCCTCTATTCTTACCTTTAACTAAGTTTGAAAACAAAGATACCAAGAAAATAAATCTTTCTTTTAACAATGTTAGAAAACAAAGATGGAAAGATTCACATACCTTACGCACACTTTCAGGAGTAGCAAACAGGAATAGATACTTGGACTTCATGTCCTCTTCATCTTTCCAAGTAGCCTCTTCGACCTTATGGTTTCTCCATAGAAACTTTACCAAAGCTACGTCTTTGGTCCGCATCCAATGTACCTGATAATTGAAGATCTCAACAGGGACCTCCTCATAAGAAAAGGAATCTGAAATACCAATAGCCTTAATAGTTACAATCTGGGATGAATCACCCACACACTTCTTCAACATATAAACATGGAATATCGGGTGAATGTTGCTTAAAATAGAAGGAAATTATAACTCATATGCAACATTGCCGACTCTTTTCAAAACTAAGTACGGACCAACATACCGGGGACTAAGCTTTCTTTAATTCCCAAACTAAATCACTCCCATCATGGTAGAAACCATAAAGACACCCTATACCCAACCTCAAACTCAACTTCCTACACCTCACATCTGTATAGTACTTTTGGCGACTTTGGAAGGCTTCAAGCCTATCTCGAATCACCTTTACCTTCTCCATGGCTTGGTGAACTGAATCTAGGCCAAATATCTCTGCCTCACCAACCTCGAACCACCCAATAGGAGATCTACACCTCCTACCATACAATGCCTCAAACAAAGCCATTCCAATGCTAGATTGGTAATGCAGTAAGACTTCTACAAAATCTGGAACTCAAAATGAGGAAATACAAGCATATAATCAATGCAAAAATTTATCTGATCTAAGCAGGAATTATCTAAACATAATAAATGAAATTATTAGACTCAAAAGTTTGGACAAACAATACTGAAAATTAGAATGATATCTAGCAGTCTGACAAGCCTCTACTACTAATAACAAGAGAGCCACTGGGACAAGCCCCTAGCTGACTCGAACTAACTGAAAATACTAAATCAACTACTATAATAAGCTAGAAAATCTGAATGACTGGGTCCCCAAACTATGAGGACCCACCAACTATCGGGATGTAGATGGAGATGCTCGAAATCACTCACACTGTTGAAACTAAACACATGAACCTACATTATAAGACAATGTAGCACATAGATGTATATGTGGATCAGTACTTCTGGAATGTACTAAGTATATGAGGGTGAATGCATAAGTAAAATGATATCTTAATGTTCAAATAAACTTGTAAAATAATGCATGCTAAGTATAATTAACTCATATTGGCTGGAATAACTGAAAGCTAAAAATCATGAATCATGAGTGATAAAACATACTGTATAAATCTTGTGAGTCATAACACTCAGTTCTAAAAGTTGTACTGGTATTAAATCTTTAAATCATGCGGTCTAAGTGTAGAAAAGACTTACTTTTATATCTGTAAATGGAAAGCTGAAACTAGTAGCTAATGTCTTATGTAAAGCAATATCTGAATAAAGCTGTGAGCCTTTACACTTGGTTTCTAAAAGTTTTCCTGTTATGATTACTCTTTTCTCTAGGGAGGTTCTTCTAACTGACATATACTTTGTGAGCTATCATAGTGTCCAACGTCTAGTTCCCTTATTGAAGAACCTCATATTGGTGAGAGGTGTCATACTCTTTCCAAGGAGTATAACCTAAGCTAAGTTATCACAATCTGTAACTGTCATCCATGTAGAAATGGGAATAATCTTATAATTTGAACCTACGTTGGCTCGTAGCTCTAGCGCATGTAGACATACCCAACTTAGTGCTAAATACTACTCCCTTTAATCTATATGCTCATTCTATAGAAAATCTACTTTTAAAACTAGTATAAGGGTTTACAATGAAAACAAGTCATGCATCTGTTCACGATAAAGTGGATTCCATATCTAAGATGTAATGAAACTATAAAGTGGATTCCATATCTAAGCTGAGGATGAAAAAGATCAAATCTTATTCAAAGACTGGATATAAACTAATTATGGGATGCATAAAAGCATAATCTTCTTGAAATATCAATATTCAAACTAGGGCTTAGTAACCCATGCATCAAATTCATGTCAAATCATCATAAAGTTCATGCTAAATAATGAAAATCTTGATAATTCAATAATAAATCTGGAAAATAATGTCACACGCATATAAATACGAAAGTAGACATGCAATTCAACCTTAAAATCACTTGTAGGATCATAATCTTCAAATAACAATATTTGGGTATGAACTCTAATTTGAAACTAATATAAATTCATGTGAAATTAACTTTAAAACTAATTTTGGACACAAGGATGAAAGAATTACTCTTGTTGAAAACCCCACATACCTTAAATGATGAATAAATAAAGAAGCTTGAACTTTGAGTTCCTATTTGTTCTCTTGAAGATTATTTCTTGAAGATCTTGAATTGGGAATCTTGAATTTTGGGTTATCTTGGAAAAAGAATGGTGGAATTTGGGTTTCTTAAGGATTTGAAATTGAAGTTCTAGGATTTTCTTGAAGAGAAATCTTGTGAAAAATGAGTGTATTAGAATTAGAATAGGTTTAAGCTAGTGTTTTTCACGATTTGAGGGCTTGGGGAAAGACTAAGTTGCCCTTTGAAAAAATTAATTTGGAACTGGAATCCTGATTTTACACTTCACTGCGACGCGGTGGCTTACTAGAAAAGGGACAAGTGCCATTTTGGGCTCTGGTGCGACGCGGCGTAATCGCGTTGCGTCACTGGAAAAGGATGAGTGCTATTTTGCACTCCACCATGATGCGGTGTCTGTTCCATCGAGAATTTTTGAGTGATACAGGAAAATCATGGTGAGCTACTAAAAAGGGATGAGTGGGATTTTAGGCTTCACCATGATGTGGCATAATCGCGGTACTTCACTAGAAAATGGAAAATTATGAATCTGCACTTCACCGCAATGCGGTGCTATCATGGTGAACTATTGCTTTTCACTAAAAGTGTCATAACTTCTCAACCGGGTTTCAGATTTAAGCAAAATTGGTATTAATGGAAATCTGATTCAATTATTTATAATTTGGTGGGTCTATAGCTGGAAAATTCTACATGTATAAAGAGTTATACACTTTTGAAGTTGACCCTTGACACACTAAGAGCTAAATGGGACTAAGAAAAGTATGGGGTATTACAATATCTCCCCACTGGGAACATTCATCCTCAAATGAGACTAGTTAGACTAAGGATACTGAGGAACTGAGGCTATATACTGACATGCACAACTGAATCAAAATTGCATGACTAAATCTACAACATACTGAGCGTCTGTACTAATTTGTGAATGCATAACTTAACATGTAGATAATCACATGGTTGAAACTAAGACCGGAAAAGAAATGAATTAAGGAAGACTATTACCATAAGATGAATATGAGTTTGTGGAGAAGAGGAGAGGATACTTGGTATGCATGTCTGCTTCTGCTTCCCAAGTAACACCCTTAACAAACTGATTTTTCCACAGAACTTTGACCAAGGGAACTTCATTGTTCCTTAGTCTACGAATTTGATGATCAAGAATATCTACTGGAATTTCTTCGTATGAAAGGATTTTTTGAATATCTGTGATTTCTAGAGGGACTACTACAGATGAATCACACATACACTTCTTCAATAAAGATACATGGAACACTGGGTGAACTGATGACAAGTCTGCAGGTGGCTCAAGATCATATGCTTCCTTCCCCACATAACTCAACATCCTGTAGGGACCTACATATTGGGGACTAAGTTTCCTCTTTTTGACAAATATAACGCCCCAAATCTGGTACCCGAAATACCACACGATGCTCATGACCAGAAGGACCATAAGCTAACCCATGACTGATATCTGTAATTGAACACTACATAACATACTGTATAAATGCGGAATAAAAGACTGAAAGGCCATAAGGTTCAAATATCTAATAAAACATAACATTTAAAAAATATGATATATCAATACCAAAATGACTAAAATAACTGTTTGAATATGCTACAGTCTGAAAGCCTCTAAAACTGACTGAATAAGGAGTTGCTGGGACATGTCCCCAACTAACTCCAACTACTGAAATAAACTAAGTACTGAAAGAATGAAATAACCAAATAATAACATCCTTGAATGATGAGGACTCACTGCTAGTCTGACTGCTGAAACTAGAATGCTACTGATGCTATGGAGCTCGTGCTTTTGAACCTATGGTATAAAACACCATAGTGCAAAAGAAAAGTATGCGTCAGTACGATTGAATGTATTGGTATGCAAGTGAGGTAGGCTGAAATCAAGGGTTTTATATGCATGAACAATGCTAACTGATTGAATAACATAAATGTGAGAACACATGCATGAACACGTGAACTGTAAATTAGATTATGACATTACTGAATATGAATACAGAATACATAAGTTTTTGTATAACTGATATACTATTATCTGAATAACTGTGTCTGACAATTCTGTTTCTGATGGAACTAGCTGAGTTCCATACTGGGCTGGGTCACTGTATCTGACAGTCCTAAATTATGTAGAACTATCTAAGTTCTATTACTGAGACTGAGACTATAACTGAGGGAAGTAGTCATCTAACCGACATGCCCCAAATGAGATAATATAATTGAGTTGGGGTCCAATCTGTAATCCCAATTGGTAGGGTATCAATACCTCACCACTGGTAAGGACAAGATGTGAGTAATCCCTCATCTAACAGGTACTCTAAAGAGAATGGTGGGACCCTCATCTAACAGGTTAAGTAACCTTATCAACCCTCATCTAACAGGTTAGGTGTCTCAACCTATGATGGCTACGTAGTTCTAGAGCACAAGTATTGTTTCTAAGAATCACACCCTCTACTCGCAGGTGAGTTCCCATCCTTAGGCTCACTCGGTGTTGAATCCTACTCCTATCTGATTAGACACTAAAATAATTATACTAAACTGACTGGACTGAGTTCACTGAGTTCCATTGACTGATGGAATATTACTGAGATCTAATAACTGACTGAGATTACTGAGATTACTGAGTTTTCCTGAGTCATGAGACAGACTGAATTCTACTGAACATGGCTTAACTGAGAGTATCTTGAAAATAGACACTGGCTTTAGGCACACAGCTAAATTGTCAGGTACAAGTACCCCCAGAACTCGATAGCATAAAACTGACAAGACATGACACTCCCTGGACTCACGACCATAATCAACAATCTATAATACAATCATTGGGGAATTTTATGAGGCACTTGATTATCAGGGTTTGGTACATGAATAGGAATGCATATATGCATGTCATAATTTTATAGGGCTAATCTCCTGAACAATCTATCAAACAATTTCAACGCATAACAATACATGGAAGTCATTCTGAACATAAGGGTAAAGCATGGGTTCATCAATTTGGTCATAATTGAGTCCTAAAGCATGATTCTTATTCTCTTGGGGATTTTATCAAACACATTGCATGCACAACCTTAGGCTTAGGCAGATACACTAGTTCATACATCATGGTTACTTTAATCAACTCAATTTAAAAGTTTTCAAACCCACATACTAGCATAATTTCATAAAAAGTACATAAAGAATCCAACTTGGGATTCATACAACCACATTAACATAATTAAAATCAACTCACCGCATGAAAATCATAATTCATGAGTTTAAAATGGGATTCTTGAGCTTCATGGGTAAAAGAAACCCATGAATCAACACTTTACATACATGGGTGGATGATTTATTGAAGATTAGTAGAGGAAAGCTTGAATTCTTGCCTTGGGATTAGACACCTAGGGTTTCTTATTCTTGGGGATTGATCTTTGAGAGAAACCCTAATTTGGTGTTGTGGATGAATAAAGAAGTTATGAGCTCTGGTCTGCTTTAATTAGGGGTCCAAATAGGTGTAAAAAGACCTAAATACCTTTTTAAAAATAGCTTAAAATCACTGATCGGAAGTGGCGACGGTTTGGATGATGGTCCATCACTGGCTCAACGGTCCATCGGACTATCCCATCGTACTTTGCCAGAACCTGAACTTCCTGCCTCGTCTGTGACGGTCCATCGCTAGCTCAACGGTCCGTCGGTCCTGACCGTTGCACTTTGCCAGAAGATGGATTCACTGCCTTAGTCGTAACGTCTTGGGAGACAGTCCATCTCTAGCTCAACGGTCTTCCGGTCACTTCTGGGCAGTTCTGACTGTTCTCTATAAAACATCCATAAATTTTTACTCCGATACCGGATTTGAATAAAATTGGTATCATTGGAAAGCTAATTTAATTTTTTGCATGATAAAAAGTCAAAATTAAGGAAATTCTATCTGATTTAAACTTTAATCATTTAGGAAGTCATCATTAACTCTTCTGGATACTAGATTTGACTTAAAGAAAGTTCGGGTATTACAATATCTCTCCCTTGGGAACATTCGTCCTCGAATAGGACTGACTAGACTAGAAAAGCTGATAGACTGATCTTACTTAAGGGACGTGAATATTTGAACATGTCTATATGACTGGAACTTCTGATATACTGAAATCTCATATTGAATATGCATGTCTGATGCATGGATATATGATGAATAGTCTTCATGAATGCATGACTGAAATTACTGAGAAACTGAGTTTCTCATGATGAGAATGCATATCTGATGCATGAATACATGACCGACATGATACATGAACATATGACTGGATATGCAAGGGTATTTGATACGAAGTTTATAACTGAAATATGAACGTGAAACTAAATAAACTTAAAGAAAGCTATTACCTTAAGTTGAGTCTGAGTTTGCAGAGAAGTGGTGAGGATACTTGATCCGTATGTCTACTTCTTCTTCCCATGTAGCTCCCTCAATGGAATTATTCCACCAAAGAACTTTGACTAGAGGTACTTCTTTGTTACTCAGTCTGCGAGTCTGGTAGTCAAGAATTTTGACTCGATCTCTTTGAAATAAAGGTTGTTTTGAAAGTCTAATCTCTCTACCGGGACTACAACTTTTGGGTCACCTATGCACTTCTTTAGCAAGGAGACATGGAACACAGGATGAACTTAGGCTAGATCTGAAGGCAATTTGAGCTTATAATCTACCTTGCTAAAACAACTAAGAATTTTGAAGGGACCGACATATCGGGGACTAAGCTTTCCCTTCTTGCAAAATCGATTTACTCCCTTCATGGGAGAGATTTTCAAGTACACATAATCACCAATCTCAAACTCGATATCCCTTCTACGCACATCTGTGTATGATTTCTTTCGGCTTTGAGCTAATTCTCTAATCAATTGAACTTTCTCTAAGGTGTCAAATACCAAGTCAGGCCCTACTACTGCAACCTCATCCATTTTGAACCAACCGATTGGGGATCTATAATTCCTACCATAGAGAGCTTCAAATGGATCCATCTGAATACTTGAATGATTGTTGTTGTTGTATGCAAACTCAATCAAAGGCAAGTGGTCATCCCAACTCCCCTTAAAATCAATTGCACACGCCCTTAGCATATCTTCCAAGGTATAAATGGTCCTTTTTGCTTGACCATCAGTCTGAGGATGAAAGGTTGTACTAAGGTGAACTTGGGTACTAAGACCCTTTTGGAACACTTTCCAGAAGTAAGATGTAAACTGGGTACCTCTATCTGAAATAATAGACAACGGAACACCGTACAATCTGACCAATTCCCTGATATAGAGTCTGGCGTAATCCTTGGCTAAATAAGAGGTATGGACTGGAAGGAAATGATCTGATTTGGTCATCCTATCTTTATTGACCCAAACTGAATCATGCTGACGACGAGTACGAGACAAACCCATCACAAAGTCCATGTTCACTTTTTCCCACTTCTAAGTAGGAATACAGAATTCTTGCATGGACCCACTAGGCTTCTGATGCTCTATCTTAACCTACTAACATGTAGAACACTTAGCCACAAACTCTGAAACATCTCTCTTCATCCCACTCTACCAATAGATCTCCCGCAAGTTGCGGTACATCTTAGTGGGCCTTGGATGAATAGAATAGCGCACACCATGCCCTTCTGTAAGAATTCATTGCCTCAAGTCATCTACACTTGGAACACACAGACGAACCTGACAACGGAGAACACCATCTCCCCCTTGGGAGAAAATGTCTACCTTCTGATCTCTGACCGACTCTTTAAACTTCATAAAACTGGGATCTCTATCTTGCTTTTCTTTCACCTCGGATACTAGAGATGATTTTGAACTGTTCTGAACCCATATACTACCTTCTGCTGAATCGAGTACGCGGACACCTAGTCGGGGAAGATAATAGACATCCTGAGATAACTTCTTCTTACTGTCCTCAAAATGAGCAACACAACCCACAGATAGTCTACTGAGAGCATCGGCCACTACATTGGCCTTGACCGGATGATAAAGGACACTCATGTCGTAATCTTTCAAGATCTCTAACCACCTTCTCTGATGGAGGTTAAGATCTTTCTAAGATAAAACGTATTAAAGGATCTTGTGATCTGTGAATACATCTACATAAACACCGTACAAGTAATGCCTCAAAATGTTTCAAGCAAAAACTACGGATGCTAACTCAAGATCATGAGTCAGATAATTCTTCTTATGGGGTTTAAGCTGTCTGGAGGCGTAGGCTATGACCTTAACATGATGCATGAGGACACAACCCAAACCTACTCTAGATACATCACAGTACACTACGAATCCATCTGAATCTTCTGGAAATGTCAAAACTAGAGCAGAGGTGAGTCGAGTCTTTAACTCCTGAAAACTCTTTTCGCATAAATCTGACCACTGAAACTGAACCTTTTTTTGAGTCAATCTGGGCATAGGGGATACAATAGATGAAAATTCTTTAACAAACTGATGGTAATTGCTAGCCAAAGCCACGAAACTACTGATATCTGATGGACAGATGGGTCTAGGCCAGTTTCTCACTGCTTTAGTCATTTGAGGATTAACTCTAATGCCATCACCGGAGATAATATAACCAAGGAATGTTGCTGAACTTATCCAAAATTCGCACTTACTAAATTTGGCGAACAGCTGATGATATCTGAAAGTCTGTAATACTATTCTAAGATGGTCTGCATGATCATGCTCACTGCGGGAATAGACAAGAATGTCATCTATAAAGACTATGACAAACATGTCTAAGTACTGCTTAAACACATGGTTCATCAAGTCTATGAAGGCTGCTGGGGCATTGGTAAGACCAAAGGACATGACTAAGAATTCAAAGTGACCATACCGAGTATGGAAAGCTATCTTTGAAATATCACATTCTCTGAACCTGAGCTGATGATAGCCTGATCTGAGGTCTATCTTAGAAAAAATAGTTGGCACCCTGAAGTTGATCGAATAAGTCATCGATTCTGGGAAGTGGATACTTGTTCTTGTCGGTGATTTTATTGATCTGATGGTAGTCTATACACATTTTGAGAGAACCATCTTTCTTACGCACGAATAAGACTAGTGCACCTCACGGGGACACACTGGGTCAGATGAAACCCTTATCTTGGAGATCCTTCAACTGATCTTTCAATTCTCTGAGTTCTATTGGTGCCATTCTATATGGTGAAATAGATATGGGATGAGTATATCGAAGAAGGTCTATGCCAAAGTTTATTTCCCATTCGGGAGGAATTCCGGGAAGATCTTTGGGAAAGACATCAGAATATTCATTCACTACTGAGACTGATCCGAGATTGGGAGTTTCAGAACTAAAGTCCTTAACTCGAATAAAAAGATAGACACATCCCTTAGATATCATTTTCCGTGCCCGAAGGTAAGAAACAAGCAGACCTCTGAAAACTGAAGTACTACCATTCCACTCTAGGACAGGTTCACTCGAGAACTAAAATAGGACAACTCTATTTCTACAGTCGATTGTGGCATAGTGGGAATGACGCCAATCCATGTTGAGAATGACATCAAAATCAATCATCTCTAATTCGACTAAGTCTGCTGAAGTGACTTTCTGAGATACCATAACCGGATAGTTCCTGTATACCCTTCGGGCTATGATAGTTTTACCCACTGGGGTAGAGACTGAGAAGGGATCTGCTAGAATTTTGGGACTGACTCTAAAATCAAGTGTTATATAGGGAGTAAAAAAATACAAAGAAGCTCCTAGATCTACCAAGGTGTAAACATGTACATGAAAGATCTGTAACGTACCAGTAACCACATTAGGAGAATTTTCCTGATCCTGTCGAAACTGAAGAGCATAGAGTCTATTTGGGCGTTGCCCACTGGTAGCACTGGAAGAGGCACCCTGCTGATTTGGGAGACTGGACTAAGCTGGAGGGCGATTATAATGACCATGAGGACCTGGCTGAGGATAATCTCTGACTTTGTGGCCTGGCTTGCCACATCTAAGGCAAACATCACTTCCAGCTCTGCAAGTACCCTGATGGTGCTTGCCACATCTATACAAAGAGAATAGGTTTGGTCACTGCTAACACTGTCCTGAGACTTAGAGCCTAGCTCCTTATCTCTATTACTGTCTTTGAATTTCATCACTGGGGCACTGGCTGAGGAAGGAGAAGGAATGAATGACTTTGGGCAGAATTGAGAACGACTTCCCCCCTCTTACTTAGGCTGAGAAAAATTGAAACTACCTATCCTTTCTTTCTTATTCTGCTTCTCCCTCATCTTAATCTTTTGCTCTTCTATCTGTTGAGCATGGGTCATAAGCCTGGCTATGTTCATGTCACTATTCAACATCATGAACCTCCACTCATTGACCACACTATCATTCACCCCAGAAACAAACTTACTCATCTTGTCCCTCCTATCTGCAACCACATGAGGAGCATATCTGACTAATTGAGTAAACTTAAGAGAATACTCTTTTACCGTCATGTTACCCTGCTTGAGGTTGATAAATTCTAACACCTTAGCTTCCCTCAGATCTTGGGGAAAGAATCTATCTAAGAATGCAGTGACCAATTTTTCCCACTCAATAGGTCCTGCATCAACTAACCTCTCTGACTTTTACTATTTGAACCAAGTGTGAGCAACATCCTACAACTGATATGCATCTAGCTCAACACTCTCACTAGAAGTAACCCCCATGTTGTCCATAGTCTTCTGGATCTGGTCTAGGAACTCCTGAGGATCCTCTTCTGATTATACCCAAAAAAGGATGGAGGATTCATTCGGGTGAAGTCCCGAATCCTGGCTGCAGCTGAATTGGCCACTGGGTTGGCCAGAACGATAGCTGGTCATTTATTCTGAGCAACAACTAAATTAGAAAGAGTAGAAAATACAACTCTAAACTCTACATGAGAAACGTGTTCGTCCAAGAGATCTTCTTGGACGGGCTGAAGGGCTGACTGATTTCCATTTCTTCTTTTGGAAGGCATATTCTGTAGAAAAAAAAAAGAAACAGATTAGACTGAAAGTTAAATTTGAGCACACGCTCAATGGTATGACATGAATACTAAAAGAAGGGAAACTATTCCTAAAACATCTCATAGCCTCCTGCACATAAATGTGGTGCACAACAAATCCATGTACAAGACTCTACTAGATGCATCTTTTAGACTTCCTAAGACTTTATTGAACCTTAGGCTGTAATACCAAGTTTGTAATGCCTCAAATCTGGAACCTGGAATTCCACATGGTGCTCATGACCCTAAAGGACCATAAGCTAACCCATGACTAATTTCTGTAACTGAGCACTGCATAATATAATGTATAAATGCAGAAAAAAGGCTAAAAGGCTATAAGGTTCAAAATTGAAGACTAATAATAATACTGAATGTGATATAATAATACCAAAACAACTGAAATAACTGAAAATACTGAAGTCTGAATATCTAGTCTGAAAATACTGAAGTCTGAATATCTAGTCTGAAAATACAGTAATCTAAAAGCCTCTAAACTGTCTGAATAAGGAGTTGATGGGATATGTCCCCAACTAACTCCTACTACTGAAATAAACTAAGTAATGAAAATATAAAGTAATGATCATGTCCTCGAAGAATGAGGACTCACTGCTAACTCTGTCTGCTGAAACTGAAATACTACTGATGCTTTGGAGCTCGTGCTTCTGAAACTATGGTATAGAATAAAACAGCATAGCGTAAATGTGTCAGTATGATTAAATGTACTAGTATGCATGTGAGGTAGGTTAAATACAAAGGGTTCAAATGCATGAACAATGCTAACTGACTGCATAACATGAATGTGAGAATACATGCATGAATAAGTGACTGAGACTAAATTCGTGATGGTACTGACTACTGAGTATGATTACTGATAACATGAGTCACTGATAACTGATATAACTGATATGAGCGAATGTATCTAACAGTCTAGGTTCTAATAGAACTAACTGAGTTTTGTACTATTCTGAGTTGACTGCATCTGACAGTCCTGAAATTCTAAATAACTATCTGAGTTCTATTACTGAGACTGAGTCTAAAACTGTAACTGTGGGAAGTATTCATCTAAATGACATGCCCCAAATAAAGCATTATAGCTAGATTAGGTTCTAATCTATAACCCTAATTAGGAAGTGTCAATACTACGCCACTGGTAAAGACAAGCTGTGGGTGAACCTCATCTGACAGTGGCCCCAAAAGAGAACGGTGGGACCCTTGTCTGACAGTGTTTATCCACCTCATCTATCAGTATTGATATCTCAACCTATGATGTCTATATAGTTCTGGAACGTAAGGATTGCTTCGAAGGATCACACCCTCAACTATCAGTGTGTGGCCTCATCCTTGGGTTTACTCGGTGCTAAATCCTACTCCCATTTGAATAGACACTGAACATGATTAACTGAACTGAACTGGACTGAGTTCATTGAGTTCTGTTGACTGACAAAATACTACTGATATTACTGAAGTACTGAGCTTTCTGAGATTACTGGGATTACTGAGTTTACTGAGCTCTCCTGAGTCACATGACTAACTGAATTCTACTGAACATGGCTTGACTGGGGATATCATAAAACGTGACATTAGCTCTAGGAACACAGCTAAATTGTTGGGTACAAGTACCCCTAGGACTCTATAGAAGGAAACTGATAAGGCATGACATTCTTGAATACACGACCAACATCAACAATCAATAATACAATAAGTTGGGGATTTCATGAAGTACATGGTTATCATAATCTTGTACATGGTAGGAATGCATATACTCAATGTCATAATTTCATACTCTAACATCATGAGCATTCCAACAATCACCTACATTGCACATCAATGGCATGGGAGTCATTTCAACATAAGGGTAAAACATGAATCCTTCACTTAAGTCACAATTGAGTCATATTACATAATTTCTAGTCTCTTAGGCATTTTGTCAAACACTTAGGGTGCATGACGTAGGGCATGGAATAATCATCAAATTAACATATCATAACCAACTAAAATTCATGGTTTTCAACTCGCATGCTAACATATTTTCATAAAAACACATAAAGATTCCAACATGGGAATCATACAACAAAAACAACCACATGAACATAATCAACACATAGCACGAATATCATAATTCATAGTTTAAAACTTGATTCTTCAGCTTCATGGACGAAAGAAATCCATGAATGAACACTATGCATACCTGAGAAAGGAAACCTTGAAGGTTCTTGTAGTTCTTAGATGGATCTCTTGAGATTGACCTTGATTATCAAGGGCTAGGGTTTTGTTTTCTTGAGAGAGAATATTCTTGATATTGGAGGAAAAGTGAATAATAAGTAGCTAAGGATGTTTTTTGGGCTTAAATTACACATCTGGGTGGAATAAAATCATGGGAAAAGACCCATTTAACCCTGGACGCGTCTTTCAATTTTTGTAAAAATTTCCCGATCTGGACCCCTGGTGCGATGCGGCGCTATTGCGATGTGTCTCTGGAAAGTGACAACTGGAAAATTGCATGGTGGCGCGATGCGGTACAATTGCGTTTCCCCCTTGGACGCGACCTGGAATCTCACCGCGATGCAGTGGTATCGCGTTGGAACACTGGAAGAGGACAATTGTGAACTGGGCCTTTGACGCGATGCGCAACTGTCGCGAAGAAACACTGGAAATTAACAATTGCCATTTAATATGGATCCGCGATGCGCTAATGGCTCAGGTGATACACTGTCTCACTAAAAAGGTTCTAGCTCTTCGCCCGGGTGTCGAAATTGGGCGAATTTAGTATCGATGGAAATCTTATTAAATTTTCCACACAATAAAAAGTAAAAATCTTGAAAATTCCACATATTTAAAAGTGTATTCATCTTTAAAGCATGTCTTTGACATCTTCGGGATGAATTTAAGCTAGGTAGAAGTACGGCCGCCGCAAAATAACCTCCTTAAATTAATTATGGCGGTTGAAAAAAAATTGTCGCAAATTATTTATGATAGCTCGTATTGTGGAGGTTTTGGGAACCTCTGAAAATGCAATTTGTGGGGGTTTAAAACCCCCCACGAACCTTAAAATTAACCCCCGCAATTTGACCCTATTTTTGTAGTGACAATATTTAATAACATGGTTCAGTCGATCGACCTACATCCACATAAGGAGATCGATGAGCAATCCACTATAAAATAGCGTAAAAAATATAGAAACAGACAACCTCACACAATTCACTTGGAATATAAAGAGGTCTACATAGGTGACACCGTGACACTTCTATCTCACGAATTCTCCTCCTAAACAATACCCTCAAAGACCTTATGACTATATTGTGGCTTCTACAAAGCTAGAAGAAAGAACCTATATCTATAGAGTCTATAGCCTTTCATACAAGAACAAGCATTAGTAAAATATGAAGAATATATTTTAAAAAAAAAATTATTTAATTATGATATTTAAAGAAAAATTTAATTATAATAAAAAAGTCAGAACAAAACCAAGTAATTTTGTTTGATGTGTTTAGGTGATTTGGGCATATATGTGATTATGTTGGTATTATAGCTCTCCCACACTTGCCACAGCCATGAGCAATCTTATGCTAGCTTTTACCTTCATCCTTGCCATTACATTCAGGTATCCATGTACGCACTCTCTTTATGCTTTGTCAAGTTCAATTTCCTTATTTTTTTATTTATTTTTTCCTACCAAATGTGAAAAAAAGAAGAAGTTAATTTACCTTTAAAAAAAACTAGGAATTATCTTGAATACCTCTGAGAACGATAGCTCGTGCACTAAGACATTTAATTAAGTCCCTCAATGGGTGCTCTTTTAACTTTCATATGTTAAAATGCTAATCTCTCTATTTTAATTTTATGCAAATATTTATTTGATTAGATACAAAGTTTAAAACAAAATTAGTAAAGATTTTCAAAATTTGTAATTTTAAAAATGTCAAAAGATTTGTATAGTTATTTAGTTTATATTTCATATATTGATGATATAAAAAAAATTATTTATCTAATCATATTATAGCAAATTTATCTATAGCAATAATATTTATCTTTCACCATCATGTTGTCCTGCCTGAGGTTGATAAACTCTAACACCTTAGCTTCCCTTAGCTCAAGAGGAAAGAATCAATAAAGAAAAGTAGTGGTAAACTCCTCCCACTCTATAGGCCCTACGTCACCAGCCCTCTCTACTTTCCACTATTTGAACCATGTGTGAGCCACATACTGCAATTGATATGCAGCTAGCTTATCACTCTCAACGACTGACACCCCCATGATATATGTAACCTTCTGAACCTGATCAAGGAATTCCTGAGGGTCCTCGTGACTTAGACCTAAAAAAGGATGGAGGATTCATTCGGGTGAAGTCCCGAATCCTGGCTGCAGCTGAATAGGACACTGGGTTGGCCGGAACGACAGTTGGTCATTCATTCTGGGCAGAAACTGAATTAGCAAAAGTAGTGAATGAAGCTCTGAACTCTGCATGAGAAACAAATTCTTCTAAGGGATCTGCTCGGACAGACTGAGGGGTTGACTGAATTCCGTTTCTTCTCTTGGGAGGCATGTTCTATAGAAGAAAAGGAGAAACGAATTAGACTAAGAGTTAAATTTGAGCTCATGCTCACAGGCACGACATGAATACTAAAAGAAGGGAAACTATTCCTAAAATATCTTATAGTCTCCTGTACATAAATGTGGCACACAACACACCCATGCACAAGACTATACTAGATGTGGCTTTTCAAACTTTCTAGGACACTATTGAACCTTAGGCTCTGATACCAAGTTTGTAACGCCCCGAATCTGGTACCCAAAATGCCACACGGTGCTCATGACCCCGAAGGACCACAAGCTAACCCATGAATGATATCTGTAACTGAGAACTGCATAACATACTGTATAAATGCAGAATAAAAGGCTGAAAGGCCATAAGGTTCAAATATCTGATAAAATATAACATCTGAAAAATACGTTATATCAATACCAAAATAACTGAAATAACTGTTTGAACATGCTACAGTCTGAAAACCTCTAAAACTGACTGAATAAGGAGTTCATGGGACATATCCCCAACTAACTACAACTACTAAAATAAAATAAGTACTAAAAGAATGAAATAACCATATAATAACATCCTCGAATAATGAGGACTCACTGCTAGTCTAACTACTGAAACTGGAATGCTACTGATGCTCTGGAGCTCATGCTTTTGAACCTATGGTATAAAATACCATAGCGCAAAAGAAAAGTATGTGTTATTACGATTGAATATACTAGTATACAAGTGAGGTAGGCTGAAAGCAAGGGTTTTATATGCATGAACAATGCTAACTGACTGAATAACATGAACGTGAGAACACATGCATGAATACGTGAACTGTAACTGAGATCATGACATCAATAAATCTGAATACTGATATAACATAAGTTTTCATATAACTGATATACTATTATCTGAATGACTGTATCTGACAGTCATGTTTCTGATGGAACTAGGTGAGTTTCGTACTGAGCTGGGTGACTGTATCTGATAGTCCTAAATTCTGTAGAACTATCTGAGTTATATTACTGAGACTAAGACTGAGACTGTAACTGGGGGAAGTAATCTAACCAACATGCCCCAAATAATATAATATAATTAAATTGGGGTCCAATATGTAACCCTAATTGGAAAGCTGTCAATACCGCGCCACTGGTAAGGACAAGCTATGAGTAATCCCTTATCTAACAGGTACTCAAAGGAGAATGGTGGGACCCTCTTCTAACAGGTTAAGTCACCTCATAAACCCTCATATAATAGGTTAGGTGTCTCAACCTACACTGGATACATAGTTCTGGAGCGCAAGGATTGCTTCTAAGAATCACACCCTCTACTCGCAGGTGAGTTTCTATCCTTGGGCTCACTCTGTGCTGAATCCTACTCCCATCTGATTAGACACTAAAATAATTATACTGAACTGACTAGACTGAGTTCACTAAGTTCCGTTGACTGACAGAATATTACTGAGATCTGATAACTGACTGAGATTACTGAGATTACTAAGTTTTCCTGAGTCATGAGACCTACTGAATTATACTGAACATGGCTTAACTGAGAGTATGTTGAAAACTAACACTGGCTCTTGGCACACAGCTAAATTTTTGGGTACAAGTACCCCCAGGACTCGATATCATGAAACTGACAAGATATGACACTCCCTGGACTCACGACCATAATCAACAATCCATAATACAATCATTGGAGAATTTCATGAGGCACTTGATTATCAGGGTTTGGTACATTAATAGGAATGCATATAAATATGTCATAATTTCATAGGGCTAATCTCCTGAACAATCCATCAAACAATTTCAATGCATAACAATAACATGGAAGTCATTTTGAACATAAGGGTAAAGCATGGGTTCATCAATTTGGTCATAATTGAGTCCTAAAGCATGATTCTTATTCTCTTAGGCTTTTGATCAAACACATTGCATGCACAACCTTAGGCTTAGGCATATACACTAGTTTATACATCATGGTTACTTTAATCAACTCAATTTAAAAGTTTCCAAACCCACATACTAGCATAATTTCATGAAAAGTACATAAAGACTCAAACTTGGGATTCATACAACCACATCAACATAATTAAAATCAACTCACCACATGGAAATCATAATTCATGAGTTTAAAATGGGATTCTTGATCTTCACGGATGAAAGAAACCCATGAATCAACACTTTACATACCTGAGTGGATGATTTCTAGAAGATTGATGGAGGAAAGCTTGAATTATTGCCTTGGGATTAGACACCTAGGGTTTCTTGTTCTTGGGAATTGATCTAGAAGAAGTTATGCGCTCTGGTCTGGTATAATTAGGGGTCAAAACAGGTGGAAAAATACCAAACTACCCTTTTAAAAATTTCTTAAAATTGCTGATCAGAAGTGGCAATGGTTTGGGCGACGGTCCATCGCTGGCTCGATGGTCCGTCGTTCCATCCCGTCATACTTGTCCAGAACCTGAACTTCCTGCCTCGTCTGCGATGGTTTGGACGATGGTCCGTCGGTCCTAACCATCACACTTGGCCAGAAGATGTGTTC
This sequence comes from Capsicum pubescens, assembly GCA_030864215.1. Taxonomy (NCBI): domain Eukaryota; kingdom Viridiplantae; phylum Streptophyta; class Magnoliopsida; order Solanales; family Solanaceae; genus Capsicum; species Capsicum pubescens. The sequence goes on from CM061548.1 coordinate 336,346,237, forward strand.
ACTGCCTTATTCGCGATGGCTTGGGCGACGGTCCGTCGCTTGCTCGACGGTCCGCCGGCCTGACCGTCGCTTCTAGGCAGTTCCGACCGTTCTCTGTAAAACGTCCATAACTTTTTACTCTGGTACCGAATTTGGATGAAATTGGTATCGTTGAAAAGCTAATTCAATTTCCCACGTGATAAAAAGTCAAAATTGGGGAAATTCTATCTGATTTAAACATTAATCATTTAGGAACTCATCAGTAACTCTTCTTGATACTAGATTTGACTTAATGAAAGTTCGGGGTATTACAACAAATCTCTTCACCCCCTTCATGGGTAAAACCTTCAAATACACAAGATCATCTACTTCAAACTCAAGATCTCTACTTCTTATGTCTGCATAAGATTTCTGACGACTCTGAGCTGCTTTTAATCTTTCTCGAATTAACTGAACTTTCTCCGCCATACAGAGCCTCAAATAGGGTCATCTTAATACTAGAATGGTAATTGTTATAGTAGGCAAACTCGATCAACGGTAATTGGTCATCCCAACTGCCTTTGAAATCAAGAACACATTCACTCAATATATCCTCTAAGGTTTGAATAGTACTCTTTGCCTGACTATCTATCTAAGGATGAAAAGCTGAACTGAGATGAACTTGGGTACCAAGACCCTTCTGAAAGGCTTTCTAAAATTGAGAGGTAAACTGAGTACCCCTATCTGAAATGATAGACAAGGGAATTCCATGCAATCTAACCAAATCTCTGAAATACAACTTAGAATAATCTTCACCTGTGTAGGACGTGTGAACTGGCAAAAAATGGGTTAATTTGATCAATCTATCTACAATAACCCCTATCAAATCATGCTGCCGATGCGAATGGGGAAACCCTATCACAAAGTCTATGTTCACCTCTTCTCACTTCTAAGTGGGAATACCAAACTCCAGCAATATGCCACCAAGTCTTTGGTGCTCTACCTTATCCTGTTAATAAGTTGCACACTTGGCTACAAATTCTGCGATGTCTTTCTTCATGACACTCTACCAATAGACTTCCTACAAATTATGGTACATCTTAGTGGCTCCTGGATGAATGGAGTAACACACACCATGTGCTTCTTCCATAATTTTCTGCCTCAAATCGTCAACACATAGCACACAATCTACTCTGGTATCTTAACACACCATCTTCCCCTTGGGAGAAAAACTCTACCTTTTGGTCTTTAACTGAACCCTTCAGTTTGAACAAACTAGAGTCCTTATTCTGCTTCCCTTTCACTTCAGAAACAAGAGAATATTTTGAACTACTTTGAACCCAAATATTCCCTTCAGCCGAGTCAACCAACCTCACACCCAATCTAGCTTACCGGTGAACTTCTTGAACTAATTCTCTTTTATCATTCTCCACATGAGCAACACTGCCCATATTACCTACTAAGGGTGTCTGCCACTTTATTAACCTTGCTCGGGTGATACAACACACTCATATCATAATCCTTCTAGAATTCTAACCACCTTCTCTGGAAAAGATTTAACTCCCTCTAAGTGAACACATATTACAAGCTTTTGTGATCCGTGAATACATCGACATGAACCCCATAAAAATAGTGCCTCCAAATTTTCAATGCAAACATCACAATAGCTAGCGCAAGGTCATGGGTAGGGTAGTTCTTTTCATGAAACTTAAGCTATCTAGAGGCATAGGCTATAACCTTACTTCTCTACATCAAAACACAATCTAGAAGCATCACAATAGACAACGAATCCATTTGTACTATCAAGTAATGCTAAAATTGGGTCAGAAGTAAGTTAAATCTTCAACTCCTGAAAACTCTTCTCACAAGAATCTAACCACTGAAAATTAACTTTCTTCTGAGTTAATCTAGACATAGGGGATGCAATAGAATAAAACCCTTCAACAAAACATCTGTAATAGGCAGCTAAACCCAAGAAATTTTGAATGTTTATTGGAGAGATAGGTCTAGGCCAGTTTCTTATTGCTTTAGTCTTTTGGGTATTAACTCTAATACCATCACTAGAAACAATATGACCAAGGAAAACTACTAATCTTAGCCAAAATTCACATTTGATAAATTTGGCGAATAACTGGTGATCTCTAAGAGTTTGCAACACAATTCTAAGATGGTCTGCATAGTCATCCTCACTACAAGAATAGACAAGAATATCATTGATAAAGACTATGAAAAACATGTCCAAATACTATTTGAACAGTCTGTTCATCAAGTCCATGAAGGTTGTTGGGGCATTTGTTAGCCCAAAAGACATGACTAGAAACTCAAAATGACCATAACGGGTTCTAAAAGTTGTTTTTCGAATATCACATTCCCTTACTCTAAGTAGATGATAGACGGATCTAAGGTCTATCTTGGAGAAGTAACTTGCACCTTGGAGTTGGTTGAATAAGTCATCAATCCTAGGAAGTGGATATTTGTTTTTTATTGTGACTTTATTCAGCTAACGATAGTCAATGCACATTAACAAAGAACCATATTTCTTTCGCATGAATAGGATGGGAGAACCCCATGGAGAGACACTGGGCCTTATGAAACCTTTATCTAAGAAATCTTTAAGTTGCTCTTTTAACTCCTTAAGCTCGACTGGAGCCATACGATATGGAAAAATAGAGATTGGCTGAGTATCTGGAAGAAGGTCAATGCCGAATTCCATTTCCCTATCGGGAGGTACTCCTGGCAAATCTTCAAGAAAAACTTCAGGAAACTCATTGACTACATGGACTGACTGAACTGTTGGAGCCTCAGACATAGTGTCTTTGAGTTGAACTAGATGATAGATACACCCTTTTGATATCAACTTTCTGGCTTTAATATAAGATATGGAATGACTCTTGGGAGACACTACATTACCTTCCCACTCAAAGACTGGCTCATCTGGAAATTTAAACTTCACCACTCGGGTGCGACATTCTATAGATGCATAAAAGGAATGGAGCCAATTCATGCCTAGAATAAGGTCAAAGTCTACCATATCTAGCTCTATTAAGTCTGCTAACATGATCTTATAAAGGACAGTGATAGGGCACTTTCTATTGACTCATTCAGCAACAACTGACTCGCCCACTGGGGTAGAAACTAAGAAGGGCTTAGGAAGCTTTTCAGGACCTACTTTAAAATTTACTGCAACTAGTGGGGTCACATAAGAGAAATTTGACCCTGGATATAACAACAGATAAACATCAAGATGAAAGACACGAAGCATACCAGTAATAATATCTGGTGAACTCTCCTGCTCCTAACGGTATGGTAAAGCATAAAACTGATTCTAGAGCTGACCACCACCTATACTAGATGATGCACCCTAAGGATGGACTGGGCGACCTAGAGGAGCTGGTGCGCTAGTAGCTTAAGTCTGGGGAAGAACATCCCTATTTCTCTACTTAGCATGTGAACACTCTTTGATTCTATGACCCAACTTACCACAACCATAACAACCTTTCTGTCCCAATAAACACTCACCAAGATGATTCTTACCACACTTAGCACATAGAGGATAACTGGGTTTTCCACTCACACTATTCTGAGATCTGGACATAGAAGTCTTACCCTAGTGCTCCTACCTAGCTCTAGGGGCGGGAGCACTGGATGAAGATGGCGCTGGCATAGATGAGTGACTCTAAAATTATGAACTATTTTCCCCTCCAAACTTTGTCTAGCCATAATCAAACTTCTCGATTCTAGCCTTCTTATTTCCTCTCTCTCTCTCCTTCAACTTTTTTCCTCAATCTGTTGAGCATGAATCATCAGCCTAGCAAGATCCAGATCCCCTATAATCATGGTAGTCCTATACTCCTTGACTACCAAACAAGATACTCTAGTAACAAACTTACTCATACTTGACCTAGGGTCAGCCATCGTATCAGGGGTATACTTAGACAATTGGTTAAACTTAAGGTAGTACTCTTTCACTGTCATCAAGACCTGCCTCAGGTTCACAAACTCTTCTACCTTAGCTTCTCTCATTTCACACGGAAAAAACCTGTCTAGAAATATATCCTGAAAAAACTGCCAACTCATAGGAGTTGCATTCTCACCTCTACCATTTTTCCACATAACTACCCAATCATACGCCATATCCTTTAGCCTATAGGATACCGACTCTACACTCTCCTACTCAGTAACATGCATAATCTGGGTGATATTTCTTATCCTATCTAAGTAAGTTATGGGTCCTCACCTTGTTTTGACCCAAAAAACTTAGGTGGATTCATTCTTAGGAAGTCACGAATTCTGGATGCTACTAAATCACCATTTTACTGAAGTGGGGCTGTCACCTGATGGTTTCCCTGAACATTGGCAGTCACAGCTTGGGTTAATGTCTGAAAGGCAGCCTAAAATTCAGCATGGGATGGGTGGCTGGTTATCAGTTTTGCATGCATACCTCGGCGAGGATTCATATTCAACTGTCATGTAAGAGCACGAGTTAAAAGAAGATGAGACACTGTAAGAACAATAGATCTTAAAAGAAAGATGATTTCCTAAAATGTCCTATAGCCTCTTGCTCATAAATGAGGCGCTCTTCACACCCATGATCAAGACTCTACGTAATGCATCTTTTCTAACTCCCTAGGACTTTTATAACTTTAGGCTCTGATACCAAGTTTGTAACACCTCAAAAATGGGTCCCGAGATATCACACGATACTCAAGACTACGAGTAGCCTCAAGCTAACCCTGTAAGACTTCTACAAAATATATAACCCAAAATAGGGAAATATAAACATATAATCAATGCAGAAATCTGTCTGATCTAAGCTAAAATTATCTGAACATAATATCTAAAATTATTAGACTCAAAATTCTGGACAATCAATACTGAAAATCAAAATGATATCTAGCAGTCTGACAAGCCTCTACTACTAATAACTAGAGAGCCACAAGGACAAGCACCCAACTGACTCGAACTAACTGAAAATACTGAATCAACTACTGTAATAAGCTAGAAAATCTGAATGAATAGATCCACAAACTATGAGGACTTACCAACTATCAGGATGTAGATAGAAATGCTCAAAATCGCTTACACTACTGAAACTGAGCACCTGAATCTACATTATGAGACAATGTAGCACATAGACGTATATATGGATTAGTACTTTTGGAATGTACTGGGTATATGGGGGTGAATACAAAAGTAAAACACATATCTCAATGTTCGTATAAACTTGAAAAATAATGTATGCTAACTATATATGACTCACATTGGCTGGAATAACTTAAAGCTAAAAATCATGAATTATGAGTGATAAAACATACTGTATAAATCTTGTGAGTCTTAACACTCGGTTCTAAAAGTTGTACTGGTATTCTATCTTTAAATCATACAGTCTAAGTGTAGAAAGGACTCACTTTTATATATTTAAACTGAAAGCTGAAATCTAGTAGCTAATGTCTTATGTAAAGCAATATCTGAATAAAGTTGTGAGCCTTTACACTTAGTTTCTAAAAGCTTTTCTGTTATGATTACTCTTTTCTGTAGGGAGGTTCTTCTAACCGACATACACTGTGTGAGCTATCATAGTGTCCAACGTCTAGTTCCCTTATGGGAAAATCTCACATTGGGGAGAGGTGTCATACTCTAGCCAAGGAGTATAACCTAAGCTAAGTGATCACAACCTGTAACTATCATCCATATAGAAAGGGGAATAATCTAATAATCTGGACCTACGTTGGTTCGTAGTTCTGTGGCATATAGACATACCTAAGTCGGTGCTAAATACTACTCTCTTTAATCTGTATGCTCATTTTGTAGGAAATCCACTTTTAAAACTAGTATAAGGGTTTACAATTAAAACCAATCATTCATCTATTCACTATAAATTGTAATGAAACAGTAAAGTGGATTCCATATATAAGATGGGGATCAAAAAGATCAAATCTTGTTCAAAATCTGGATATAAACAAATTATGGGATGCTTAAAAGCATAATCTTCTTGAAATATCAACATTCAAACTAGGGCTTCATAACCCATGCATCAAATTCATGTCAAATCATCATAAAGTTCATGATAAATAATGAAAATCTTAATAATTCAAATCTAAATCTGGAAAATAATGTCACACGCATATAAATACAAAAGTAGACATGTAATTCAACCTTTAAATCATTTGTAGGATCATAATCTTTAAATAGCAATATTTGGGTATGAACCCTAATTTGAAACTCATATAAATTCATGTGATATTAACTTCAAAAACTAATTTTGGACAAAAGAATGAAAGAATTATCCTTGTTGAAAACCCCCGATACCTTAATTGATGAATAAATGAAGAAGCTTGAACTTTGAGTTCCTATTTATGCTCTTGAAGATTTTTTCTTGAAGATCTTGATTTGGGAATCTTGAATTTTGGGTTATTTTTGAAAAAGAATGGTCGAATTTGGGTTTCTTGAGGATTTGAAATTGAAGTTCCAGGGTTTTCTTGGAGAGAAATCTTGTGAATAATGAGCGTATTAGGCTTAGAATAGGTTTAATCTAGTGTTTTCCACGATTTGGGAGCTTGGGAAAAGACTAAGTTGCCCTTTAGAAAAATTAATTTGGAACTGAAATCCTAATTTTACACTCCACAGTGTTGCGACACCATTGCGGTGGCTTACTGGAAAAGGGGCGAGTGTCATTTTGGGCTCTGGCGCGATGCGGCGTAATCGCGTTGCATCACTGCAAAAGGATGAGTGTCATTTTCCACGTCACCGTGATGAGGTGTCTGTTCCAATCGAGAATTTTGGCGCTATAATGGAAAATCGCGGTGAGCTACTGGAAAGGGACGAGCGGGATTTTGGGCTTTACCGCAATGCAGCGTAATCGCGGTGCTTCACTAGAAAATGAACAATTGCAAATATACACTTCACTGTGGTGCGATGCGATTACGGTGAACTACTATTTTCACTAAAAGCACCATAATTTCTCAACCGGATATCGAATTTAAGTGAAATTGGTATCGTTGGAAAGATGGTTCAATTATCCACAATTTGGTGGGTCTATAGCTGGAAAATTCTACATGTATCAAGAGTTATACACTTTTAAAGTTGATCTTTGACATACTAGGAGCTAAATGGGACTAAGAAAAGTACGGGGTGTTACACAAATTCTATAAGAGATAAATGCTCAACCCAACTACCACCATAGTCAATTATGCAAGGACGGAGCATATCCTCCAATGTTTAAATAGTCCTTTCCACTTGCTCGTCTGACTACGAGTGGAAAGCAGTACTAAGACTCACCCTGGTCCCTAAATCTTTATGAAACGGCCACTAAAAGTGAGACAAAAACTGCATACCACGATCCGAGATGATAGAAAAAAGTGCCCCATGTAACTTCACAATCTCTTGGAGATACAACCTTGTATAATCCTCAATCGAGAAACTTATCCTTATTGACAAAAAGTAAGAAGACTTAGTCATCTATCCACGATGACCCAAATAGAATCGTACTGATTCCAAGACCGAGGAATATCGGTAAAAAAATCAATATTGATCACCTCCCACTTTAAAATAGGCAACTCAATTTCTTGATACAATCCTTCGAGTCTCATGTGCTCAACTTTCACTTGTTTCCACACCATGCACTTAGCCACAAAACTAGCCATATCCCTCTTCATATTGTTCCACCAATACATCTCTTTAAGGTCACGATACATTTTTGTTGAACCAGGATGAATAGAGTAGCACAACTGATGCACCTTAGCCAAGATCCTCTCGCTCAATCCATCTATGTTGGGAACACATAACCTCCCTTTGTATTGTAAGGTACCATCACCACTAATCTCGAAGGCCATCACCTTCTGTTCGCATACATCACCTTTGATCCAGTTAGGATCTAACACTTGTTTCTCTTTTACTTCAGCATCAAAAGACGATTGCTCCACCTCTTGTACCACCACACCACCATCCTCAGAGTCCAAGAGAAGAACTCCAAGGTTAGCCAAACGATTAATATCTTTCACCAACTCCTGCTTCCCTTCATCCACATAAGATAGACTTCTCATGGATAACCTGCTAAGAGCATCAGCAACCATATTAGCTTTAACTGGGTGATAGTGAAGATTCATGTCATAATCCTTGAGAATCTCAAGCCATCTTCTTTGCCTGAGGTTAAGCTCTTTTTAAGTAAACACATATTGTAGGCTCTTATGATCAGAAAAGATATCCACATAAATGCCATATAGATAGTGACGCCAGATCTTCAACGCGAATACCACAGCCAATAATTCCAATTCATGAGTTGGATAATTCTTCTTATGCACCTTTAACTGTCTAAAGGCATAAGCTATCACCATGTCATGTTGTATCAAGATGCAACCAAGCCCCACACAGGATGCATCACAGTAGACTACAAAACCAGCAGTGCCTTTAGGTAAGGCTAATACTAAAGTCAAAGCTAGCTTACCCTTAAGCTTTTCAAAACTACCCTTACAAGCATAAAAATACAAGAACTTTATCTTCTGAGTCAACTTAGTCAACGGGCGTCTATAGAAGAGAAACTCTCCACAAACCTCCTATAGTAACCAGCTAAATAAAAGAAGCTCCATACATCGACTGGAGTCTTGGTTCTAGACCACCTCTTAACCACTGCAACTTTCTGTGTATCTACCATAATCCCTTTACTAGAAATGAAATGACCCAGAATAGTGACAGCGTTCAACCTGAATTCCCATTTTGAGAATTTGGTATACAATTGTTGCTCTTTCAGGGTCTGCAATACTATACAAAGGTGATTAGCATGATCCACCTCACTCTCTGAGTACACCAGGATATCATCTATGAACACAATGATGAACAAATCCAGAAACTATCGAAAGACTTTATTCATCAAATCCATGAATATCGTCGAGGCATTGGTCAACCCAAAGGACATCACTAGAAACTTAAAATGCCAAACCAAGTTTGAAAAGCCATCTTATGGATATCCATCTCCCTAATCTTTAACTGATGATACCCAGACCGAAGATCAATCTTGGATAAAAATATAGCACCCTGAAGTTGATCAAACAAATCATTTATTATTAGAAGAGGGTACTTATTCTTTATCGTCACCTTATTTAACTGTCGGTAATCAATACACATCCGAAGCAAACCATTCTTCTAACGCATGAATAAAACTGGTGAACCCCACAAAGACACTCTAGGATGGATGAAACCCTTTTCTAAAAGATCCTTTATTTGCTCTTTAAGCTCCTTCAACTCAGCTGGAGCCATTCTATACGAGGGAAAAGAAATAGGACGAGTGTCCGAAACAACATCTATACTAAAATCAATCTTCCTATAAGGAGGAACATCAGGGAGTTCATCAGGGAAGACCTTAGGAAATTCATTCACCACTGGAACGGAATACAAAGAAGAACCCTCCGAGTTAGAATATTTAACTCAGACCAGATGGTAGAGACACCCCTTGGAGATCAATCTCTGACCTCTAAGATACGATATGAACCTCCTCTTAGAATCTAGAGAACCACTCTCCCATTCAATAATCATCTCATTAGGGAATTTAAGAATGACCTTACGGGTTTGACAGTCTAAAGAAGCATAGCACAAGTGAAACTAATCTATTCCTAATATAACATCGAAATAAACCAAATCTAATTCAAATAGATCCATGAAAGTTTCCCAACCACCCATAAATACCACATAATCCCTATAGACTCTTCTAGCTACCACAGTGTCACCCATCGAGGTCGAAATAGAAAAAGGGTCCGGAATACACTCGGGACTAAAACCAAAATGTACAGCCACAAATGAGGTCACATAAGAGAGAGTGGACCCTAGATTATGTAAGAAATACACATCATGGGAAAAGAGTTTCAATATACCGATCATGACATCACGCGATGGCTCAGACTCCTATCAGGTAGTGAGAGCATAGAGACGGTCCCAACAGAGTTGAAACTAGATGAAGCACACTTTGGTTCCAGAGCTGATAAAGAGGCAACAGGAATCTTATTTTCCCCAGAAGAAACCTTACCATCAGGACAGTTTCTAATCATGTGCCTTGGCTGACCTCAGTTAAAGCACTTATCCTTTCATTCATCACAGTAACCCTGATGCAACCGACCACAAAATCTATAGGAAGGATATGATGGAGATGATTGGGACCCACTAGACTGAGATTGGGCACCCTGTGCCCTATAATTATCGCCACTATAATAACACATGTCACCTAATGGCTTTGGTTAGGGATCACTAGCCATCGAGTAAGATCCAGAATTTCCATAATTCTTCTTAGTACACTTCCACCATCCTGCCACTCTTTTATTGGCCACCACCCTGTACAGAAAATCTAAACTTCTTGCTCTATCTCTTCCAAATCTCTACCTGTTTCTTCTTCTCTTTCTCTACCTGTTGTATGTACATAACTAACTGGGAAATATCTATGTACTTGTTCAACAAGGCAGCCTTACTCTCCAAAATCAAGACTCAGGATAACCCAGAAACAAACTTCCTCATTCTATCCCTCATGTTAAAAACTAACTCTGGAGCATACCGAGATAACTGTTGAAACTTTAAGGTATACTTCTTGACTAACATCTTGCCTTGATTCAGGTTAACAAACTCTTTCTCCATCACTTCCCTCAACTCCTCGGGAAAGAAGCGGTCCAAAAAAGCACTAGAGAAATTATCCCACAAGGCTGACCCAGCATCATCAACCCTTGACTGCTCATATTCCTCATACCATTGGTATGCTACATCTTTCAGTTGATAGGCAGTAAATTTCATACCCTATACATTGGTAGCATGCATAACACAAAAGATATTTTCTATCTTATCCACAAAATCTTAAGGATCCTCCTCCACCTTAACACCAGTGAACACAGATGGGTTCAATCTCATGTACTGGCCAACCTTTGTGGCCTCAAAGAAGGGAGTAACAGAAGCATCATGCTCGTCTTGAGAAGATACCAACTGATCCAACATATGAATAGACTGATAAAACTCCTCATTCATCACATCATCCTGAGGATCTCGAGAAGGACTAGAGGGGACCAGTGGAACTCTAGGAGAACAATTAGGAATTAGACCCCTAGATCGAGTCTGGACTCCATAAATAAAATGGGTTCCATTGATATTGTCCTTTTGTGGGACAAAGGAGTTTTTGTGAACTTCAGATCATTGAGGAGGCATGATCGGAAAACCAAACAAATGAGGATTAGAGAAGATTTCAGGACCTTATACTCTACAACTTGAAAACAGAACACAAGAAAGAGAAAAAATTCCCAAATTCCTTGTAGCCTCTCCCTCATAAGTATGGCGTTCTGCATATCCTTAAAAGAGACTCTACTCGACTTGGCTTTGTCGGACACACAATTGACCATGAACCTAGGGCTCTGATACCAGTATGACATGACTCGAACTAGGGCCTAGTCGTGTTGGGCATCTCATGTCCAACTAAGATTGGAGACCACCCCTAATACCCAATCATAAGATCCCTGCATCCTATGTCGAATGAATTTTGATCATATAACAAGATAAAACAATTATATTTCAAAGATATTTAACAAAGTCTATAACTATAATCCAACAAACTTAATCAGTTGTACAGATAGTCCCAACCCTAATATCCATACCAATACCAAGGTTGACACCCATACCGACACCGCCCATGCCCATAATTATCTGACAAAGCCTTTATCCAAAATCAATAACATCCGATTAGGACATTCCCCCGACCATAGCCAAAACCAAACTAAGGAAATAAAAAAAATGAAGTCCATAGCATGAAATGGAGCCTTTCGGAGTTTGAAAGCTCACCACTTCACTCTAACTTAAAGTTGTCCCCGAATCCAAGTCACTAAGCAGAAGGAATGGTAGTATGGCCGATTCCTGCATCACATGGGGATATAGCACCCAAACACAGTTAGAGGAATGAACTCTAGCATGTACTCAAGGATAAGATAAAATTATGCCAGTAATTCAGAAACCAAAGTAAATAATCATATGCAATAACATAAATACATATATATATATATATCATGTTGGGATAAGGAACCAGATTTAGCATGCATTTAAAACCTTAACCTAGGGTGAGTAGCTTGACCATCCTAAAATCATCCATAGGTTATATGGGTTCAACTCTCCCTGATGAAAGGGCCCCAGTGTGTGTTAGCCGCACAACCAGAGAAAAGAACCTGAGCTGACTAGTACATCTCCAAAAATATAAAGTGTGACATTATGCACACAATAACCAAGACCACCCTCACATCGACAAACGTGAGTTTCCTTTGTCGGCCCCCCCAGTATCCCCACATTCTATGGTCTTACTATTCGACCCTCTTTAAGCCCATTTAAAACCATTTACACATCCAACAATTTACCAAGTAGTCTTTTGTTTAGGAATTAACCATTGGTATCGTCATACCAAAATTAGAGCTTGCAAGTCTATCCTTTTATTCCATACCCTAACCATTAAACCAAGATGACTCCCAAGTTTCCAATATAACCAAATCATGGCCATCAAGGCATTTCCAAACCATTTAAAACCAACCAAACTGATTAAATTTCATTGCCTTAAATTCAATGCAAAGATTTCAATAATAGTCAAACTATGTAACAAAACCATTCTCATTGGCATTTTAACAAACCGGTTGAGGGAACATATGTTTCAAAACCATAATTGAGTAATTTGGGGAATCCATAATACCTCAAAATCCATTTACCTTTAATATGTAACCCATAATATTAAAATCATACTAAAAGTATGAAAGAAAACATAATTAAACCATGAGAACCATTATTCAACTATGAACATCCAAAATCCCCAACCATTATTTCAAACCATAACAATATCATAAAATTTATACATTAAGAAACATGCTCTTTGTAAAATAACAATGAAGGAGAAGTAACATGCCTTATACACCAAGAAAGACGAAGAGAAACCACCTTCAAAAGCCTTAATTGATTATCTTAAAGAAACCCTAGCCTTTTGCTTAAGAGAGAGTTTGAGAGAGATTTTAAGAGTGCTTGATTGAGGATAAAAGTTTAATGAAGCCTCAAAAAGTGTTTTATGTCGTGGCCTCAAAGGGAGTTACAAAGGAAAAATGTCCAGAATACCCCCAACTTAAAACTATAAAATTACCGCATGTGGTTACGAGTCGACCCCTTGACTCGTGACCACAACATACGACTTATACCATGGAGTCATCACCAAGATAGTGAGTTAGACACCCATACACTGTCTACCATACGACTCCCTAGCCCCCACTCGTGACCAGGCCATACGATTGGTATAGTTAAATTGTACCCAAGATAGAAACCAAAGGGATTAACACTGGACAACATACGAACCAAGCTTACCACTCATACCATATCCTCACAACTCTTTGTGAGACACTTGTACTCAAAGCTAAGTCAAGTCACTAAATTACTAATCTGATTAAGGGACCGACCAAACAAACCGTCACCACCCCTAACGACCCGTATCCACCAAACTGTAACCACAAAAGAAACCCAACCACCCTTCACTGGACTCCTAACGACTAGAGTCTCCTGACCTGTATCGACACTATATGGCTCGTATGGTGAGTTGTTACAAGGACAATAAGCTCAAAGCTCAGGAATATTCCAGGGGTCAAAACCCAGGGTGTTTCAAATAACTACGTGAGTGTTAAACGCTTAACTAAAGGTTACAAAACTATTGGAGGATAGTGCGCTTAAGATAAATGAGGTGGATAAATTTGACTTACGAATTAATAAGAGTAGTAAAAGATGAGGGAAGTGGAGAATTAAAGGGAAATAGGTTCATTGTCTAGTAAAACAACTAAGGTGCATGTTTTTCTTTGGATTCTTACATGGTGTTTATGTGCTTTAATGCGGGTTAATCGATGATGCTCACCACTACATGTTGTTTGTACTGATACTACTCTTGATATACCCTTTTTCTAGGGTATAGTCTAGTTGCAGGATAAGTGGATAGTTCAAGCTTGATGCAGCAGAGATCCCCAACAGCTTCTATCATTGTCTATTATGTTGGAAATTGAGTCATATGTATCTTTTAAATTCAATTATAGTAATTCTTATACATGTTTATGCTAGATCTTTTGGATAAATTATTTCATGTTGTACTCAAGAAATTGTAATTGGGTTTGTAATAAATTAACACTTTTATTGATTTTCTTTATGACTTTTTCATATTTCCTTAATAGTGTTCTCCTATCTAGGTAGAGTAGAGTAGATGTAAACACGGTTTGGTTAGTTAGGTCGTCATAAAATTAAAAAAAAATGATTTTCAATGTTGGAGTCCTGGAAAGTAATCCAATGAATATAACTAGTAAATTTGAAGGTGTAATGTACTCTAGGTCTAATGGCTACCAAGTTGGAAATTTAGTGGGTACCAAGGGAGAAAAAAACAAGTTTAAAAAGAATTATCATCTTTACTATGAAGTCTACAAAATTAAAAAACACAACCAAGAAAATTGTTTCAAGATTATTGGATATCACTCTGATTTTAGGTACAAAAATGTCACGCCCCAATCTACAAAGTTTTGTTGGACATTTATCTACACCTATCCTAGAAGAACCCTAAATATTCCACCATTAAACCATATACATAAGTTACTACGATATACACTTAGTTAATTTGATGTCCACTATTCGAAAACCCAATCAAGTTGAAATAAGATTACTCATTTAATTATTCCAAAAAATTGTTTTACTACATCAAATATATAAAGTAAATACAGAAAATAACTATAAGTGATTCCCCAGTACCAAGCCTAAACTGGTACAAGAGCACTAGACAAGTAGTAGGAACATCCATGATGCAGCATCCATTAGGATAAAAATGATAGAAGTTGTTGTTGAGTGGTCGGCGTCGTTACTGTAGAAACTATAATTGACCTGCACCATGGCTATGCCTTCAAGTGGAGGTATAGTAAGTGTGTCATCAGTACAATCATACTTATTGGTAAGCATCATCGATCGTCTAGGGTTCATAATAATCAACATCAATAATAAATGCTGAAAAATCATAATATCGTGTAATGTTTTGATTCTATCCTGCCAATTATAGGATTCTCAACACATCATTTAGTATCACTACAACCTACCTATCATTTAAAATTTTTGTATACTTTTATACTTCGACTTATATTTCATATATCTCTGCCCCTTAACTTATATTGTGTATATGATTGTCCTTTGACTTATATTTCATATATCTTTGTCCCTTGATTTATATTTCATATATTTTTGTCATGTGGCTTATATTTCATATATCTTTTTTCGTTGACTACTTAGCCTAACCTATACCTTCCTTCCTTCATACTGACTTGCTACTTTGCTACCTATAATTTTTTTAAGTTGTATCCTTCCAAGCCTCTCGGTACTTACAATCACAAAACAACAGAATACCACATCCTATAATTATCATAAATTTCCTAGTTATGTCATACCATATTCGGTCCTTGCAAGGGACATAGCGTACATTCATAAACTCCCTATCCTCATTTACCATAACATAAAACACATATGAGGGCATATATATATATATATATATATATATATATATATATATATATATATATAAAATAGAATCACATTCAAACATATGAATGATGTATATATGCAATATGTGTCCACCATCTCTTACTCTCCTCAACATCATCATCATATCTATATCAATGTGGTACTCGACCCATATCACACTCGTACCAGCATAGTACCTAACATATCACAACAATCATATTTGTATCGGCGTGGTACCCGACCCATTATCACATCACATCAATGCAGTATAAATGAAATGTAATGCGTTCATCAAATCCGAAGTCATGCTAGAAGGCAATCATAGATGTTTAATTCATAAACAAGCACAAGCCAAGAAAGTCTAAGTACTATGCAAAATCATAGTCTACGCATATATATACATACATATATATATCCCCAATAATTCTGTGACATATATTTCTTCAAACTACAGTAGCTTAAGTACAGGCTAACATACACTCTCTTTCTCGTTATCCTCTACACTCTTGTAATTTATATATTAGAAATTCTATTCTTATTTCACATTATTCCTCTTTTATGCACACTCATCAATCTTGTGGTTTAGTTATGCTAATTTACATCCCCTAATTTACTATATTCATCTCTTAACTACTACTCCTTAGTAGAATCTGATCTTGAAGACATTAGAATTCATTGAGTTCACTTAACTCCCCACTTTTCCCTTTTCGTGCTATTGAGTCTAACCTTTCACTATATACAAGCCCAAAAGGGCATAGCTATACGCATTTGCTTTACCTTTTCATTTGTCTCTAATCGCAATTAACATATCATCATAATGTACAATCATACAATCATATTTAAATCTAATCAAATTTTTAAATGTGTCCAACCATCCAACTCCATGACTGAAGGCCTAATGCATGATACTCCAAACATAACTATTAATATTAACTACATCTAGACCAACTCTACTTGCTACAAATAAAACTTTAACTTACCTCTTAGGCAAAACGCGTTGCTACGAAGAGGAGTAAATTTTCCTGCACGTGCTAGATGTATTTTTATGTCGGGTTCCCTTCAAAATCTCTTTCTTAAACCTTGGCCTTTGAAATTTCATGATTGGGAAGAGTGGGCTTTTCAGAGTATTTTTGGAGAATAACCTAAGGAAATAAAAAAAAAGAGAATTTTAAAAATCCTTCAACTAAAATACTGCTTTTTACCACTACAGCGGTACCACTATAGTGGTTACTAGTAGTCCAGCCTAATATTTATTGGGCCTCTTATTTTAACCATCTTAGGCCTCAATTTTATCCCTGATTTAAATTTTTTTGATCTATTTTAAATTTATTATTTATTGTAAATTATTTTTGAAGCATTTTTATATATAACAATGTTTTTGGATCAATACAAAAAAGGGTTTTGTAGGATCAAAATGATATAAAATAGGTTGTAGGGTTGCCTAGAATGTGACATCTGATAATGACTCAAAACATGATGGTATTCATGTTGATTTAGGTTCATATGGTCAAAATATAAGTGGTGATATCACTGCAAATACTACTTTACAGTCAAATCAGTCCATTTATGGGGTCAACATACTCAGAACACATATGTTGTTTCAAAAAGCTATAACTACCTTGAGATTGCAAAAGGAGGTATCATTCACAAGAGATCAATTTAAGTAGATTATAAGATTGTAGAATACGACTACCACTGAATCTATACAGGCATTTAAAAATGCAGCAGGTTAGTACAAGAATACCCTGAATAGATAGTGGCAATGGCGCCAAAAACTACATGGCCTCTAGTATTAACTTGCTTGAACAAAAATCAATAGTTGATCCATCTTGTTCGAAAAGGGAACATCTATCTAATGGTGATGAATGTTTAGTTTCACACACAAGATCAAGCGTTTATCTGCCAAAAACACTATTCAAATATGTTTTACGTGTCAGAATTTTAGTTCAATCTATCATCAATCTCTAAGTTAACTAATAATTACAATGCATTTCTTTCTTTTTCCCTCACATTTGTATTTTTAAGAATCTCTTCCCTAGGAGTGTGAAACAGATTGGTAAAGAGGCGAATTGATTGTATCCTCTGTTAAATTATTATTTTGAAAATGATCATAATATTACTTTAGAAGCTCAAAACTCAAAATATACTATAAATGACAAATTAGAGCTTATTCTGTGGCATATGAGGTTTGGCCATACTTGTACATTGATGCTTCAAAGATTGTTATCTTTTAGTTTGGATGAAATAAAAAAATAGTATTAATCAGTGCATAATATGTCCATGTGCAAAATAAACAAGATGGTCATTTCCTTCTAGCACTATTAAGAACACTAGCACCTTTGACTTGTTTCATGTAGACATTAGGGGGTCATATGGAGTTTTCACTTATAATAAAAATAAATACTTTCTCACTATTACTGATGATCTTTCTAGAGTTGGTTTGATATTCTTACTTAAACAGGCATCCAAAATTTATTTTACTTTGCAGTAATTCTTTATCTTTCTTAAAACTCAGTTTGACAAGAATTTTAAAATAATAAGAACTGATAATGAATCTAACTTTTTTAGTTCTACGTGTTAAAATTGATTTTCTTAATTAGGAATAATACATCGGACGATATACGTCTATACTTCTCAGCAAATTAAAGTAGCTGGAAGAAAACATAGACACATTCTTGAGAGTACAAGAGCTATAAGATTTTGTGCTCATTCCTATAGAATACTGAAGACACTGCATATTAGGTGCAGTCTACCTCATTAATAGGCTTCCTCTTCAAATGTTAAAGAGTTTACCTCTTTATGAGAAGTTGCACGAAAGGAAACTATCTCGAAATCATCTTAAAATCTTAAGATGTCTATGCTTTGTTAATGTTGTTATTCAACATGATAAGATCTTGATCAGAATTGGCAATTCACATGGGCTACTCTGAGACCCAAAAGATATATGTGTTATTAGATCTGATTAACAATACATTTTTGTGGACAAAGATGCAATATTTAAGAAGATATATTTTCATTCCTTACTCAAGAGGACAAATTCAAACCTATTTTCTTAGATACAAGCTATAATTTCCTGATTTGGAGGTAGAATACAGTTTACCTTATAGTGTCCCAGCTTCAAGTCAACTAGTTCCTCCTACTGAGCAGCTAACTCAGCATAATGCAGCTAATTTACAAAAGTACCAAGAAGTATAGGTAGATCCTGAACCTCAATAGGTAGTACTAGTTCGGGTATCGATTGAACGTAAAGTATAACAAGTAGCAGGTTACAACCTCTAAGAAGATAAATCACATGTACTCAACCTTCTATTTGGATCAATGACTTTGTCACTCACCATTCATCATGATGTACCATATAGTTTGGACAAGTATTTGAGCTACGATCATTTGTCTCACAAATATATAGTATATGTAGCTGTTATTTCTAGTATAATTGAACCTCAGACTTACTTTAAGGCTATTAAAGATCCAAGGTGCGTGCGCGTTTGGAAAGTAATATCACTTCCATAAGGAAAGTAGACTATTTTATGCAAATGGATTAATAAAGTCAAATACAAAGCAAATAAATAAATTGATAGGTTCAAGGCAAAACTAGTAGCAAAAGAATGTAGTCAAAATGAAGGAATTGACTATCAAGAAACATTTTCTCATGTTGTAAAGATGGTAATAGTGAGATCTGTTTTGGCTATAGCTGCTTCTATGAAATGACACATCATTAGATGAATGTTACAATGCATTTTTGCTGGGAGATCTACATGATTAAATCAATATTTACATGCCACAAGGTTTTCAAAGTCAGGGGAGACACAAGTATGCAGACTTGTGAAATCTTTGTATGTCCTAAAGTAGGCACTAAGTCAATGAAATGCAAAAATCTCTTAGCCTTTACTTAAATTTAATTTCAGATAGAAATAGTTTGATCACACTTATTAAGAAGTCTGATCAAGATATAATCATTGTGTTCACACTACAACATTTTAATCATATTGCCACTCTTGTCAAGTCTTCCCTAAAATAGCAGAAAGTATGGCCTCTTATCAAAGGCTACACTTTCATACTTTAGGCAATACTTTTTGGCGGTGGCCTAAAAAGGCATAACCTTTGATCAAAGGTCACGCTTTTCAAGTGTTGTCATATCAACTACATTTAAAAAGTGTGGCCATTAAGGTATAAAAGTCACGCTTTGTAGCTTGTCATTGGTAACACTTTTATTTGATAAAGCTATATTTACAAGTGTTGTCTTTGTTTTTCTATTGGACACACTTCACAAGTGTAGCCTTTTGTATCACCTCTATGACAACACTTAAAAAATGTTACTTTTGTTTTACTATTGGGCACGCTTCACAAGCGCAGCCTTTTGTAGCACTTCTATAACAATACTTTAAGAAGGTGGCTTTTTTTTTATTACTAGCCACACTTAAAAATTATAGCCTTTTATACATCCTATATGACAATACTTGTAAAGTGTAAGCATGTTTTAGCCACACTTTTGAAGTGTAGCAATATAGCCTAAAATTTTATAGTTCAAGCCACATTTTACAGAAATGGCATTAGGCATATAAAATGTTAGTACGTGATTTCTAATTGAAAAATAATTATTTTGAACAAAATGTATACATCACTAAGCACATTACATAAACAAACATATTTATATACAATCTCATGCACCAATTAGCTAATAAATAATTGAAGTGCATAGATTTAATTTCAAAAAAAACATGTCTTTTACATACTAAGTAGAAAACAACATAATAAAATTTGTACCAAGTTCCACACAAAATCAAATGTATATAAACATATATCAAAATATTTAAAAAATTCTTCATCATTCACTTCAATCTAGATCAAGTTGAATTGTAGCTCCCACCATTCAAATTTGATCTCCCGCATTGATCCTACACATTCAAAATGAAACAAATAATTAGAAGTAAAATTATGCTCAAGTTAAGTTATGGATGCTTGATTTCTTTATTGTTATCTCTAAGGGTCGCCTTTAGTGACCCACTTGATGGGGATTAGGTGAGTTTTATCCTTGATTTTTCTTAATAATAATGGTGTATGGGTCATCTTTTGCTTATCTCCATTATTTATTTCACTGTATTCCTATTACCTCTCATTAGCAAATGGTATACGTAACTCTGCCTACACTAAGAATTATTCCAATGAAAAATAATCATCTGTAACTCTCTGTTTGCTCTACTGGAATTTGAACCTTGACTTCCCTTCATTCATACATTTCTTTCACCACAAAAGGTGCTTGTCCCTTCGAAATATTTTGCCAGAATCATTCAAGTAGAGGGCCCATGACTATCAATTAGGCTGCTATACAGTTTTTGCCATCAAATCAGCACAAAAATTTGGTTCACTATGCTTATCTAGATATTAAAGTAATCTAGAAAAGAAAATCAGATGACTAGTGAAAATGGCACCCAAAGGTGTGGCCTAGTGGTTCAATGAAATTGGGTTGAGCACCATGAGGTCTTAGGTTCAATTTCCAACAGAGACAAACACTAGGTGATTTCTTTCCATCTGTTCTAGCCTGGGTGGACAGAGTTATTTGGGACCTGTTGCTGGTGGGAGGTGGTAGGTATCTCGTGAAATTAGTCTAGGTGCGCGCGAGCTGACCCGGACACTACAATTATAAGAAAATGGCTAGTGAAAATGATTGTCCTGTGGTGTCTCTAGAAGCCGCCATGGGACAAAACAAAACATCTACTCAAAGGAATTCATACCCATTGGACATCGGGATTGTATAAGTTACACAATGGCTATACATAAGGTGTTAATTATCGATTATAACACTAGGGACCACTAAAAGTTGAACTAGAAATATTTGGTTAAGGATAAATATAAGGTGTTAATTATCGATTGCATATATAATCCGGCTCGAAAGAAGGTGTTCCATGTACTCACCGAAGCACGGAGATGTGTACAATACAACAATATCATATCTGTGGGAGATGATGGTGACCAAGGGTTCCACATAGCACATAGGTGTCATGTTACTCCTGAAGCCCAATACATGTTATAACTAGACAACTAGTACTAACAAATACAATACTATAAGGCCCTGTGTGTGATTTTTGCGATTTTTGCACCAACTGCCATCTTTAATCGACTTCAATTCACTCATTCATTCATACATATTCTATTATTGCCAAAAAATTTAGTCTTATAAATTGATTAAAAAAACACACTACCCCACTTCCAGGATCATTGTTCTTGATATTTTTCATCTTTTAGTATATTTTCTTTAAATTATAAAACTTAAGGTCAAGTAACTGAGGGAAGTTGAAATTAAATCTAGAAATGGGGTTTAACTGGACATCCAAATTTCAAGAATTCAAAAGAATTACTATCAATATTGTAGGTATATATAGGTGATTCTTTACCTTATTGGATGTCGAGATTTAGAGTTAACAGACCCCATAACTTGTGTTGGATAAATGTATCTTGTCTAATTCACTAATTTGTGGGAAGATGTAGAGTTTGTATTTGATAAAAAAGATTTCTCACGGGTGACTGTAAACATCAAAATTTTATAGAAAATTCAATTTCTGTTAGAGTTCCTGAAGGCTACTTTATTCTTCAAACCATGCCATCCATCTAACAAACATCTAGCTCATCTAAACAAGCAATCTCCTCATTAAGCCAAGAGAATTTATACCAATTCTCCCTTTACAAGATATAACTGCTTGTGTTTTTCCTTACAGCCTTTAGCTTTTGTGTGCCTAATGTGAAGTATAGATGTTAGCAATAGCAATTTCAATATATAATTGATTGTGTTTTTCCTTACAGTTTTCTTTTTTACCCATAAAGCAAAAGATAGAAAAGCCAAAAGAGATGAAGGACAGTGTATGAGTGCATGGGGTTCATGTGCCAATCTGTTGATCCAGTTTATTCTGTTTCGTTACGATTATGTTTTTTTGTAACTTCTGTTCTTCAATTTGGTGGTCAGTTTCAAGGGTTAACTGAAAAACTTCTGTTCTTCATGCCCTACATGGTAAAATCAGTCACGTGATTTGCCATGTATGAAAAAACTTCATTAGCTTAGTTACAAAAAAGACTAAATGATACTAGCAGTTATCATCTTCTAAATTGGCTTAATGGCCTTACCAACTATCCAATTGCACCAGTATTCAAAGGCCTCTTTTGCGCCGTATCATTACCCAACTAATACCAAATATAGACAAAAAATAGACTCTATACTTCAGCATCTATTGACCATAACGAAACAAAAGATAGAAGTTATGTACTGCTGACATTATTATACCAATCTGGTAGGATGTAGGTACGACAGGGATATGTGAAATTCCATAGGGAGATGATGAACACAATATAATTTGTGAGAAGAACACATATCCCTTATCTTCGGCATCTTTGAGGAACTAAGCAATGTGTGTGATCTTTTATTTGTCTATAATGACACTTGTGAGACTAAGGCGTCTTAGCTCTATTGTTTATTTCACCTTTCTGTGAATTCTCATTTTATATAGGGATACATCTACATATAAAGTCTTAAACATGTATAAAGACATCTACATAACTAAGCATGTATAAAGGCTTAAACATGAACATAGCTTGTATTACGCTCACCAAATATGAACATTGCTACAAGACTGTAATTGTCATAGTATTGTATTACGCTTACCAAATATGAACATAGCTGCAATAGGAATAGTAATAGATGTTGAAAACAAAACAAGTTTAAATTAAACCAAACTACACTAAAAGTTTTCTTTTTTTATATTTTGAAAGAAAAACAATTTAGTTTAGCTTGGTTTGATTTAAAATTAACTTACTTTCCAACTACCAAACCTTGTGAAAACTAATGGGGGTCCAAAAAAGAAGCTACCAAACTGCTAACTTGGACAAAACTGAAACCACAAGTTTCGGAATTATGTGTAGACAGAACAACAACAACAACTACGCCTCAATTCCAAAGTAGTTCAAGTAAGCTATATGAATCATCATTATCTATCATGCTTCATGCTCAACAATTTTTCTTTTAAGACAAACTAGGTGTTCTATAAGAGCTGAGGTTCTCTACATATTTTCAGAAAATGCAATGAATCGTTCAATCAACAAATCAAATTCTAAAGACAATCTAGAAAAGTAAATTCTCTGAATTTTTTAGTGTTCTGAACAAAAAGATCCAAACTGAGCTTATAAAAGCATAAAATAAAGTTGAAAGAGTTCAATTGCATATGCCCAACTGATAAACTCATTCAAACTTGTCTGGATACACCAAACATTGCCAAGCTTATGCAGCCAAGAACTAGTAGCATGCTTCAGTGTGGAAAAGAATAACCAATCACAGACTCATGAAATAATTTTTATTTTTTCTTCTTCTGATAACTGTGGTGTCATCCGGGGCAGTTTTCATACACCTCAACTAAATCTACAGAATACCTTCCACCTCTCACCAGCAACAACTATCAGGCAACTATGTCTACCAAGGCTAGGACAGATGGGAAAAAATATAGGTTTTCATAACTTTGAATCTCTAGATTACATTAAGCAAATCCTTACATCTGAAAGATATTCCTTCATACATAACAACCTCAATTTTCATACTTATTAGCCGTATTTTATATTAGCAATCAAAAATTCTTCAAAGTGCCATACTAAATACAAAGGTTATGAAAAATTCAAAATCATAACAAACGATCATGTCCACACTCTCACTTTTAAGGCCAAGTCATCGAGGAAAAGGAGAAACTAGCTCTTAGAGAAGCCACCACCAAAGGGTTTGAATAATATGTCAACAGGATATGAAGCAACATGAAAAAAGAAACAAACAACATGGCACATTGGTAAGATCCTTCTTTTGATCTTTCTCTCAGATTGGCATTACAGGACAATCTGAAAATTGATGGATGCATTTATATGTTTCACTTTTCAGCAATATAGGACTACTAAGAATCTTCCTATGCAAAAAAAATAATGATGAAAATTTTCATATATATCTTGATATAGATACACCCCATGTGTGGGACTAAACTGATCATGTTATTGGGTTGTTATTATCCTGATATAGATACAAGAAAATAAAAATAAAAATAAAAAAAGAACAAGTGATTGATCTTCATTTCTTGTGTAATGTCTAGATTGCCAAGTCTAAGATTGTAATGCCCCGAAATTTCCATCCCGAGACATCACACGGTGCTTAGGGATACACGTAGCCCCAAGCTAACCCTCGGAGCCAGACACTACCTCAAGGAACTCAATTCAACAATAGTCATACATAATAAATAGATATATCACATCGGGTTCAAGAGAGATACTGGAGAATACTAAACTGTACAACCAAAGTATATATTGAATGTCTATACATACCATCCCTCTAGTCTGACAAAGCCTCTATACATCAAAATCAAGGAGCCTTTGGGACAAACCCCCAACTGACTCAACAATACTGAAAGCCATAACAACAAAACGATATCACAAAAATATAGACACGATCCTCGAACCATGAGGACTCACCACTGAGAAAACATAGTGAGGCACCCAAATATCGCTAACGCAGCTGCGGCTGAGTACCTGAACCTACATTACGAGAAAATGTAGCCCATAGGAAAATATGTGGGTCAGCACTTTGGAATGTACTGAGTATATGGGCGTGCATGCAACAATGTAAATATCATCATCAATTTCATGAAAATATACATATGTACAATGATAGCTCACTTGGCTTGAGTTATAGATTGAAACATACTTTTCATGATCTCATAGTAAATAAATCATATGATAAAAACCTCATAAATCATCATAAATAACTCAACTCTTCAACTCAAGACTCGGAGTGACTCGGTAATTCAAGAAACTCAACTCTTATGGACATGGGAGGTTCTTATAACCAAGATAAACCATGTGAGCTACATGGAGTCCAACGTTTTGTCATCCTAAGGAGAGAACCCCAAATTGGTGGTAGCGTCGTACTCTTGCCAGGGAGTACAACTTCAATTTATTGATCACAATCTCATACTAGGCCTCTGGCCCACAAATATCAATACCAATCCTATGGTGGCACGTAGTTTCGGGGGAAATACCACATTTTCCGCTCGATGCTAAATACTACTTCCATACACAACTCAGAATGCGTTAGGAAATCCACCACAAACATCACAAAGGTCTATCATGAAGATCAAATCAACTCTCTTTCTCATTTATCAAATCATAATCAATTTGTGGATTCCTAACTCGACTCAAATCAAATCAATCTTTCTCAATATCAAAATGTATCAATTCATTAAATCATGGCAACATCAATAACTTTGAGGAAATATCAAGACTCATTGTAACAACTCAATATCATGAATCAATATACTCAATAATCCAATTTGGCATAAGGAAGCTTAAAGCTTGACACATATCTTGAAAGCACTTGAAATATCAACTCATGGTAGAAATATGAAATTCACAATATTAAATATCAAGTCATAACTTGGGAATAGTAAAATAATCATGTATAACAAAACTTGAACAATTTATTTTCTCATAGTCTCATGATGAAGTAATTTGGGTATAAACCCACTTGCAAAATCATATAAATCCATAATAGAAATCAAAGCTTTGGGCACAAGAACGAAAGGATTGCTCTTGTTCAAAACCCCACATACCTTAATCTTTGAAATTGGATGAATTCTAGTGCTTGAGACTCTATCGGCACTTGTAATAAATGATTCTCGAAGTCCACACTATGAGAAACTTGGTTCTTGAAGAAATCTTGAAGATTTATGGATGATTTTTGGAAGATTAATGTTCTTGAATAAAACTCTAGATATATTTTCTTAAGAGAATTGGAAGAGATAATGAAGAAATTAGGGTTTGGATGGGGATTGTCATATATATAGGGGCCTCTAAATGATGGGAAAAGACCAAAATACCCTTGCAAAAACGTCCTTTAATTGCTGAAAAAAAATAGTTAACGACATTTGTGACAAGTCGTCACAAAATGTCGTCACAAAAGGGTGGAATTTATGACTTTCTGCTTAAGGTTAACGACATTTTGTGACAAGCCGTTAGACTTGTGACAAGTCGTCACAAAATATCGTCACAAAATATTGGAATTTGTGACTTTCTGCTTAAGGTGACGACATTTTGTGACAAGCCGTCAGACTTGTGACAAGTCGTCACAAAATGTCGTCACACAGTTTTCAAGCTGACACGCTGGAGTAAAATAGGCATAACTTTTTGCTCCAATATCGGAGTTGGGTGAAATTGGTACCGTTGGAAAGCTAATTCAATTATCTATCTGTTGGTGGGTCATGAGCTCAAAATTTCTTAGTGTAACAAGAGATATGCTCGTTTGAAGTTGACTACGCCAAAATCCTTCTCAAAAATTCAATCGGTAAGGGATGTTTTGATTCACGTAATCTCTAGGACATCTTTGAGGCCTTAATACACATCACCCTTGATCAGAAAACAGCCAAAGCACTATAATTTATTTCTCATGAGCTTGAGTCATAGTGGCACTATTGGTTAAAGTTCTCAGGGTATTACAATATCTCCCCCCTGGAAACATTCGTCCCCGAATGTTGCCAGATAGGCTAAGAACAAGAAAAAAATGAGGATGTATACCTGGAATGACTCACTCAAAGGACTTACTTCACTCTATACCTTCGTAAACTATACAAAATGCACGAATTCGTGATGGAAGTAGACACACAGCTGAATCTTTAATAAGAAGGGGGCGGAATTAAGAAAAAATGGTACCTTTTGCTCGCTCCAAACTCACAGAAAAGAGGTGAGGATACTTGGCATGCATATCAGCTTCGGCTTCCCAAGTAGCACCCTCAACAGATTGATTTCGGCAAAGCACTTCAACCAAAGGAACTTCTTTGTTCCTTAGCCTACGGATCTGAAAATCCAAAATCTCAACCGGAATCTCCTCGAATGAAAGGCTATCCTGAATATCTAAGCTTTCGGAAGAATCAACCACGACAGAATCACCAATACACTTCTTAAGCATAGAAACATGGAATACCGGATGAATGCTAGACAACTCCGCGGGTAACTCCACCTCATATGCTACTTTCCCAACACGGCTCAGAATCCTGTATGGACCAACACAACGGGGACTAAGTTTTCCCGTCTTCCCAAATCTTTTCACCTCTTTCATGGGTGAAACCTTCAAGTACACCAAATCATTAACATTAAACTCAAGATCTTTTCTTCTCAAATCCGCATACGACTTCTGACGACTTTGAGCGGTCTTCAATCTTTCTCGAATCAACTTAACTTTTTCCATAGCCTCGAACACAGCATTAGTCCCAATCACAGTTGTTTCTCCTACTTCAAGCCAACCTATAGGCGATCTACATCTTCTCCCATACAAAGCTTCAAATGGGGCCATCTAAATACTAGCATGGAAACTATTATTATACGCAAATTCGATCAATGGCAAGTGCTCATCCCAACTACCTTTGAAATCAAGCGCACATGCCCTCAACATGTCCTCCAAAGTCTGAATAGTCCTCTCAGTCTGACCATCAGTCTGCGGATGAAAAGCAGAACTCAAATGAACTTGGATACCAAGACCCTTCTGAAAGTCTCTCCAAAACTGTGAAGTAAACTGAGTACCCCTATCTGAGATGATAGACAAAGGAACTCAATACAATCTGACTAACTCACGGATATACAATCTAGCATAATCCTCAGCTGTATAAGACGAATGCACTGGAAAGAAATAAGCTGATTTAGTCAACCGATCTACAACAACCCAAATCAAATCATGATGATGACGAGAAGGAGGCAAACCAATTACGAAATCCATATTCACTTCTTCCCACTTCCAAGTAGGAATGCTAAACTCTTTCATTACACCACCGAGCCTTTGGTGATCTACCTTAACCTGTTGACAAGTAGAACACTTTGCCACAAATCCTGCTATGTCTTTCTTCATACCGTTCCACCAATAGATTTCCCACAAATTGCAGTACATTTTGGTAGCACCGGGATGAATAGAATATCGCGCGCCATGCGCTTCAGCCATAATTCTTTGCCTTAGATCATCAACATCGGGAACACACAATCTACCCTACAATCTCAACACACCATCTCCCCCTTGGGAGAAAACCTCTACCTTTTGGTCCTTAACTGACTCCTTCAGTCTATCCAAACTAGGATCCCTGTCTTGCTTCTCCTTTACCTCCGAGACCAAAGAGGACTCGGAACTACTCTGAACTAACATACTCCCTTCAGCGGAATCAAGCAATCTAACACCCAACCTAGCCAAACGATGCACATCACGAGCTAATTCTTTCTTATCATTCTCTACATGAGCTACACTACCCATAGACAACCTGCTAAGAGAATCTGCCATAACGTTGGCCTTGCTCGGGTGATACAACACACTCATATCGTAGTCTTTTAGCAACTCTAACCATCTTCTTTGCCTAAGATTCAACTCCTTCTGAGTAAACACATATTGCAGGTTTTTGTGATCAGTAAACATATCAACATGAACACCATACAAATAATGTCTCTAGATTTTCAAAGTAAAAACTACAGCTGTTAATTCAAGATCATGGGTTGGGTAATTCTTCTCATGAGGCTTCAACTGTCTAGAGGCATAAGCTATAAATTTACCCCTCTGCATCAACACACAACCCAAACCAACTCTAGAAGCGTCACAATACACCACAAAACCATCAGTACCATCGGGTAAAGCTAACACTGGGGTTGAAGTGAGTCGAGTCTTCAACTCCTGGAAACTCTTCTCACAGGTATCTATCCACTGGAACTTAATTTTCTTTTGGGTCAATCGGGTCATGGGAGACGCAATGGAAGAGAATCCCTCAACAAAACAATGGTAGTAACCAGCTAGACCCAAGAAACTCCTAATGTCAGATGGGGAGGTAGGTCTAGGCTAATTTTTTACAGCTTCTTTCTTTTGGGGATCGACTCTAATGCCTTCGGCGGAAATAATGTGACCCAGAAAAGCAACTGACCTTAACCAAAATTCACACTTGCTAAATTTAGCGAATAATTAATGATCTCTAAGATTTTGCAAGACAATTCTAAGATGGTCGGCATGATCATCCTCTCATTGGGAATACACAAGAATATCGTCTATGAATACAATCACAAACATATCAAGATATTGCTTGAACACTCAATTCATGAGGTCCATGAAGGCTGTTGGAGCATTGGTTAACCCAAAGGACATGACAAGAAACTCAAAGTGACCATAATGGGTTCAGAAGGCTATCTTTGGAATATCACACTCTCTCACTTTAAGCTGATAATAGCCAGATCTAAGGTCTATCTTTGAGAAATAACTTGCACCCTGTAGCTGATCAAATAAATCATCGATTCTAGGAAGAGGGTACTTGTTCTTGATAGTTACCTTGTTGAGTTGACGGTAATCAATGCACATACGCAATATACCATCTTTCTTACAAAGGAATAGAACAGGTGCACCCCACGGGGAAACACTGGGTTTGATAAAGCCTTTGTCTAAGAATCTTTGAGTTACTCCTTCAACTCTTTAAGTTCTGCGGGAGCCATACGGTACGGAGGAATGAAAATAGGCTGAGTGCCGAGAAGGAAATCAATCTCGAATTCTATTTCTCTATCAGGTGGGACCCCTGGGAGATCTTCCAGGAAAATATCGAGAAACTCATTAACAATGCTAACTAACTGAATAGTCAGAGTCTCGAACTTGAGGTCTTTAACTCGAACTAAGTGATAGATGCAACCCTTGGAAATCAACTTCCTAGCTTTGAGGTAGGATATGAAATGGCTCTTCGGAGTTACAGAACTCCCGAACCACTCAAAAATGGACTCGTCAGGAAACTGAAACTTGGCCACTCGGGTACGACAATCTATAGACGCATAGCACGAGTGAAGCCAATCTATACCCAGATAGACGTCAAAATCAACCATATCTAGCTCAATCAAATCAGCACATATGACCCGATGAAGGACAGTGATAGGACACTTCTTGTACACTCACTTAGCAATAATAGATTCTCCTACCGGGGTAGAAACCAGAATAGTTTCAGGAATCTGTTCAAGGTCCATCTCAAAATTTACAGCAACCAGAGGTGTCACATAAGAGAAACTCGAACCAGGATCCATCAATACATACACATCGAAATGAAAGACACGGAGTATACCAGTGACAATATCTGGAGAGTCCTCCTACTCTTGGAGAGGTGGTATAGCATAGAAGCGATTCTGGCCCGAACCGCCAGCAGTACTAGAAGAGGCTCCCTGAGGAATAACTGGGAAGACTACAGGAGCGGGGACACTGGTAGCCTGACTCTGGGGACGAGCATCTCGACTCCCCTGTCTAGCATATGGACAATCTCTAAGTCGGTGGCCCAACTTGCCACAACCAAAGAAACCCCTCTGATCAACAAAACACTCGCCAAAATGATCTCTACCACACTTGGCACATAAAGGAGGATGAGGTCTGTTACTTACACTTTCCTGAGACCTGGACGGGATAGGCCTGTTCCCCTGCTCCTGCCTGTTTCTAGGTGCAGGAGCACTAACTGAGGAAGGTGCGAGCATAAACGAACGTCTCTGGAATTGAGGTCGGTTCCCTCCATGGAATCTGTACTGACCAAATCCCTGCTTCTCTGATCTAGCTCTTTTATTCCCTCTTACTCTCTCCCTCTCTTTCACCTTATCAGCTTCAATCTGTTGGGAATGTATCATCAATCGAGAAAGGTCCATCTCCCTATTAAGCATAGCAGATCTACACTCTTTCACAATGTAACTCGACACGCCGGTCACGAACTTGCTCATGATGGTCCTGGAGTCAGCCATCATACTAGGAGCATATTTGGATAACTGATTGAATCTAAGACAATACTCTTTAACATTCATGGAGCCTTGTCTCAAATTCATGAATTCCTCTATCTTTGCTTCCCTCATCTCAAGAGGAAACAATCTATCCAAGAACGCATCCTGGAATAACTGTCAAGTCATGGGAGCGGCATCCTCCCCTCTACTCTTCCTCCACATCTCCACCCAATCATATGCAACATCTTTCATTCGATAGGCAGTCAATTCAACACTCTCCTTCTCAGTCACGTGCATAATCTGGGTGATCTTTCTCACTTCATCCAAGTACATCTGTGGGTTTTTACCTATCTTCGACCCATAGAACTCAGGTGGATTCATCCGCATAAAGTCACGAACTAGAGCTACAGCAGAATTATTCTCTTGTGGAGGCGGAACAGTAGACTGGGTGTAAGCTTAAGCATTGGCAGTAACTGCCTGGGCTAACGCCTGAAAAGCTGCCCAAAATTCCGCATGAGACATATGCTCGTTCAAGGGATCAACGGGTTGAGGTTGCTCGTTGTTTCTATGAGCTCGACGAGGAGGTATTTTTTGTTATAAGAGAGAACGAGTTAATCGTAGATAAAGAGACAGTTGTCGGCACGATAAACTTTAGAAAGAAAGAAATGACTTTTCCTAAAACGTCCTGTAGCCTTTTGCTCATAGATGCGGCGCGCTACACACCGATGATCAAGACTCTACGTAACGCGGCTTTTCAGACTCCCTAGGACCTAGGACTCCTTAAACCTTAGGCTCTGATACCAAGCTTTATAACGCCCCAAAATTTCCATTCCGAGACGTCACACGGTGCTTAGGGCTACACGTAGCCCCAAGCTAACCCTTGAAGCCAGACACTACCTCAAGGAACTCAATTTAACAATAGTCATGCAAAATAAAGAGATATATAACATCGGGTTCAAGAGAGATAATGGAGAATACTAAACTGTACAACCAAAGTATATATTGAATGTTTGTACATATTATCCCTCTAGTCTGACAAAGCCTCTATACATCAAAATCAAGGAGCCTTTGGGACAAACCCCCAACTGACTCAACAGTACTGAAAGCCATAATAACAAAATGATATCACAAAAATATACACGGTCCTCGAACCATGAGGACTCACCACTGAGAAAACGTAGTGAGGCACCCGAATATCGCTAATGCGGCTGCGGCTGAGTACCTGAACCTACATTACGAGAAAATATAGCCCATAGGAAAATATGTGGGTCAGCACTTTGAAATGTACTGAGTATGTGGGGGTGCATGCAACAATTTAAATATCATCATCAATTTCATGAAAATATGCATATGTACAATGATGGCTCACTTGGCTTGAGTTAGATTGAAACATACATTTCATGATCTCATAGTAAATAAATCATATGATAAAAATCTCATCAATCATCACAAACAACTCAACTCTTCAACTCAAGACTCGGAGTGACTCGGTAATTCAAGAAACTCAACTCTTATGGACATAGGAGGTTCTTATAACCGACATAAACCATGTGAGCTACATGGAGTC
The DNA here is from genome assembly GCA_030864215.1 of Capsicum pubescens. Taxonomy (NCBI): domain Eukaryota; kingdom Viridiplantae; phylum Streptophyta; class Magnoliopsida; order Solanales; family Solanaceae; genus Capsicum; species Capsicum pubescens. Next base: position 336,379,034 of record CM061548.1, read on the forward strand.
CAACGTTTTGCCCTCCTAAGGAGAGAACCCCACATTGACGGGAGCGTCGTACTCTTGCCAAGGAGTACAACCTCAATTTAGTGATCACAATCTCATACTAGGCCTCTGGCCCATAAATATCAATACCAATCCTACGGTGGCACGTAGTTTCGAGGAAAATACCATATTTCCCATTCGGTGCTAAATACTACTCCCAGACACAAGCTCAGAATGCGTTAGGAAATCCACCACAAACATCACAAGGGTCTATCATGAAGATCAAATCAACTCTCTTTCTCATTTATCAAATCATAATCAATTTGTGGATTCCTAACTCGACTCAAATCAAATCAATCTTTCTCAATATCAAAATGTATCAATTCATTAAATCATGGCAACATCAATAACTTTGAGGAAATATCAAGACTCATTGTAACAACTCAATATCATGAATCAATATACTCAATAATCCAATTTGTCATAAGGAAGCTTAAAGCTTGACACATATCTTGAAAGCACTTGAAATATCAACTCATGGTAGAAATATGAAATTCACAATATTAAATATCAAGTCATAACTTGGGAATAGTAAAATGATCATGTATAACAAAACTCGAACAATTTATATTCTCATAGTCTCATGATGAAGTAATTTGGGTATAAACCCACTTGCAAAATCATATAAATCCATAATAGAAATCAAAGCTTTGGGCACAAGAACGAAAGGATTGCTCTTGTTCAAAACCCCACATACCTTAATCTTTGAAATTGGATGAATTCTAGTGCTTGAGACACTATCCGCACTTGTAATAATGATTCTCGAAGCACACACTATGAGGAACTTGGTTCTTGAAGAAATCTTGAAGATTTATGGATGATTTTTGAAAGATTAATGTTCTTGAATGAAACCCTAGATATATTTTCTTAAGAGAATTGGAAGAGAAAATGAAGAAATTAGGGTTTGGATGGGGATTCTCATATATATATAGGGACCACCAAAAGATGGGAAAAGACCAAAATACCCTTGCAAAAACGTCCTTTAATTGCTGAAAAAATAGCTGACGACATTTGTGACAAGTCGTCAGACTTGTGACAAGTTGTCACGAAATGTCGTCACAAAAAGGTGGAATTTATGACTTTCTGCTTAAGGTTGACAATATTTTGTGACAAGTCATCACAAAATATTGGAATTTATGACTTTCTGCTTAAGGTGACGACATTTTGTGACAAGCCGTCAAACTTGTGACAAGTCATCACAAAATGTCGTCACATAGTTTCCAGGCTGACACGCTGGAATAAAATAGGTATAACTTTTTGCTCCGATACCGGACTTGAGTGAAATTGGTACCGTTGGAAAGCTAATTCAATTATCTATCTGTTGGTGGGTCATGGTCTAAAAATTTCTTAGTGTAATAAGAGATATGCTCGTTTGAAGTTGACTATGCCAAAATCCTTCTCAAGAATTCAATCGGTAAGAGATGTTTTGATTCACCTAATCGCTAGGACATCTTTGAAGCCTTAATACACATCACCCTTGATCAGAAAACAACCAAAGCACTATAATTTATTTCTCATGAGCTTGAGTCATGGTGACACTATTGGTTAGAGTTCTCAGGGTATTACAAAGACTAGAACTATCCAATGAAGAGAATTAAAGAAAGGGTAGAGAAAAACAAGCAATTACTTTTAGATTGTTATAAAATTAGTCTTTCTGGCTGTAAGAGATAATAAAAGCTAAGATTATAACTAATGGTAATAATCACTTCAACACTGCATTAAAGGGAGCCAACATCACGTAACAGTTATATGAAGTTATTGTTTCACAACTAAGAAGGTCATCTACTCAACATCATATTTTATGGTTTATCTGCCTGATCATAGATCTTGAGATTTTGAGTCCATCATAGGTATGAGCTAAATAAAATCACCAGCATTTTTATTGTGACCAATCATCCAATTCTCAATAGTTCCCTCTTCCTCTTAACTAAGCCCAGAACCGCCAACACAGTTTCAGAATTTTAAGCTTAAACTATGCAACATCAACAATTTTTTAAATGTTGTGTTTCAACAAACCTATAAACTTGGAGACGCATGACTGATACCCAGAGCCTCGTAAAGCCAAGCACACCGAAGCTAAGTATACATCACCTGAAATTGCTTAGTGTCCGAGGCCAACGATGCTCTTAAAAGTAGCATAAAGAAATGCTAACAGCTCAACAATAAGTAAACAGTTCATGACCGATCTCAGAAAATACTCAGTTAACTAGAAGGCTAACAACAAAAGTTTACACTTGACTACAAAGTGACTAAACAATTATGAATTCAAGTTGGCTTAAATCCCTTACAACCAAGTAATACATTACCTAAAAACGAACTTAAATACGTAACATCAACCGAATGATGGGTACCAATAGGACAGTAACAATGAACCTCAATTCCAAACTATATAGATCCTACCAACTAATAAAGCAACAATGCAATTAGTAGATTTGGGCAAAACAAACCTGAGGCGCGTGCCGGAGGAAAAGGGATTCATGATTGGGTCTGTTTTGAAACTATGAGAAAACTCGATCAGATCGTGGAGTGCTGACTTGTTGATTAATTCGCCCAGGGGTTTATTGAATTGCAGGGGTTTAGGTTTACAAACCCGTCTGTTTCAAACAATAAGCACCGATTTTCTATTTTTTGCTTGTCGCCGGTGGTAGGGATGCCTCTTCCTCGTCGGTGGTAGGGATGCAACAATTGAGATTTTGCTCAACCCTAAATATTTTTGTCCAAATTTTTCTCAACAACAAATGATAAGCACCGACCTTTCTATTTATTGAATTGCAGGGGTTTAGGTTGAATGTCTCTTCCTCAATGATAATATTTTATTTAGTTGATAAAGAAAACTTTTTTGATGACTAATGTTAATCTCAAAATATGTTTAAAGTTTTTATTCAAAAACTTATTTTGCTCAAAAAAATATTTTATTATTTTTTGATTAATGTTTTATGATTTTTTTTTTTGGTAATTAGAGATTGGAGGAAAAAAAATATTAGAGGGAATATAATATTTTAGTGTTAAAAATATTGAAGGGAATATCAGATTTGGGTGTAAATTTTTGAAAAGTTATAAGGTAACATTTGTAAATTATTGTTTTAAAATAATAAAAATAGCCACATTGTAAAAGTGTGACCATATTTGTAAAAGGCGTTGCCAATTATATAATAATATGGTAATACTTATAAAGTGTAGCCTATAGTATTAAAGAGCACGCTTTACGAGCGTTGTCAAAATTATTGTGGCTTGAAGCTAAAATTTAAAGCTGCATTTTAAAAGCGTGCCCAAAAATATTTTAGACAACACTTGTCAACTTAGTGTGGCCTTAGGCCAAAAATATTGTAGTGCCATATATGTGGATGACATGCTCTTATAACTGAGCAAGAAAATCAAAGCTTTACTTTAACAGACTTTTAAGATGTTGAATCTTAGAGAGTTAAGGTGTTGTTTAGGAATTGAACTTGCTAAATCAAGTTAAAGGGTAACAATGCGTCAAAGAAAGTATGCACTTGAGAGCTCATTTCTGAAACAGATCTATCAGCAGCCAAACCATCCACTACACCAATTGACAACTACATCAAACTTGCCTCTAAACAGTATGATCAACATGTTGGTAACCAGTTTGAGAATGATCAACTACTTGATCAAGGAAGTTATCAAAAATTGATATGAAAAAATTACTTTATCTAAAATTACGAGATCTGATATTACATATCTAATGGAAACTCTAAGTCAATTCCTTTAAGAACCAAAATAGTCTCATATGGATGTAACATTCATGATTATAAGATATGTTAAGTCACAATCACGACAAGACTTGTTGATGTATAGAATGTGCATTGATACAGTAACTACATACTGTGATGCAAATTAGACAGCTTGCCCTCTTACTAAAAAATTTGTGACAAGTTTTCTTATTAAGATTGATGGCTTTTTTATATCTTGGAAATACAAGACATGAACAATAGTTTTTAAAAGCTCAGCTGAAGCTGAGTACAGAAGTTTGAAAACTACAACAACGAAACTAACTTGAATACTGTGGCTACTAAAGGATCTTGGTATAATCATCACTCAACCAACTACAATTTTTAGTGACAGAAAAACTTCTCTATAAATAGCAGTTAATCATATCTTATATAAGAGGACAAAATATATTGAAATTGAGTGTCATTTTGTGAGAGAGAAAAATACAACAAAGTTTGATAACTACTTAATATATTCATACTACAGAACAACCAACAAATCTTCTTACAGTAATAACTACTCAATATATTCATACTAAAGAATAACCAACAAATCTTCTTACAAAGGGTTGACCAAGGTGCAACATGAACATCTCAAGAGCAAGCTAGGGGTTATTAATATATTCCCCACCTTTGCTTGAGGGAGAGTGTTGATTCTCACTTAGGGGTCGTTTGGTAGAGTGTATTGGAAAGTTAATGCATGCATTAGTTTAATGTGTACTATACCTTATTTGGTATACTTTTTCACCTTATGTATAACTAATACTTGCATTAGTTATATACTATATTGTGTATTGAGGTATGAATTACTAATACCTCAAAATTCATGCTATTAGCAATGCAATGGATCCACTGCATGCATTAACATAATTAAAGACACTATTATCCCTCAAAAAAAAATTCATATCTTTTTTAACATATATATGGAGGATATTTTTGTAAAAAAATAAAATTTTTTGTAGAAATTATTTAATTCATGTTATTTTTTAATACATCAAACCAAACACTGCATAAGAAAAATATAAGCATAACTAATGCAAGCATAGCTAACACAAACATAATTAATACAAGTAAAACTAACATATTATATTTTGCATTATTTTTATACACTCTACCAAATGACCCCTTAATGTAGATGATGTATAAGGGTTGTTTAGTCATTTTACTCTTATCTGATTGTTAGAGTAGTTAGTCAAATAATTAATTAGCCAATCAAATAATTAATTAGCCAATCAAATAATTAGCAAATGTGGAAGAAGGTTAGTTGTGAATACAGTATATAAGATCACACATCATGTATATATTGAATAGTGATACTGAGTAAAATTCTTTAAACATTTTTCCTCTCTTCTTCTTCTCTCTTTCAATCAAGAACTGTCAACTGCATGTATAGAATCTATATCATTTGCTAAATAACAATATAGTAATGTAAAAAAAAATAAAAAATAAAACCAACATTGTTTCTTTTATTTTTTTCTCCCTAAAACCTTTTCTTAACACTTTATTTTCTAATTTCCAAAACCAAAACTATGTCAGCGTTGGTGTTTCTTAAAGTGATTTATGTACTCCAGAGCAAGAATCTTTTTTAGCTTGGGAACGAAGTGATGTAATAGTATAATATAAAAAAAAATAAAGCAATAAATTAATTAAAAATGACAGAAAATAAATGGACGTTCGTTCCAGTGATACGATTTATTTGAAATGTTGTTGTACATTAAAATATTGTTAACACTGTCACACCCCCGAAGGAATCGAAATCGAAAGATCTTTTCAATTAAAATGACGTTATTAAATAAGGATTATTTTAATTACAGAGTCGTCACTTGAATTGAGTTATGGTGTTTCAAGTCACATTATTAAATCCCAAGTCAAAAGGAAATGACTCTTTATTATGATCTGCGAAAACGGAAGGCCGGGTAAGAAATTCTGTTGACCGAGGGGAAGGTGTGAGGCAACCCTCGAATCCCGTTATTCTACCACGATCGCTTTTATTGACTTATCATGACTAAAACTATTTTTATAAATTATGTTAATGCCTTGTTTCGCTCATTTTTAATATATTGAAATATCTATCTACGCCTTTTATATTAAATAAATTGGTGAAAAATAATTTTAAAAGCTATATATCAAGTGCAGTATTTAAATCTTTGAATTTAAAATGTCTCAAAAAGATGCGTATGCCGCATTCTTAATTGAGACAAATATTTTAAAATGTGCCTAAAATTTATCTAGTGTTAAAGACGTTGATTCACCACTTATAAATTCGCAACGATTTTTATCTATTCAAAATACTAATTAACTTTAATAATAAATTTAAGCAAAATTTCATTTAAGGTGATTAATTATTTTAACAAAAAATAATTCTCAAAACTTATTAATGACAATGAAATAAAATAATATATATAATAATAAAAATAAACGAAGTCCAAACTCTTTGCCTATTTTCTCTCTCTTTGGCGCACGTTAGTGCTTAACCTGCGCCTGCCGGAGATGGGCCGAGGGAGACCAAGGAAAGTGACAACACAGAACCATGCAGAGGAGATACTGCGAGGCGTTCAACTCAGCTCAGATAAAGCGGGGAAAAAGCTGGCTATTACGTCTGAAAGACCAACCAGCAGAGAGGTTACGCCACACACTACATCTGGAGAAGCACTGGGCACAAAGGAGAAGGAGGTAGCAAATGAGGGATGGCCTCCAATGGTACTAGCGCATACTGATGGATACTATGTTGTGAGATTTGCAAATGAAGAAGAAAGAGACCAAGCTTTATGTGCGGGGCCACACTACATACTAAGAAGACCTGTGATTGTCAAGCCATGGACACCAGAATTTAATTGTCAAGTCATTGTGGGTTAAACTCCCAAATCTTCCTCTAAGCTGCTGGAATGCAGTAGTTCTCAGTAAAATAGGAAGTAGTTTAGGGAAATCACTTTATGCAGATGAATGCACAACTCAGGTCAGCAGGATCTCATTTGCACGGATCCTTGTGGAGATGAATGTCACTAGACCTGTCCCCAAAAGTATTAAAGTGCAGGATCCAAGAGGAAACACTTTTGAGCAACAGATATGGTATGATTGGAAGCCTTTGTATTGTGAAAAATGTTTGCAGGTGGGACATTCATGTCATACTAAAGCACCAATTCAACCACCCACAAAAGTACAAGCAACTAAGGGATTAGATAAGGTATAGAAGACAAAATGGAAACCTGCAGGGGAGACAGTAAAAGAACTTGAACAAGTTAGTCAAGCTGATCAAACAACAGTTCAAGAAAGGAAGAAGGCTGTAGATGAAACAATTGCCAATAGAGAAGAATGACAAGTAGTTAGGAACAACTATGATAATAAAAAAGTTTACCAGGGAAATGACATAGACGAATTTATCTCGCCAATGGGTAATAATCCATATGAGATAAATCAGAGCAGTGGAATGGAAGTGGGAGATGTGGAGGAGTTATTTCAACCTAAACCCCTTTTACAAATATGCCAATGACATGGAATGTCAGGGGTCTCAATAAAGTGGTGAAACATAAGGAGATGAGGGTGTTTATAAGGAGCAATAAAGTGCATATTATAGCAATTAGTGAACATAAAGTTAAAAATAATATAACTAGTAATATTATTAACAAAATCCTACCAGGTTGGGGGTGGCATACTAATGCCTCTACGAATGCTCAAAGTCAATTATGAGTTGTCTGGAATACTGATGAAGTTGACTTCTTCCCCCAAAGAGATTCAGCTCAATATATACATGGTACAGTGAAGTATGTGGGATACAACAAGAAATTTCAATTTACTGCAGTATATGGTCTCCATACCATTGAAGCAAGGTCTGCATTATGGACATCTTTGAGAAACTTAGAACTTCCAATTACAGAGGCATGGCTCATCATGGGTGACTTTAATTCAGTATCACAGAAAGATAGAGAGGTAGGCAGCCAAGTTCAAGAATATGAGATCAGGGACTTTAGAAACTTTTATGGAAGACTGTAACATGTCAGAACTACCTTCAATAGGTAGGTCCTTCACATGGACAAATGGCCATGTCTACAGATAGGATAGGATTTTCAATTATTTTTTTACATTAAAATATAAATAACAATAATAATAATAATAATAATCACAAAAATCAAAATAAATAAATAATAATAATAATAACTAATTAACTTTTTTATATTTAAGAAAATACAATAAAAGTTTATACATAGCCTAAAATAATATAATTATGAAAATACTAAAATTGTTAATTTATTTATTAAAATTTAAAAAGAAATATATATTTTTAAAATTTTTGTATTATTTAAAAATAAACATAACAAATAAAATAAAAAATAATTTTTTTTCTTTTAAATATATATATTTTTTCAATTAAAACTTATTAAAAATAAAATAAATATCAGATAAAAATATAAATATTTAATATTAAAAAATAAATTAAAATTTAAAAAAAGTCAAAAATTACGTATCTACAAACACCATGTGGTCCTCTCTATTTGAATATGATGTTATAAAAATCACAGCACGCACATTGAAGTAAATAAATAAAATAATAGAGTTAGGTAGGAAGCTAAAAATTTAATCATGTAGACAAATTAATTAAAACTGACGTAGGAAAAAACAACCCAAAAATACACTAAAAAAGTGCAGAAAAAAATTGTGATGTGCTTTTCAATGCGTTCGAATCAGTAACCGAGCCGAGAACTGTATTCTTTTGAGAAAAAACTATTGATCCCTACTATGGCGTGTATGGTATAAGGAAAATATTTTCTAAATGATAGGATCAAGAATTATTTAGTTGTCCCATCAATAGACAGCAACAGGAAATTTATGATCGAATCAAATAATATTACTTCCTTTGTTTTATTTTAATTGACCTTTTTTCTAAAAATATTTGTTTCAATAAGAAAATTTTATTATATTCTTCTAATACTATCCTTAACGTTAAATTACTAAATAAAGTATATTTACTCAAATTTATATTTTCAAAGCATAATTAATAAGATTAATTTAATAAAATAATCCTCCTAATTAATATTTTCTTAATAGGTGTGTTAAGTTCATAGAGATCAATTAATATGAAACAGAGGAAGTATATAATATCAAAAGATGCAATGATCCGAGCGATCAAACTTGTATATCATTTAAAATAAGCTAGTTTTTTAAAATTTATTTTTAAATAAAAATGTTATTTTAAAAAGATCTTTATGTAATTTAGTATGTTAGTGGAAAGTAGGGGTGTGCATCGGTTGGTTCGATTTGGTTTTATGTGTTATTAGTTTGGTTTATCGATTTTCGATTTTTAAATATGCAAAATCAATAACCAACCAATAAGATATTTTCTTATCGGTTTTCGGTTTATCGATTTTTAGTGCTTAACGGTTCGATTTTCGGTTTAACCAATAAGAAAATACTCATAAAATAAAAATAGTAACAACTAAAATAAAAAAATGAAATCTTAGTTGCCACCAAAATCATACGCAATGCGTTTTAGTTTACAAGAATCTTCAAACTTGATCTGAATTTTAGTTCGGAAAAAAGCTGAATCCTAATTGTTGGAAGCTACTAAATGCTTCAAGCTTTCCAATATGAGAATACCCGAGCTTTGTATTGTGCCTTTGTTACTCTGAATAGGTTAATACTTTGTGAATCTCTGAATTGTGAATAAGTAGTGTGTGTGTGTATATATTAGTAATATAAATATTTATATATATAACACAAATAGGAGTAAAACAATAACTTAGTGTATCCTTATTGGTTTAACCGATAACCCAATAAGCTAAAACCAAAATCGAATTGTTTACTCAATAAATTTTTTTATAAAACCAATAAAAAATCGTTAACCCAATAACTCTATACCAATAACCCAATAACAATTTTATCGATTGAATTTATTGGTCGGTTCGATTTTTGCATACCCTTAGTGGAAAGGTCAGGGGAAGGGAATTGGGAGGTTGATGAATGGGGAGGAAACTGGAACTTTGCATTGCTAATGCTATTTATGAAACTTGTTTTTCTATGAAAGTTATTTTTCTTAAGAAAAAAGTAGAAGTTATTTTTCTTAAATAAAAGAAAATGTTATTTTTTAAAAATATTTTGACTAATCAAACATGAGAAAATTAAATTATAATTCTTAAAAATTATTTTTCTCTATACCAGTCACATCCTTAGGAGATGTTTGGCACATGAGATAATGATAATAATCTAAAAGTTAAATTTGAAATTAACTTTACTTATGTTTGATTTGAAGTATTAGTAGTTCATACAGAAAATTTTAGACTAAAATGATGGAATACTTCCCATAGAGAAGCAACGGAGTGAATCCAAACCATGGAGATTCGAAAAAGGGTCGAGCCACAAAGATTTATAGATACAGTTATACTTTACATTTCTGTCAATGACTATTTGCATGATTTGAACCCATAATTTTTTAATCACACGGAGGAGCCTCGAATCCAGACCACATGTTCACAGATTCAAGAGAAATCAGAATCAAATCTTGCGTGCGTAGTATACAATATATATTTGCCAAAATAAGTACTAGTACTATTTTTAAAAACTTTATACTAGTATCTAAATTTGTCTTATCTGATAGGCTCACATCCATTATATATGTAAAATTATCAAATTCATAGTTTGATGGTAATAGAGAGAGAGGTGAAGAAAATGAAGATGGAAAGTGCAGTTCCATTTATAGGAATGGTAATTCAGCAGTTAGCACAAGTTGGATTGATGGTGGCATGTGAAGTAACTTCAGTTGGCCTCACTACCTACACTTTTTTATTCTACTCAAGTGCCATTTCAACTCTCATTCTTATTCCACTTTCCTTCTTCTTCCATAGGTATGTATATCATCTCTTTTTCTCAAAGATTTCTTTTGAAGCTTGTTTGGATGGCGTACGATAAGTTAAGAATTCTAATTTATAACTTTTAAATGTGCTTAAAGTTATTTGACTTAAAAGCACATTAAATAAGTCAATTCAAATAATCTCTTAGTCATCACTTGATTTATTATACTATCCCACACGATGTTCAATATATTATCCCAAAATAAGCCAGAATCGACCATTAAAACAGGGAAATGTTTGCCTGCCAAATTTTTCCCCTATTAAGAATCAACGATAGAGTCGAATTTTTGACTGAGTGTTTGTTTGAATTGACTTTTGAATTTTGACTTATTTTTAATAGTTTAACCTAAAACATAAGCACTTTTTTAATATATTCAAACACTTTAAAAGTGTTTAAAAGTTATTCTGACTTTAAAACACTTAAAATAAACTGATTCAAAGCTCTAAGGCGTTCAATATATATGAAAAACTAATTACCTTTTGAATTTTTTAGTAGATTCATGTGTGAGAAATAAAATTTTCATTTAAACATCTCAATTAGAGTCGTGTTCGGTAGAACATCTTATGTGCTTATTCTTTACTCAATCTTAAATTTCGGGTTAAAACACATAATGTGTTGTCACTTGCACAAACGTCCGATGACCAAATCTAAGTAGATAAATAATTTTCTTTTAGCAAATTCAGATATTGTGCTTGGTATTTTTCTTTTTATTTATGTAAATTCTCTAATTTGAATATGCAGATCAGCTCTTCCACCTCTTTGGCCAACTTTTATCCATGGATTTTTCTTGCTTGGCATAATGGGGTATGTAAATTATGAGTGCCTCAACTAATTAGCCCAATAAAAGAAATTAAATACCTATTATTACTGTAGTTTCCTGATGCAAATGCTTACATTGGTTGGACTTCGATATTCCTCTCCACTGCTTTCCACAGCAATATTACAACTTGTTCCAGGTTTCACTTTCATTCTTGCCGTCCTTCTCAGGTTTAAATTAAATTTCACCTTTTTAATTTGGAAAAATACATGACGATGCTCTTTAATTTGATCTCAGCTTACATGACCTGTAACTTTATTTGAATGTACACATGTAGACACTTAAATTTATATAAAGTTGAATAAGTAGATACACACGTCCTCTGTGACATTTACATGACAATCTCACGCAAATTGTCATATAGATGCCACATATGATGTGCATGTCTACTTATTCAACTTAATACAAGTTGAAGTCTACTTGTACACACCCAACTTGGAACAATATAAATATCAGCTGAGACCAAGTTAAATGACAAATTTATGTATTATTCTTTTTAACTTTAACCTATCCTATTAAACTTGTCAAAAATATAAATAGATATTTAAATTTTTGTGTTAGGATGGAAACCTTCGAGTACAAGAGTTTGAGCACAGTGGCTAAAACTATTGGGACTTTGGTATCAATAATAGGTGCACTTGTTGCAACTCTATATAAAGGTCCTGATGTTTTGAATTCAACATTAACAAGTCTTCCTCAATTTCTCAACCAACCTTCTAACTGGGTCATTGGAGGTTTGGTTGCAATGATTGGTGCTCTAATAACTTCCCTATTTATCATTTCACAGGTAATCAGGATTATATTGCTAACAAATGTTCTTTTTCGCTTGGGTTTGGTACGATAGAAATCGTTTTTCATCAAGAGTTTTTTTTAAAAATAAATAAATAAATACATATATATATATATATATATATATATATATATATATATATATATATGATTTTTAATGTTTGGTTAGTGATGTGTTGACATTATATTAGAAATATAGACTTTTCTCATCGTGAATTGATGAAAAATGCAAGGGTATCTCGTCCATTAGGCCATTTAGGCGACCGCCTAAGGCCCCATGATTTTGGAGGCCTCATATTTTCATGTAAAAATAGTTATATATACTATATGTGTATATAAAAAATAATCTTTTATTAGCATTAAAAAGAAAGCGACTCGTATCTCTTAAAATATACATGGGAAAAGGTATAAATACTCCCCTGAACTTGTCGTTAAAATTGACTTTAGCACTTTAACTTTATCGGTAATTATTTACCCCCCTCCCTAAATAATTTTCGCGTGAATTCTATGTCACCCCGAAAACGTAATTCCACTCTCACAATGAAGATGTAATACACTCACCCCAAATCAGCGCCACGTCGAATTCACCTAAAAAGGAATAAAAATTATTCCCCCCAACCCCCTCCCCAATCTTTCTTCTACCCCCACCCTCACCAACTGCCACCCCCTACCCCTTTTTCTCTTGTTTAGCCCCCTCGCCCCCCCCCCCCCCCCCGCATTCAAAACTCTTTCTTTGTAACAATCTACAAATACTCCCTCCCCTCCCCCCACCCCCACCCCCACCCCCTCATTTTTTCTTCTTCAACTCTTTTTTTTTTTTAAATTATTTTTATCCAAATCTTTAAAATTTGATTTTTGAAAAACTATAATTGTAATCCAAAGAATTTTACTTCGAGGGTAAAAGGAACTAGAAGTAAAAAATATATTGAATTTTTTTATCAAGTTCGACTGTCACATTTGAGAAAAATTTTATTGGATTCAATTTTCTTTTTGCGATTTTCTTATTCGATTCAATCTCAATACGAATTTTTCAGTGTTTTTCATATGAGTATTTTCAATTTGTTCATCAAAACAAGAATTCAATAAATTTGAAATTAGTTTAGTTATTGAGAAAAATTGATTGTGATGGAATAAATTGAATTTTTTTAAAGTTATTTTTTTTATGAAAAACTGAACTTATTATAGAAATTCACATGAAAAAATATTTTTGATGTATATTTTTTGGAGTTGGTTGATGATGGTGGTGAAGAAAAATGGAGAAAAAGAAGAGAGGGATGGTGGGGTGTGAGGAAGAAAAATATTATTGGGCTGAAAAGTTAAAACTGGGCCCACTTATTTAATTTTTTTACCTTTTTTAATTATAACTTGCTTTATTTATTTATTTTTGTCCACGTCAGCCTTTAAGGGGGTGATATAATTCACGCGAAATTTGTTTGGGGGAGGGAGGGGGGGGGGGGGTTAAATAATTATCTTATCATAAAAAAAGGAAACAACTGATCATTCATTATTACTATCATATTGTGATTGTTTGGGGCATGAGAAATAGAAGAATTAGTTGAGGAAAAAGTGAAAAGTGTAACTTTTTGGTGATCAATATAAAAAGGAAAAAAGAGTCAAAAATGCCCCTCTACTTTCATAAATTGATTATATTTGTCCTTAGTTAAACTTTAGGGTTAAATATACCCCCGCCGTTACTAAAGTATGCAAATATACCCTCTATTTAACGAAAGTCCACACGGACTAACATTTAGCTGACATGGACTCCACGTGACATGCCATGTCAGCGCCCCATTTTTTTCACTCACACAAGACCCCATTTTCCTTATCTTCTACACAAAATATACATACACAACATACCCATATACACACACAACACACCCATATACACACACACATCCATAAACACCATACACACACTCACTGATTTAGACTACACACACAGACCCAAAACAACAATAGCGAATAACAGACCACGCCCGAACATCGACATGAAACAAAAATTCAACTACGACAGAACCAATCCTTGCTTATGCGATCTGGTCGCCGAAATTGACAGAAAAATAGTTTGTATTGGTCGTTGTCGAATCGCCGGTGAGATTTGGTCGCCAGAACGAGCTCGGGTGTCTCGCTCCTTCACTCGCTGCTTCACTCTCTCTCAAACTCCCTCTCTTTTCGCTCAATATCTCCTTCTCTCAATCGGATATGTGTGAACTGTGAGTGTCTTCTCTATGTGTGCGTTGGGAGCAAGAAAAGAAAAAGAGTGGAGACTCTTCCAAAAATTCTATGGGTGTTTGCATTCCTTTGGAATATTCTGTGAAAAATGAGAAAATAAAAAAAAATGAAGAGTGTGTGTATGGTGTATATAGATGTGTATGTGTGTGTATATGGGTGTGTTGTGTATGTATATTCTGTGTAGAAGAGAAGAAAAATGAGGTCTTGTGTGAGTGGAAAAAATGTGGCGCTGACATGGCATGCCATGTAGAGTCCATGTCAGCTAAATGTTAGCCCATGTGGACTTCCGTTAAATAGAGGGGTATATTTGCAAACTTTAGTAACGGCGAGGGTATATTTAACCCTAAAGTTTAACTAAGGGGAAATATAACCAATTTATGAAAGTATAGAAGTATTTTTGACCCTTTTCCCTATAAAAAATACAGCTATTACACTTATTCTTTACTTTATATTTACCTTTTTAGTTTTTCCTCTAACACTTATTATTTATCATTGGCAAAAAAGAGACATTATCATATTAGTGTATTTCTTTGGCTTTTTTTTTAATATTATATTCTTCAATCCTCATTCTTTATAGACTTAAAATCAATTGATCAAATTCTATTTTGAGGAAGAAAACGAGTAAAAATATACTATATATATATTGTGTTTTTTAAATTTCTTTTTTAGATTTTTAAAAATCATCAATTTTAAAATAGTCAAAGTTATTTTACAATCAAGCAATTCATCTCTTAAAATAAGTTCTATTATTTTACAATCAAGTAATTGATCTCTTGAAACAAGTTCTATCTCTCTATCTTTTATTAGTTTTTCATATTTTTGTATATTAACAATTCATATGTGTAAAGTGTCTATAAATTCTTTTAGACTTTAGTTAGGTCAAATAAAAAATATGAATCTGATTATTCAAAAATTTAAAAAAGAGAGAGAGCGAAGTTGACTTAATACAATCACAAAAGGGGGCTCTTATTGATAAATTTCTAGTGAACAATAAAAATATTGAATTGACAAATTCGGAAGAGTGTTCATTAGATGAACAAGTTAGTAATTTAGTTGAGTTAGATAATAATAATAACATAGGGATTTAAGATGAAGCCCCTTATTAGAGTTTCGTCTTAGATCTGCGATATGATTGAGACGCTCCTAGAAAAATATGTGTTATAAATATGTTTTTCTCACACATTTCTCACCAAACCAACTCAATGAAAAAATGTGTAATGTGTGAATAGATTTTCATTGAAACACTCAAAAGCTTTCTAATTTTCTTTGTGTGAAAAATCTACTAATTTTCTTTCACCGTCTCAATGCAAATATTTGTGAGAATAGCCGCTAAATATTTTTTAGTGGGACATTTCAATGGGAAAATAATGATATTTTCGTAGTATGGTGAATGTATTGGAATATCACATCGGATCGGGAAGAGAATCATGGCTTCTTATAAGGCTTGAACAATTCTTCTCTCTTTGAACTAGTTTTTTGGAGTGTGATTTAGGTCCAATTAGATCTAATTTGACATTGTATTAGAGTCAGAGCCGAATATATTCTCGATCCTTGAATGTCATGCTCCAGACCAAACAACTAAACTTTAGATAAAAAAAATGTCTGAAACCCAACGTACGGGAGGATATTGATGAATGGAACGAATACACAAGGAACAGGAAGAGAACTATTGGCTCTTAACAAGGCTAGTCAATTTTCCTTCTTTTAAATTGGCTTTTAAAGTCTTTTTTGAAGATATAACTATTATTATAGCAGCAAGTGGGATTCTACTATCAACATCTGCTTCATCCTTAAGTAAAAGTCTCGAGTTCGAGTTCTAAATATAAATAAAAATCTTCAGTACGCGACCGAATTAGTTGAAGCTCCTATGCGAATACCGAATATCATGTGAGAAACTACAAAAAAAAAAGTGGGATTCTACCGAAATTCTTTTAGTATGAAAAATTGATATCAATGACTAATTGTTTGTTAGAGCAAATGATATGAAAATGACAGTTCTACGAAAAATAACTTTCATTCATAAGTGGAGAGAAGTATCAGTTTCCTCCTCCGATCATTTATGACGAAAAATATTTTCATATCTTATAGCCAAACATCAAAAAATATTTTCTTCACATACAAAAACATCCATCGTACCAAACACATCTCAGTCAAAACAAAAAGTGAAATGATAATTTTTTTTTATTTTTTTTTTATGTTTTGCAGGCATTTGTGCTTAAGAAATACCCAGCAGAGCTGATTGTAATGCTATATTATAGCTGTGGTGTTACACTTCTAAGTCTTGCTACATGTTTAATTACTCAAAGAGACTTGAGTTCTTGGATCATTAACACCCAGCCCGAAATACTGGCTCTCATGTACTCGGTAAACTACTCGATCCCTCCGTCCAATAATAATTGTTCATGATACTAAAAATAGATGTCCAACAATAATACTTGTTTAGTTTGAAAAATCAATGAATAATTTATTCATTTGTGCCATTTTACCATTGGTATTAAATATTATATATTATTTGATGCATTTCTTGGGGGTGCATCGATAACCAGGAAGCTCTAACGTTCTCTCTCTAACGTTCACTCTGCGACCTAACGTTCACTGCGCCTGAACCGTACAGCTCGCGTTGACTGGCCAGTTGTCTCCGACGTCAGCGCCGGCAACAGGTAAGGTACTTTTTCCCCTTGTTCTCTCTCTCTCCCCTAAGCTCTCCCTACCCCTTCTCTCTCTTCCATCCCTTCTTGCACTCTCCCCACTGCTATCGCCGGCGAGATTAGGGGTTCCCGCCGGTTCAACTCCGGCAACGGTGTAAGGGGGCAGTATCGGTCATAACAGGTTGGGATGACGACATACAGCAGGCCAGCAAATTCCAGACTTGCGGCAATAGCCAGAAAAAGCTTCGGTAAACTCCGGTGACGCATTGGCAAACTGCTTGCCGGCGACTCTATTCCGGCAACCAGATTCGACTCCAAAATTATCGGAACCAGCAACACGCAGGAGTACCCCGGTGACATCTAAACTTTGATATTTAGTTATTTCTTACCGTTTCGATTCTTTGTATTACTCTGTTGCTTGTGATTTTTGTTTTGACGGGCTGCTTTTGTATATTGGTGATAGTGTTGTATTATTCTAGATATTAGGCCGAATAAAATATTTTGTGCGTGCCTTCTGTTTTCTTACTATTTTCCTATTTTCTTATTTTTCTACGGTTGTTTTGTTTGTTTGTCGGCTTGGGGTTTTTTCATTTTTTGAGTGGTGGCTATGAAGATTGATGGTGGAATAGGTTCATATCCGAGGGAGCTGAGGTTGAGGGTTGTTTTGGGTGGGAGTGAAGAGGGAAGGGTAGGGAGGATATGCGGTCCAGGTCGGGTGGTAGGGTTAGGCGGGAGGCGAGAGAAGATAGGTTAAGGGTAGGGTCTTAGAATATAGGTACTCTTCAGGGTAAGTTCGTAGAGCTGGTGAAGATTCTTAAGCAGAGGAGGATTAACATTACATGTGTTCAGGAGACTAAGTGGGTAGGGTCTAAGGCTAGGGATGTGGATGGGTACAAGTTGTGGTACTCAAGGAGTGAGAGATGTCGGAATGGAGTAGGAATTTTAGTGGATGAAGAGATTAGAGAGCAGGTGGTGGAGGTTAAGAGGATTAGTGATAGGGTAATGACGATTAAGTTGGTCATTGGGTTTTTTTTGTTGCATGTGTGTAGTGTTTATGCGCCACAAGTGGGTTTGGAAGATTGGACGAGGTGGTGAGAAGCGTGCCTAGCTCTGAGAAGATTGTCATTGCGGGAGACTTTAATGGGCACATTGGGGCTCTTCCGGGAGGTTATGACGATGTGCATGAAGGTTTTGGTGATAGAAATGGTGAGAGAGCTGCTCTGTTGGATTTTGCGAGGGCTTTTGGGTTGGTGGTGGTGAATTCAAGCTTTCCAAAGAAGGAAGATCATCTGATTACTTTCAGAAGCGCGATAGCCAAGACTCAGATTGACTTTATGCTGCTTAGGAAGGGGGATAAGGTTTTATGTAAGGACTGTAAAGTCATTCCGAGTAAGCATCTTTTGAACCAGCACTGGCTTTTAGTGGTGGACTTGATTATCAAGAAGAGTAAAAAGAGAAGGGTCGGGGAGGGTTGACCTAGAATTAAGTGGGGTGGCTTGACGCCAGTTAGTGCACTGGAGATAAGAGAGAAGGTGGCAGGGTTTATGGTGTGGGAGTGTAAGGGGGACGTGGATGTTAGATGGGATAAGGCTGCCAGCTGCATCACAGAAACTGCTAGAGAAGTGTTTGGTGTTTCGAGGGGGCAGACAGGAAGGCATAAGAGGGACTGGTGGTGGAATGAAGAAGTTAAGAAGAAAATGAAGATTAAAAAGGGGGCGTATGTTAAGTTGATTGAAAGTAAAGATGAAGAAGAGAAGCGGGTGAATATGGAGGTTTACAAAGTGGCAAAGAAGGAGGCTAAGTTAGCAGTTACGACTGCTAAGATAGCAACTTTTGAGAGCTTGTATGTAGGGTTAGAGGAGAAAGACGGGGAAAAGAAGTTGTATAGGCTTGCTAAGGCTAGGGAGCGGAAGGGTCATGACCTCGACCAAGTGAAGTGCATTAAAGGGGAGAATGGTAGAGTTTTGGTGGAGGATGTTCATATTAAGAAGAGATGGCAGAAGTATTTTCATAGACTTTTGAATGAGGAAGGGGACAAAGACATTGAGTTCGGGGAGCAGGAGAATTTGAAGGAAAGCCGTGATTTTAGTTACTGTAGACGTTTTAAGGTGGAGGAGGACAGGGAGGCTATTCGTAGGATGAGAAGGGGTAGGGCGACGGGGCCCGACGAGATTCTAGTGGATTTTTCAAAGTTTATGGGTGGGGCAGGCTTAAGGTGGTTGACTGATTTGTTTAACTATATTTTTAAGACTGAGAGAATGTCTGAGGCTCAGAGATGGAGTACGATGTTTCCTTTATATAAAACCAAGGAGGACATTCAGAGTTGCAACAACTATAGGGGTATTAAGTTGTTGAGTCATACTATGAAGATTTGGGATAGGGTGGTTGAGCGGATATTGAGGAGGATCATGTCCATTTTGGAGAATCAGTTTGGTTTTATGCCTGGTCGCTCGACGATAGAGACAATCTACCTAGTGAGGATTTTAGTGGAGCAGTATAGGGAAAGAAAGAAGGATTTGCACATGGTGTTCATCGACCTAAAGAAGGCTTATGACAAAGTCCCTAAGGAGGTTCTTTGGAGATGCTTGGAGGTGAAAAGGGTTCCGGTGGCGTACACCAGAGCTATTAAGGACATGTACGATGGAGGAAAGACTCGGGTGCAAACTGCGGGAGGAGATTAATGCACTTTTTGATCGAGACAAGGTTGCATCAGGGTTCGACTCTTAGTCCGTTCCTATTTGCGCTGGTGATGGACGTGTTGAAGCAGAGTATTCAAGGTGAAGTACCTTGGTGTATGTTATTTGCAGATGATGTAGTGCTGATTGATGAGACGCGGGGGGTGTGAATGAAAAATTTGAGGTATGGAGGCAAACCCTAGAATCTAAGGGGTTCAGGTTGAGTAGGTTCAAGACGGAGTATTTGGAGAGCAAGTTTAGTGACTTAATTCAGGAAGATGAAGTGGTGGTGAGGTTGGATTCCCAAGTTGTATGTAAGAAAGATAGTTTTAAGTATCTTGGGTCTATGATTCAGGGGAATTGTGAGATTGACGAGGATGTCTCTAATCGTATTGGAGCTGGTTGGATGAAGTGGAGGCTCACCTCTGGAGTGTTGTGTGATAGGAAGGTGCCCCTTAGGCTTAAAGAAAAATTCTATAGAGTGACAGTCCATCCAACCATGTTGTATGGAGCGGAGTGTTAGCCTGTCAAGAACTCCCATATTCAAAAATTGAAGGTGGCGGAAATGAGAATATTGCGCTGGATGTGTGGGCTTACAAGAGGGGATAGAGTTAGGAATGAGATTGTTCGGGAGAAGGTGGGAGTGGCTTTGGTGGAGGACAAGATGAGGGAAGGAAGGCTGAGATGGTTTGGGCATGTGATGAGGAGGGGCGCGGATGCCTCAATTTGTAGGTATGAGAGGCTAGCCTTGGATGGGTTCAGGAGAAGTAGAGAGAGGCCAAAGAAATACTGGAGAGGGTTTATTAGACATGACATAAAGCAGCTTCAGCTTACCAAGGACATGCCCCTAGATAGGAAGGTGTGGAGGTTGCGGATAAGGGTAGAAGGATAGGGTGAGTACATGGGTTATAGCAAGTAATTAGGAGAGTCCCTGTTTAGCCGGGGTAGTAATCGTAGGACTGTGTCGATAGGTAGGAGCCGCTAGTCAGGGGAGACTGGGTGTGGTGGGTGGCTTTGGTCTGTGAGTGTAGGTTACTACTAGGCAGGTACCCTATTCCAGATTTCATTTTTCTTATTTCTTATAGCTTATGGCTCTTAGTTCCCCTATCCTGTATTGCTCTGAGTTCTATTTTACTATTTCTGATTCTTTACTTCTGTTAAGCCACCCATCCTACTTCACGTTTCAGTACGACTTTTTATTTATTTATCTTGAGCCGGGGGTATATCGGAAACAACCTCTCTACTTCTTCGGGGGTAACGGTATGGACTGCGTACATTTTACCCTCCCCAGACCTTACTGTGTGGGAATACACTGGGCTTGTTGTTGTTGTTGTATTTGATGCATTTCTCAAAGCAATAAATTTATTATATCCAAATAGTGATATAATGAAACTATCCCTATAATTTATTATTCAGAAAAGGTATAAATATGTTACGTTCTCGAATTATAATAAATGATACGTATATACCCTCCTTCATAATTTGGGTACACATATGCCCCTACCGTTAATGAAATGGTGCATATATGCCCCTCAAACTAACAATAGGGGCATATGTGTACCCAAAGTATGAAGGAGGGTATATACATACCATTTATCATAGTTCGGAAGTAGATTTTTTCCTTTCTTATTTTATTTTTGAATCGCAAATAATTAACCCAAACCCACTACCTGACTCAATAAACCCATCGAACCCGATTTCAACCAACCCGACCTCTATTTTTTGTTCCAAACCCAATACTCCCTCTATTTTTTTCCTTAGACGTGAACCCCAATCAAATTGCAGTGATTGGCCGTTGCTGTTAGTTGGTGTTTACTGGTTGGACAAAGTGGAGATTAGGCCATTGGTGCATGGCCGGAGCTAGGGGTGCGATGATGGTTCGCCGATGGGGTATTTTTGATTCAACGGAGGCATTGGCTATGTGGTGTTGCCTGGTGGTGGGTAGTTTGTTCCGTTGGAATTTTGCTGGGAATTGAAATGTAAGGGGCTCAATTTGTTTGGTGTTATTTTTGAGTTATGCGTTAATGAATTTTTGTTTTGAAAATTGATAGTAGTAGGTGTTACTTTTATGTATATATCTTTATATAATTGAAAACAACGCGTCTGTTAAATTGACGTCTCTTGGGTTTTAATTAGGACAGGGTCGGATAGTGTTTTAGGTTAATTATTTTTAAAAACTTATTATGAAAAAAAGACAAATATATCTCCAAACTATGATAAATAGTACGTGTATATCCTACGTCATACTTTATGTACACATATGCCTCTATCGTTAGTGTAGGGGGCACATACGTAACATTTCATTAATGATAGGGGCATGCCAAAGTATGGTGGAGGGTATATGCGTACCATTTATCATAGTTTGAGGATATGTTTGTCCCTTTTTCATTTATTATTTTGTAAGGCGTACGTCAAGTCAATGGTAGACGAGTATTGTTGAATGGAGGGAGTAATTTAGTACATTCAATTCATCCCAAAATCCATACTCATATGGATAACACAGTGTTTATGTTTATATATATATATATATATATATATATATATGATCATATAGAAAATGTTTATTTAATCAACTTACAAATAAATGTGTTATTTCTTCTAAAGAAGAGCATTAGAGTAACTGGTAAAGTTGTTGTCATGTAATCATGAGGTTAGAGGTTTAAATTGTGGAAATAGCTCCTTATATAAATATAAGGTGATGTTACGTATAATAGATAATAGACCTTTGTGGTCCGTTATTTCTCGAACTCCACACATAATGTTGCCGGAGAAAATAATTGCACTGTTTCTACTGCTTCTAAAAGAAGAGAAATAAAGATAGTAGATGTGGGCTAAAAATCATCAATCATATTGGGCCTTATCATCTGTACGTGTCTTAGGGTTATTTTTATTCTTTCCATTCATGTATATATTTAGTTTATTTTTTTTATCTTCAGAATAAGTTAGAGGTGGTTTAGGCAGAATATTCTAGAATGACAACTCACAATATTCTTTTAGGTTTTCCTTTTTTAGTTTTTCTTTGTGTATAAATACGATGGTAATCTGTATGGTATGACACACAATAATACGAAGAGAATTTTCAATTCTTTCTCTTTCATTCTTTGAAGTTTTTCTGTTCATAGTATCAAAGCTTCTACAAAAGCATACATCTTCTTTCTGAATTTCTCTCAAATCATGTCTAATACTACTGATGATTCTTCTTTATCAACACCCGTTGAAAAAATTGGATCGGCAACATCTCTACAAGTGGACAATTGTCATCTTTATTTATTATCTCCTTCCGATAATCCAGGTATGTTGTTGCTAAACATAACTTTTGATGGTAGTTGCTATGGAAATTGGAAAAGAGGAGTGCTTATCTCTCTCTGGCTAAAAACAAGCTTGGATTCATCACTGGAGATTGTAAATGCCCGGCTGAGGATTCACCACTGTTTGAACAGTGGAAGAGATGCAATGACATGGTCATTGCTTGGTTGTTGAACTCTCTTAGCAGGGAAATTTCTGAAAGCGTAATTTACTCCCAGACAGCTAGGGAGCTTTGGATTGAGCTAGAGGATAGATATGGTCAAGCCGATGGAGCGAGGCTTTTTCAGCTGCAAAGGGAGCTCAATAATGTCAGTCAAGGTACTAATGATATAACAAGCTATTTTACCAAATTGAAAAGAATTTGGGATCAACTAAAACTCCTAAATACCTTTATTAATTGCTAATGTACTTGTGATTGTGGAGCAAAGACTCATAATATTAAAATGAGTGAAGACCACCAACTAATACAATTTTTAATGGGTCTTAATGATGCTTTTACTGGTGTGAGAGGAAACATTCTTATGATGAAGCCTCTTCCCAGCACTGCTCAAGCTTACTCTATAATTTTGCATGAAGAATCTCAAAGGGAAGTTCATTCTAATAATTCTCTTACTAATGACTCGTCCGCCTTTGTGATTTCTGGACAAAATTTATCTACTACTAAGAATTCTGGAGAATACAGGGCAACGAGACAAGTAGGAATTTCAAGTTTTGAGAATAAAAAGAATGATCTATTTTGCAAATATTGCAAGAAATCTGGACATCTCAAAGAAGACTGTTATAAACTTGTTGGTTATCCTGCACACTTTAAGTTCAACAGGTAGAGAAAAAGAAATTTTGGGAGTTATTAAGATAATGCAACCATTGAATAGGACTTCAACAAAGGAGGAACTATCAATGAAATAGTCACCAATCAAGGATTCACTAATGAGCAGTGTGAAAAATTGATTCAGATGTTCAGAACAGTACAAACAGGTTCTACAACAACAACTTCTGAGGCCAGTGGAAATCTGGCTGGTATGCATTATGGTTTTCATGTCTTTACTTTTAGATCTTTATTTTCTAAAATTACTAACCACATTTGGATCATAGATTCTGGGGCATCTCAGCACATGATATTTGATAAATCTTTATTGCACAATGTCTTAACTCTTTCTTATCCAATTTTAGTCACTTTGCCCAATTCCTTCAAGGTGAAGGTGGACTGTGTGGGAAGTCTACACCTTACTCCTGAACTTGAAATTCATAATATGCTTTTTGTACCCGCATTTAAACACAATCTACTCTCAGTTTTTCAATTGTGTAATCAATTTGATTGTGACGTTATCTTTTCTAAATCTACCTGTACAATGCAGGCCCCTTTTTTGAAGAGGAATCTGGTTCTTGGTGATATTTCAGCAGGCCTCTATGTGATGAAGGATAACACATCCCATATGCAGCTTATTCCTCAGAAATCTTTATCTCCAATTTCTTTGAATTCTAGTCTAGAGTTTAAGTCTAGTTTGTCTCCTAAATCAATCTGTCAAAATAATGATATTGTTTTAAGTAATGGTTATGCTGCTCTTTCCAGCAGAAATATCAATAAAAATATTCTTGGTTATTCAGCTTCTTCCATTACTATTTTGTGGCACAATAGATTAAGACACTTGAATTTTGATGCTATGAAGCACATACATCAGCTGAAGTTAAATTGTCGTGAAAAAATGGAGTTTCCTTGTTCTATATGTCCTATGGCGAGACAAACCAAACCATTTTTTTCTAAAAGTACCATTGGAACAAAGTATTGTTTTGAACTAATCCACATAGACACTTGGGGGCCCTATAAGATTCCTACATATAAAGGAGAAAGATATTTTTTAACTATAGTAGATGATTTCTCAAGATGTACTTGGACTTTTCTTTTATCTACTAAGTCTAATGCATTCCCTACTTTATGAAATTTCATATCTCTAATTGAAAAATAATTTTCTACCAAGATTAAGAGCATTCGATCTGATAATGCATTTGAATTGGGAACAGGGAATGATCCTAAAGAGTTTTTTCACTCAAAGATTATTTTACATCAAACTTCTTGTGTGGAAACACCACAACAGAATGGTGTAGTTGAGAGAAAGCATATACACCTCTTGGAAACATGTTGAGCTTTATTATTTCAGTCTCAAGCTCCTAAAAGATTTTGGGGTGATTGTCTTCTCACCGCTACATATTTGATCAATAGATTTCCATCCTCTATATTTAAACAAAAATCCCCTTATCACGTTTTATTTGGAACTGTTCCCAATTATAATTTTCTTAAACCTTTTGGGTGTTTATGTTTTGTATCCAGTCTTTCCAGAAACAGGGACAAACTTAGTCCCAGAGCTTTCCTTGGAATATTTTTGGGGTACCCTTTTGGAAAAAAAGGCTACAAAATTTTCCAGCTACATAACAATCAGTTCATTATTTCAAGAAATGTCAGGTTTGTCGAAGATATTTTTCCTTTTGCCTCTTCTAAACCTATGTCCACATTATTTCCTCAATGTTTTCCCACCGTAGATATAGAAGATACTTTGGTGTTTCCTCGTCCATGTACTATTCCCAATGCCAATGACTCTCATGATCTCTCATCTTCCTCATCTACTTTATCTTGTCCTTCTCCTATTGGCTCTACAGATGTCACTCCAGTGTTACCTTCAGAATAGGGTGCTTTGTTGCGATTATCACAAAGGGTTCCTCAAAGACCTAGGTATTTATTAGATTACATTTGTGCAAATTCTTATTCTGTCATTTCTCCTAATCCACTTTTTTTTTTCATTACATTGTTCCTCTTTTTCTGCTTTAACTACTTCTAATCAGATTTTAGTTAATTCAATCTGTCAAATCAATGAACCTTCCTCCTATGCTCAAGCGATAATGCATCTCGGTTGGAGCACTGCCATGGCTAATGAACTTGAGGCTTTAGATGTCAATAGTACTTGGGACATAGTCGAATTACCACATGGAAAGAAAGCATTGCCTTGCAAATGGGTGTATAAAGTGAAATTAAAGTCAGATGGTTCTTTAGAACGATTGAAGGCTCGTTTAGTGATTCAGGGAGATACACAAAGGGAAGGGATTGATTACACCAAAACTTTCTCTCTCATGGTAAAAATCACTACTATCAGATGTCTTTTATCAATTGCGGTAAAAAGGGATTGGAAAGTTTGCCAACTTGACGTAAACAATGCGCTTCTTCATGGCGATCTTGATGAGGAAATATACATGAGATTTCCCCCCGGATTGACACCATCTTCTTCCAATCATGTGTGTCGACTACGTAAATCGCTTTATGGGCTAAAGCAGGCATCTCGTCAGTGGTATGCTCGTTTATCTTCTGCCCTGGGCACTAGAGACTTTCATTCTTCTCTCAACGATTACTCTTTTTTTTTTCAAATTGACAGGGGATCTTGTGACTATTTTGGCCATTTATGTCGATGACATATTGATCACTGGAAACAATACAAAAGAAATTTGTGAGATCAAAGGATTTCTACATTCTGAATTTAAGATAAAAGATTTGGGAGAAGCCCATTATTTCTTAGGAATGGAATTAGTACGAGAAAATGGAGGGATGATCATTACCCAGAGGAAATTTTCCTTAGAACTTCTAACTGAATTTGACTGTGAGGGTTGTCACACTGCTTCTACTCCTTTCGATCCAAGTTTTAAACTTTCTTCCACCTCTGGTGAGCCTCTATCAGATCCAACATTTTATCGGCGACTTCTGGGAAAGCTAATTTTTTTGACCAATACTAGGCTTGATCTAGCTTATACTATACAAACTCTCAGCCAATATATGCAGAATCCTTGTACTGGACATCTTAAGGAGGATTATCATGCTTTGCGTTACCTAAGCAAAGATCTAGGATTGGGGCTTTACTTGTCTCCAGATCCTTGTTTTAAAATCCAAGCATTTTGCGACTCCGATTAGACTACATGTTCAGATTCACATCGATCTGTTAGCGGTTTTTTTTAGTCTTGGGGGTTGTCCAATTTCCTGGAAATTGAAGAAACAACCAATTGTTGCACTCTCTTCTGCCGAAGTTGAGTATCGGTCTATGTGTCGCCTTGTCGCTGAAATTACCTGGATTGTTCGTTTGCTTCAGGACTTGACTGTTAATACCTCCTTCCCAGTGCCCATTAGTTGTGATAGTAAGACGGCCATTCATATTGCTCAAAATCCCTTTTTCACGAACGAACCAAGCATATTGAGCTTGATTGCCATTTCGTTCGTGAAAAACTCCTCGACGATCTTATTTCCTTATCTTTTGTTCCTTCTTCTTCTCAGCTAGATGACCTATTCACTAAGGCATTGGCAGGGCCTCTTCATCGATCTTTATTGCACAAGTTGCAAGTCCGATCACCGGCCATCAACTTGAGAGAGGGTGTTGCCGGAGAAAATAATTGCACTGTTTCTACTGTTTCTAAAAGAAGAGAAATAAAGATAGTAGATGCGCGCTAAAAGTCATCAGTCATATTGGGCCTTGTCATCTGTACGTGTCTTAGGGTTATTTTTATTTTTTCCATTCATGTATACATTTAGTTTATTTTTTTATCTTCAGAATAAGTGAGAGGCGGTTTAGGCAGAATATTCTAGAATGACAGCTCACAATATTCTTTTAGGTTTTTCTTTGTGTATAAATACGATGGTAATCTGTATTGTATGACAAACAATAATACTAAGAGAATTTTCAATTCTTGCTCTTTCATTCTTTGAAGTTTTTTTTTTCACATAACATGAGCTTTAGTGCATTGGATTGCCCTTTTAAAAAAATATATATAAATAAGGTAATAATTACATAGTCAGTCGTGTTATTTGTGTAGCATGTAATTTGTCTTATTCTCAAAATTACCAAAACTTACCTTTTTATTTTGTTGGATGACCTGATAATATAAAAACTTCTTCGATCTAAAAATGTATATATAATTTATTATTATTATTATTATTATTATTATTATTGTTATTATTATTATTATTATTATTATTATTATTATTATTATTATTAAGTAAAACATTTTATTTAGCAATTGATCACTACATAGCAAGGGAAATCAGCAACCATGGACAGAGAAGCCCCATGGTTTACTGAACACACAAAAATCTAACATCTATCTAAACCTAAGTTGCTCGGACTCTCTCCAAAAATGTTGCCGCATCTGTGTCGGATCTTTCAAAAATACACTATTTTTGGAGGATCCGACACGCACCCGTAGAAATTTTTGAAGAGTCATGAACATAGCTAGCATGTATTCCCCATACTCCTTCAGTCCCACAGTATATATTGAACCACTCCACTCATAGCTTGTCTTTTTTTTAACATAGGTTCCACAAACACTTACCTATAGCCGCTTTGTTTCAGGTGTAGACATCCAAAAAATTCAAACCTCCACTATATTTGGGACAACATAACTTTTCCCAAGCAATCAAGGCTTTCTTTGAAGCTTCAGCAGATCCTGTCCACATGAATCTTCTGCATATACCCTCTATAACCTGTACAATCTTCTTAGATAGACAGAAAACTTATGACCAGAAAATTTGTATTGCAAATAGAACACTCTTGATCAGCTGAGCCTCCCAACATAAGAAAGAAACCGTGTTGTCCAACTGGTTATTATACTCAACATCTTGTCAACAAGTGATTTGCATTGCACCGCAGATAATTTCTTAGTGCTTAAAGGCACCCCAAGGTACCTAAAAGGCAATTCACCCTTTGCAAATTGAAGTTCCTACAAAATATGATCCCATGAATCTTGTTTAACTCCTCCAAAATATACAATACTCTTTCCAGTATTTGCTATTACGCCTAAGGCATGTGAAAACATCTCCAAACAGGAATGCAAGCACTTCACAGATTTCAAATCACTCCTGCAAAACAACAGGAAGTCATCAGCAAAGTTAAACTGTACAATTCTTTGTGGTCTGCATCTAGGATGATTGTGAAACTCTACATTATTGTGTAAGCTCTTAAGTTTCCTGATGAGGTAAGTACAAATAGATAAGGAGACAGTGGATCTCTTTGCCTAATTCCCCTCTTAGCATGGAAAGGTCTAGTGGATTTCCCATTAACCATCACAGAGTAAGTAACAGTTGTAACACATTGCATAATCTATTTGATTACCAAGTCAGGGAATTTTAGCTCTATAAGAACCTATTCTAAGAAAGTCCACTCCAAGGAGTCATAAGTCTTATTCATGTCCATCTTAATCATACATATCTTTGAGATACCCTTTCTACCATACCCTCTCACTAACTCATGATTGAGTATGATATTTTCATTCAATGCTCGATCAGGTACAGAGGCTGCTTGATTAGTATCCACCAAGAAATTCATCACCTGTTGTAGCTTTGATGTAATTGCCCTGAAAATGATCTTATAGATAGTGGAACAACAAGAGATAGGTCTATACTCACCAATTGTTGTAACATTATCCACCTTAGGTATAAGAGTGACTGAAGTGTAGTTAATAGAATTATACATTTTACAAGTGCTGAAGAATTGCAAAACTGCACTAGTGACATCTGTTCCCACCACTGACCAGGCTTTTTTTTTTAAAGAAACCTGCATTATTATTTTCAAAATAAGAGGGTTGTCTTTATGTGTTAGTGCAGGCCGTGTTTGGAAGTGTATTCCAACTGAGTATAAACTCATGGGTTGTGAAGAGAAGAGGACCTCTCTTTGTAGTCATGTTTCATCCACTTGGTATTGTGTTTGCAATGGCTGCTAGCTTATTCATGGGTGAAACTATCCATGTTGGAAGGTAAATTACACATGTTCTTTTTACTCTCTTTTTGTAAGACTCTTTCTAGTGAAAAAGTTAGGCACGAATTTAAAATTTTTTGGGCGCAAATAAAAAATCTTACGAGAAAATGTTAAAATTTATAAATATTAAATGACAGTTTAGTATTTTCTCGGTCCGAAAATATATACTTGTACTTTTAAAGTATGAACCAAATCTAAATGGCCCATAAATGAGCCAGAAAAATCATTGACCTTTTTGTACATGAATCATCTGGTGGAGTATATAAAAATAGTGTACTAATAATGCTTACATTATTGATGTTTGTATTAGTTATACTTACATTAGTTATGTTGATATTTTGTTTATGTAGTGTTTGATTTGGTATATCAAAAATGACATGCACTGCATAATTTTCTTAAAAAAATTTATTTATAAAAATATCCTCCACATATATGATGAAAGGATGTGGAAAAGTTTTTGAAGGTAACTAACTGTATCTTTTAATCATTAGAACCCCTAGCATACTTGTATCTTTAACCTTAGAACCCTTTGCATTACTAATACCTTAATATCAAGTTATACTTAAGTTTGAAAAAATTATAGTACTAAATAAGGTACTAGCGATACACAAAGTTAATGCATGCATTTATTTTTTATAATACATTATCAACGATCTCTAATTGTTTGGGTGCAGTTTGGTCGGATCAGCCATAATTGTACCTGGATTTTACTCAGTGATATGGGGAAAAGCTAAAGAATGGGAAAAGAAGACGAAGAGTTTTGGATCAAACAACGAGAAGATGTCATTATTACTAGACAAAACAAATGATCATGAGGTTAATCTATGAAGGCTCATACTTTTGCTTATTGGAAGATTTGTTTGGGTTGCTCAGATTCCATCATGTTGTGCATCTGAAATGCTCTTTGGGTATTGTTATTTAAATTTTATGTTATTCGCCTTGAAACAACTTTAAATATGTGGCGTCTCAACTTTATACAAAAGACCTTTTAACCCAAACAATCTGTAATTCAGGCTTACGGCTAGGTGGATATTTGTGTAGTAACGATTTATCGGATAGCTTTTAAGTATTATTTCTAATACAAGTTTCTATTCCACCATTTCTAACACAACTTTTTTTTGTTTCTCACCCGATTGAAGTTCGATTAATTTAAATTTACTTTGAATAAAATTTATTTGAGAGTAGCATTTTCTACTAGAAATATTTTCATATTTAAAACTCAAAATTGAGATCTCTGATTACTTATACAACTTTAGTAATTACTACATTCTATATGTTCTCTTTCTTTTCTATTTTTTCTTATTTGTGAAACTAATTGGTTTCGTCTTGTAGCACATTTAGTTGACGAGCAGGAAATTACATGAAATGATCCTTATAGTGGGTGACTTTATTTTTTTATCCCTCATAAAAAAAGTCTTTGGAAATTAGTATTTTTTTCCTTTTTATGTATAGGACAAGTACATTGTTGTTCCTCTAACCTCAAATATTTTTATACCTTTCATGCTCATTTGTCTCTCAACTTCTATTTTTTTATTATTATTATTTTTTCTTTTCTCTTTTTTTTTCTTGTTTTAATTTTAATTTATTTTTCTTATTTTAATTCATTTTTCTCGACCTTTATTTTTTTATTTTTTAGTTTTTCCTTCTCTTATTTTTCTCAAACATTATTTATGTTTCATTTCTCTCTTTTTCTAATTCTTTTGTATCAACCATTATTTTTTTCTGTTCTCATTCTATTTTTGTTATTTTTCTCAAACTTTTTTTTTTTTTTAACCTATATCTTTTTTCTTGACCTTTTTATTTCTTCTCTTTTTCTTTTCTTTTTTTCTCGATCTTTATTTTTTCCTCTTTCTTTCCTTCTCTTTTTTCTTTTTGCTCGACTCATATTATTCTTTGCTAATGAACAGAAAGTTGGATAATTCTCAAAGAGTATCTTCTTTCTTTGATATCGAAGTAAACTTAAGGGCGTGAAAGTTCTTGGTTTAAGTCTTGCCTCTAAGATAAAAGTTATAGAACATCTCATAAATCTAGACACAATGTGGTTGTGTCGACTCTTGCCCATGAGACATAACTTCTTGTTTGAAAGTCCTTGAACAAAGTTTTGCCTCTAAGGCAAGAGTTATAGAGCATCTCATAAGTCAAGACACAAATGGTAGTGTCAACTCTTGCACATGGGGCGTAACTTGTTGTCTAAAACTTCCTGGGCCAAGTTTTGTCCCTAAGGCAAGAGTTATTGAGCATCTCATAAATTAAGATACAATGTGATAGTGTCAACTCTTACCAATGAGGCGTAAAATCTTGTTTGAAAGTTTATGTGTTTATTCTTGCCTCTAAGGCAAGAGCTGTAGAACATTTCATAAATCAAGACACAATATAGTAGTGTCAACCCTTGCCTGTGGGGTATAACTTGTTTCTTTGGCAGACTAAGTCTTGCCTCTGAGGTAAGAGTTATAGAACATCTCATAAATCAAGACATAATATGGTAGTGTCAACACTAATCCATGGGCATAGCTTATTGTTTGAAAGTCCTTGGGCTAAGTCTTGCCTCTAAAGCAATAACTATAGAGTATCTCAACAAGACACAATATGGTATCGTCAACTCTTGGTCATGGAGATTAGTTTATTGTTTGAAAATCCTTGGGCTAAGTCTTGCCTCTAAGGTAAGTATTATAGGGTATTTCATAAATCAAAACACAATCTAGTTGTATCAATTCTTGCCTATGGAACATAATTTGTTTAAAAGTCCTTCGGCTAAGTTTTGCCTCTAAGGCAAGAGTTATAGAACGTTTCATAAAGCAAACACAATGTGGTAGTGTCAACTCTTGTCCATGGGGCATAACTTTTTATTTGAAAGTCCTTAGATTAAGTCTTGCCTCTAAGGCAATAGTTCTAGAACATCTCATAAATCAAAATACAATATGGTAGTGTCAACTCTTGTCCATGAAATATGACTTGTTGTTTGAAAGTTTTTGGGCTAGATCCTATTCTCATAAATAAATAAAAAATTTACACATTGTAGATAAAATAATTTAATAATTACACGGTATGATTAATGTTTTAGAAAATTACAATTCATAGTTAATAATTTTTAATAATTACATGGTATGGTTAATGTATATATCAAAGGCAAGTAAAACTTTCTCTCTCATAATTAGTTTTTTGTTTTATCTCTTAGCTGATTGGAGTGTTTAGCGGCAATAGGTCATTCTTTTATCTGACGTTTTAGCGGCAGTACGTATTCCTCCTAATTCAACAGATCTCAAAGTTTATTTTAACATATATCAAATAATATTTTTCTTTCTATTTCTTCTTCCAAATTTTTTATATTTTGTGTTTTTTTCTACACATTCGCTGTATTTTTTCATAGAAGATTTTCTTAATTCAACTTAATTGTTATCTATTGTATATTATGTGTGCGTATATGCATAAGCTATATATTAATTGTATATATGATGTAATTGTATAAGTCGTATATGTACAAGTCAATTGTATAAGTCGTATATGTATAATAAGTCATACATGTCAATTGTATATGTCAATTATATAAGGCATATATGTATAAGTTGTTAATTGTATATGTACATCTAATTTCTTTTTTTTTTTTCAATTGTATATCTGAATGTTTGTATATTATCATGGTGTATATTAAATAACTATATATCTGTATATATACATTTTGCAGAATGTATATTGAATGTGTACATATAATTTTACATAGTGTATATACAAATATACAAATTATTTTTTTAATTCAATCGTTATTTTTTTAATACAACTAAATTGTTATCAATTGTATATTATGTGTCAATTATATATGCGTATATGTATAAGTTGAATATTAATTATATATATGATGTAATTATATAAGTCGTATATGTATAAATCAATTATATAAGTCGTATATGTATAAGTCAATTGTATAAGTCGTATATGTATAAGTTGTTAATTGTATATGTACACCTATTTTTTTTTCAATTGTATATCTGAATGTTTGTATATTATCATAGTGTATATTAAATAACTATATATCTGTATATATACATTTGTAGAATGTATATTGAATGTGTACATATATATTTTGCACAGTATATATACAGATATACGATTCTTGAAATTATAAAAAATAAAAGAATGAGAAAGGGGAGAGAGATGGGAGAGAAAAGGAGGAGAGAGGCGAGAAAGAGGGAGAGAAAGGGAGGGATTTAACGTATATCTATGTTTTGTAATTATGAAAATTTTACCTATGCCTTGTAATTATGGACTAAAAGTTACCTATATTTGAATTTTTGCCGATCAAAATACAATGTGATAATGTCAATGTTTTTTCTCATGGGGGGGGGGGTAACTTGTTATTTGAAAGAAATTGAAGAAAAAAAAAGAAAAATAATAAAAGTTGAGAAAAAAAATGAAGAAAAATATTTTTAAAAGAAGAAATATCAAAGAAAAAAAAGAAAACATAATAATTGAGAGAAGAAAAGGAAAACACTAAAAGAATAAACGTTGAGAAAAAAAAGATGAAACAAAAAATAATGGCTAAAAAAATTTAAAAAGAAAAAAAATAATGGCTCAGGAAAAAATTAAAAAGAAAAAAGAGAAAAGAACAAAGAAAAATCAAAGAAAAAAAAAAAGAGAAAACATAAAAGTTGAGAGGAGAAAACGAAAAAACATAAAGGTTAAGAAAAATTAATTAAAAAAATCAAAGTAAAATTAACAAAAGAGGAAAAAAATTAAAAATTGAAAGATAAATAAGTATGAAAGATTACGAGCCCACCAATAATTTTCTTCCTCGTCAATGATTAAGGCCTTAAAGCACTGTGTCAACAACCTTATAATTTAATTATTTTCATTTATTTTCTGATGCAATTAAAAAAATGAAGACATAATTTTCAACGTAATGTCCCACCTATTGTAAATAATTTATTTCTTTGGTGGATGTTCACATACTACACATACCATTGTTGCTACACATACTACACATACTTTTTAGCATGTAAAGTTTGTGAGTGTATTTTCACATAGTACACATATTACAGATACTATTGCCTATAAAAGGCATTGTTTACTACATTGTAGAGACACACCAAAAAAGAAGAAGAAAATAAAGTCTTTTCTTATATCTATAGGTCTCTCTCCCCTCCTCTTTTGTTTTAGTTTATTTCAGAATATTTATTTACAACACGTTATCAACACGACTCTACTCCTTTTCAAGTTTTCAATCCGTCAGATATAATCAACTTACTTGTCTTGAATATTGTAGTTTGTTATTTTTCTTTTATCAAAGTTTTGATTTTAACGTTAAAGTTACACATGAATTTTTTTTCATGTTATTGTATTGTTGTCTAACTTCATTATTTTTATGATAGTTTTCATCATGTCAAACTTGTCGAAGCTTGAGTTTGTGGCACTTGACATCTCCAGAAAAAATTACTTGTCATGGGTTCTCGACGCTGAGATTCACCTAGCTGCTAAGGGTCTTAGTACTACTATTATCCTAGATAATGCAGCGTCGAGTCAGGACAAGGACAAGGATATGATTTTCCTTCATCATCATCTGGATGAAGGACTGAAGGTTGAATACCTTACAGTGAAAGATCCACTTGAATTGTGGACTGATTTGAAGGGAAGGTATGACTACCTAAAGGCCACGGTACTACCTAAAGCTCGTTATGAGTGGATACACTTATGGTTTCAAGACTTTAAAACCGTTGTTGAATATAATTCTGCTATATTCAGGATTGTTTCCCAATTGAAATTATGTGGGGAAACTATAAATGATGAGTACATGATGGAAAAAACACTAACTACTTTTCATGCCTCAAATGTGATATTGCAGCAGCAATATCGTGAAAAGGGCTTTCAGAAGTATTCTGAATTGATCTCATGCCTTCTAGTGGCTGAACAACACAATACCCGTTTGATTAAAAATCATAAAGCCCGTCCCACTGGAGCTTCTCCTCTATCGGAAGCAAATAGGGTACAAGCACATGGCCAGCCTAAAAGACGGCAAGATCGGGGTCATAATAATATGTGTGGACGTGGCAATGACAGGGGACGATATAATTATCGTCATGGTGATGGTAACCAAAAAAGGGAGAACCAAATGGGTTCCCAAAGTAATCCTTCAAGAGGTAATTGCCATCGTTGTGGCATGAAAGGCCACTGGAAGAATGAATGTCGGGCGCCTAAGCATTTTGCTAGGCTTTATTAAGAATCTTGCAAAAGAAAGAGAAATAGAGATGGAACCTCTTCTAATGCCCGAATGGAGTCACATTTGACTTTCAAAAATGATGATGAGGCAGGACCTTTACAAAAATATGATGACAATGTTGAGGCAAACTTAGTCTTGAAAGATAATGATTTTAATGGCCTTGATGATATAACTCATTTGGAAGCTGAAGACTTCTTTGGAGATCAAAACTAAATCTTGATCAAGTTATTGGGGAAATAAATAATGTTCTTTTATTATGTTTTTTTAGCATGTTTTTCTATTATGTTGTTTTTACATTTCAAAATAATAATAATAATAATAATAATAAGTATTTAAGTTTTATTGTAAGACTGTGAGATTTCACATTTCTTATCATGTATTTTTATTTTGTGAAAATAATAAAATTTTCCCAATCTTCAACTGGATTCAAGATGAGTAATAGAGATATGTGTCTTCTTGATAGTGCTACAACTCACACTATATTAAGAGAAAAGAAATATTTCTCTAATTTAATTATGAAAATGGCTCATGTTAATACAATATCCAGTAGGACAAAGTTAATTGAGGGTTCTGAAAGAGAGACCTTATTACTACCCGGGGAACAATATTGACCATTGATAATGCATTATATTGTAGTAAGTCTCAAAGAAACTTGTTAAGTTTCAAGGTTATTCGAAAAAATGGCTATCACATTACCATTGCAAATGAAGGAAAAATTGACTATCTTTATATTACTACAAGAGAAAATGGCCAAAGCCCCCCCCCCCCCCCCGAACCTTTACCTCAAATTCCAACTACACACTTATACTTTGAGGGATCCTATGACCCCCTTGAACTATTTTAAAGTAGAATATTTACACCCTTAAAAGCTCATGCCCAAATATTGTTTCAGGTAGTGAGCTGCACTCGCTGCCACACCATTTAAAATTTTTTTATCTAAAAAATAATTATTTTACTTTAATTATTTTAATCTCAATCCATTTTCCCCCTTTCTCTTCATCTTCTTTTCTTCAATCTCAATTCATTTTTTCCCTTTCTCTTCATCTTCTTTTCTTCAATCTCAAAAGCCAAAATGAACTCATTAAATTTTCTTTACTTTCTCTTTCTATCATTTTCTTCAATTTTAGAAATCAAAGAATACCCATTTGTCAATCTTTTTCCTTTTTTTTTTTTTTAATTTATCAACTATGAAAATTGATGTTGAATCTATGATTGTACAAGATCTTTGGTGCTGATTTTTTATTATTTTCTGTGAATACCCACCTAATTTAATTTTTTTGAATACCCACCTGATTTGGTGCTGATTTTTTAATTTCTTGAAATTCAAAAAATGTGTGTTGCGTGTGTAAGGATTGCAGTTTTTCAATTCCAGTGAAGTACGTGTGTGTGTATTTTTCGTCCCTTATGTGTGTGTAAATTTGTGTATGTATCGAGTCGGCTGTGTGTTTTTTGTCAATGAAAAAATAAGGAGTGATGTGTGTTGTTTGATCTTTGTTGTCGGTGAATAATTGCTCATGTTGGTTTGTTATCGATTCTTTGGTTAGGAACTGTGTGATGAAGTCAAAAATAATAAAAAACATCGAATTAAAATTTTTTTGACAACCTTGAAGTGGGAAACAATGACCATATCAATTATTAAATTTCCGACGATCATAAATCCGAAAACAACGAACAATGTCAATTTCAAAATTTTCAACGACCTTGAAGCTGGAAACAATGAACAATACTGAATTTAAAATTTTCTATGACCTTAAAGTCGAAAACAATACACAATTTTAAAATTTTCGACGATCTTGAAGTCAGAAGTAATGGACAATACCCATTTTAAAATTTACGACGACCTTGAAGTCGAAAATAATGGACAATATCGATTTTGAAATTTTCGATGATCTTGAAGTCGAAAATAATAAACAACATCAAATTTAAAATTTTCGACAACCTTGAAGTGGGAAACAATGAACAATATCAATTTTTAAATTCCGACAATCTTAAATCCAAAAATAATGAAGAATACCAATTTTAAAATTTCCGATGACCTTGAAGCTGGAAACAATGAACAATATCGAATTTAAAATTTTCAATAACCTTAAAGTCGGAAATAATAGAGAATTTTGAAATTTTCAGCGACCTTCAAGTCGAAAACAATGGACAATACCCATTTTAAAAGTTACGACGACTTTGAAGTCGTAAATAATGGACAATATTAATTTTAAAATTTTCGACAATCTTGAAATTGGAAACAATGAACAATACACATTTTGAAAATTTTGACGAATTTGAAGTCGAAATCAATCAATTTTGTGCTTGGAGATGAGAAAAATGATAAATTAATTTTCGATGCCATTGATGAGTTATTGGATGCCATTGTTTGTAAGAAGAAGAAGAAGAAGAAGAAGAAGAAGAAGAAGAAGAAGAAAAATGAAAAAAAAAAGAATAATTAAAAATGAATAAAGAAAATAAAAAAATATTAAAAAAAATTATTCTCACTCTCTTTAAAGAGAGTGAAACACTCTCTCTTGCCATGTCAGCATTCAAGGGGGTAATAATTTCACTTTTAAATAGTTCAGGGGGTCATAGGACCCCCGCAAAGTATAAGTGTGTAGTTGAAATTTTGACTAAAGGTTGGGGGGTAATAGACCATTTCCTCTTACTACAATAAAAGATGGAGAAAAATTTGTGCATGAAAAACTACCTGCACTTTCTTCTGGACTGTATCATACAAGTATTTATATGGTTGAATCACATGCCATAGTAAGTAAAAGGTTTACAGATCGTAATGGTTTTATCATTTGACATGATCAGTTGGGCCATCTCGATTTTAATATAATGCGCATAAATATTGAGAATTCACATGGACATACTTTGAAGAATTAAAATATTCTTCAATCAAAGGAATACTCTTGTGCTGCTTGTTCTCAAGGAAAGTTGATTATTAAACCATCAGTAGCTATGATTGGGATTGAATTCGCTGCATTTTTGGAACGTATACAGGGTGATATATGTAGACCAATTCACCCTTTGTGTGTACCTTCCAAATATTATATGGTATTGATAGATCCATCTACAAGATGGTCATATGTGTGCTTATTACCAACTCACAATGTGGCTTTTGCGAGATTGTTGGCTTAAATAATAAGGTTAAGAACACAATTTTCAGATTATGCAATAAAGACTATTCCTCTTAATAATGCGGGTGAGTTTACATCTCAGTTCTTTAATGATTATTGTATGTCAACTGGAATAAAAGTTGAATATCCGATTGCTCATGTTCACACTCAAAATGGTCTAGCAGAATCATTGATCAAACGTCTTCAATTGATATCTAGAACAATGTCAATGAGGACAAAACTTCATGTTTCAACATGGGGGCATGCTATTTTGCATGCAGCAACACTTGTGCGCATAAGGCCAACCAGTTATCATAAATTCTCCCTATTACAGTTGGTTTTTGGTCAAGAACCAAATATTTTCCATCTTAGAATTTTTAGATGTGTGGTATATGCTCCAATTGCTCCACCACAACGCACAAAGATGGGACCCCAAAAAAGGTTGGGAATATATGTTGGGTATGAATCTCCTTCTATTATAAAATATTTGGAGCCTATGATAGGAGATTTATTTACGGCAAGATTTGTCGATTGTCATTTTGATGAATTAGTATACCCAACATTAGGGGGAGAACATAAGCAACTGAAACATGAGATAGATTGGAATGCATTATCACTATTTCATTTGGATCCTCAAACAAATCAATATGAGCAAGAGGTTCAAAAGAAGATTTACTTGCAAAATGTTGTAAATCAGCTACCAAATGCATTTACTAACCTTTCAAGAGTTACTAAATCTTATATTCTAGCTGCGAATGCTCTAGTTCGGGTTGATGTCCCAATAGGACACGTGGTCAATGCAAATGAGTCTAGGCCACATTTGAAACGTGGTAGACTTATTGGTTTCAAGGATAAAAATCCTCGAAAAAGAAAAAAATTAAATGATTAGAATGATCACGACATAATGGCATTCGCTTAAAAAGAGTCTCAAGATCTAACAAATGATAAGATCACTGAGGAGGTTAAAATACCTAAAACTAATGAGAATAAAGAAATCTCAATAAGTTATGTCTCGACGAGAAATAAGTAGAATCGAAATAATATTGTGGTTGACAATATTTTTGGTTACAATGTTGCTACTGAAATAATGCAACAAGATGAGGATTTGGAGCCAAAATCTATTAATAAATGTAGACAGAGAAATAATTGGCCAAAATGGAAGGATGCAATTCAAGCGAAATTGACTTCACTTGAAAAACGTAAAATTTTTGGACCAATAGTCCGAATATCTGAAGGTGTCAAGCCAGTGGGGTACAAATGGGTTTTTGTGTGAAAGCAAAATGAAAAGGTGAAGTCTTAAGATATAAAGCATGACTTGTGGCATAAGTTTTTTCGCAAATGCCTGACATTGACTATGCGGAGACATATTCTCCTATGGTGGATGGAATTACCTTCAGATATATAATAAATTTGGCAGTTCATGAAAAACTTGATATGCGCCTAATGGATGTTGTCATGGCCTATTTGTATGGCTCATTGGACAGCGATATTTTTATGAAAATTCTAGAGGCCTTCAAAGTACTTAAAGCGTATAAAAATTCGCAAGAAACTTGCTCAATAAAGTTTCAGAAATCCTTATATGGATTGAAACAATCAGGGCGGATGTGGTATAATCGTCTTAGCGAATATTTGCTTAAAGAAGGGTACAAAAATAATCTTATTTGCCCTTGTGTTTTTATAAGAAGGTCTGGATCTGAATTTGCAATAATAGTTGTTTATGTTGATGACTTGAGTATCATTGGCACTCCCAAGGAGCTTTCAAAAGCTGTTGAGTGTTTGAAGAAAGAATTTGAAATAAAAGATTTGGGAAAGGCAAAATTTTGTCTCAGCCTACAGATTAAGCATTTGACAAATGGAATTTTTGTTCATCAATCAACCTATACTGAAAAGATTTTAAAGCGATTTTACATGGATAAATCACATCCATTGAGTGCCCCAATGATTGTGAGATCGCTTGATATAAACAAAGATCCATTTCGACCTCAAGAAAATGATGAAAAGCTTTTTGGTGATGAAACTCTATATCTTAGTGCAATCGGGGCACTAATGTATCTTGCCAATAATACTTGACAAGATATTTGTTTTGCAGTAAATTTATTGGCAAGATTTATCTCTTCCCTAACTAAAAGACATTAGAATGGTGTCAAGCATATACTCAGATATCTTCGGAGAACCATTGACTTGGGATTATTTTATTCAAATGAATTCAAGTCAGAAATGATTGGTTATGCAGATGTAGGATACTTGTCTGATCCACATAAGGCTCGGTCTCAGACGGGTTATTTATTTACATATGGTGGAACAACTATATAATGGCATTCAATGAAGCAAACATTAGCTGCAACTTCTTCAAATCATGCAGAAATCATTGCCATTCATGAAGCGAGCCGAGAGTGTGTTTGATTGAGATCAATGACTCAACATATTCAGGGAACGTGTGGATTTCCTTTGAATAATGATATTCCAACTACATTTTATGAAGATAATGTTGCATGTATAGCTCAGTTGAAGGGAGGTTACATTAAAGGAGACAGAACAAAACACATTTCACTAAAAAAAAATTTCACTCATGATCTTGAGAAGAAAGGTGAAATAGTTGTTCAATAAATTTGTTCAAGCGATAATTTAGCAGATATGTTCACTAAAGCATTGCCAACATCAACCTTTGAGAAGTTGAGAATAAGATTTGGATGCGTCGTCTCCTAGATATTAAGTGATGTTTTTATCAGGGGGAGTACATACGCGCTGCACTTTTTTTTTCTTAACCAAGGTTTTTGCCCATTGGGTTTTCCTGGTAAGGTTTCTAATGAGGGAGCAAACAAGGCATATTACAAACCGTTATGTACATCTTATTTTCTTTAGAATTTCTCTTTTACATGAACAACCAGGGGGAGTATTGTAAATAATTTATTTATTTGGTGGATGTTCACATACTACACATACCATTGTAGCTACACATACTACAAATACTTTGTAGCATGTAAAGTTTGTGAATGTATTTTCACATAGTACATATATTACACATACTATTGCCTATAAAAGACATTGTTTACTACATTGTAGAGACACACCAAAAAAGAAGAAGAAAACAAAGTCTTTTCTTATATCTATAGGTATCTCTCCCCTCCTCTTTTGTTTTAGTTTATTTCAGAATATTTATTTACAACACCACCAATATTTTCTTTCATTTCTTTTGTCCCATTGTCACACCTCTATTTTTTTTTGCATCCAACCCCAATAGGGAGTTGGTTTTAGAGAAAGTGGGTTTTTCCAATTAAAGTGACGTTTTAAAAAAGGATTATTTATTTTACAGAGTCGCCACTTGGAATTGAGTTTGGGTGTTCCAAGTGACCTTATTAAATCTCCAATCAAAGAAAATGACTCTATATTGTTAGTATGCGAACTATAAATTCGGATAAGGAATTCTGTTGACCGAGGGGAAGGTGTGAGGCATCCTTCTAATCCCGTGATTCAAACACGGTCGCTTTAATGACTTATATCTGGATTAGATTAATCTTTTGGATTTATAATATTTGTTATCCTAAAAGTGACTTCTATTCCGCTTTTATTTATTTTTGAATATATTTAAAACTGTATTGATGTGTGGCTTACCGATAGTAGTACTTTTCGGCCTTACCACGAGTTTTGATATATTTCTCGCGCCTTTTTGGCATTTATGAATCGTCCCATTTTTCCAAGTATAGATAAGCACCGAATAGGTTTAGAATCTATCCAACTTAATTAGATCGACTTTAAAATAGTATGTTGATTTTATTATAACGAATGGTCGGTAGCAGGGCTTTCCAACTTCATCGTTAACTTTCTCTTGTATGTTAAACCTTAATTTTCTAAATATCAAGATCCTAAATCATTCTTTTTCAAGTCCTCTCTCTTGCAAATGAGTTTTTCCTCTTTTTTTTATGCAATGAAATTTAGAATAAATATATATCTCATCTTACTCCCTTACCACTACCAAAAAATGCATCTTACCCACGATTTATTAGCCACGGTTACAAAAACCGTGGCTAAATTAACAAAAAATTTAAAATTTCTCTACACATTACAGATTGTCGCAAACATATCGTGGCTAAACAGGGCGGGCAAAATATTTCATTCCCTCCCTTTATTTTTTATTTACCCCCAAAATTTTCCAAATACTTTATTTTCCCACTTTTATCTCCCTTCCCATCCAAAAGATTAACATCCCCCCCCCTCAAAACTCAATGCTCCACACCATTTAGCCTTATACTATCTATAATTGGACAGATACAATGATACCCAACTTTAATAGTAGCTGAATATTCACGAAATCAGTTCTTCTGAATATTAGTTCTTCAATATTTCTAGCTTCAATAGTAACGAAAAGTGGTACAAGTACTTCTTTCAGGTAACAAATCAT
This sequence comes from Capsicum pubescens, assembly GCA_030864215.1. Classification (NCBI taxonomy): domain Eukaryota; kingdom Viridiplantae; phylum Streptophyta; class Magnoliopsida; order Solanales; family Solanaceae; genus Capsicum; species Capsicum pubescens. The sequence continues at coordinate 336,422,601 of CM061548.1, forward strand.
TGCAATTTAGAGTTTTTTAGGTCAAAATTGAAAATAAGGTTCTATATTTCTCTTGTTTATTGAAATTGTGAGATTACGAAATCTGCAATTTGATGTGTTTTGTGAATTTTCTAGTTGTTAAGAATGAAAATTTTGTTGGGTTTTGATGAATTTTCTAGAATAGGAATTTTGATGGGTTTTGATGGATTTTTTAGTTGTTAAGAATGGAAATTTTGATGGATTTTATGAATTTTGATGTCGGGAATCAATATTTCTAGGGTTTGATTCTTTTTTAAAAGATGTGGTAGTAATAAGTTTTTAATGCATGCTTTGGTCAACGATTTGGCTCAAAGTGTTTGTTCAAAGTTTTGTGCTAGGCCACAGAATAACTGGGAAACTATACACCTGAAAGAGTGAGGCACGTCTCATATCTCAAAGCAGATTATGAGAGTTAATAACTCAAATGGTCACTCAATTTTGAACTTTTATCCCAGAAAGTCACTCAACTCTGGACTTTTATCCCAGAAAGTCACTCAACTTTGATCTTTACTCAGAAAGTCACTCAACTTTCACATTTTTACTCAGCAAGTCACTCAACTTTCACATTTTTACTCAGAAAGTCACTCAACTTTCACATTTTTACTCAGAAAGTCACTCAAAAGTCAAAATGTGAAAGTTGAGTGACTTTCTGGGATAAAAGTCCAAAGTTGAGTGACTTTTTGGGATAAAAGTCCAAAGTTGAGTGACCATTTGAGTTATTAACTTCATATTATGATGTGTTTGAGAAATTAAAAAACGCTTAAAGATGCCAAGCTTTTGAGGACGTTAGTACTACTAATTACTAGGTAATAAGTTTGTACAAGGTTTGTTGTCTTTTCTTAGCTCTTTATGGGTCTTGTCTTTGTACGAACATCGTGGAATAATAGAATTGCCTCCTTGATAATTGGTAATTTGAAACATCTTATTTGTCCCTACTCTGTACAATCTTCAGATGTCATTGTCAGGCTGTGCATATCTTAATGAATTGTCCGAAGAATTGTTTAAACTAATTAACTTACGATAGCTTGATCTTAGAGATACTAAAAGACTAAGGAAATGCCATCTCAAATAAGTAGGCTGAATAATCTAATATACCTGAGCAAATTCATAGTTGGAAAGGGAAAAGAGTTGAGGACTCAAGATTTGGGTAAACTGCTGCTGGTGAAATTGGTGGAAAGATACTCGAATGGCAAAGAGATACTGATGTAAGGAAGTATCGGCAGGTATTAGTTCATTTTATTTTTTGTGTGTAGTGATATGTGAAAAGAACTTTTACACTCTATGATCAAATTGTAAAGAGGGAAAACTTTCCAAGAAGCTTCAACTTGTATGTATGCAAGTTTTGTTATATCCACATCAGATTTTGAAATTCATGTTTTGCTTATTGCAGGCAAATGGCATGGAAGCATATATAGTTACACTAATTACCTATCTCAGTCTTTGGTGGTAAGAAGTTCCATTCACATATTGTGGACATTTTTTACTTTTTGTAGAATTCTGAAAATTTGATCTATAGAATGCTGTTTTTGAAAATGATACTGGTTCTCTTTGGGAATAACAACTTTGGATGGGAATAACAGCTTTGTATACAAACGTTAATGAAATAATTAGGGCCTTGTGTTTTTATGGATCAAAATCCATTTTTTGGAACTTCTACTGTTTAAATAATGATCTGATTCAAATCGGGTTAAATTCACCTTCATGTCTGATCGAATTCCTTAAAAGTAAGAAAATAGAAACAACTACATTTAAAAGATATTATTGCATTTAACACTAAATTACGTCACATGAAGAAAGAAATGAAGAAACAAAGTGTTGAAAATAAAATATTTCTTATTCTTTATAAAAACTACATTGAGTATAACATGTCCAAAATACACTCGTTCTCACCTATACCCAAGCAAATCTAAACTCCACGAGAGAAAAAAAATAATGTTTATTTTTTTTCAATTACAACATATTCATAGATACACAACTAAAATAGTTTATTCCCTTGACTTTATGATCCCAACTAATTATTTTGACATTATATATCACTGTAAATATATATTATTAAAAGGTCATAATTTGCTAAGATATACCAACGACCTAGTTATATAATAACTTAAGATGCAATTGATTTATGGGAATAAATGCAAATGGAGAACTCCCACATATCTTTAGATTTTCAAAATAATGCAAGAAGGAAGAGAAAACTCAACCAAACAAAACAAAAAAAAAACGTGATAAGAGCATAATAGTGACTTTTCTTTGTACCCAAAATCCTACCTTTTTCTTAACTCTACTTTTTATAACTTGTTTAAACATTTAACAAAGACAAACTAAACATGACTTGCTAAAACGAAACTTATTCTAAAAGAGAATGACCACATGCTTCGGGTAACTAGCTTAAAGTGAAGAAAATAATAAAACATCCCTTATTATACTTTAAATAAACTAACAAAATCATTGTCCGATTAGAAACACATAATATTTGAAGGTTTTCAGAGAAAGATTTCCTTGTTAAAAAAAACCCCTACTAATATCAAGACATAAATCAATCTCGAAATGATTTACACAAATACTTGATAAGCATTATCTAACAGAATGATATAGACGTTAACATGAACTCAAATCTAGTCAAAGTAAACAAAGATAAATACAAAAAAAATGATGAATATCAGGCCAGATCAGAACATATCTACACACAGTAATAATAAATGCATGGTATTTTTGATAATGATAAGGTCACATATAAGGCCTTTAGATTCCATAAAACTGAGATAAAAGATTAACATTCACATCTACAAATTTACACGAAACTTACGAATATAGAATAAGAATAGAATACTAACCTCTACGGTAAAATAGCTATGATAGAAAGAAGGACGCTTTCACCAAAAACTCGAAATAGGAACCAAAATCGAACTCCAAACTCCGAATCCTTTGGAAAACTCTTTTTTTTTCTTGATTCTTTGTTTTTCCCTTTTTGTTTCTTCTCAGTTTTTTTTTCTGTCAATGTTTTTCTCTCTTTCTTTTTGTTTTTCAATCTTCTTTTGTTTCTTTTTCTCTCATCTGTCTTCCCTCTTTTTTGTTTGTCTCTGTGTGTGTATTAATATATTGCATATTACTTTAGTTTGTGTGTGCATGTGTAGGAGGAAAATGAGGAAGAATGAGGTAATGGGTGTTGGTTATGGAAAAGTGGGGGAACGTGGGAATTAGGGTAGCTTTTAGGTTTTTTCTTTTTTTTTTTCAATATTTTAAATAAAATAAAAATGATAAAATCTATTTAAAAATAATAAAATACAAATAAGTTAATTAACTAGTCTTAGAAATATGATTAAGAAATATTAATATCACTAGATTATTTATTAAAAGTTAAAAGAAGAAGAAGAAAACAATATATATATAATTTAATAATATTTTTTCTTTTTTTAAATAAATAAATAATGAAAATAAAAGCTTATTTAAAATGTGACTGTATTTTTGTATTTTTTTTCAAATTTTTTAAATTAAATTTAGTAAAAATAAGATAAACTTAAAATATCTAATTTAGACCCTAAAACCAAATTAAACCCTAAAATGGCGAAAACATTAGGTTTTGGTAAAAAATTAGGTATTTACAGAATGCCCCTTTTTGCTTGAAAACATGGAGAGTTTTCAAACAAAGAAGTAAACATGACTGATTTTTGACCAAATAATTTATTTGAAAATAGAAAAAGTTAAATATTGGGAAAGAGGTGTGACCAAGCCCTTGCTTTGTGCAGCCTACATATCTCGGGTTATAAGAGAATCAGGTCACGTGTAGGAATGAATGGATGAGTTGGAGAGTCGAGTTGAGGTCCCATCGAGTTTTCGGGTCGTGGCTCCTTTTATTACATCAGAAAAAGAAAATGAAACTAGAAATGAAATACAAGATCCTATCTATTCTATTTGTCTTGATTCTTTTGCTTCAGATCTTCCTCTTGGATCCTCAGTTTTTGCCTCACCTTCTTCTGGTAGGTACCATGATCTCAAAATTTGATCTTGAGGTTAGGATTTGAGACTTGACTTGAAACTTGGATTGAGTCATTGACACTCTACCAAAAGACAGTTCATAGAATACTTTTGGATGCTTGTTTTCCTGATCAGAAGCTAAAAATGTCTCTTGAGATATTGGGCCGCTACGGATGCAAAACTGACTCTAATTGTCTTCAAACTAACCATTCTTCTATATTCTGACTGGAGACGGAATTTCATTCTCGGATAAACCTGTGCTTTGCAGAAAAACCTGCAAGCCATCACAAAACAAAACGAACAAAATTTTTCTGCCCAGTTTGCACTAGGAAAATTTTGTGTGTTATTAGAAAAACTACACAATAATTTAAAAATAAATAAATAAATAAAGATAAAAATGCTAGAAATCTGAGCTAGGTAGAAAAATAAACAAAGTTCCTATTCTCAATATGCCATGTGAATGCATGAAAAAGAATTAGGATTTTTTTTTGTAATGCGACTGGGGAATGTTGTACCTAAAATGCCAACTAGAGAATGTCGTACCATATGAAAGAGAAAAACAAAATCAGGAAATTATTTCCTAAGATGTTAACTAGGGGATGTCGTACCCTATGAAGACCAAGAAAATGTCAACTAGAGAATGGTACCCTATGAAGACGAAGAAGATGCCAACTAGGGGATGGTACCCTATGAAGACGAAGAAGATGTCAACTAAGGGATGTTGTACCTTATGAAGACGAAGAAGATGCCAACTAGGAGATGGTACCCTATGAAGACGAAGTAGATGCCAACTAGGGGATGGTACCCTATGTAGACGAAGAATATGCTAACTAGGGGATATTTTACCCAATGAAGACGAAGAAGATGTCAACTAGGGGATGATACCCTATAAAGACGAAGAAGATGCCAACTAGGAGATGGTACCCTATGAAGACGAAGAAAATGCCAACTAGGGGATGGTACCCTATGAAGATGAAAAAGATGCCAACTAGGGGATGTTGTACCCTATGAAGACGAAGAAGATGCCAACTAGGGGATGGTACCCTATGAAGACAAAGAAAATGTCAACTAGGGGATGGGACCCTATGAAGACGAAGAAAATGCCAACTAGGGAATGGGACCCTATGAAGATGATAGAGATGTCAACTAGGGGATGTTGTACCCTATGAAGACCAAAAAGATGTCAACTAGGGGATGGTACCCTATGAATACCAAGAAGATGTCAACTAGGGGATGATACCCTATGACGATGAAGAAAATGCCAACTAGGGAATGGTACCCTATGAAGACGAAGAAAATGCCAACTAGGGGATGATACTCTATGAAGACGAAGAAAATGTCAACTAGGGGATGGTACCCTATGAAGATAAAAAAAGATGTCAACTAGGGGATGGTACCCTATGAAGATGAAGAAGATGTCAACTAGGGGATGGCACCCTATAGAGATGAAGAAGAAAAATAGAAAATGATGTTTCCTAAGAGCTCAACTAGGGGATGGCACCCTATGAAGACGAAGAAGAAGAATAGAAAATAGTGTTTCCTAAGATGTCAACTTGGGGATGACACCCTATGGAGACGAAGAATAAAATTAGGAAATGGTGTTTCTAAGAGGTCAACTAGGGGATGACACACTATGGAGACGAAGAAGAAAATTAGAAAATGGTGTTTCCTAAGATGTCAACTAGGGGATGACACCCTATGAAGACGAAGAAGAAGATTAGGAAATATTAGGAAATGGTATTTCCTAAGATGTCAGCTAGGGGATGACACCCTATGAAGACGAAGAAGAAAATTAGGAAATTTCATTTTCTAAAATTGCAACTAGGGAATGTCGTACCCTATGAAGACTTCATAAAGAATATTAGGGAGTTTTGTTCCTTAAAGAGTAATCAGGAGATGTTGTACCTACTGACGTAATTGAGATATATTTTTTTCTTTTTTTTTAAAAAAATTTCCCCAGTTTTGGATGCGAGGAACTTTGAAATTCTTTTTGATTTTTTTTCTATAAAAAAATGCCCCAGTATTATACCTTTTAGGGATGTAAAAAAACTTTTATTCTGTGAGACCGAACTCTAATGTAAGATTGCCTACGTATCTTGTGTAGCAAGAATCAGGTCTAACGTAGTTCACAACAAACATAATTTTTTTTAGTTCATATTTTTTTTTGAAAGTATGTGCTTTGTAAAGATCAGAAGAATGAAAATAACTCATTTCTTGACTTCAATTGATACCAACAATTAGAATTATGCATAGGAGTCACTTCAAATTACTTTCAAATAAGAACCGAAGTCAACTCAAAAGTAATCACTATAGTTTCAAATGGTATCTCTGATATATTTAAGTTTTATACAAGATATATATGTCTTGCTCCAAATTAAGCATTTAAATTACTCTTATCCATATGTTTCTAGTGCCCTTACCACAACTAAAGTCCTAATTCACTCAACATAAAAGATTTTAATTTTTAGGACGTTCAAGAAGCACTCACACTCAGAAAGATATTCAATGCATGCAATGAGATACCATAAGTTTGGACATCACGTAAGTATCCACTAATGTAAGAACACTCAGAATAAAATCAAGTAGGACTTGTCATTGGCTTGTAGTGTTAACTTAGGGATGGGTAGGATATTCATTTGGGATGTAAGTGACTAATTCCTCAATGAGTACTGCACTGTTTCCTTGCTTTTTGTTGCGGTTTGACGCTCAATCTTCTTTGTTGTGCTTCTTTGCCCCTTGTTGTGTATTTGCTTCGACTTTGTTTGAATCTTGTGCTGGAGCTTTTCCCCTTTTCTTTTCGATAAAAGTTTTTTTTTTTTTTTTACTTTTTTTTTATGAAGATTCTCCATCTTTGTAGGAGTTTTTTTTATTGGGGTTTTTGCTCCTTCTTATTTGAAGTCGTCTTTTGTTTTTGTTCTCCTGGGGCTATACATTCTTTGCCTTTGACGCCTTTTATCTTGAATCTTCATTTGCAACTTGTACGTATTTAGTGCGCTCAATGAGGTAGGCCAAAAGAGGGATAGTGCATATAAGCACTCGAAAGGTATAGACTCAGATGTGGTTTTCCAAGGAAAAGGTTTCAGGCTTAAAGGGGGAAGTGTTAAGGATTAATGTCATTTGGTGGGTTGTGGAATGCACAATCGGATCAAAGAAGGCCTACAATCTTTTTTCAAACCAAGTGTATCTCAAAATTTTGCCTCAACAGACATTCAAGCCAAGTTCTAGATCAACAGAGCAATGCATTTGAATTTTCAATCTAAAGCTCACCACACAATGCACATGAAACAATGAGGTAAGATTTATTTTAAACTTGACTTAGAGAAAGAAAACTTTACGAGTGCAACTTTAGTATAATTAGAGGTACCATAAGAATCTATAGTTCACAACCAAGTTGGTCCACTCTATCATGTCTTATAATTTAACACGTTTTTTTTAAAAATATTTTTAAGTATGTTGGTACCAATTACTAAGTCAAGATTTATTTTTAGATGAGACTGAATCCAAAAGAAGAGTTGCCTATGTATCTTGTTGAAACAAGAATTAGGTCAGATGTAGTTCAGGAAACTTAAAATTTAAAGCAAGATTTTTTTTTTTTTAATTTTGAATAAGGAGGAATAACTTTTCTTTATATATATATATATTGAAATCTTAATAAACACTTCTTTTTACTTTGTCTAAGGATTTCTTTTTTTTTTTGAAGAAGAAGACTAACGTCCTTTATTTTTTCAAATTGAAAGAGGATCACCGAACCTAAGAAAGGTTGCCTACGTATCTCACTAAGATGAAAATCAGGTGTGCGTAGTTCGTGCAACAGGAGACATGAAGAAATCCACTTTTTATTTGAATAATGAAAAGAAAATATTTTTTTTTGAATTTATTAATAACGATTTTTTTAAAATTTTTGAAAATGAATTGATTTTTTTTATAAGGATCAAAATTTTTCTTTTTTTTTTCTTTAAGAAAATACAACCTTCATTTTTTAAGGATCACCAAACCCATGGAAGGCTGCCTACGTATCTCACTGAGATGAGAATCAGGTGTGGTAGTTCGTCCAACTAGGGCAAACTCGATAAGTTAGAAATTTTTTTATTGTGAAAGAAAATCTTGCACCTCATTTGGGTTTCGAAAAAGAATAGGTTTTAGAGAGAAATTTTCAGCCTCTCTTACATTAATGGATTTCAAAGCCGGCCAACATTTGAAACAGCCAGATAGTTAATGTGACTAGTAGCACAGAAAATGGATAGTCTTAAAAGAGAGTACTTTTAGACATCTAAACTTTTGTTGAGCCTCCACTAAGTTAAAAATGCACGTGATGCAAATAAGGTGGAGCTTAATAGGGATGACCATGTCTAAGTTTTAGTTCTACTAGATTTAATCTAATGGAGAAAGATGTCTAGACTGGTTGTAAAATGAGCGGATAACTCGAGTCGGGCAGGGACAGCTTACCGGTAGCAATGCTTTCCGGCCTCACTATTGGTCCTTCCCATCCTAAAACATGTATGACTATAGAATCCTTCCCAGTAGCGTTGCCGCATCTCTGGTATCTCAAGGCTCGGGAGAGTATACCGCATCTCCAAATATAAAGTATCTCAGAAGACACAAATGGGTACGCGAGAGAAGAAAGTTTATATTACAATTCAAATAATATCAAAGCAGTTAAACATGTAGGCAAATAACACATTTAGGCCAACAATATACAATATCAAAATTAAATAAAGCCAAACAAGTCAATATATAAGCTCGAATTCTGGTTATCCATAGTGGAGTCGCCATCTGTCAAACCCCTATTTTTTCGATATCCAACCCCGCTAGGGAGTTGGTTTTAGAGAAAATGGGGTTTTTCAATTAAAGTGACATTTTAAAAAGGAATTATTTATTTTACAGAGTCGCCACTTGGAATTGAGTTTGGGTGATCCAAGTCACCTTATTAAATCCTCAATCAAAGAAAATGACTCTATATTATTGGTCTGCGAACTAGAAATCTGGATAAGGAATTTTGTTGACCGAGGGGAAGGTGTGAGGCACCCCTCTAATCCCGTGGTTCTAGCACGGTTGCTTTAATGACTTATGTCTGGCTTAGATTAATCTTTTGGATTTACACTACTAAAAAAATTGGTAAAACCAACCACCAAAAATCGATCACAATTTGTGGTCGGAAAAAACCGACCACACGTGGTCAGAAAAAATCGATCACACGTGGTCAGTTTTTGATTTTTTTTTAAACCGATCACAAGTGGTCGGTTTTATATTTTAAAAAATCAAAATAATTATTACAATAATTTTAATAATAATTATCATTTATTTAACAAATAAAAATTTTAAAAAAAATAATAAAACCGACCACGAGTGGTCAATTTTCTTTTTAAATTAAGTTTTAAAATATATATAAAAACCAACCACTTGTGGTCGGTTTTTTAAAATGGTTTTTTTATTTTTTTTAAAAACTCCGACCACTAGTGGTCATTTTTTATAAAAAAATAATTAAAAAATATTTTTTAAAAAGTGGTTGGTTTTTATAAAAAATAATTAAAAAATACTTTTACAAAACCGACCACTTGTGGCCGGTTTTTGAAGTAAAAAAATTAAAAATTAAATAATCTTAAGTAACACCTAATTATATATATAATCAAAACCAAATATATTAAGTTAATCCAATATAATTAATCGATCACTAATCTAAGAATGTATAAGAAACACATCGCATTATATTATTGGCTAATATACTTGTATACGTATGTGATATATATACTACGTACTTTGATATAGTCGATAGTGTGTATATGTGTGTGTTTTTTATATGTATATATATAACATATACATATTATATAGCGATGGTATATTAATGACATAAGATAAATCAACCGATAATTTATTTGAGTCTATGTGAAATACAATGGGATAGTAAAATCAGGAATGTGATGTATATAGTACGTATATGAAATACGTCGCGTTATATTATTGGATAAGATACTCGTGTATGTATGTGATGTATATAGTACGTATTGATATAGTCGATAATGTGTATATATATGTGTGTGTGTATGTATAGGTATATATAGGTATATATATATTAATGACATAAGATAAACGAACCGATAATTCAACTGAGTTTCTGTGAAATACGTTGTATATTATTTTGGGATAGTAAAATCAGGTATGTGATGTATACGTATTTGAATGTTCATAGCTAATTGAATATATTTATATATATGTATATCTCATGTAGTGATGAAATAGATATACTATTTTGTGTCAATATAATGTAGACGCACGTATATTGTTGAAGTTGTAATAACGTAAGGCAAGTATTACAAGGTATATGGGGAGGGGGGGGGGGAGGAAGGAAGTAGGGGAGGGAGACAAAAAATTAAATCATGAAACTGGCATAAACTTATCATTTGCTTTGAATTTTGAACGACTGCCAAATTTTTGCGGTGAATTTAAGTTTTTTCGCTTAAAATTTTTGTATATGAGTATATGTGAAATATGTTGAATAATATTATGGGGTAGAAAAATCGTGTGTGTGATATTTATATCTCGTGTAGTGATATATGCAGTAATCGAAAACTCGATAACTGAATCTATATATCAAAATATATATTTTGAATAATACATTGATATCATACTATTGAAGAAATAAATATACTATTTTTTCTCAATGTAGATACACGTATATTGTTGAAGTTGTAATAACGTAAGATGTCGATAATTTATTTGATTAACACGTAGATATATATATATATATCGTAATTAACAGCTAAGGAACCATAAATTTATCGTAATTTGTAAAATTAATTGATATTATTATGGGTTGGAGGAAATATACTACTCGTGTTTATGTGATGATAAAATTATCTAATTATCTGATTTATATATATAAAACTTGTATTAAATTAATTGGATATTGTTATAAATATTATAGCATTTATTACAAAAATTAATTAATTAAAATTTAATATTAATTTATTAATTTATTAATTGTAGTTTATGAAAATTTAATTTATAAAAAAATGTAAAACCAACCACACGTGGTCGATTTTCAATATTATTTCTGAAAACCGACTACTCATGGTCGGTTTTCCTATTATTTTTTTTTAAAAAACTATTACTAATTAACCCGGCCCGACTCACCCAACTAATTAAAATTCTCAATTGATAGCAGAGACCCACAAAACAAACGGGAAACAACACCAAAAAATGAACAAACACTCGAATTTTCCACTCTCAACCCAAACACTCGCTAGTAGTTTCCTAAATTTCGAATTTTCGTTGCAATTTTGATTTCTCCAAATCAGTTGGCGTTGATAAGGTTCATCATTTCTCCTTTCCCTATTTTTTTTTGTATCTGTTTGTGTACTCCAAATTAGCGGCAATAGTAGTATGTCGATAGCTCGAAATTGAGTGGCAATTGAGTGAAGAATGTTGAGATTATAACGAAAAATATGCAAAATTGGATGAATCTTGAGTTAACTACTTCACTTCAATTTGATTTTTGAAACCCTAGTTCTTATGTTTTGGTTGAAAATGGGGAAATTGGGGATAAACTACTATATTTTAGTTTTTCCCATTTCTTGTTCTTTATTTGTTCCTTTGGTAATTAAGACTAATATATAAATTATAAAAAGGAAACTTCAAGAATATTTGTAGAAGTATACTTAAGTTGTATTTTATTAGTATAGTCTTAATTGTATATTTTAATATGACATCTCCAATCTTATGAATTGTTCATTTGTAAGATTTTTTAAATATTGACATTATTTACTAAAGATAATTTTGTAAATGAGTAATGAGTAATATCTTGCATAGAGTAGATGGGTATTTTGGAGAAAATTATAGTAGTGTATCTTTTAATTTGCTTAGCTCATCATTTTCGATATTGCAGCTTCTCGTGAGAGAATCTATAAGCAGATTGAAGCTGCCATTTTGAAATATCAAGAAATTAAGGAAAATATCAAAGGTATGTTGACATAGTGAAGCCGTGTGGGGCCTTGTGCGATTCACTATTATTGTTATCTTTCTTTCATTGTTCATATTGAAGTCTAGTGAAGCCGTGTGTGGCCTTGTAAGATTCACTAGCATTGTTCTTGACATCTTATTGGTCTTGTTGTTGCTTGAAAATTGTATTTTGAACTTGATCTTGAATGTGTAGGGGCTTAGTTTCTTGAAAATGGTTAAGTTTAGGAACTTTGAAGGGGATTTTGTGTTTTGAATGCGGTGAAGATTTGATACTTAGTTGGTTAAGTGTAGGGTCTTTAAAATGGATTTTTTTGTTTTGAATGTTTTTTTTTTTTAAGAGTTAGTTGGTTGAAAATGGTTAAGTTTAGGGACTTTAAAGGGGATTTATTTGTTTTGAATGTAGTTTGGTAAGTGACTTAATTGGTTGAAAATGGTTGAGTGTAGGGACTTTAAAAGGGATTTTTTTGTTTTGAATGTGGTTTTGTTTTGAGACTTAGTTGGTTGAAAATGGTTAAGTGTAGGGACTTTAAAAGAGATTTTTTGTTTTGAATGTTGTTTTGTTTTGAGACTTAGTTCGTTGAAAATGGTTAAGTGTAGGGACTTTAAAAGAGATTTTTTGTATTGAATATTTTTTTGTTTTTAGACTTAGTTGGTTGAAAATGATTAAGTGTAGGGACTTTAAAAGGGATTTTTTGTTTTGAATGTTGTTTTGTTTTGAGACTTAGTTGGTTGAAAATGGTCAAGTGTAGGGACTTTAAAAGAGATTTTTTTTGTTTTGAATGTTGTTTTGTTTTGAGACTTAGTTGGTTGAAAATGGTTAAGTGTAGGGACTTTAAAAGGGATTTTTTTGTTTTGAATGTGCTTTTATTTTGAGACTTAGTTGGTTGAAAATGGTTAAGTGTAGGGACTTTAAAAGAGATTTTTTGTTTTGAATGTGATTTTGTTTTGAGACTTAGTTGGTTGAAAGTGGTTAAGTGTAGGGACTTTAAAAGGGTTTTTTTTTGTTTTGAATGTGGTTTTGTTTTGAGACTTAGTTGGTTGAAAATGGTTAAGTGTAGGGACTTTAATAGGGATTTTATTGTTTTGAATGTGGTTTTGTTTTGAGATTTAGTTGGTTGAAAATAGTCAAGTGTAGGGACTTTAAAAGGGATTTTTTTGTTTTGAATGTGGTTTTGTTTTGAGACTTAGTTGGTTGAAAATGGTTAAGTGTAGGGACTTTAAAAGGAATTTTTTGTTTTGAATGTGGTTTTGTTTTGAGACTTAGTTGGTTGAAAATGGTTAAGTGTAGGGACTTTAAAAGAGATTTTTTGTTTTGAATGTTGTTTTGTTTTGAGACTTAGTTGGTTTAGGTGACTTACTTACTTCAAAATGGTTTGATCTTATTCGTTGAATCTTATTAATTGCGTAGATGCAATCTGATTATAGCTGGATATATCACCGGAACAATGATAATAGAATGGGTATTAGGGAGAAATTTGTTGAAGATGTCAAAAGATTTGTTGAACATGCTAAGACACTTGATGTTTGAACACGTTTTGGGTTATTCGGTTTCCCTGGTATTATGTGTCATCCGTATGATGGAGAGGCTTGGAAGAATTTTAATGCAACTTATCCAGATTTTGCAGCTGAGCCACGAAACATTCGGTTGGAATTATGTGTGGATGGGTTCTCTCCTTTTTCAGTTAGTGGTGTGCCATATTTATGTTTGCTTATATTTATCACTCCTTATAATCTTCCTCCTGAAATGTTGATGACTAGTCCCTATATATTTCTGAATTGTGTTATTCCTGGCCCCGTGTAATCCAAAAAATGGAATAGATGTGTACTTACAACCTTTGATAGATGAACTTCAGATTTTATGGCATGAGGGGGTTAAAACATGGGATATCTATCTTAAACAGAATTTCAATCTGCGTGCATATCTAATATGGACTATTAATGATTTTTCTTCTTATGAAATATTGTCGTGGTAGATGACCGCTGGAAAGCTGGCTTGTCCATACTGCATGAAAAAAACAAAATCTTTCACATTGAGACATGGCAGGAAAAATTCATGGTTTGATTGTCATCGTTGTTTCTTGCCACTTGATCATGAATTTAGGAGACTCAAGGATGCCTTTAGAAGGAATAGAAGGGAACATGACGGTCCACTTCCAATGCTTTCTGGTCATGACGTCTGGGAAATAGTTTAGGATTTGCCTAAAGCCAGCGAGGAACGATTGTACAGGCTTGATGGATATGGCGTTTCGCATAACTGGACTAAGCAAAGTATATTTTAGGAGTTAGAATATTGGCCAGATAATTTACTTAGAAAAAATATTGATGCCATGCATACTGCGAAGAACTACTTTGACAACTTGTTCAACACAATTATGAATGTCACCGGTAAAATAAAGGATAATTCTAAGGCCAGATTTGACCTACCAGAATATTGCAACTGCAGAGAATTACACTTACAGTCGGGGTCCAATGGCAATGTTCTTAAGCCCAAGGCTAGTTTTACATTCAAGTTGGACCAAAAACGTGAAATGTGTGAGTGGGTTCAAAATTTGAAGATGCCCGATTGATATGCCTCAAATTTGGGAAAGAGGGTTGATATGACACAAGGAGTCTTGCATGGAATGAAAAGCCATGATTGTCATGTTTTTATGAAGCAATTACTTCCAATTGCTTTTATTGGTTTACCTAAAAACATATGGAAACCAATAGCAGAGATTAGTTTGTTCTTCAAAGACTTATGTGCCACCACATTAACAGAAGAAAATCTGGCGCTAATGAAAAGTAATTTGTTGTTATCACCAACAAGCTGGAGAAGATTTTCCCGCTAGCGTTCTTCAATGTGATGGAACATTTTCCCATTCACTTTGTGCACGAAGCTCGGCTAGGAGGTCCAGTTCAAACTAGGTGGATGTATCCATTTGAACGGTAAGCATTTGCAACATATTTAAATGCATATATATCTTTTTTAAATATAGTAAACATCTAACCTTAAGATTGTACAAGACAATTGGAAAATTGAAAAGGGGTCCCAAAAACAAACATAGGGTGGAAGACTCTATAGTTGAGGCATATCTTGCAAGAGAAACTTCTCAATTTTGTTCATACTACTTTCGTGATGAAGTTACTTGTTCAAGAAACCGACCGAATCGTCATCAGGACGATGTGAATGAGCCTCATTTGCAACCGATATCAATTTTCAATAAATTTGGTTGTAAGGCTAAAAAAACCATACCTCTCCGTCTCACTCCCACGGAGCGCAAATCAGCAACTTTGCATATCTTGCTGAATTGCCCCGAAATTGAGCCCTTTCTGAAGTAAGGAGATTCAAATTTTAACATATCTTGTTTGTTTACTCATTCCCTTAAAGAAACTAATTGTGTATCCCATGTTGGATGTTCATTTCATTTAAGACTCAATTCCACGAAAATTAAGTGTATGCATCCTTTGCATCATGGTTTAAAAATGAGGTTCGTCAGTGTATTAATGTTTCTACAAAGTTTAAACATTTACACATTCCTCAACTAAAATATATATATGTATGATATTTTTAGGTACACCATTCACCAAATGCAGCCGCATACGATAATATCTTGAGAGATATTTCTTTGGATCCAGTCGAAGCTAATGCAATGTCCCAATACAAAGTAAATGGGTTTAATTTTTCCACCTAATAATACTCCAGGTCAAGGAAAACAAACAATAGTGGTGTTTGGGTTAAGGGTGATGATATGTTGATTACTTTGGCATCATACACGAGATCTTAGAACTGGAGTATGTTGGTTTTCTAATAAATTTTTTTTTCCTCTTTCGATGTAAGTGGTTTGATCCAAGCACAGTAGGCACAAAAGTACATAAGGAGCATAACATCTGAAGCGAAGCACAATAGGTCGTATCCTATTTACGACCCATTTGTTCTAGAGGAAAATACTAAACAAGTATTTTATGCTCCTTATTTTTTGCGCAATGACAAGTCTGATTGGTGGGCTGTAATCAAAACAAGACCTATAGGGCGGGTGGAAGTTGAGAATGTGCTGGAGACTGCGTATCAAAATGAAATGCAGATTGATCACCAGCTAGTGGATGTTGAATTAGTGGATGGTTTGAATCACCCGAAAAATATTTTTGAAGAAGTTAATATTGCGAAAGAAGAGGCTGAGTCGGTAGGAGATGAGAAAACCTCCGAAGAGGGTGAATGGTTTAGTGGAGAGTCTTCAGAAGAGGAGGATTAGTTGTATAGGTTAAATTTATTATGTATTGATGTCCTTTTGCTTTGTACTATATATTTACCTTTATGTTTCTTGTTTAAGATTAATATGTAATATACTGTTTAAGTTATATGTTAACACTTTTCCATGATTTATGTAGTAATAAAAATATTCTTGTCTATATCTCGTGTTGTTGGAGCGATTTGAAGTGTGAATGAGTAACTTGACATTAGTTACTTGGAATGTTTTCTTATATATTCATTTTGTAGGAACTAACAACTTGTTAAATTCACATAATTTAAATGTCAGGAAAAGGTGACAGAGATAAGCGAAAATTAGTAGATACTATGAAACCAAAAAAGAAAGACAACCTCCGCCTTATAGACGACCGTCAGGTATTCATATATTTGAGGGTCTGTTTGCTGACGTGCTAGCACGACCCTTATATTCTAGGTCATCCGAGGATTCGATACCTACTCCTACGCATGTGGGGCTACTACATGGATCTACACCGACCCATTCTGCTCTTATGACCGTGCCACCGCTAGCACAGTACTATCGGATGGCCGCTGGCCTCTCCAGACATCTACCATAATCGATACCCTCCTGCAACAGTCATGCAGCTTCGCACAGTGATTCTGCTGGATCTATTGGGTTGTTGGATCTTCAGCTTGGAGGCACTCCATCTGGTGCTTCAGATCCGCCCATGCCAGTGCATCCATCTTCGCTTACTAGGCAGCCAGGAGACAAAGATGATTCTGGGAGGATTTATATTGTTCTAGTTGCGAGAGGGTAAGATTTCTAAATATAATAACGTTACTTATTTTTCCATTACTATTTTATTATTCCCGATGAAATTATTATTTGATCTTGTGTTGTAGGTTTAGGCCGGATGCTGGAGTTGGAAAAACGGCATGAATATGCATTAGTCGGCACTTCAACGGCTACTGGACCAGCTGGCAAAGGGTTCCAGAACTTGACAGGGAGAGAATGTTTGAAGAATTTAAGGTAAGGATTTAACTTATCGACTACTTATTTACAATTTGTTAGAACACAAGATTGAATATTATATTTTGTTTGTAGAAATTTTACTGGTGGGATGATGCAAATCAATTTCTTATAAAGAAGAACTTTTTCATAAGATGTAGAGGCAGATTTAACAATCTCTTGGATTATGCTCGAAAGAAATCGGTAAAACTTAAGTGGATTCCTGAACCCTTATGGCCACTGTATCAGCGCCACTGGAATAGCCCAGAATACCAATTGTTGAGGGAAAAAGGAAAGAGAGCCCGGGCATCATCTAAAGGTGTCTCCCTACATACTGTGGGAGCCAGAAGTACTCTTGCTGTGAAGGAAAAATTGGTATTTAACTTTTATAGTTTTAATTCCTTGTTTCTATTTAAATTTTTTTATTATTTGAACATCGATAATTTTTTCATATGTAGGGAAAAGAAAAGGGTAGGGAACTACCAACTGATGAGATTTTCAAGGAGACTCATCTGAGAAAGAAAAAGAACCCGACTGATGAAGATGTCTGGGTTGAACCTCATGCAAAATCTTTCCACGTAAGAAATAAATTTTGAATTTATGAATCTTTTTCTCAAAGTTGATATTATTCAATTATAACTACTTTAGTATTTTTTGACTGTTAGTATTAACTTTATCTTGAATATAGGACGAATTTAGGCGTCTTGTTGGTGAGTATCGTAGTAATCTGCCTCCTGAAAGTCAGGGTGACCCAATACCCCAGCATGTACGGAATGAGTTATGGACAAAAGCTTCGAGTCCTGCAAATAGAGGCCATTTCTACGGATGCCACACTGAATTTTTTGGCGATAATATTAGGTGTTCGTTCGGCCCTGCATACTCTAGCTCTTCGGTTGATGCAAAAACCATAGTAAGACTACAAAATACGGTTTATCAACTCACTGAAGAGCTTGCTGAACACAAAGAGAGCTATGCTTAATAGAGTGCGAGGCAGAAGAAGACGGAGGAGGCAACATCATCACAAATCAGGATGCTGCAGCAGCAGTTCAGTTCTTTCATTCAGACTGCGGGGGTTATTCCTCTGTGTCCTGGTGATGCAGTTCGGGCTGCAAAAGGTCTAGGCGCCCTGAATGATTTCAGTACGGATGATGATATGGAAGACGAGGACGAATTCGATGATGATGACTGTTAGTTTTTTAATTTTTGTATGTCTTGTACTTTAAATTTAGACATTTTGTTGTTTGAAACTATTGTTGTAGTTTTTTCATACTCACCTTTGTTGGACAATTTGTATGTGTTGCACACTTTTGAAAATTTCCATTTGTTTTTTTTTTGTTGTTGTATTTTCATTTTGGTTACTGCTGTATATTGTTGTGGTTGCATGCAGTATTTGGGTTTTTATTTTTTATTTTTTAAAATTCCCAGAAAAACTAACCACATGTGGTCGGTTTTTCTATATTTTTTTTTGCAAAAAACCGACAACAAGTGGTCCATTTTTTTATATTTTTTGAATAAAACCGACCACTCTAAAATTATTTTTTCAATTTAAATAAAATAATAATGAATTTTAAAAATGAATATATATTTTAAAAAAACTGACCACTCGTGGTTGTTTTTTAAAAAGCTACCACTACTTTTCCGACCAAAAACTTTGATCGGTTTTGTGGTCGAAAATTGGAAAAAACTGACCACTTGTGGTCGGTTTTTCTTTTTTTTTAGTAGTGTTATAATATTTGTTAGCCTAAAAGTGACTTCTATCCCGCTTTTATTTATTTTTGAATATATTTAAAACTGTATTGATGTGTGGCTTACCGATAGTAGTACTTTTCGGCCTTACCATGAGTTTTGATATATTTCTCGCGCCTTTGAGGCATTTTTGAATCGTCCCAGTTTTTCAAGTCTAGATAAGCACCTAATAGGTTTTGAATCTACCCAACTCAATTAGATCAGCTTTAAAATAGTATGTTGATTTTATTATAACGAATGATCGACAGCAGGGCTTTCCAACTTCATCGTTAACTTTCTCTTGTATGTTAAACCTTAATTTTCTAAATATCAAGATCCTAAATCATTCTTTTTCAAGTTCGCTCCCTTGCAAATGAGTTTTTCCTCTCTCTTTTTTTTTATGCAATGAAATTTAGAATAAATATGTATCTCATCTTACTCCCTTACAAACGTTAATGAAATACCCAGGGCCTTGTATTTTTATGGCTCAAAATTTATTTTTTGAAATTTCTACTGTTTAAATAATGATCTGACTCAAATCGGGTTAAATCCACCTTCATGTCTAATTCGAATTCATTAAAAGTAAGAAAATAGAAACAACTAAATGTAAAAGATATTATAGCATTTAACACTAAATTATGGCACATGAAGAAAGAAATGAAGAAACAAAGTGTTGAAAATAAAATATTTCTTATTCTTTATAAAAACTACATTGAGTATAACATGCCCAAAATACACTCGTTCTCACCTATACCCAAGCAAATCTAAACTCCATGAGAGAAAAAAAATAATGTTTATTTTTTCCAATTACAACATATTCATAGATACACAACTAAAATAGTTTATTCCCTTGACTTTATGATCCCAACTAATTATTTTGACATTATATATCACTGTAAATATATATTATTAAAAGGTCAAAATTTGTTAAGATATACCAACGACCCAGTGATATAATAACTTAAGATGCAATTAATTTATGGGAATACATGCAAATGGAGAACTCCCACATATCTTTAGATTTTCAAAATAATCCAAGAAGGAAGAGAAAACTCAACCAAACAAAACAAAAAAAAACGTGATAAGAGCATAATAGTGACTTTTCTTTGTACTCAAAATCCTACCTTTTTCTTAACTTTACTTTTTATAACTTGTTTAAACATTTAACAAAGACAAACTAAACATGAAAGACTTGCTAAAAGGAAACTTATTCTAAAAGAGAATGACCACATGCTTCGGGTAACTAGCTTAAAGTGAAGAAAATAATAAAACATTCCTTATTATACTTTAAATAAACTAACAAAATCATTGTCCGATTAGAAACACATGTTATTTGAAGGTTTTTAGAGAAATATTTTCTTGTTAAAAAAAAACTACTAATATCAGGACATAAATCAATCTCGAAATGATTTACACAAATACTTGATAAGCATTATCTAACAGAATGATATAGACGTTAACATGAACTCAAATCTAGTTAAAGTAAACAAAGATAAATACAAAAAAAAATGATGAATATCAGGCCAAATCAGAACATATCTTCACACAGTAATAATAAATGCATGGTATTTTTGATAATGATAAGGTCACACATAAGGCCTGTAGATTCCATAAAATTGAGATAAAAGATTAACATTCACATCTTCAAATTTACACGAAACTTACGAATATAGAACAAGAATAGATTACTAACCTCTACGGTAAAATAGCTATGATAGCAAGAAGGACGCTTTCACCGAAAACTCAAAATAGGAATCAAAATCGAACTCCAAACTCCGAATCCTTTGAAAAACTCTCTTTATTTTTTTCTTGATTCTTTGTTTTTTCCTTTTTGTTTCTTCTCAGTTTTTTTCTGTCAATATTTTTCTCTCTTTCTTTTTGTTTTTCAATCTTCTTTTGTTTCTTTTTCTCTCATCCGTCTTCCCCTTTTTTGTTTGTTTGTGTGTGTGTATTAATATATTGCATGTAGCTTTAGTTTGTGTGTGCATGTGTAGGACGAAAATGAGGAAGAATGGGGTAATGGGTGTTGGTTATGGAAAAGTTGGGGAACGTGGGAATTAGGGTAGCTTTTAATTTTTTTTTTTAATATTTTAAATAAAATAAAAATGATAAAATATATTTTAAACTAATAAAATAAAAATAAGTTAAATAACTAGTCTTAGAAATATGATTAAGAAATATTAATATCACTAGATTATTTATTAAAAGTAAAAGAAGAAGAAGAAAAAACAATATATATAATTTAATAATTTTTTTTTTAAATAAATAAATAATGAAAATAAAAGCTTATTTAAAATGTGACTCTATTTTTGTAGTTTTTTTCAAAATTTTTAAATCAAATTTAGTAAAAATAAGATAAACTGAAAATATCTAATTTAGACCCTAAAAATAAATTGAACCCTAAAATGACGAAAACATTAGATTTTGATAAAAAATTAAGTGTTTACACCAATTATTATATAGTTTTATGTTCGCTTGACAACTCCTTGGTAATATTGTAATGAGAAAATAATTAATGAAAATAATAATAACGAAAAGAAGGAACAGACAATTTATATGGGAAATTCTTTAGGGGAAGAAATTTATGGTCAATCACCAACTTTTATTATTTCTGAATAAAAGATGAGAAAAGTAAATCATATTTATATGGGTTACGGAAAAATCTAATCCTAAACTGTTTAGAATGTGTTCCAAGTAATTTTTTCGAATAACCTACGACTACTTAAAAATTAATTTTGTTTTTGTGAAAACCAATAGCATTTCACTTAAAATTACTTCTCGAACGTTTTTTTTTTTTTCAGAAAAACAATTATTTTTTTAAATACCAATGTCAAACTTCAACTTACCAATAATGACTTCAGTATTATTCCAAAAAAAGGGTTGCTATCAATATGGGGCTAAAAATAATTAATTAAAGCAATAACCTGATTATAAAAGAATATACAAAATGGGAGGAAGAGTGGTGGGATCATCCGAGGAGATGTTGATGCCTTGTAAGAGGCGGAGTCAGGATTTGAGGTTTGATAGTTCCGAATATTAAAACAGAATAACGATCTCAAACTAATATACAATAATCGTCAAATGACGAACAATTATCAATATTCAATATATATTTCAAAAACGTACCACCTAAACACTATATAGATACAAACATTATCATTATAATTGGATTTGACTACTTGTCGTGTTTTGAAAACGATCAATAATTGCATCATTATGTGTACTTTCAAATACGTCATCCTCCATATAACAAACTGAACATTATTCAAATACGTCATCCTCTATATAACAAAATAAACGATCATTCAAATACGTCATTGATCATCATTTCTACTTCGCAACTCATCTTATGATTAATTGTGAAGAAGTCAATAGCCAATTTTTATTTTATTTTAGAGTAGTAGATCTTCCTTTTACATTTTTAACTTATTAATTTTATATTTTGTTTCCTAGGTAAAGTTTAAGAAAATTAATATGCATGTTTAAAGCTTAAAGCTTTTCTTTAGAATAAATCGTTGTATCCTTTAAAAAGAGAGCTACTTAAATTGATAAAGTAAAGTGTCGAGAGTGTAATTTAGTACTTATCAAATGCTCACTTAGACCATTATTAGCAAAAAACAAAAGAATAGATGTCACCAGGTATCAGGGGATGACGAGGCTACGCGCACCAATCCAGCACCACTGGATCAACTGTGTTCTATGAACGGGGTTTGCACATTAAAGTATGTATCTTTACTATATTTCATACTACATAAATACGAAATCTACTGAAAAGTTATTAGGTTCGTCCGAACCGTCATAATATACACTAGCTCAGACCCTGTGCCTTGTATAGAAATGGTTTTTGCAGTTATAGGCATAGTTACAATTATAATCGCACTACAATATTTTAGTCTTTAATTTTGTCCACTCTAGAAAACTGTGGCATAAAGCAGTAAAAAGTATGGCCTTTAATCAAAGGCTACGCTTTTGACCTTCAGGTCACGCTTTTTCAAAGGTGGACTAAAAAGGCGTAATCATTGACTTTAGATCAAACCTTTTAAATGTGGCCATAGCAGCTACGCTTATAAAGCGTGGCCTATGAGTTACAAAGGCCACATTTTGTAACATCTCATAGGAAACAATTTTATTTGATAATTCGATAATTAAAAAGCGTGGCCTCAACTTTGTTAAAGGCCACACTGGCCACACTTTAAAAGTGTAGCCTTCTATACCCCTTCTACAATAGCACTTATAAAGTTAGCCTTTTCTTTTGTACATGCACACAAATAACATTCCTATAACCACACTTTTTAAAGTGTACAAAAGTATGGCAGTGGCAAAATTTATATATATATAGAGAGAGAGTGAGAGAGAGAGAGAAAAGAGAGAGAGACAGAGCCAGAATTTCTGTTGAGGAGGTTCAAAATATGAAGAAAAGCCCACCGAAGGGGGTTCAACATCTATAATATATAATAAAATATTTTAACCATATATTAATAATATAATTTTACATTGAAGGGGGTTCAGACGAACTCTCTATTACCAGGCTGGCTCTGTATATGCATATATGATCTCAAACACAAATTATCTAACAAAAGTTCAAATGTATGTATATATCATTTGCAATAAAATTCATAAATAACAATGTATTCAAAATGTACTAACGCATTGTTACATCGATCGGTATTAAAGATAAATTTCATTACACAAAACAAAATGTATTCAAACATTTAACAAAATAGTTCAAAAAATATATACCATTCACTTTATCAATAGGTCGAGTTGAGTTTATGACCATCATTTAAATTTAATCACCGACATTTTCCTACAAATTCATAATAAAATTAAAAATTAGAATTAAAAAATGTCTATAATCAAAATGTGATTTTTATAATAATGTTACTGAGCAACAGACAATGAAATCCAGAGAAATATTGAAACAAAATAGACAATCAAGTATTGTTTAAAAGGTAGAAACTGACATAAAAATAAAGTCAAACTCTGAAGCTGCTAAGCAAGCAAAGAAAAAACATAAGCAAATAAGATAAATCTTGGTCTGAGTATGTTGATCTCTTGACCCAATAAAAACCTAATCAGGCAATTCAGCAATCAAAAATCATAATGTTCCTCAAGTAGGATACCAGCAACATCAGTCATTACAACATTTATTTGATTTTGGTAGCAGATTAAACATATCATGGCTCTAGAAAGTAGAAACTGTCTTTTAGAACACAAACAAATATAAATTTACAAATATCACCACATAAATACACATTGAGTATACTTATTTAAATGATGATAGTTTTTTTTAACTAAGTAATAAGAAATTTCATTTTTGGGATCAAGAAGATGCAGAATAGTAAAAAAAAAGTTAGAAGAATGACAATAGTTCATTATCTCAAAAATAGACGACACTGGTACAAGGGAGTTAACAAAGTTCAAAAACTTCATATGGCGAATCTATGAGTGAAAGATTATGCCAACTATATAGATACAAAAGACACCTAGCATTAAGGGAGTGATTTGGAGTTGATAAATCTTCAAAACATCTGTATTTTATTTCTGAGCATACGCACCAACAAATACTAGAAGGTATCATATTCCAGATTGTCCTGACGGGCTTTCCAACTCTCCAATTTCACAAATGCCGATAGTTATGGAAGAGAAAAATAGAGAAGAACATAAATTTCAAGAAAGCATCCAACTTGTGAAATTAAGAAGTAGTCTAGAAAAGAATCAACTTGTGGATGTGAAATATAAAGTACCTTTTCAGAAACTAAAGCATTAGCTAAGCCAGAATGATTTTGTAGATTTTTCCCTTTTACAGTCTGTGTATTGTTTACATTAAGCGGTAAAGGAATGTTGATTCGACACATCCTGATAATTCTTAAACAATGAATTCAAAATTGTTTTGCGCTAATTGATAAAAAAAATTCACATCTCTTCTCTCATTTCACGCAGTTCTTCCTTAAGTGAAGTTTTCCTTATTTTTTTTAGAGAACTAGTTTTCACTGATCTACCAAAGCATCTAAGTCGATCAGACAACTCCTTTTCAACCATTGCCCTGAATGTATTTTCCATGATTCGAGATTACCTCTAGTCGTAAAACGGTGCTTAGAGTTATAAGTGACCCTAAGGTAACCCATGGTCTGGTACCTACTGTGAACACTGAGGAAAATAATTATATAATATAATATGCAAAAGCTAAATTAGAGAAATCTGATAATAATTAATACTAAAACAATACTCAATATGTCTGAATATCTGATGAAACAGAAAAAGAAGTCTAACTATCCGAAAGCCTCTAGAACATAGGGAGTTCATGGGACAAACCTCCAAATAACTCCATCTAACTGAAATAAGATAAGTACTAAAACTAACTACGATAACTTGTCCTTGAAGGATGAGGACTCACCAAAACTTCTACTGAGTGGTACACAAACTGCCTAAGTACGATCGAGGAACTACACATCCGAACCTATGTTATAAGACAACATAGTGCAAAAGAGAATATGCGGTCAGTACTTTAATTGTACTGGTATGCGAGATGCACATAAATTAAAGATCAATTCATGAACATGAAAATCGAATGCAGGTCCAAATATAAAACATTTACTAAATAAATATGAATAACTAAATGACTGATAAACTAAATATTTGGTCGTGAAAACCTGAATTGATATAGTCCGAATACTAAACTGAAGATTGTGGGAGTTAACTACAATCGACATATCCCAATTTGAGCAAAAATGGGGTCCAACTAGTAACCTCAGTTGGATAGGTGTTAGTACCTTTTCAAGGGTACCAACATTGGATGACGTGGATCCATGAAACTAATGTCCCAAAGGATG
This sequence comes from Capsicum pubescens, assembly GCA_030864215.1. Classification (NCBI taxonomy): domain Eukaryota; kingdom Viridiplantae; phylum Streptophyta; class Magnoliopsida; order Solanales; family Solanaceae; genus Capsicum; species Capsicum pubescens. The sequence continues at coordinate 336,448,300 of CM061548.1, forward strand.
AGGGTGTCATTTCTCTACGGATGAGGGGACCCCTCATAATCTACGGTGGCATCGTAGGTCTAGAACTTATGGTCTACTACTAACAACTCATGCCTAACTGACGAGGGAGTTGCCATCCCTGTGTTCACTCAGTGCTAAGTTGTAATACCTCGTACTTTTTTTTAGTTCAGTTCAGCTACTAGTGCTTGCATAAGAGGCTAAAATCCTGAAAATTTAGCTAAGTGTTGGGGACTTAGCTTAAGTTTTAGACTCTTAACTTTGACAATTTTTAAAGTGACCTTCCCAAAAGTCGAGACATAAGTTTTTGAGTTGATTCATGTTTAGGGGTGTAAGTATCATGTCTCGGGTAAGTTATGGATTTTTCGGATGAGGTTTGGACCACGTTTGAATTTCCAAAATAGCAAGTCACCGCGATTGTGGCGCATCACGGTGAAGGTGTATTTGTCATGTTCTTGATTCATAATTCGAATACATGTTTCATGATCTTTATCCTAGTGAGTGGAGTGCTTATTAGGAGAAGAATGTTCATAGAAATCACTTATAGCCAAGTTGAGCTAAGATCCTTTGATTCGTCCAAAGTTTGGCATTCGATTCTACAAGGTTCAACTTTGAAAGTGTATAAATTTTGATGTATATATAATTTTTCAGATCAAGACCCACCAAATTATAAATAATTGAGTCAGCTTTCCAACGATATTAATTTTGCCTTAATCTGATTCCCGAGTGAAAAGTTATGACATTTTTCGTGTGAGGCAGTAAGACACCACATTACGGTGAGCCTTCAAATCACAATCCAGGTTACAATTTTTTGGTTTAAATGATAGAGGGGCAATGGGGTCTTTTTCCACCTTAATTCAGGTCGTAAAAACATGAATTTAAGCATCCATTAAGGCATTATTTGCCCTTATTCTACTATTTTACACTCAAGAACAAACCCTAATCATTCCTTCTCAAGATCATCCATTCCATCACCTCTTCTTCAAGAAAATCAAGATTTCAAGTTTTCCAATTCAAGAAAGCTTTCAAGATTTTGTTTCTTTTTAAGGATTTAAAGTTTTAAGGTATGTGGGAGTTCATCCATGGGTCTTCTTTCACCTATGGAGCCCAAAACCCTTTTCTTTCAATTAAAGAATGAATTTTTCGATCATTATGTTATTTTAGATGTTTAAGAAAGATTGAATTTCATGTTTTCATGGTGTTTTTAAATCAATTCAGCCCATGTGCGATTCCATACAAGATTTTAAATTCCTCATGCCATGAATTTGAGTTTTTCCATGCTTTATTCAAGTGAATTCCATGATAGATCCTAAATTCATGACTTTTAGCAACATTCTCATGTTTTAAATTCATGCTTTCCACATGTTTGATGAAATTCCCACATCATGTTCAAATAATTTCAAGATGAATTCCCAAGTTATGAATGTTACCATGTAACTCTATTGTTTCCTCATGTTAAGACATTCTTATGTTCAAGCTATGATCTTTACATGTTTTGATGAAACACCCATGTTCTATTTCAAGCGAATTTCATGTAAATTCCCCAATTTATGATTTTAGTTATGTAATCATGTTATGCTCCCATGTTTAAGATATTCGCATGTTCAAGTTCATGATCCCCATGCATTTGATGAATTTTTCCATGATAATGTATTAATCTCCATGTGTTTGTTGAAATGCCCAAGTGATGGATTTTCTTTAAATAATGCTTTCTTATTATATTTTCAAAGCTTTAGTATGTCCTATTGTTATTGTTATCGAGTCTTGGGAGTTATGAATACCCGAAATATAGCTGTTTACCTAGTTTTCACTATCTACAGACTAATTTCAGTTATACCATGAGCAATATCATTCAGTCAGTAATATGGTTAGTTGCGAGTCCAATTAAGCTTAGCTCAATCCAATTTCAATTCTAGTATCAATTTACACATTAATAATTACCACAAAATTTGTATGCACTGTTATTTTTAGAATGCCATGACCTGAGCTTATCCGTTATTAGTTATCAGTGCATACACCAGTTGGTAATCCATGTTAGTTCAGTTGGGAGTAGGATTTAGCACCGAGCGAATCCAGGGATGGGGGATTACCTGCCAGTTGAGGGTGTGACTTTTAGTAGAAAACCCTGCATTCTAGAACTACGTAGCCAGCGTAAGTTTGAGATGTTAACCTGCCAGTTGAAGGTTGACATATATCTCACTAGAGCACCTACCAGTAGAGGGTGACTCTTTAGTCCTTCGGGACTTTACTTTGGTGGATTCACATAGCCAGTGTAAGTACCCGTGTTACGGTTCTGACACCTATCCAATTGGGGTTACAAGTTGGACCTCAATTAGCTCAGATTAGGGTATGTCGGTTAGATGATACCTCCCACAGTTTCAGTCAGTTAAATAGTATAATTCAGTTTTAGGTTTGCTTGACCATAATATACAACGATCATTTATTCAGTTATCAGTATTTCAGTATCTTAGTTTACAAATTATATTAGAATCATGTTTTATTCTTGGTCTTGCATTCTCAAATTTTCACAGTTTTCATGCATTCATGCTCAGTTATCCCATGTTATTCAGGTAGTCCTTATCTCATAGGAATAGTACTCCACAGTTGTAAGTGCAGTTATTCAAACTAAGTTAAGTTCAGTGTTACATGATCAGTATCTAGTCATCAGCTATTTAGTGTTTGGATATCAGTAGTTCATATTCTTATATCATCTACTCAGTATATAGGTGCTAGTTATCCCCTTTCTTAGATTTCAATCATCCCATCACCCAGGCATCAATTATTCCAGTACTTTGATCAGCTCAGTACATGTATGTTTGGTTTTGTATATTTATCTATCCATATTTTACCATATCCCATCTTTATTTCTACTTATATTATAAAAGTAAAGTTTTAAGAAACTAAGTGTAGTGATTCACCAGCTTATCAGATTATATTTGTTACTCATGTTTTAAGATACTTCATCTTTCAGTCTATTTTAGTCTCTTAGTGAGTCTACTTACACCTAGTCATGCATGTTTTAAGATTATGTATGAAATTAGTTTTACTTATTGAATTTACCTCTTCTTACTCAGTATATTCCAGAAGTACTGATCCATATATATGTCTATGTGCTACATTGTCTCATAATGTAGGTACCAGTTATAGCTTACGCATCATAATCCGACAGTTTCAGCTTCCAGACAGTAGGTGAAGAGTTCTCCTATTTTGGGGACTCCAGTCAGATTTAATTCATGTACTATGTTGTATTTATTCTTATGTATTGATTAATGGTAGTTGGAGGCACTCCTATCTATCTAAAGTCAGTATAGTAGAATCTTCATATATGTTAGTCGGAGTCAGTCATGTAATTTCAGTTTCTTCCTTCAGATTTATCAGATTGTAAAACTTTATCAGTTACATACTATTTCAATTTTCAGTATGATTATGTTTCCACTCAGCAGAACTTGTTATTTAATGTATTATAATTCAACTGCTTAATAGTATGCCAGTTCATGAGTTAGCTTGGGATCACTTATGGTTCCTATCACCGTGTGGCATCCAGGGTGTACTCTCGGGGCATTACAAACTTTATATTAGAGTACAGAGTTCAAGTTTCCTAGGGTATCTATGAAGCAGTGCCTAGTAGAGTCTTGTGGAATTGTACAGAGACATCTGTACTTTTCTTCGAGAAGCTACAGGGTATTTAAGAAATATTTCCCTTATTTTATGTCTCAGATCGTGCTATAGAAAGGTTCTCTATGAAACTAATGTAGATTCTCATCATGCTTCACTTATGTCCACTTTACCTTACTTTCAAGGTAACAGAAACAGTGAAGCTCAAATTCCTACAAATAGAGCTTTCTCAGACAGTCCCCACAGACAGTTATGGGATATAGGTTGATGATGTTGGGTATTTCAGTATAATTAAACTCTTGAAAATTCTAAGTTAGTAAGTGTTTAATTTATTATATGATTCTTATTTGGGCTATAGAAAGTTAAGAGTTGTATCCCAGAAGATAGTATTAGCAGTGGGTTTTATACTTTTAAGTGTAATATTTCAGGATGAGTTTATCATTCATGTGTATTATTATACTCCAAAATCTAGAGTAAGGTTATTTAAGTTCAGTTTAGAGTTTAGTAAAGTGGTCCACTGACTTAGAATGATGGCTTAAAGTTAAGGGGTAGATGATAGAATAAGGAACCAAGCTAGGCTCTTAGATTCTAATAGTGATGAAGTGTGTTGTAGAATATCTGTAAGGGAGTATGATTCCTAACCCAGTATTATTTCAGTGTTGTATTTCAGTCATCACGATATTTACTCATGCCTTACATGTTAGCTCCATGATCATAGTTCATGTTCATCCACAAAATAAAGAATCATGTACTCTCCCAGTTTCTAGTATGAGGAGTTCCAATTCATTCAGCAGTACGAATCATGTTCCATGAATTTATGAACTCCAAACTCAGGTCATGCAGCTCATGACTCAGGTACTCATGTTTTACAGTATGTTCAGTTCTAGGTGCTCATGATACACTCTTTATAATAGCGATATTCGAATTATGTCATATATGTCCTCATATTATACCTTTTTGATGAGTTCATGATATTGATACTCTATTCCTCAGGCCTCAGTTAAGTGTCACATTATGCATAATATTCTTTCATGTTTTAGGTCCTTATGTTCTAACCTTTCAGTGACCTTTCCTTATGTCAAGATAGTAATGATGAGAAGTTGTGAAAGCACAGGGGGTAAATTCATGACTCAAATTAGTATTACAGTGTTATGGGTTCACTTTGTAAATTCGAGTAGGCTTGAACATGGTGAGAGAATTCAGTTCATCTCAGACTTTCATAAGTAGAGTTATCAGTGCCCATGTGAATATTTTAAGTAGCCTCAAGTAAAGTGCAGTTTTGAAGTGGAATGTATAGTTGAGTTTAGGCTTTCAGTATAATTTTAGTCCGTATAACCAGCAATCCAGTCTGGCAGTCAGACAGACACGTTCTTATGGCTTTCCATCTTTCCATCTAGTCATACTATTCAAAATCTCATGAATATGGCCATTCCATGCGGTAAACTATTCATATCCATGTAAATTATGAATTCAACTCAGTTCATATATCATGCATCATGTTTCAAATTCAGATATTCAGTCATGATTCAGTTTGTAAGTGTCCCGTGCATCATCTCAGTCTTTCCTTAGTATTTCAGCCAAGACAGTATCATTCGGGGGACGAAACATCCCAAGGGGGAGATGTTACCCTGAGTTTTCATGTCCTAAACCTCTTATTTTTTTCATGAAACCAGATTTAGATTGAGGCAATGGATACTCATACATTGACTCTCTCGTTTCTATCTCAGCATTATAACCATTCTTATGTCAATGCATGCATTCAAGAAATTAGCTCAGTCATGATATTTAGTCCATGTATCATGTTTTAGACTCATTTAGGAAATCATGTTCCATGTCATGCATGTTCAGTATATGACCTCAGTTACCTTAGTGCAGTACTCTCAGTCTAACCAGTCTCATTCGAGGATGAATATTCCCAAAGGGGAGATATTGCAATACCCCATATTTTTCTTAGTTTAGTTCAGCTACTAGTTCTTGCATAAGAGGCTAAAAGCCTAAAAATTTAGCTAAGTGTTGGGGACTTAGCTTAAGTTTTGGCCTCTTAACTTTGATGATTTTTAAAGTGACCTTCCCAAAACTCGAGATGTAAGGTTTTGAGTTGATTTATGTTCAGGGGTGTAAGTATTGTGTCTTGAGTAAGTTTTAGATTTTTCATACGAGGTTTGGACCACGTTTGGATTTCCAAAATAGAAAGTTACCGCGATTGTGGCGCATCGCGGTGGCTATAGCGGTGGCACCTTGGCGCGTCGTAGTGAAGGTGTATTTGTTATGTTCTTGATTCATAATTAGAATGCATGTTTCATGATCTTTATCCTAGTGGGTGAAGTGCTTATTAGGTGAAGAATGATCATAGAAATCAATTAGAGCCAAGTTAAGCTAAGATCCTTTGATTTGTCCAAAGTTTGGCATTAGATTCTACAAGGGTCACCTTTGAAAGTGTATAATTTTTGATGTATGAATAATTTTTCAGCTAAAGATCCACCAAATTTTAGATAATTGAGTTAAATTTCCAACGATACCAATTTCGCCTTAATTTGATACCCGAGTGAAAAGTTATGGCATTTTTTGTGTGAGGCAGTAAGACACTGCGATTACACCGCATTGCGGTGAGCCTTCAAATCATAATCCGGGATACGAATTTTTGGTTTAAATTATGGAGGGGCAATGGGGTCTTTTCCCACCTCAACCCAGGTCATAAAAACAAGAATTTAAGCATCCATTTGGGTATTATTTGCCCGCATTCTCCTATTTTACTCTCAAGAGAAAATCCTAATCATTCTTCCTCAAGATCATCCAATCCATCACCTCTTCTTCAAGAAAAATCAAGATTTCAAGTTTCCCAATTCAAGAAAGCTTTCAAGATTTTATTTCTTCTTCAAGATTTAAAGTTTTAAGGTATGTGGGATTTCATCCATGGGTCTCCTTTCACCCATGGAGCCCAAAACTCTTTTCTTTCAATTAAAGAATGAATTTTCCGATCATTGTGTTATTTTAGATGTTCAAGAAAGATTGAACTTCATGTTTTCATGGTGTTTTTAATTCAATTCATCCCAAGTGTGATTCCATGCAAGATTTTGAATTCATCATGCCATGAATTTGAATTTTCCCATGCTTTATTCAAGTGAATTCCACGATAGATCCTAAATTCATGTTTTTAGTAACATTCCCATGTTTTAAATTCATGCTTTTCACATGTTTGATGAAATTCCCATATCAGGTTCAAATAATTTCAAGATGAATCCCCAAGTTATGAATGTTACCATGTAACTCTATTTTTTCCTCATGTTAAGACATTCTTATGTTCAAGCTATGATCTTTACATATTTTGATGAAACGCCCATGTCCTATTTTAAGCAAATTTCATGTAAATTCTCCAATTCAAGATTTTAATTATGCAATCATGCTATGCTCCCATGTTTAAGATATTCCCATGTTCAAGTTCATGATCCCCATGTGTTTGATGAATTTCCCCATGTTAAAGTATTAATCTCCATGTGTTTGATGAAATTCCCAAGTGATGGGTTTTCTTTAAATAAGGCTTTCTTATTATGGTTTTGAAGCTTTAGTATGTCCTATTGTTATTGTTATCGAGTCCTGGGGGTTATGAATACCCAAAATTTAGCTGTTTACCTAGTTTTCACTATCTACAGAATGATTTCAGTTATACCATGAGAAATATCATTCAGTCTGTAATATGGTTAGTTGTGAGTCTAATTAAGCTTAGCTCAGTCCAATTTCAGCCAGTATCAATTTACACATTAATAATTACCTCAGAATCCGTATGCATTGTTATTTTCAGAATACCATAACCTGAGCTTATTGGTTATTAGTTATCAGTGCATGCACCAGTTGGTAATCCGTGTCAGTTTAGTTCAGAGTAGGATTTAGCACCGAGCGAACCCAGAGATGGGGGTTCACCTTCCAGTTGAGGGTGTGACTCTTAGTAGCAATCCATGCATTCCAGAACTATGTAGCCAGCATAGGTTTGAGATTTTAACCTGCTAGTTGAGGGTTGACATACATCTCACTAGAGCACCTGCCAGTAGAGGGTGACTCTTTAGTCCTTCGGGACTTCACTTTAGTGGATTCACACAATCAGTGTTTGTACCCGTGGCACGATACTGACACCCTTCCAACTGGGGTTATAGGTTGGACCTCAATTAGCTCAGATTGGGGCATGTTGGTTAGATTATACCTCCCACAGTTTCAGTCAGTTAACCAACATAATTCAGTTTTAGGTTTGCTTGACCATAGCATACAGTTACCAATTATTCAGTATTTCAGCATCTTAGTTTACAAATTATATTAGAATCATGTTTTATGCTTGGTCTTGCATTCTCAAATTTTACAGTTTTCTTGCATTCATGCTCAGTTATCCCATGTTATTCAGTTAGTCCTTATCTCATAGACTTAGTACTCCACAGTTGTTAGTGCAGTTATTCAGACTAAGTTAAGTTCAGTGTTACATGATCAATATTCAGTCATCCGCTATTCAGTGTTTGGATATCAGTAGTTCATATTCTTATATTAGATACTCAGTATATAGGCGATAGTTATCCCTTTCTTAGATTTCTATTATTCCGTCACCCAGGCATCAATTATTCCAGTACTCATATCAGCTCAGTATATGTATGTTTGGTTTCCTATGTTCATGTATCCATGTTTTACCATATCCCAGCTTCAGTTCTTCTTATATTATAAATGTAAAGATTTAAGAAAATAAGTGTAGTAATTCACTAGCTTATCAGATTATGTTTGTTACTCATATTTTAAGATACTTCAGCTTTCAGTCTATTTCAGTCTCTTGGTGAGTCTACTTACACCTAGCCATGCATGTTTTAATAGTACGTATGAAACCAGTTTTACTTATTGCATTTATCCCCACCTACTCAGTACATTCCAGAAGTACTGATACACATATATGTCTATGTGCTAAATTGTCTCATAATGTAGGTACTAGTTATAGCTTACGCATCATAATCAGACAATTGCAACTTCTAGCCAGTAGGTGAAGAGTTCTCCTATTTCGATTACTCCAGTCAGATTTAATTTATGTACTATGTTGTATTTATTCTTATGCATTGATTAGTGGTAGTTGGAGGCATTCCCAGCCATCTAAAGTCAGTATAGTAGAGGCTTCATAGATGTCTGTCAAAGTCAGTCATGTAATTTCAGTTTCTTCTTTCAGATTTATCAGATTGTAAAACTTTATCAGTTACATACTATTTTAGATTTTCAGTATGATTATGTTTTCGCTCAGCAAAAATTGTTATTTAATGTATTATAATCCAGTTTCTTAACAGTATGCCAGTTCATGGGTTAGCTTGGGATCACTTGTGGTTCCTAGCACCGTGTGGCGTCCAGGGTGTACTCTCGGGGAGTTACATAAATATTACTACCAACTGAATGACACTGGTATTTATATTTATATTTATATTTATGTAACATGATATGATATTTCTAAGTGCTCATTATGATAATATTCTGAATTTAATGATACAATTATAATCTGAATGACTTGTAACCTAAAAATAGTAACATGCATGATTTCCCTAGGTATCCGGTGTTCATAACCAACCAGCATAGACTAATGCAACCAATTATAGCGATGATGAAGAGATCATGAGATGGGAAAATCATAAATAATACTCAACATGGTATCAACGGAACATGACATGGGTGACTGAGATCATCAAGCATATAGAAGCATAATTCACATGGGGAAACACATTCTATGATTCATATTCAATGAAATTGGGAGAAAATATTATAAATCCATATTTGACTTAGAATTTCATAAAAAGAGAAAAGGCAGTTGTACTTGTAAAATAGGAAATTTGTGGGACTCAATGGGTATAAGGAACCCATTGATGAATATCCCACATATCTGAGAGTGGAATCCTCGGAGAATTTCTTGGATTTGACCTTGCCTTTGAGAAATCCTAATTACTTGAGGAAGATGGAAAAACTGCCTTTTTTAATCTCTCTTGGGTGAAGCTTATGATCATGTCATGAATTGGGGAATTGGGTCTTTTATACCACCCCTTAGAAAGTCAAAACACCATGGGTTTGGCTTTTAAGAGAGTGGGAAAAGGCATAAAAGTTCCTGAAAAAATGTGCTGAAAACTAGGTTCCCAATCGTTCGACTCACCTTACGAATCGTGACGTCTGGTTGTGAGTCATAACCTGGGGTCCTGGGACCTTGGGTCCTTACTCGTCAGACTACGACCCGTCATGACTGACTATGAGTCGTAAGGTGAAGTCGTAGTCTACAAATTGTCTTTTGGTCATACACTATTATGACTATGACTGCCCTCCTAACGACTCATTAAGTCTGACTACGAGTCGTTAGGTAGAGTCGTAGTCTGGAGATTGAGTCTTGGGTCATTCACTAGTTAGGCTACGAGTCTACAATATGACTCATAAGGTCTGACTACATGTCGTATGATGGACTCGTAACCACTAGGATGAATACTTGGATCTTACACTGGTTAGGTCTGGAGTCCACCTAACGACTTGTAAGGTCTGACTACGAGTCGTAGGCTGGACGCGTGATCAAATAATTTGGTTCTTGGTGAACACTTGTGTGATTATGAGTCCCTCCTTATGACTCGTAGTCACTGATTACGACTTGTAAGGTAAACTCATCATGACTATGCTAAGGATGGGGAACTCTTACAGTTTTTACTATGAGTCCTCCCTGCGACTCGTAGTCACTTGTTATGATCCGTGGAGTGGAGTCGTATGCACTGGGATCAAACTTGGGGACTTCACTGGAGTAACTATGACTCATTAATTGAGTCGTCATAAGTGTTAATGACTCATTACCTAAGTCATCATCACGGTACTGCGTCAGTCCCTTAAGGGAAAGTTTCCACAATTTTTTGCCACGACATCAGATTGAGATGAGACTTGCTAACTTAGTGACCTATATTTTAAGGGATCTAGAGCATGAAAATTTGGGGTATTACAATATATCCCCCTTGGGATCATTCGTCCTTGAATAAAACTAGCTGTGCTAAATACTAGGAAGTCTAAGATCATTCACTGAATACTTATGAGCTGAACATGACTAAATATCTGAATCTAAAACATGCCACATAGATTGAACTAAATTTGTGAATTCATATTATGAAATGAGTAATGTTAGATAGATTAGATGGAAAATGAGAGATTTAGTTTAATAAAACCATTACCTCAAGCTGAATCTGAAGTCATAGAAAAGAGATAGGGATACTTGGCTCACATATAGGCTTCTTCTTCCCAAGTAGCTCCTTTAACAGACTAATTTCTCCATAACACCTTTACTAAGGTGATTACCTAATTCCTAAACCTATGAATCTGGCGATCAAGATTTCAATTAGGACTTCCTCATAATAGAGGCTATCTTCCATGCCCACACTTTCTAAAGGAACGACTAAAGCTGGGTCATCAATGCATTTCTTTAGAAGAGAGACATGAAACACTGGATGCACTGATGCTAAATTCGCAAGCAAATCTAACTCATAGGCTACCTTCCCAAAATGGTTCAAAATCCTATATGGTCAAACATAGTAGGCAATGAGCTTCTCTTTCTTACCAAACCTCTTCAACCTTTTTATCATCAAATTTAACCTCTCTTCTCCTCACATCTACATAGGATTTTTGATGACTTTGGGCTGTCTTCAGCCTTTCACAAATCAACTAAACTTTCTCCATCACCTCATATACTGAATTTGTCCCTATCAAAGCAGCTCACCTACCTCAAACTAACCAATAGGAGATCTATACCTCCTATCATAGATAGTCTCAAATGGAGCCATCTGAATACTAGAATGACAGTTGTTATTATAAGTAAACTCAATCAAAGGTAAGTGGTCATCCCAACTACCCTTAAAATTGATACCACATACCCTAAACATATCCTCCGAGGTTTGAATGGTCTTCTCTGACTGACCATCAGTCTACGGATGAAAAGTTGTATTGAGATAGACTTGGGTACCAAGACTCTTCTGAAAATCCTTCCAAAAAGAGAGGTAAACTGAGTGCCTCTATCTAATATGATGGTCAACGAAACTCCATGTAACTTTACCATCTCCCTGAGATAGATTCTAGCAAAATCCTCAGCTAAATACAAAGTATGGACTGACAAGAACTGGGCCAACTTGGTCATTCTATCCGTAATGACCCAAATAAAATTATGTTGATAAAGTGTACAAGATAACCTTGAAAGAAAATCCATATTCACCACTTCCCACTTCCAAGTGGGGATGCTGAACTCCTAAAGTGTACCACTAGGTCTCTGGTGCTCAACCTTGACCTGCTGATAATTCAGACACTTAGCCACGAATTCTGTAATATCCTTGTTCAAACCATTCCTCCAATAGACTTCCCAAAAACTGCAATACATCTTAGTGGCTCCTAGGTGAATAGAAAATCACAAACCATGAACTTCTACTAACATTCACTTTCTCAAATCATCCACATTTGGAACACATAACCTACCCTTACAAAAAAGCACAACATTTCCCCTTTGGAAGAAAACCTCAACCCTTTGATCCCAAACTTCCCCCTTCAACTTAACCAAAATAAGATCTCTATCTTTCTTTTCTTTTACCTAAGAAACCAAAGAAGATTCTGAACCATTCTGAACTCATATACTACCTTCGATCGAATCAACCAACTGAACACCCAATCTAGCAAGATGATGTACTTCACAGACTAATTCTTTTTTATCATCCTCTATATGAGCAACACTCTCCATAGACAATCTACTAAGGGCATCGACCACCATATTGGCCTTACCCGAGTGATACAACACACTCATATCAAATTCTTTCAATAATTCAAGCCATCTTCTCTGATAAAGATTTAGATATTTCTGCGTGAACACATACTATAAACTCTTATGGTCAGTAACACATCAACATGAACCCCATAAAGGTAATGCCTTTAAATCTTAAGGTAAAGAAAACTGCTGCCAACTCAAGATCATGAGTTGGGTAATTCTTCTCATGAGGTTTGAGATGTCTAGAGGCATATGCTATAACCTTGCCTTGCTGCATCAACACAAAACCCAGACCACATCACAATACACTATGAACCCATCTAAACCTTCTAGTAGAGTCAATACTGGAGAGAAAGTGAGTTGAGTCTTTAACTTCTAAAATCTCTTCTCACAAGAATCGAACCACTAAAACTTGAATTTCTTTTGAGTCAATCTAGATGTGAGAGAAGGAATAGAATAAAATCCCTCAACAAACCATCTGAAGTAACTGTCTAAACCCAAGAAACTCCTGATATATGATGAAAAGATGGGTATGAGCTAGTTTCTCACAGCTACAGTCTTTTGAGGATCAACACTAATGCCATCACCATAAATGATGTGACCAAGGAAAGCTACTGATTTCAACCAAAATTCACACTTGAGAAACTTAGTGAATATTTGGTGATCTTTAAGGGTCTGTAAATCAATCCTCAACTAGTATGCATGCTCTCCTTCACTATGGGAATATACAAGGATATCATCTATGAAGACTATTACAAACATATCCATGTACTGCTTGAACACCCTATTCATCAAGTCCATAAAAGCTGCAGGAGCATTCGTTAGTCCAAAAGACATAAATTCAAATTCAAAGTGACCATACTGAGTGCTGAAGGTTGTTTTTTAAATGTTATATTCTCTGACTCTAAGATAATGATAGCCGGATCTGAGGTCTATCTTAGAGAAATAGTTTGAACCCTGAAATTAGTCAAATATGTCATTAATCCTGGTGAGAGGTTACTTATTCTTAGATGTGACTTTTTTTAATTGATGGTAATCGATGCACATTCTAATAGAACAATCATTTTTATGCACGAATAGATATGACGTACCCTATGAAGAGATACTAGGCTTGATGAAGCCCTTATCCAAGAGATCTTTCAACTGTTCTTTTAATTCCTTAAGTTTGGTTGAAGCCATTCTGTTGGGTGGAATTGAAATAGGCAGGGTAACTGGAAGGAGATAAATTCCAAAGTTGATTTTTTTTTTGGGAAGAATTTGGGTAGATCTTCAGGAAGTACTTCAAGAAACTCATTTCCTACTAGAATAGATTCAAGACTTAGAGTCTCAATACTTGAGTCCTTGACTCGAATAAGGTGATAAATACAACCTATGGAGATCATCTTTCATGCCTTAAGGTAAGAGACAAATCGACCTATAGGCACTGAGGTACTACCCCTCTATTCTATAACTGGCTCATTAGGGAACTAAAACTGGAGGATTTTATTTCTACAATAAACTGAGACACAACATGAGTGGAGCCAATCCATGACGAGAATGTCATCAAAGTTGGTCATCTCTAATTCTACAAGATCAACTGAAGTGACTTTCTGAGATACTATGACTGGGAAATTTCTATATACCCATTAGGATATAATGGAACTACCCACTGGCGTAGACACTGAGAAGGTTTCTACTAATATTTCAGGACTGATGCCAAAATCTACGTCTATAAAAGGATTCACAAAAGAAAGTAAAGCTCTGAGCTCTAATAATGCATATACATGAATGTGAAAGACTTGTAACGTACCAATTACTACATTGGGAGAACCCTCCCGATCTTGTTGAGGTTGAAGGTCATAAAGTTAGTTTGGGCATTGTACACTGGTGACACTATAAGTGGTACTCTCCTAAGTAGGGCGACCTGCTGGTGCTGCTAAAGAATTTGTCTGGCCCTGCTGATATCATTCCTGCCCTTCCATATACTCACTGGGAAATCCCTTATTCTGTGACCCGAATTTCCATACCCAAAACATGTACCATTACCTTCCATACACCCACCCTTATAATTCTTACATACCTCTTGCAGACTAGATTAGTGTAACCAATATTCACACCACCCTGAGGCTTAGAGTTGGGCGCTCTAGCCGAATTGTCCTGTCTGAACTTAGGCATAGGATCACTGGTAGAAGACGGGGTTAGGGATAAAGGTTTCTAGCAAAACTGAGAATGATTTCCACTATCAAACCTTTGTTGTGAGATGTTAAAACTACCAGTTCTGGGTCTCTTATCCTCCCTCTTCTTTTCTTTAAGCTTCTTCTCCTTAATCTGCTGAGCATGAACTATCAGTCTAGAGAGGTCCATCTCTTTAATTAGCATAGCTATCCCACATTTCTTGACAACATCTTTAAAAACTCTTGGGACAAACTTACTCATTCTGAACCTAGCATCGACCACCATAGTCAGAGCATACCTCGCTAACTGAGTGAACTTGAGTGAATACTCCTTCACAATCATGCTACCCTATTTTAGATTGATAAACTCCTGCACTTTAGCCTCTCTCAACTTGAGTAGGAAGAACTTGTCTGGGAAGGCGATAAAAAATTCATCCTACTCTATAGGCCTTGCATCGACACCTCTATCCTCCTTATACTTCTTAACCTAAGTGTAAGCCACTCCTTGTAATTGGTAAGCATCTAAGTCAGCACTCTCACTAGGGTGACATCCATGATATCTGTCACCTTCTAGACATATTCTAAGAATTCTTGAGGATCCTACTCAAACTTGGATCCAGAGAACACTGGATGATTCATCCGAGTAAAGTCTTGGTTCCTAGCTGCTGCCGGGTTCACAACAGGATTGGCTGGGGAAACAACCTGCTGGTTATTCTGGGTAGACATAGACTAGGCCAAAACAATGAAAGTGGCCCTAAATTTGGCATGTGAGACATGTTTATTCAGAGGGTCTTCCTGAATAGGTGGCGGTGTGGGCTAGTCCCTATTCCTTCTTCTGTTATTCCTTCTGGGAGGCATTTTTTGTAAACGGATGAAGGACGAGTTAGAAGAGGAAATTCAATAGAGCTCATGCTCCATCACACAACATGAATACTTGAAATAAGGGAAACTTTACTAAAATATCTTATAGCCTCTTACCCATAAGTATGGCGCGCTTCACACCCATTAACAAAACTCTATTTAACGTGGCTTTTAGACAACCTAGGATACTTTAAAACCTTAGGATTTGATACCAAGTTTGTCACGACCCGAGACTACCCCTAGTTATAACAGGGTGCTTAGAGTCACAAGTGACTCTAAGCTAACCCATGGTTTGGTACCTATTGTGAGCACTGAGGAAAATATAATATAATATAATATAAGAAAACTAAATTTAGGAATCTGATAATAATTAATACTAAAACAATACTCAGTATGTCTTAACATCTGATAAAACTGAAAAACAAGTCTGACTATCTGAAAGCCTCTAGAACATGGGGAGTTGATGGGACAAACCCCCAATTAACTAAAACTAACTATAATAAGATAAGTACTTAAAGTAACTACGGATAACTTTTCCTTGAAGGATGCAGACTCACCACAACTGTTACTAAGTAGCACACAAACTATCTAAGTACGATCGGGGAACTAAGCATCCGAACCTATGTTATAAGGCAACAAAGCACAAAATAGAGTACGTGGTCAACATGTTAAATGTTCTAGTATATGAGCTAGGACAAGCTCAGATGCGCATAAACTGAACATTAATGTATGAACATAAAAATTAAATGCAGGACCAAATATAAAATATGTACTGAATAAATCTGAATAACTGATAAACTGAACACTTGGTCATGCAAACCTGAA
The DNA here is from genome assembly GCA_030864215.1 of Capsicum pubescens. Taxonomy (NCBI): domain Eukaryota; kingdom Viridiplantae; phylum Streptophyta; class Magnoliopsida; order Solanales; family Solanaceae; genus Capsicum; species Capsicum pubescens. Next base: position 336,464,518 of record CM061548.1, read on the forward strand.
TTGATATAATCCGAATACTAAACTAAGGACTGTGGGAGCTAACTACAATCGACATACCCTAATCTGAGAAAAATCAAGGTCCAACTAGTAACCTCAGTTAGATGGTTTTTAGTACCTTGCCAAGGGTACCAATACTGGATGCCAAGGTTTCATGCCTCTATTGATGGGGGAACCCTTATAATATACAGTGGCATCATAAGTCTAGAACTTAGGGACTGCTACTAACAACCCATGCCTAACTAACAAGGGAGCCTCCATCCTTGCATTCATTCAGTGCTAAGTATTACTCCCAACTGAATGACACTGGTATTTATATTTACGTAACATTATCTAATACTGTTAAGTGCCCATTGTGATAATATTCTAAGTTTAATGATACAAGTATAATCTGAATGACTTGTAACCTAAAACTAGTAACATGCATAATTTCCCTAGGTATTGGGTGTTCATAACTCGCCAGCATAGACTAATGCAACTATTCTTAGTGATAATGAAGAGATCATAAGATGGAAAAATCATAAATAATACTCAACATGGCATCAATTGAACCTGACATGGGTGACTGAGATTATCAAGCATATAGAAGCATAATTCACATTGGGAAACACATTCTATGATTCGTATTCAATGAAAACAGGAGAAAATTTTATAAATCCGTAATTGACTTGGAATTTCATAAAAAGAGAGAAAGGGTTTGTACTTGTAAAATAGGGAATTCTTGGTACTCAATGGGTGGAAAGGACACATTGATGAATATCCCACATACTTGAGAGTGGAATTGTAACGCCCTAAAAGTACACCCTGGATGCCACATGGTGCTTGGAACTACAAGTGATCCCAAGTTAACCTATGAACTGGCATACTGTTAAGCACATTATAATAAAATAAATAACAAGTTATGTTGCACGGAAAACATAATCATGGCATAATCTGAATAAATACATTATTAATAAAGTTTACAATCTGATAAAACTAAAGGAAGAAACTGAAATTTACATGACTGACTCTGACTAACATCTATGAAGCCTCTACTATACTGACTATAGATAGATGGGACATACCTCCAACTACCACTAATTAATACATATGAAAATAAATGAACTTTACATGAACTAAAAATATCTGGAGTTCCCAAAGTAGAAGAACTCATCACCTGCTGGATAAAATATGCAACTGTCTGATCATGATGTGCGGGCTACAAATGGTACCTACATTATGAAATAATGTAGTCACACAGACGTATATGTGGATCAGTACTTCTGGAATGTACTGAGTATAAAGGGGTGAATGCAATAAGTAAAACTGATTTCATACGTAATCTTAAAACATGCATGCTAAGTGCAAGTAGGCTCACCAATAGGCTGGAATAAAATGAAAGCTGGAAACATCTTAAAGCATGAGTGACAAACATACCCTGATAAGATGGTGAATCTCTACACTTAGTTTTAGTAAAAATTTACTTTAATGATATAAGCAGAACTGGAGTTATACAAATGTTGAATTATTGGTAACCTAGTTGAGGTGTTCTTGTTGAAAATTAGAAATTGGGGTAGAACTAGGTTTTGTGAAATGGATTTGGTATGTTTGTATGGACTAAAATAATTGATATGGATGGAAATAGTAGTGGGTATTTTGGGAAATTACTTTGGAGTCAAACTTTAAAGTTGGACTTCTATGTTGCAGTGGATACGAGACCTCTTACGGCTCGTACCCATCGGCATGGGAGTCATAATGGGACTTGTACCCACTGAAAACATGGAATTCTAACACATTTAAAGTTCTGGAATGGATACGACTTGAATATATGAGTCGTACCCTGACCATACGACTCGTACACTCTTAGTCACACCCACCTTGGAGGATTTAAATTAGAATAAATGTTTTTGATTTGTTTACGACTGTTGGTAATGAGTCGTACCTTTCTGGTATGACTGGTTAGGAGGAGTCATAAGTAAATCAGTGAACAAATATAATGCACTATATAAGATATGACTCGGTTATACGAGTCGTACCAAGTAGGTACGACCAGTACCCACTACTCGTACCCTAACCAGAACAAGCACACTAAACTTTAGTTTTAAATTTTTGTTTTATTTTATTTACTCATGTACTAATAATGGTATATTTGCAAGAACCATGCCTCCAAAGAACGCTTCCTCATCCAAACAAACCAAGAAGGTAACTACTCAAGCACCGATTGCGAGCGCAGAATCTAGTGATTCTGAGATTGAGGTTTTCGCTGATAGCCATGGAGAATTATATGAGGAAACCACCACGAGAATAACTGCAACAAAAGGGAAAGAAACTAAGAAAGCAGAAGGTAAGAAAGTTGTGACCAAAGAGTCAGAATTACCACCAAAAGGCCCGAGAAGGAAGAACCCAACTATTTCTGCTCCCCACACACCATAACCTGCTGATGATAATGACAATGACGATGCTGAATCCAGTTTTGCAGAGACTACTTCTGATAAAGCTCAAGGGTCAGAAGAGGTAGATGCAATGATGCCCATTATTAAATAATGGGGGTACCCCGATATGCAGGATATATTCAATAGTGGGTTGTTCTGACTTTCGAGTGGTAAGATAAGAAGAGTACTATATTCGAAGCGAAGATTGACTACCACTGGGATGAAAGAATTACCTGGTTTTGAGGAGCGCTTCCACCAGTACGTATTTGAGTGGTTGATGAGAGCGCCCGAAAGATATAGTGAGGTCTTTGTCCATGAATTTTATACATCATATAAAGGTGAGCTTCAGAGGCAATACCCACAGGGCTAACTGTGGATTAGTGGTGAGCCTATCACGTCACTTGTGATTCGGGGCATTTGGGTTGATATATCCCTCTGGACTATTAGCAGATTCTTGTATGGACCAGAGTATTAGGCTATGGTCAACACTAGTGAGATGGACTATAAAATGGAGGAGATAAGAAAGATAACTCGGTGAACACTAGGTTCTGAGGATAAGATAGTGATTTTTTAGTGGATAGCAGAGCGTGTAGCCTCGAATGGGCAAAACACTATTTGGATTGTTGGAGGCCCTAGGGTGGTCTTACAGAAAATAAAAAAGAGTACCCTCAACTTCGAGGGTAAGTCTTGGTGGACACTAGCCCGACACCGACTGTGTCCAACTACTAGTGATGATGTTCTGAGCTCGGTCCAGGCAGCTATGATAACTAGTTTTATGGCTGGCTATGAGTTTGACGTGGTAGAATTCTTATCCCAAGAGATGCAGGATCATGCTTTTGGGGGTGAGAAGGCATTATTGTCCTACCCTCATATGATTACATAGTTATGTCTGACTGCGGAAGTGTTTGAATTCCTGAGTATTAATGAGATTCTTGAGGCCATGAGGACATTTGACTTCGTCTTTAATATAGATGTGGCCAACCCATTATCCCGACAGGCGAGATAGGAAACAGATATTTTGGCAGGGTTATTTTCTCATGATGGTCAGTTTAATACTGCAACTGTAGCGGAGTCTGCAAAGGCATAAGCAAAGACAAAGGGCTCTCATACCGATGCAGCGGACACTTCTAATGCCATACCACCAGTCCAGTCGGTGCCACCCAGACCTTAAGGTATGATATATGGTGTTATGATTATATTATAGGCAGTTTGGACTGAGGTTATGACACGACTAGCCAAGCTGGAGACTAAGGTCGGGCACATGGAAGGAGGCATAAAGACTTGGATCGATACATAGTTTGAGAGCCAAGAAAGATGGGTCTAAGAGCGCCTGGATGCTTTTGAGTCGAGGATCACTTGATATTTGAGTGGTGGGCAGACTCCCAATGTTGCTAATATCAGATCTGAGGTTATGAAAGTCAAGAAAATAGTTTTGGAGCTTTTGAGATATCGATGGTTGCTGAGCCTATTGTGGAGACAGTGATTCTTACTGTCCATGTGCCTAATATTTGGGCAGTCCCAAAAGATGCACCAGTTGAGGAGGACAAAGAACAAAGAAGAGAGAAGAAGAAAAAGAGAAAAAAAAACAAAGTAGTGAAGAAGAGGGCCAGAGCTGAGAGAATTCAGGATGAGCGAAACGGAGAGACACGGGTCCGCGAGATGGCCATGGGAGCTGGTGGATCGAGAGCTCCAGTTGATAATACTGTGGGGGTTGATTTTGTTCCCCCATCTACTATTGATTCAGTCCCGATTGATAGGATGATAGCTGATAAGAGTGGGACTCGATCTGAGGGCCCACATGCAGCTATTGATGAGTCTCCTTAAGCAACTAGTTATGACCTTTATCCTTACTCTATTTATTTTTTATCGCACTACGGATAGTGAAACGATTTTTAGGTTAGGGTGTGGGTTATTCTGAAAAATCTGGGAGTAGCTAAAAAATATAAGTAGCTAAAACTGAAAGTCTGTTATGACTTGTAGGTTTGATGAAGACAACTGAGATAGGGAGAAAATCAGCGCACCTATGGGAGCAAATTATTTTTTATTGAGATTTTTTTGGAGGATTTTGAAAAATTTTATTTGTAATGAAAGATTTAGTTTTTGATTTTTAATGTTGGATTTTGATGTGTGGTTTTTGAAACACCGCTGATTTGAAATGAATATGATGAGATTTGTGGTTAATAGAATTGTGTTGAAAAATTAACCCCTCTGAAAAAGTTTTTGTTATGACTGTGGGATGAGCATACTTGTGTAAAACTGTTGTGAATCTAGAAATGGAATTAGGATTAGGGATAGAACAACTAGGGGAAAATAGTTGAATAGATGGATGCATAGTACTTGGTAATGTAGTCCTGTACAAGTGTGTGTGAGGTATACTGAGTTCCCGGTGTTTTGGAATCTAGAACTTGCCCCATTTCTTTTACCTAGGTCTAAGATAGGCTCGGCTTGTAACATAGGCTTGGGGATGGTATGATATATTTTTGGGATTCACTCAGTGACTAAACCTTCTGGACACTATGCATTTTTCGTGTCCACTTATCTTACCACTCCTTCTTTTATTTCCACCCTTATGTCTCCCTTTTACTTTTAAGTACATTCTAATTGGGCCAAATGTGATTTTCTAACTTTTATTTTTCCTTTATTTTTCTTTTGCTTTTCATTGCTTTTTTCTTTCCACCATATATGCTCAAGTTTCAATTATTTTCCTTCTACATACTTTCTTCATACTCGTTTTCTCTTACGCTCCCCCTATAATAGCCACCCTCAATTTAGGCATTTTGCCTGAATTAAGTTACATAGTGTCCAAAAGAAAAATAGGGCCAAATAGGTTCATTGTAAGGTCAACGGGAAGGTGAAATCAAGGTAAACAACAAATTGGTCTATTTAGGCTCAAATATTTAGATCAAAAGGTATTCGTTCATTTGGTTAGGACATTTTTGGCTCAGGTGGACTAGTACAAAAAGGGCCTATGATCACTTACCGTGATTGTCTAAGAATATAGGAAAAGAACATAAGGGCAAGCCTATGGCATTCTGTGTACACCAGTGATACTTCATTGTGAGTGAGCGAGTCATTTGGTATATCCCTGAATAGAGTGGCTTATCCATACAAAGAATGAATGAGATTTCTTTGAATGTGAGCGCACATGGGCTAGGTTGCTAGAGTGTTTGGTGAATGTAACTTGTGTTTATGCCCGGTTGTCTATTGCTAATATAATTCCATCATCGGATTCCCTCATGTCTCTACGTGTACTAAATCTAATATGCAGTTGGAGATTTAAAAGTTAGAAGTAAGAGGGGAATAATTAGATTGAAATCAAGTTGAAATCCACTGCCACGAGTAGATTAAGATTTTCCTATTTAAGCATTATCTCTGTATCCAGAAATTGTGTTTGGTTTTGCTTGCTTGAGGACATGCAAAAGTCTAAGTTGAGGGTGACGATGTGGCGTGAAAATACAACACTTTCAATGCTTAAAACTGCAAATTTATGCATGAACTTAGGATATTTTGTTAGATATAATGCACTTTGGTGTATATTGTAGGTGAAACAGGTCTACAATAGTATTTGAATGAAAAGAGAAGAAAAAGACCTAAAAAGGACCAATTCTGATCAGGATAAGAGTCAATTCTTGAGTTGTAAATATCCTATACGACTTGTATGCTGAATTATAAACATAAAAGAACTTAAGTTACTACCAAAGAGTTAATGTCTTAGATGTATACGAGTCGGAATTCTGAGTATGACTATACAGAAGTCATACACAAACCAGTATTTAGAGCTTGGAAAGACAAAAGTCCCAGATGGATATGAGTGAAGGACACGAGTCATACATCCAGGTATGACTCATAAGCAGAAGTCATATACTAAATAGAAAGTCAAAGACTTGGGAAAACAACCACTGGAACGGATACGAGAAGGCATGGTACGACTCGAATGCTACCGGTACGAGTGAAGTTCGAGTTGTAGTGACTGCCGACATAAACTTTACCTTTCCCATTTTTCTTAGAATTTTTATATTATTTTGAGATACTATAAATAACCTAGGGTTTGTATTTTATTAGGTTACACTCTGTTATGCTTCTTGACAATATTTTTATAATTATTCTTGAGATTTTAGGTTTTTATTCAATTTAAGACTTTGGAGTTTATTCATCTTAATTCTTGTGCAATTAATTATATGTGTTCGTCATTGATAATCATGGTTTCTTGCACAAATATGAGAGACTAATCTTCTTGACTAGGGTTGTGGGAACCCTGTCAGATTAGCTACGTAAACAAAGTGTGATACTCAATTATGCATGTATCTTACTCTTCTTTATGATAATTAATCTCAAGTAGCTGCAGTATATTGAGATAGCTTGTATTTGCATCCATCCCTAATAAGGAGTTTGTGATTGGGAAAAGAAGTTAAGATAGTGATTTAGGATCCTTCTACCTCTACCTTTTAGTTCCCGCGTCCCATCTAATCACCTAATACGTAATAAGTAAAGGTGAACTGAGGTTGTTGCAAGGGACAACAAGGCGACGCCTTGAGACCTAATAAGTAAAGGGTGAGATATATCTTCACGCCTAATAAATGGATGGTAATACATATCTTTTACACTTTACATGTAAAATAACAAAATAATTGTGTTGATCACAAGAAACTTACGGAGTTAAGAAACCAGGGGGAACACAAGCCTAGTATTAGTCTACTATTTTCTTACAACTCAAAAGCACTCAAGATTCGGTTACGATTTACGATTGATACTAAAACCCCCCATTTACTTTCCTGTACTGCTCGTGGATTACATCAAGTGAAGGAATTGTTCACGTTTTCCCCGTGGGATCTACCCCAACCTAGTTGGGTTATTATATTTGCAATTGACCGCTTTATCCTTCAATTGGAGGTGTATTTTGGGCAACATCAATTTTGCAATAAGGTTCATTTTCACATTAAAAGGATGGGTTATTATTGGCCAATGGTGGTGAAAGACTACTTGGACTATGCTAGAAGATGCAATGCTAGCCAATTTCATGTGAATTTCATACATCAACCCCCTGAAGTATTACACCCAATTATAACGTCCTTCCATTCAACGCTTAGGGATTTTATGTTGTTGGACCACTATCAAAATCTTTTGGTAAACATTTGTACATCATGGCCGCAATAGATTACTTCTCAAAATGGGCCAAAGCTATTACTCTTAAAGACGTGAAGAAGGAGAATGTTGCAAACTTCATTTGAGTGAATATCATCTATCACTTTAGAATCCCTCAATACATAATAACCAACAATGGCAAGCCATTTGATAACTAGCTGATGAACAAAATTTTTGGTCCATTTGGTTTCAAGCAGCGTAAATCTTCTATGTACCATGCTACCGCCAATGGTCTATACAAAGCATTTATAAAACTTTATACAATCTGTTAAATAAATCCACCTTCAAATCTAAAAGAGTCTGGCATGAATGAATGAAAGAAGCCTTATGGGCATATAGGACAACTTACAACACACTGATACAAGCATCCCCATACTCACTTGTTTTTGGAGTTAAAACAGTCCTACCACTTGAGTGTCAAACACCTTCTTTAATACTGGCTATTCAAGAAGGGCTCATCGGAAAAAAAATTCTAAGTTGTGTCTTGTAGAGTTAGAATCTCTTGTTGAGAATAGGTTAGAGGCTCAAAAAAATCTTGAATGTTATCAAACCTATCTATATCATTCTTTCAACAAAAGAGTTCACTTGAGGTACTTTCAAAATAGAGACCAAGTCCTTTGTAATACCCCGGGAAATTTTTCGTTGAAATTTTGTGCGTAAACGTGTTGGGTTCTATCTTCTAGAATGAATTATAAATTTTCTGTGTGGAATGTCTTAGATTATGATCCACCATTGTGTAGAGTATCTAATAATATTTCAAACGATATGTGGAACATCCAAAATGGACACCCGAGCGACGAGTTATGAACATTCTGATCGAACCGTGAATAGTAGTGAACAGTAAAACATGCAGGAAAAAAAGTACTAAGGCCTGGCGTATTTTTTCTCCAACTTTAAATGATCATAAATCATTTTACATAATGATATGGGTGATCTACTATATATCAACGGAAAGATCTACGAGTCCTCTTTCCGATGAAATTAGTTTCATCCAACTTGTCTATCGGAGAAAAAAGGAATGGTCGATCTACTTCAGCCTATTAAAAGTAAATTTTTGGGTCAACTTCAAATGATCATAAATCCTCGTACATAATGATTTGGGCGAGATACTATATATCAACGGAAATATATAAGATTCATATTTCTAATGAAATTGGTTTCATCCAATTTGGATATCGGAGTAAAACGTTATGGTTGATCTACTTCAGACTATCAAAACAGTCCACCAAAGGACAAATACGAGAATTATTTGATTTTTAGGGGAGTTTTGTTCATTCCCCCTCACCCAAAATCCGTCCAAACCCTATATTAAATCCTATTAGAAGTATTATATGTTATATTTCATCAAATTTCCTCAAAAAGAAAACCCTAAGCTCCTACATCCAACTTCAAGAACCTCCAAAGTTCACCATTAATTCTGCAAATTTATTCAAGATTCCAAGTTCCTAGTTCAAGAACTCCAAGAACCATCATTCAAAGGCACAATTAACATATCAAAAACGAGTATCGATCTAAAGTTCATCATTCAAAGTATGTGGAGTTTTTCAACAAGAACTCTCTTTCGTTCTTGTGCCAAAAGTAATTTTCCTTACAAAGGCATGATTTTTTTTTTTTTTTATGAATTTGAAGCATGAACCCATATCTTATGATGATTATTATGAAATCTTGATGTTTATGATTTTGAAAGATGAATTTACATGTGTGGTGATATAAAGCATAAATCTTGAACGATATTTGTCATGATTTTGATATTTGGGTCGCGAACCCCATTTGAAATTGTGTTTTTGAGAAAATGTGTGTTATAAGCACATTGATGTTGAATATTTGAGGCATTTTGAATGATTTGACCTTTTGGTCGTGACTGAGTTATTTTGAACTCGACTATGAAAGAAATCTACATTTTTATTGATTATGATAAAGGGGTAGCAAATTGGCTCCCGATGAAAATTATTGAAGTGTTTATTGTGGATTTTCTTTAATGTGAGCCTGAGGCTGATTTGAATTTCTGAGCTAAGTCCGGGAGTAATCTTTAACATCGAGTGGGAGGTATAAAGTGACCTTACTTCCCTAGAACTACGTGTCCCCGTAGGATATGAGCCTGAGGCTGATTTATAGAGTGATCACTAGTGTTTTTGAATTGATACTGGAAGTCCTACTCCGATGGCAAGGATAGGATGGCTCTCCCCAACGTGGGTTGTACGTTGGACTCCATGTAGCTCACATGGTTTATGTCGGTTATAGGATCTCCCTATGTGTGTGCGTGTACTCTTCTATCTGAGATGAAAACATATTTGCTTAAAAGGCTGAGTTTGAGAAAGTAATTATTCTTAAAAGATTTAATGAATATTTTCTAATGAGAATTGACATGAGATTTGATTGTTTTGATGATTTGAAATTGAGATGAAAGTGAATTGAGAATGTATTGTAATGACTCACTTATTTTACTTTACATGTATTATTCATCCATGATTTTGATGATTTAATTCGAGCTAAGTGAGTCATCTATATCAGCATGCATAATTTTATAAACTGTGATGATATTAAGATATTATTTTATATATGCATTGCACCCCCATATGCTCGGTATTTTTCCACGGTGATGACCCATATATTCGTATGTGGGCTATATTTTCTCGGAATGTAGGTACAAGGTATAGTTGCACCTTTGAATCCAGTTAGTTCGTGGTATCCAGTCAGCAGGTGATGAGTCCTTTTGATTCAAGGGCTTGGGTTAGTTATGCAGAGTTATAGTGTTGTATTTTCTTTATTCAGTCGTACTGAGTTGGGGTAGTCGGGAGTCATGACCCGGCTACCTACAGTCAGTACTAGTAGAGGCTTCATAGATAATCAATAGAAGTTGTTGTATTTTGTTTCAATTTTGGTTGTAAAGGCAGAATTGTAATCCTGTAAAATTCCATTTTTGTATCGATCAGATTCAAAAAGGAGTTAATTTCTGCTGATTTGTATGGATTTGTATTTTTATTCAGTTGCTTATGAGTTATGCCAGTAGAAGGGTTAGCTTGGGGTCACTTGTGACCCTAAGCACCGTGTGACATCTCGGGACCCGATTTCGGGGAGTTACATCCTTGTAGTAAGAAAATCCATTATCACCGCTCATAAGTCTGGGGGCAAATTCACCTCAAAGTAGAATGGACCATATGTCGTACAAGAGGCATATACAAATGGTTCTTACAAGCTTGTTGGTGCAGAAGGCATCAAAATTGGTCCTATCAATGCCAAGTTGTTGAAGAAGAACTATTCTTAAAGGAAGAAGGATCTCCTTATGGCATGAGTATAAACTGCATGATCACTCCTGGACTGCAAGAGTATAAACTGTGTATGGCTCAAAAGAAAAAGAAAAGTTTGCTAGGTTGAAAATCTAAAAAGAGGAGGTGACTTGATCCTCTTCACTGAGATTTGTAAGCACTTGAAATTTCATTCTGAGTTCAGTTGCATAAATGTCAAAAAAATATATCTTCCCGCTTGATCTATCATATGAAAGTTTAAGTCTACAAATCTTTCATTTAACTTTTATACTTACATCAAGTATTAGTGGCTAAATGGGGAAAACTCCAATGGAATATGAGCTTTGTTCATATAAGTTGAAGTCTTCAGATTCATTAAGTCTTCATGTTGGAACTTTCAAATTCACCATACTAAAAAGCCTGCACATTTACGGGTTTATCCTTAAATGGATCTCAATTTTCATGTCTTAAGATGGATAAGATTTGTCCCTTTGAACCTTAAGCTGACCTCTCACGGGTTTATCCTTAAAAAGATATTAAAATTTTCATGCCTTAAGATGGAAAAGATTTGTCCCTTTGCACCTTAAGTTGTCCTCTCACGAGCTTATCCTTAAATGGATCTCAAAATTTTCATGCCTTAAGGTGGACAATATTTGTCCCTTTGCACCTTAAGATGGTCTCTTTTATGGATTTATCCTTAAAAGGATCTTGAACTTTTTATCCCTTAAGGTGGAAAGTATTTACCCCTTTGCACCTTAAGTTGACATTTTGACAGATTTGTTATGTAAAGTTGTTGAAACTTTTTATGCCTTAAGGTGTACGAAGGTAAAGTTAAATCCAATTATTGCATAGCCACCATCTTGAAGCCAAATTTATTGGTATTAAGGTGTACGGAGGCGAAGTTAAACTCTTGCACCCTAAGACGATTATTGCACAATCACCAATTTGATACCAAATTGGTTGGTCTTAAGGTGTATGGATTCGAAGTTAAACTCTCGTACCTTAAGAAGATTGTTGCACAGTCACCATATTGAGGCCAAATTGGCCGGTCTTAAGGTGTACGGAGGCAAATTTAAACTCTCATACCTTAAGCCGATTGTTGCATGTTCACCATCTTCAAGCCAAATTGGTCTCTCTTAAGGTGTACGGAGGCGAAGTTAAACTCTCGAACCCTAAGCCAATTGTTGCACAATCACAATCTTGAAGCCAAATTGGTTGATCTTAAGTGTACAGAGGTGAGGTTAAACTCTTGCACCTTAAGATGATTGTTGCATGGTCACCACCTTGAAGCCAAATTGGTCGATCTTAAGGTGTACGGAGGCGAAGTTAAGCTCTCGCACCTTAAACCGATTGTGCATAAGTGCATAAGTGAATGGGACCATACTTAGATAAGACCATTGAATAACTGCATTAGTAAAAAGGCTCATACTTAGAGAAGACCATTGCATAAGTGTATCAACAAAAAGACCCATACTTAAAGAAGACCATTACAAAAGTGCACCGGTGAAAGGGCTCATACTTTAGAAGTCCATTACATAAGTGCATCGATGAAAAGTACCATACTTAAAGAAGATCATTACTTAAGTGCATCGGTGAAAGGGATCATACTTAAATAAGACCATTTAATAAGTGCATCGGTGAAAGAGGTCATACTTAAAGTTGACCATTGCATAAGTACATTGGTGAAAGGGCACATACTTAAAGTCGAACTAGCCACCAATCTTGAAGACAAATTGGTCGGTCTTAAGCTATACAGAGGTCAAGTTAAACTCTCACACCCTAAGTCGATTGTTGCGTAGTCACCCATTTTGAAGCCAAATTGGTCGGTCTTAAGGTGTACGGAAGCAAAGTTAAACTCTCGCACCCTAAGCTGATTGTTGCATAGTCACAAATCTTGAAGCCAAATTAGTCTGTCTTAAGATGTAGAAAGATAAAATTAAACTCTCGCATCTTAAGCCTATTGTTGCACAATGCTATTTTCTTCGATTTTACAAAAGAAAAAACAAAGAGACAACACAAAGAAACCCAAGTAGAAGAGAGATTGTTACCTAGTGGGATATTTCAAACTTAAAAGTCAAATATCACCAACTTGGATTAAGACAAGATATTTTAGTGAGAATAAAACCCTCAAAATCTAGTTTTTGGCAATAAACATACTCGTTGATGGTGACGTTTTGCATCAAGATATAAATTATTTGGTGAGGCGATGCAAATTTGAAATTCTCTATTGGACAAAATTTAAAATCAATTTCAAAATATTGTCTAAAATAATTTTGAAATTTGTACAATCCAAATCTTGGTTATGTTATATATTCATGTTTCTGGTATCTGTAGAATCAAGCGGATCATAATTTCGATGCTCCCACATTGAGATATAAATTGTTTGATGCCATCGGGCAAATCTGAAATTGTTGGTGCATCAAAATCCAATTCTAATTTCAGAATAACACCTGAAAAGATCTTGAAGGTATTAAATTATGAATTTTGTATATTTTATAGATCTTTGTGTCTAGTTTCACAAGAATCAAGTAGCTTGTAATTTTGTCCTTCCTACATCAAGATATGAAAGTTTTGGCAATGACGTGCAGTGTGAAATTTTCAACATGATAAAATATAGGGCTTACTTCAAAAAATTATCGAAAATTACATTGAAGGATTTTAAATATAAATTTTTGATAATATATCTCAAATTCTAGTTTCTGGACTACTAAACGGTTCATGATTTTGATATTCCTACTATGAGATATGAATTTTTTACCACTAACAGTTTGGACTGAAAAAATGTGAAGAAAAATAGAAGGGAAAGAAATTACCTCAACCTTATTCATGGTTTGAAAATTCCAAAATTGATATTGCAAAACTGGAGAACCTACGTCCTTTTATAGAGTTATAGGGTGACTATTTTATTGTCCAATATAAATTCATATTGGGGGTTGTTTCCATCTTCAATATAAATTCAAATTGGAAGAGTTTATTCCTGATTGTGTAAGGCGGTGAAAAGTTTTTCAAAATCTATTTGAAATTGGACAAAGTCAAGATATCTTAATTGAAGTGAACATCATTAAGAAATTCATTATTGGAGTTGGATATCATGTCTCACCAATGGGCCTTAGTGTAGAAATTCATGAAATAAATTTGAAAAAAAGTGAGATTTTTTGACAGGCAATATCAATATGCAAATTGCAAGGTTCTGCTTTAAGTTTTCTCAGCTAATGAAATAAGGTGTTCATATGTATCAAAATTTTTGAAGCACGAATGAAGTATGTTTAAATGATCATACTTCAAGTCTAGTCTCTAAAGTATACACTCGACCAGTCTTGAAGTAGGGGACATTTTGTAGGAAATAAAATTTTATTAAATTAAAATTCGTATGAAATTTGGATTATATTAAACTTAAAATATATTAGTCTCAAATAAATATTGTGGATTAATGTAGTTAGATTAATTATTAAGTGCCAATATGTATGGATTTAACTAAGTATAAATAATACAAATACCATCCTTTTTAGAGGTAATTACACCCTCTTTCACTTTTTTTAAATTACCTTACTCTCTCTCCCTTTTCATATACATAAGATATGCGTAATATACATAGCATCCTATGTATATGTGATTTTGTTACTGCCGTTTAAAAAGGAAATAACAGATTCCCTTCCTTTAAGGACGCTATTAACTCAATCAATCAATTAAGTGGATTAGTGCTTTCCTTAAATTATGTAACAACTTCTAAATTTTAAATTTTGAATTAATCAAATACATTAAAAACAAATCATACAAAAACCACACCTAAAAAACCAATCGAATCACTGATTTGTTGATCATTTTGAAGAAAAAAATTTGAATTGCGGATAAATCATTTTGAAAGTTTTCTCATTGTAAATTCCAATAATACTTCTAATCATTTTAGGAACGATGATCAAGTTCCTTAGGTGAGTCTTGATAGGCTCTGGCTTTTCATCCGGTGGAGCCTCTCATTTCTGTATAAAAATGCTTCTACAAGTAAGTGCAGGTGAAAAAGATATATCTGCCGAGAGAAAACAAACACCGACAAGATATGGAGGCATATCGACAAAAATATTACTGAATAAACCATGAAACCATCACACATACATCCCCAGGATTGCAGCTTTTTTCATGTGTTGAGAAAAATGTCGATCATCTTTAATTCAAGTCACTTATCATCATTACAAAATATTTTAAACATGAGATCTTCTTACTAGTAGTGTTTCTAAACCAATCGTTGTTTACATGAGCAATCAATCATATAAATGAACGAATATTGGTCAAGTTTTAGATTAAAAAGTTTTGTAGGGTACTATTGAGTCTAATATGTTATGCTCAACCCAACAACAACAACATATCCAAAGGTTGATGGAGTGTATATTCTAAACCAACTTATTTAGTACAAATTCAACACTACAAGATTTCACCCTCAGTTGAGCATTTCTGATGAATTGCTGCCCCCAATATACAAATAACTTCCAGGAAGACCGAAGAAAGGGAGGAAGAAAAAATCCAGCAAAACACTTTCATCAAGCACAAATCATCACGGGCATGAAGGGCACAATAGGCGTTCCTTCAATTTCTTCCTAAAGTAGAACTAAGTTTTAGTTTCCATAAACTCTTGAAGATTAATCACTTGATTACATTATCCATTTTTTAGTAATGACTTCATTGAACAGTTTTAGTTTGCTATTTTAACATTGAAATAAATAAGAGTTTTCTTCAGTTTATTATTTTTTTTGATGTATTTTTTTGTCATTTGTGTTGTGTATGTGTATGTGTTTACTGGGATATTAGTTTACCATTTTTTTGATGTATTTGTTTGCTGAGATAATGACTTCATGCTTATTTATTTGTAAAAAGTTAAGTAAATGTATATTTAAATATTTACATATATACTGAATGTATTTGTAGTAATTGTAGATGACAAAATATTCTATCTATATTAGTATATATACACGAATACAAAACTTAATATTTTAATATGAATCATAAAATAGTATGAAAGAAAAAAAAGAAATTACAGTAAAACTTCTTTGTCTACTTGTTATGTTTGAATGAATCAAGTTGTGTCAAAACAATGATTGTGTTTTGTATACTCAAATGCTATGTATATGAAGACATATACACTCATTTAAAAGTATATACCGTGTAGCTGTTTTTACTATATTGTTGGAAACTTTTCATTTGTTTATGTATGTAAAGTTGTAATCCTATGTATATGTAGACCTATACACGCATACTAATGAACAACTAATACATATAAGGGATACAGTACTACTATGCAAATAAACTATATACATAAATGCTATGTATATTAGACATCTAAAAATGAATATGTTATTAATATAGAAATACTGTAAATATGATGACATATACACACAATCAAATATCTACATTGCCGGACTTTTCCAAACTTGTGGAAAACTATTCATCTGATTAGCCTTATCAACGTGTAAACATATGTATATGCATGCATATATACACAAGCAAAAAAATATGAAAATTTGTTTTGGAGAGACAATAATTCTATGTATATGTAGACTAGTTCACACATACAAATACATCATAAAACCATGTACAAAACATAATAATCAGGACGAAATATTTTTATCAATAATCCAAAAACATAGGTTAAAAAGTGTTATAACAGAATTGTAAAAACAAAATATCTAAATAAGTTTAAAATGCAACATTCCTAGCAAATCCATATAAGTAAAATCTGTAAACCAAAATCATCCGACAGCCTACTCAATGCTAACAATGGCCCTTTTATCTGTAAGTGAGTGTGTTTTTGGCCTTGGTCTTGGAGGGTCTTCAATATCACTAACATAACCCTTCTTTGCTTTCCAAGTACCGTACTTTTAAAGGAGTGATGTGTATCGCATCCGAAGGTATTCTGCTTCAAAACCAACTGAAGGGAAGGAAATTCCTTCACTTACGTATTCTGCATACCCAGCAACAAAGTCTCCACAGTCCCTGCCATGCATAAAAACAAACCCGTTATTTCCTATATAACACATCTTAAATAAATAGATCATAAAAATTTATATAAAGATTACTTACAAGCTGTCACATTCTTGTTGCGTAATATTTTCCACTTACTCAAATGCAACGAAATACAACTAGTCATTTTTTATCAACGTTGCAATAACTACTGAAATGCAATGAATGCATAGGGATATTTATTATCTGGTATTGTAACTCCCCGAGTCTATACCCCAGATGCTATAAGGTGCTTACGATCCTAAAGGACCACAAGCTAACCCATGACTGATACCTGCTATGAGCACTGAATAATAATACTGAAATAAATGTAGAATTAGGCTGAATTACCATAAGGTTCAAAATCTAAATACTGATAAAAAATAACATCTAGTAAAAATATCTGAAAACTAAACACTATCTGAACTGGTCTAGTCTGAAAGCCTCTAACTGAACTTCCTAAATATGGAGTCGATGGGACAAACCCTCAACTTACTCTAACTACTGAACTACTGATAAACTGAAATACTGAAATAAAAGCATATCCTCGATAGATGAGGACTCACTACTAAATCTGATACTGGTAGTTGAGTCTGGATCTGTCTATGTGCGGACGGGAACCTGAGCATCCTAACCTATGATATAAGATATCATAGCACAAGGAGAAAGTATCCGTCAGTACGTGGAATGTACTGGTATACTAGATGAGGTAAGACTGAATGAAAGGGTTCATTTGCATGATCAATAACTGACTAAATGCTATAGAGTAACCAAATATGAGAGTACATGGATAACTGACACTGCTAAAAATACTGAGTATGTAATACTGTGCATATACATATATATATATATATATACTTTATCTGAGCTTTTCTGAAGCTAAGTACTGAGTTCTAATAGCTGAATAACTAATATCTGAAGTTACTGATAACTGAACTACTGATACTGAATGACTGTGTCTGACAGTACTGATGCTGTATAACTGAACTGAATTCTAAACTAAGACTAAAACTGAGACTGTGGGAGGTAATCATCTAACCGACATGCCCCAAATTTGAGCTGATAGGGGTCCAACCTATGACCCTAATTGGAAGGGTGCTAATAATGAGCCACGGGTACTAACACTAGCTTTGGTGTTAGTCCTAGTCTTGCAAGTGACCCCTGAGATCAGTCCTAAACTACCGGGTGATCACTTAGTATGTCAGTCCTATCTAACGGGTGACACCTCATAACCTACGATGGCTACATAGTTCTGGAACTTAGGAATTGCTTCAAGGGACCCAGTCCTAACTAACGGGTGAGCCCCCATCCCTAGGCTCACTCGGTGCTGAATCCTACTTCCAACTGAAAGACAGTGAACTGATGTATAAGCAAAAGCTAACACATTTAATGCTTTTTCGCTCAAAATAATTGTGAATTCTAAAGTAACTCTTGTTGTTTTGATGTTTTTTCTCATGATATTGCAGAAAAAGGCTGAAGAAATGAGAATAAACAATAATAGAGAAAAAGAGTTGAAAATTTGAGCAAAATAGAAGAAAACATGGCTGACGACCTCCGTGATAAGTCGTCAGCCTCGTGATAGCCTATCAGCATTGGCGTCAGCCTTAACCAGGGAGTTGCAGTTTGAGGAGCAATTCTGACAATTCCTGTAATGTGGCATCAAAGTCCTAATAAGGTGTCAAGAATGGCGTCAGCCTTAAGTAGAAAGTTAGCATGGGAAGAAGATATCTGACGACGTTGGTGATACGCCGTCAGATCCCTGACGCAGCTTTAGCCACATCGTTAGCCTAAGACAGAACCTGAAGGCAACTAAAACCTCTTTGATGCTATCCGTAATAGGGCGTCAATTTCTTGACGCAGCGTCAGCCTAGGCGTCACCTATTCCGAATAATTTTATTAATTTTGTTATTTTATTTCCTTAATTAGGCTTTAGTATAAATAGCATCTTTTAGGGTTTTTGAAGAAGAGGCATAATTTATCTATCGGACATCAACTCTAAGAAGAGAGACATTATTTTTGCTCTCTTTCATAAAATATTCTTGTGTTTTCGTATCAACTATTTTTGGATTTTCTACCTTGTGATTATATCGGAGGAACTACTTGTTGTTTTCTATCCATTCATAAGTTTATCATTATAATCATGAATTCAACTTGTTATTTCGTTCATCAAATCATGAGCGGATAATTTCATTAGCCGGAGTTATGTGATCCATGGATTAGGGTTTGATATGATACTAGGTGTTTAACGGATTCAAAGAGTAGTAAAACATGTTGAATTTTTTTTGTTTCAACTAAAATCTAGTGGTTGCAAACATCAGGTTATGCCTTAGGTTTTATTTGCTTCTAACGGAGAAATAGACTAGAGGACGTGAATTATCAACAGGGACTCGGAAACTACCAACCTTCTGTTTAATGATTAATGCCGTAATTGGATTAATCTACCTGAGATAACATCCTATTAGAAATAGATAAGTTATCTAAGTTTGAGAAAATTAGATAATAAATTGTCTGGTGAGATAGAGAGATAAGTCAGATAGTATAATCGTCAGGGATATTCTGTTGTTCTACTCATTCCGAGAATCTCTAGCATCACTTAGTATCTGTCAATTTCTGAAACTCTTGGTGAACATAGCTATGGTTTCCCATTTATCTTGATTACAAACACTGAAGTGTTGAAAGTGATATTTAACAGACCGTAAACTTAAACCCCCATCCTTCGGAAACAGTAAACTACCAGTAAAATCTTTTGTAAACAAATCAAAGTTCACACCCTATTCCCTGTGGGATTCGACCCCAACCTAGTTGGGTTTTATATTGACAACGATCGCTTACACCTATTCAAGAGTGTAATTTGAGCGATATCAAAAATTGCGCCGTTTCCGGGGAATACGGTTGTAGACTGAAAATTTTGTGTGCAAAAAATTGCTGATAGTTAAGTTTTCGTGATTTACGTTTATTTGTTGTTTTTGTTTATTATAGGTACTGTGTTTTTTATGCCAAGCATGAGAAGTTTCGGAGAACCTCTATTACCAATCATTCCGGAACCTCAACTAATTGGAAGAATGGCTGAACAACAGGAAGCAGAAAGACTAGCTGCTTTAGACAGGGCTCAGTTGAACGTGCAAAATTTGGGTCAACAAGCACGTCACCAAAACCCTGATGATAAAGACTTGGGTGATGAGGAATTGCTGAATCCTCAAAACCCAAGGAGAGTTGAGCAAGTTGCTGCACCAGTGCAGCAAAACATCAACAGAAATCATCCAGTCCGAGGAAGGTATGGTCAATAGCCTATGCAATATGAGCCTGATGAAGATAATGAAGGAATGGACGGAGCTGGTGCAATGAGTGCTATCATTCCGCCACCGTTGGCACCAGGTGCAAAGTTTAGCATAACAAGTACCATGATCCAACTACTGAATCTAAAGGGGTTATTTGGAGGCTTGCCTGGTGATGATCCGCATATGCATTTGGTGAACTTCATCACCATTTGCAAATCCTTTGACAATCCGGGGGTGAGCCAAAATGTGATCAGGTTGAGATTGTTTCCTTTGTCTCTGTCTGGGGAGGCAACAATGTGGCTGAATAAGTTAGAGCCTGATTCTATAACTAACTGGAGACAGTTGAAAGATGAGTTCCTAGAACAGTTCTTTCCACCCTACAGAAGGGTACAGTTGAGGGACAAAATTAGCAACTTCAGACAGCTTCCGACTGAAGCACTGCACAAAACCTGGGAAAGATTTAAGAAGAAACTTGCACAATATCCGAACCACAATATGACGGACTTGAACTTGATAGAGACTTTGTACAAATCTTTCAACTCTGTGACAAAGCCTATTGCGGACAACACTGCAGGTGGTTCATTCATTGACCTCCATTTTCTGGATGCTTCCAACATGATGAATGGAATGACCAAGCAGAGTCGAGCTTGGCATACTAGGGATTCTGTAGTGGCTAGACCGATTGTTGCTGGTGGTATTACTACGGAGCAACGTAGAAGGGATGAGGAGCGAGATCAGGACATGGCCCACTTGAAGACGCAGATGGACTTACTGGCTAAGCACTTGCTATCCGGCAAGACTGAAATTGTCAAGGCCGTGGATTCTTAGGGTACTGTATCTGCAGGTGCTGATGCTGAGGCAAACTATGTGAGTAATCAGGGGGTTTCCGAGGCAATAGCCAAGGGAACCAAGGTCGGACTTTCTATGACAAGCCTGATTATAAAGATAGGGAGCAGGGACATTGTAGAAATAATAATGACAGGAGTGCTTTGTATATTCCTCCTCGAAGTCGGGATACTGCGACAACTAGTTCTGGAAAGATGTCCATGGAGGACATGATGAAAAAGTTATTGAAGGTAGTTGAGGCAACCAACTCGGGGGTAACTAATATGAAAAGTGAGTTTTCTACTCTCAGTCAGTTGGTTAGCTCACACTCTGTGTCCATTAAGCAGTTGGAGCAGCAGATGAGCCAACTTTCGGCTACTCTGAACCAGAGAAAAGCTGGTACTTTACCTAGTGATATGATTCAGAATCCACGAACTGATGGCTCTTGTATGGAGATTACCACTCGGAGTGGTAAGGTGTTATCTAGACCTTCTATGGGAAAAGCTGTGGAGGAGCTAAATGTTAATGAATCAGAAGGATGCAATCCAGTGGAGTCTGAGAAGCTGGATGACGTTGTTGATATTTCATAGAAAGAAGACTAAAAGAAAGGGGAAGTGGTATTGAAACAAATGCCAAGACCACCACCTCAATTTCCTCAGAGATTGAAAAAGAAAGAAGATAACGAGAAATTTAGAAAGTTCATGGCAATACTAAAACAATTGACAGTGACCGTGCCACTGATAGAGGCACTTGAGAAAATGCCAAACTATGCTAAATTTATGAAGGAATTTCTAACAAAGAAACGTAAGGTAAGATGTGAGCCGGTGGACAACATCTACCACTGTAGTGCCATTTCTTCACAAACCTTAGTGCAGAAAAAGCCTTACCTTGGAGCATTTACTATACCGTGCACAGTTGGGTCCATGAAGTTTACCAAAGCTTTATGTGACTTAGGAGTAAGTATAAATCTGATGCCGCTTGATATCTACAAAAAAACTTGGATTGGGGGAGCCTATCCCCACAACAATGCGTCTTGTTATGACAGACAGATCGGTGAAACGACCAGTAGGTGTATTGCATGATGTGCCGGTAAAAGTGGATGACTTTATTTTTCCTGCAGATTTTGTGATATTGGATTTTGATGTTGATTTTGAGGTACCCATCATTTTGGGTAGACCATTATTTGCCACGGGAAGAGTATTGGTTGATATGGAGCTCAAGAGCTCAAATTTATGTATGGAAAAAAGGAGGCCAGATTCAAAATACAACCTCCTATGAAGCAGTTGGGGGAAATGAATATCTTCTCGGTTGTGGATGTATTCCAATAATATGGTAATGAGGTAGTGATACGGCATCTTGACGAAGTCTGAGTAATCAAGATAACCAAGTCGTGCCGAGACACTAAATCAGGCGCTATTGGGAGGCAACTCAAAATTTTATTTTCATGCATTTTGTTTTTATTCATTTAGGTAGTAATAGGAAGGAACTGAAGAGGTACAAAAAGGTCAAGGTAAAAACTGAAGAATGCAAGCCAAATGGTCTTGACGACATTCGTGATAGGCTATCACAACTATGATGGCTTATCACCAATGTCGTCAGAAAGACCAGCAATGGAGACCTTCTCTGTTAAGGATGATGACCTCCGTGACAGGCTATCACATTTGTGAGGGATTATCACAAGTTGTCGTCATCCATCATTTTATTTTTGAAAATCTTGGCCCAAATTGACCCGAATCCGACCCGGTCCAGATCCAAACCCTTCAGGTTCCCGCTTTATTTTATTTTCTTCTTTAAGTATTATTTTATTTCCTTAGTAGGATATTTACTTCCTTTCAAAACACTCCCAAGTATACAAGGAAACCTCCTTCCTAATAGTTGTGGGATTGCAAGGAAAATCAGAGTCTATCTCTCATCTTTTCTTCTCTCTCACGTAATCAAGTGGAGTCAACTCATCAGGTATGCTCATAACTTTGTTCTCCTGTCATTGAAGTGGTAAAGTTGTTGAAAACATGATGCTCTAAAGGAAGAAACTTGATTTCAAGTTGTAATAGCATGGAAATCGGAAATTAGGGTTAAGTTGTGCCTAAATTGCCAAAATTTGAAAACCTTAAGTACAAAAATAAAAATTCCAAGTGATTATACGAAGAATTTGGTCCCAAAATTATGAATGCAAACTGAGTGGGGGGGAATTCAGAGCTGACGACCTACCTAATAGGCTATCACAACTGTGACGCCTTATCAGGAATGTCGTAACAAGTTTGATAAAAGTATGTCAGTTCTGTTTAAGGCTGATGACATAGCTGATAGGTTATCACAAATGTGATGCCTTATCATCCACGTCATCACAAGCTAGATGATAATGCTAAGTGAACTTGAATAACATGTTTTGACTATTATACCTTGATCATTAACTTGTGTTTGTCTTATGATCCAAGAACATTCTAATGTCACCTAAAAGCAAGAATCCTAACACTCCAAAGAAAGCTGCCAAGCCTAAAGTGGTTCGAAAGCTTATTGATGAAGACTCTGATTATGAAGATGAAGAATCATTGCTCAGGTGGAGGATAAAGAAACCCATTACAAAGGCACCTCCTCCACCTAAACCCATTGCGGTGGAGGATAGTGATAATACTGCGACTACCACCCCAGCTGAGAGTGAATCTTCTGAGCAAGAAGGTTCTACGCAAACTGAGTTCGAACAGCCTGAGTATGAGAAGGCTGATTCTGAGGAAACATCCTTTGAAACTCCTGTGACTGAGATTCAAGATGAGAAGGAACCCTCAGCTTGGGGAACTTTGATAAAATGAAAGAATTCGGAGGTTCGAGAGAATGCTAGATGGCAAATCCCCGAAGTTGAGGACATTTTCCTTAAAGGGTTGATTAGAACAAAAAGAAGATCTACCAGACAACCGGTGTTTCCAAATAAGAGAGTCATCATCACAGGATTGCCTGGGTATCCTGCAGTTGAGAAGAAATTCAGAGATTATGGGCTGGGATGGACTGTTAATATAGGTAAACCGTTTTTCCCTACAGTAGTCTGGGAGTTCTATGCAAACTACCAGGCTAGATTAGAGAGCATGTGCAAGAGTGGAGAGACCACAACAGACCAGCCTTTGCTGACCAGAGTTCCAATTCATGGGGGTAAATATAGATATTTCTGATACGACTATCAACAGGTTTCTACATGGACCCAACTTCAATCCTCAGGTCTCAAATCCTACATTCTACCATCGTCTGAAGAGTAAGGATGACCAACGTCCTTGGTTAGCTACACTTATAGCTAAGGGAGACCCTTTATGTCTGACTCGACCCAGTGAGCGTATTTACAAGGCTTCTTTGACTCAAGAGGCAAAATTCTGGTGGGGTGTTATGTGCACCCATTTGATACTGACCGATGGAGATAATATTCTGGGTAATGATCGAGCAATATTGGTCGCATGTCTTGTGGCCAACCTTAAGCTGAATTTTGGGGAGATTATTGCTGAAGAGATCAAGATTCGGGTAACGAGGTCTGACACATCTTATCCATTACCTTTTCTGATTACCAGGCTATGCACAGAGGCAGGGGTACCACATATTGCTGGGATTGATAAGACTTTGTATGCCACCAAGACCCACAACCTTATTCGCTATGAGAAAAATCAGCCAAGGCTGACACTTGATAGAGGGGTGAGGGTTGAGGTGAACCCATCAGTTGCAGGCCCTAGTTCAATACCTGAAGTTAAGGTGTAAGCTTCTGAGGCTGCTCCGACAGTCTCAGTTCCTGATGATGAGTCAGGTCCATCAGTTCCTACAGCACCAGCGAAAGCTGCATCCCAGCCTATTGATATAAAAAAAGTGGCCAAATAGTCCAGATGGTGTGAGACCCAGCTACGTGCCTTTGCTGAGCAGTTTGCTGCTGTTGTAGATAAAATAATCAGGGATGCTCTTGAACCATTTTCTACTTTGCCTTTATGGGTTGCAGATCTGGAGAACCATTTTGATGCAAGGGCACAGGAGCTGACTGAAGCAGAGCTTACTGAATTTAGAGTGGCCCTAAAAAAGGTAAAAGTTAAGATGGTGGTAGTACAACAATACCAGTTTATGATTCTTACAGGGTAGACAGCTGAGGAATCTGAGGATGAACCTTCAATCCTTGATCTCACTACGGAGCCAATGAAAAAAGAAAAAGAAGAAAGACAAAGAAGCTGAAAAAGGTAAGAGAAAGAGACAAGAAGATGATGAGAATGAGAGAAAGGCCGATAAAAAGGTAAAAAAGAAGAAGAAGGCAGAGAAGACACTGTAGGCAGACGATGAGTTAACAAAACAGGAGAAAGCAGATCTGAAAAGGGCAACGCAAGTGTCCTGAGAGGACAATTGGAAATGGAAAGAAGCACTACGAGCGAGAGCTATAGGAGCCTCATCTAGCAGAATAGTTGAACCGGAGCAAAGAGATGCTCCTGATGAGGATAACACTGTTGCAGGGTCGAGGACCCATGATTTGAGACTTGATTGACTCCAGGTATGCCCTAACCCTTAGTTTCAGTTTGTTTTGATTTTAAGTTGAGGGTGTAGGGTAGCATGTTGTTGTAGCATATTCTATAAATAACTAGGAGTAGTGCAAGTTCTGTAGGAAGTTAACTGATTTTGTGATTTTGAACACCTCTTCGAAGGTTTGTTTTGCATGACTGTATAAATTGCACCTTAGTGTGACCACTGTGCATCTCGTCATGGCATTAGTTTAGTTACCTAATCATTACTGCTAAATAATTGCATGAACTAGATAGGTAGTATCCAATGATATTGCTTGTGTTCCATATGTGTGTGAGACTATACCGAGTTCTCTTTGTAGTGTCAAATCTAGAACTTGCCCGGTTCATCTCACCATAGTTCAAAGATAGGGGTTAGGAAAAGATCATAGGCCGTTTTTGCATTTAAGTCACTATTAGCCTAAATGACCTTTCTCTAATGCATGATATCCCTTGATCCCGGTTTAAGCTTTAATTGACCATTTTTCTTTCTATGATACCTATCACCTTTCTTTTTTAAATCATAATGAACCTGTTTTGGCCTTGGTCATCCTTGGACACTGTGCACCTTAACGTAGGCAAACAGCCTAAGTTGAGGGTGGCTATCATAGGGGTGCGTGATATAAGTTGGGTATGAAAAAGGGTAGAGTAGAAGAGAAAAAATCAAAGAAGAAAAATAAAAGGTTGGGTGTTGGTGAAAAAGAGCAAGAAAAGAAACTCTGCTTGAATAAAAAGAAGTGCACCCATCCTGAAAGTGTGATCAAGAAAATAAAAAAAGTGAAAAAAAGAGAAAAAAAAAAAAAAAAAAAAAAGAGAAAAAGAGGTTAATAAGTGGACCCCACAAGTTAAGGTAGTGCCAAGTAGGTTAGTCACTCTAAATGCCGTATAATATCATACCAGCCCTATCCTACGTTACAAGCCAAAGAAAGACCTATAGTGATCCTAGCGTACCTATCTGGAAACCTTGGTAATGATGATAAGAGAAAGTATATGGTATTTGGCATACACTGGTTTGAACTTCATTCTAAGAGAGTGTTTTTGTGATGATCCTCATGTTTATATTTTTGATGTCTGACATGAGAAAAAGAGGGGAATTTCTTTCTTGTGAGGGCACACTAGTATATTGCTAAGTTACTTACTTGTTTGGGTAGTGTACATTGATACATGCATGATTGTTGGTACTTAGTTGATGCCATGGGTAGAAGCCTTTGTGTTACATTGTTGCTTTTCAATAAATTGCACAGTAATTTTGAGTTTATTGACCTTGGAGATGGTAAGCTGAGTTTTGAGCTAAATTGGTTGTTGACTACTGAATGTTCATTGTATTCTGTTAGTTAGTTGTTGCTTGAGGACAAGAAATTGTTTTAAGTTGAGGGTGTTGATGTGTGAGCAAAAGCTAACACATTTAATGTTTTTTAGCTCAAAATAATTGTGAATTCTAAAGCAACTCTTGTTGTTTTGATGTGTTTGCTCATGATATTGCAGAAAAAGGCTGAATAAATGAGAATAAACAATAATGGAGAAAAAGAGTTGAAAATCTGAGCAAAATAGAAGAAAATATGGTTGACGATCTCCGTGATAAGTCATTAGCCTCGTGATAGCCTATCAGCATTGGCGTCAGCCTTAACTAGGGAGTTGCAGTTTGAGGAGCAGTTCTGACGACGCCGATGACGTGGAGTCAAAGTCGTGATAAGGCGTCAAGAATGGTGTCATCCTTAAGCAGAAAGTTAGCATGGGAAAAAGATATCTGATGACATTGGTGATACTCCGTCAGATCCCTGACGTGGCGTCAGCCACATCATCAGCCTAAGACAGAACCTGAAGGCAACTGAAGCCTCTCTGACGCCATCCGTAATAGGGCGTCAACTTCTTGACGCAGCGTCAGCCTGGGCGTCACCTATTCCGAACAATTTTATTAATTTTTTTATTTTATTTCCTTAATTAGGATTTATTATAAATAACATCTTTTAGGGTTTTTGAAGAAGAGGCATAATTTATCTATCGGACATCAACTCTAAGAAGAGAGACATTATTTTTGCTCTCTTTCATAAAATATTCTTGTGTTTTCGTATCAACTATTTTTGGATTTTCTACCTTGTGATTATATCGGAGGAACTACTTGTTGTTTTCTATCCATTCATAAGTTTATCATTATAATCATGAATTCAACTTGTTATTTCGTTCATCAAATCATGAGCGGATAATTTCATTAGCCGGAGTTATGTGATCCATGGATTAGGGTTTGATATGATACTAGGTGTTTAACGGATTCAAAGAGTAGTAAAACATGTTGAATTTTTTTTGTTTCAACTAAAATCTAGTGGTTGCAAACATCAGGTTATGCCTTAGGTTTTATTTGCTTCTAACGGAGAAATAGACTAGAGGACGTGAATTATCAACAGGGACTCGGAAGCTACCAACCTTCTGTTTAATGATTAATGCCGTAATTGGATTAATCTACCTGAGATAACATCCTATTAGAAATAGATAAGTTATCTAAGTTTGAGAAAATTAGATAATAAATTGTCTGGTGAGATAGAGAGATAAGTCAGATAGTATAATCATCAGGGATATTCTGTTGTTCTACTCATTCCGAGAATCTCTAGCATCACTTAGTATCTGTCAATTTCTGAAACTCTTGGTGAACATAGCTATGGTTTCCCATTTATCTTGATTACAAACACTGAAGTGTTGAAAGTGATATTTAACAGACCGTAAACTTAAACCCCCATCCTTCGGAAACAGTAAACTACCAGTAAAATCTTTTGTAAACAAATCAAAGTTCACACCCTATTCCCTGTGGGATTCGACCCCAACCTAGTTGGGTTTTATATTGACAACAATCGCTTACACCCATTCAAGAGTGTAATTTGAGCGTTATCATGAATTGATTATACTGAACTGAACTGGATTAATACTGAGTTTTTCTGAGTTCTGTAACTTACTGAGTTCTATTGAGTTTTGTAGCTGACTGAATTCTACTAATCGTGACATGACTGATACTATTTTGTAACTGATACTGGCTCTAGGTAAACAGCTAGATTATCGGGTATTAAATACCCCAGGACTCGATAGCATAAAGAAAGGCATAACATAATCTTGAGTAACATAACAATGTTCACGTGATCATAATTCATTCATGAGGTATTTCATCAAACACTTGTAATGCATTAACTTGTACATGAATGAGGAAGACATGTTTGCATGGTGTAATGACATTATTTCATTCTCATGGATAATTAATCAAATACATGGGAGGCACAACTGAATCATTAAATCATAAACACTTAGGATTGACATGGTTTCAACAATCTACTTGCAAATTGAAGGGTTTATCATGAATATCATGTAAATCAGCACATACTAGGATCAATTACTAAAACTTGTAATTTAAATCATGGATTAAAACCCAACAATAACATAAATATGAATTCAATTCAACTAAATCATAGAAATTCATAAATACACAATCTTTGTATTTTAAAAAGGGTTCTTGGAATTCATGGGTGAAAGGAGCCCATGAATGAACACCTAACATACCTTAAAAGATTCTTTCTTGAAGGTTCTTGGAGGAAATTCTTAGGCTTGTTCTTGATTTCTTGAACTAGGGTTTTTGCCTCTTTGAGAGAGAATGTTTTATTCTTGAGAGAAAGTGAGGAAATAATGAGTCAATAGGTTATTTAGCGATTTAATTTTGTGTTTAGACTGATTAGGACCGTGGAAAAAGACCCAATTACCCCTGGAAAAGATATAAAAATTCGTACTGAAAAACCCAATTTGGGCACCTGGCGGGATGCAACGCTATTGCGACGTGTCACTGGAATTCAACAATTGGGAACTAGGGGCTTGGCGCGATGCGGTGGAATCGCGGAGCCCCTTTGATTCTGAATTTTGGACTCATCGCAACGCGGTGGGATCGCGTTGGAACAATAGAACTGGACAATTATAAAATTAGCTAGTGTTATAATGCGCCATTATCGTGATGCCTTATTGGATTTAACAATTGCCATTTGGTCCAACTCCGCGATGCACTGCAGTGCCAGTTGGTACACTATTTCATAAAAATGTCTCTAACTCTTCATCCGAGTATCAAATTTTGGCAAATTTTATATCGTTGGAAAGATAAAAAAATCTTCTATGCATTGGTAAGATCTAAACTCAAAAATACTGAGTATTTTAAATTTTTTATATTGGATAACTCATGGACTGAGAGTTAATTTAAGCTAGGAAAATACATGGTATTGCAATATCTCTCCCTTGAAAATATTCATCCTCGAATGAGACTAATTAAGCTGAGGAACACTGATAGACTGAGTTTACACACTGAACATATATATCTGATGCATGAGTACATGGCTGAATTGTTCATGAATGCATGACTGAATATGCAACCGTAATGGATACTAAGTTTATAACTGTAACTGAATCGTGGAACTGAGTAAATCTAAGGAAGACTATCACCTTACATTGAGTATTTTAATGAACCTGAGATCATTTACTAAACATGCATGAATGGGAACATGAGGACATGACTGAATCTAAAGCATGATATATGAACTGAATACCATGAACTGAACTAATTTCTTGAATACATGTTATGCCATGGAATGATCATATGACTGAGATTGGAATAAGAGAGTTAAATTATGAGTACCTGTTACATCAAATTGGATCTTGTTATGTGAAGAGAAAATGGAAGGTTTAGGACATGAAATCTTGGAGGTTATAGTGCATCTCCCCCTTGGGACATTATGTCCCCCGAAGAATGTTGACTTGGCTGGGATTTTGAGAAAAATTGAGATGATGCACAGGGCACCTATGAACTAATTTGTGACTGAATATCTGGGATCTAGTGTAAGACCCCACAAAATTTCTAGCTTAATTCAATCTTTTAAGTTTGTTAAGGGGTCCCTATAACACCTCGTACTTTTTCCTAGCTTAAATTCACTCCTAGAATGTTAAGAACTAGCTTCAAAAATGAATACCATTTTATTCCTATGTAATTTTTAAGATTTTGACTTTTCATTATGTGGAAAATTGAATAAGCTTTCCATCGATACCAAATTCGCCCAAATCCTACACCCGGACGAAGAGTTAGAGCCATTTTAGTGAGATAGTGTATCACCTAGTACTTTAGCACATCGCGGAGCCAACTAAAATGACATTCGTCCAAATACAGTGAGCCTCCGCTATCATGGTGCGTTTCTCCAAGGCTCAAAATGGAAATGTTCCTTTTCCAATGTTACAACGTGATTCCACCACATCGCGTTGCCCTTCCAGTTCGCATCCAAGGTGGAAACGCAATACCACCACATCGCGCCACCAACCAGTTTCCCAGTCGTCAACTTTCCAGTGAGCTGGTGTGATTTCACTACGTCGCGCCAGCATGTAAAATCAAGATTTTTCTTCAGGTTATGTTATTTAGTTTCAGGGACCATTTGGTAATTTCCCAAAGCCCCTAATCAGCATAAATATGGGATTTATACCCTTAATAGCCAAAATTACTCATTATGTTCACTATTCCTCAAGAACAAAAACATTCTCTCTCAAATTAGCAAACCCTAGTCTCAAGAAATCAAGGTCAATTTTAAGATTCCCTCCAAGAACTTCAAGAACTCATCGAATTAAGGTATGTTAGATATTTATTCATGGGTCCCTTCCTCCCATGAAGCCCAAGAATCTCCTTTCAAATATAAATATTGTGTATTTATGAGTTTTCATAATTTGCATGAATTGAAGTTCATGTTCCTGTTGTTATTTTGTTTTAATTCATGTTTTAGATTACAAGTTCCAAGATTCGATCCTAGTATGTGATGATTTGCATGATGTTCACGATAAACCCTTCAAATTTACAAGTGGATTGATGTAGCCATGATAATTTAGATGTATAGATTGTTGTATGACCAAAGCATGCTCCCCATATGTTTGATAAAATACCTATGTGAATGAAAAAGAGTCATTATAGCATGTTGACACGAAACCCTCATTTATGTATAAGTTAATGCATGCCAAATATTTGATGAAAGACCTTATTAAATGAATCATGAGACATTAGTATGCATCCCTATACATTTACAAGTTTATGGCTTTCAAGTGCTTGATGAAATGCCTCATTGATTATATTGCGGGTGCTTGACTATTGTCATGTTATTCAAGAATTTGCCATGTCTTACTAATTTTTTCTATCGAGACCTGGGGGTATTCAATACCCGACAATTTAGCTGATTACCTAGAGGTAGTGTAAGTTTCAAGATAATCTCAATCATGCCATGAAATCAGTAGAACTCAATCAGTTATAGAAATTAGGAAAAACTCAATAATCTCATTATCTGTCCAATCCAGTTTCAGTAATCAGTTCAGAAACTCAGTAGCATTCAGTCAGATAACAAAATTTAGTAGTATTCCATCACTCAATGGAACCCAATGAACTCAGTTAGATTAGTCAAGTAGCATGATCAGTAACAGATTCAGCCCAGTCTAGTACAGTCTAAGAATCAGTTCAGTGTATATTCAGTTGGGAGTAGGATTCAGTACCGAGTGAGAGCAGGAATGATGGCTTTCCCATAAGTTAGGCAGAGTCGTTAGTAGCAGTCCTTGTACTCCAGAATTTCATAGCCAGTGTAGGATAAAGAGTCACTTATCAGATTAAGGCTTGGCTACCTCCCAGAGGTCACCCGTCAGATTAGGCTTGACTTCCTGTTTTGGGTCACCCATCAGATAGGCTTGACCACAGTAGTGTCTTTACCCATGGAACGGTAATGACACCCTTCCAGCTGGGGTTACAAGTTAGACCCCACTAGTTTAGATTCGGGGTATGTCGATTAGATGATTACTTCCCATAGTTTCAGTTTCTATCTCAGTCTTCAGAATAGAACTCAGTTCAGAATTTTAGAAATTAGGATGGTCAGATATAGTTATTCAGCTCAGTAAAGAACTAAGATAGTTCTATAGATTTAGTACTATTAGATACTGTCAATCATTATCAGTATCAAAAGATTTAGAGATCACTCGCTAGATAGGCCGGATCTTAGGGGTCACCTGTTAGATAGGATCGACCCCACAACAGTCATCAGTAATTCAGTACTAGTAGACTCAGTTATCAGTAATACAAATTATCAGTGATCTCAGATTATCAGTATAATCAATTATCAGATTCAGTTCCAGTATACCTAATCATAGTATGCAAACTATGTTCAGTAGTTACAAATCCTCCACGTATGCTAATAAAGGTTTGGCATATCATTCAGTTAGTTATTATTCAAACATATGAACCCTTGCATTAAGCCTTACCTCATCTAGCATACCAGTATATTGCCACGTATTGACGCATACTTTTTTCTTGCGCTATGGTGTCTTATACCATAGGTTAAGACGCACGAGCTCCCGAGTACCCTTAGCAGTTCATATTCAGCCAGCAGCAGTAGACTTAGCAGTGAGTCCTCATCATTTGAGGATGTTCCTTATTTTATTATTACATTAGATTTAGTATTTCAGTATATGGAGTTAGTTGGGGGATTATCCCATCAACTCCACAGTTCAGACAGATTAGAGGTTTTTCAGACTAGAGTATTTTTAGACAGTTGTTTTAGTTTTGGTATTGTTATTCCTTACACAGTTGTATTTCAATTTTGAACCTTATGGAAAATTTCTGCCAAATTTCCATATTACACAGTATTATTATTCATTTATTACAGCAGGTACCAGTTATGGGATAACTTTTGGTCTTTTGGGATTATGAGCACCGTGTAGCGTCCGAGGTTTAGAATCCGAGGCATTACAGTCTCAAACTTAGAAAAATCTAGCTAAGTATTTAGACTTAGTTTATTTTTGTCCTTCGAAAGTTGGAAATCTCATTTCGCGACCTATACGTCCGTTAAATGTTGATATTTTAGTTAATTCAAGATTAGGAGGGTCAATAGGTGTTCCCGAATGAGTTTTGGATTTTTTGGACCTCGTTTAGACCATGTTTAGAATCCCAAAATAGTGAACCAACACGATCTTGGTGCACCGCGTCGACTATCATGTTGGTTAATATTTTCCCCAGCTATCAGCATATAATTCTAGTGAACCGGCATGATCTTAGCGCGATGCATTGGATATCGCATCGATGCCATCGACACGCCGTGTCGATCTGCCTGTCGGTAGCCTAATTATCAGTTATTAAAAGACCGCATTCTTGGGGGTATTTGGGTCTTTTTTTCCCTGACTCTCAGCCTCAAAACACAAAATTTAATACCCTAGAGAGCAAATAAACTCTTTTTTCTCCAATTTCTCTCAAGAACAAACCTTAGAGTTTTTAATTTCAAATAAAAAACTCAAGATTCCTCCATTAACTTCCAGAAATTCTTAAACAAAGGTATGTAAATTGTTCAGCCAAGGGTCCTTTCCTCCCTTGGATTTCCAGAAAATTCTTTCAAAAACATGAATTGTGATTTTCATGTTGTGGGTTTGAATATAATTATGTTGATATTGTGGAATGGGTTCCAAGTTGAAATCTTTATGTGTTTATTGATATTATGATAGCATGTAAGATGAAATTTGATTCTCTCATATTGAAATCCTTGAATTGTGAAGTCATGATGTATTAGCATTGTTGATCATGCCCAAGTATAAAGCTACGCCAACCATGTGTTTGATAAAATGCTAAATTTAGACTATGATGCTTTTTTGATCCTTTGGTGGTATAAATGATGAACTTATGCTAGACCCACATATTTACAATGTCTTCTATGTTAAACCTATACCTTTTATGTGTTTGATGAAATGCCTCATAAGATCGTATTGTGAGTTGTTGACTATTGTCCAGTATTCAAGAATTGTCATGTCTTATTATTTTCATGCTATCGAGTCCTGGGGGTATTTAATACCTAAAAATTTAGTTGTGTGCCTAAAGCCAGTGTCAGTTACAGAACAGTATCAATCATGTCATGATCAGTAGTACTCTAGTTCAATTACAGAACTTAGGAAAACTCAGTATCTATCCATTCCCATTCAGTATTCAGTTTAGTCCTTAGTAAACTCAGTCAGATAACAGAACTCAGTAGTATTCTATTAGTGTATGGAACTCAGTAAACTTATATCAGTTCAGCTAATTAGTAAAATCAGTAACAGATCATTCCAACCTAGTATGAACTAGAAAATCGGTTCAGTGTCTATTCAATTGGGAGTAGGATTCAGCACCGAGTGAACCCAAGGATGGGGACTCACATGCCAGCAGAGGGTGTTATCCTTAGATGTAGTCCTTTTGTTCTAGAACTACGTAGCCAACATAGGATGAGACATCAAAACCTGCTAGTTGAGGGTTGATGAGGTGGATTAACCTGAGAGTTGAGGGTCCCACTGTTCTCATTTGAGAACCTGTCAGATGAGGGTATCTATTTAGTGTCTTTACCCATGGCATGGTACTGACACCCTTCCAACTGGGGTTATAGGTAAGACCCCAAATCTATTTTGAAAAAGGACATGCCAGTTAGATGATTACCTCATACAGTCTCAGTCTTAGTCTTTAGTAAAGAACTCAGATAGTTCTATAGATTTTAGGGATGTTAGATACAGTAACTCGGCTTAGTAAGGAACTCAACTAGTTTCATCAGAAATAGGACTGTCAGACATAGTCACTCAGCAAACTGCATATCAGTTATCAGTTATACTAGTTATCAGTAATCTATGTTATTAGTAAACTCAGTATTCAGAATCCTTATGACTTTAGTTATGGTTATGTATTCATGAATGTATTCTCACGGAGACATGTTCATGTTATTCAGTCAGTTATAGTTCATTCATATGAACCCTTGCATTCAACCTTACCTCACTTTGCTAACCAGTATATTCACACGTACTGACGCATACTTTTCTTTTGTGCCATGGTATTTTATACCATAGGTTCAGACGTACGATCCCTAGAGCATTCTTAGCGGTTCAGACATTCATCCAGCAGCAGCAGATTAACAGTGATTCATCATCATTCAAGGATATTTTTTTATTTCATTATCTCATTAGATTCAGCATTTCAGTAGAAGAGTTAGTTGGGGGATTGGCCCATCAACTCCTTATTCAGAAAGTTCAGTTTAGAGGCTTTTTCAGACTAGATATTCAGACAGTATTCAGTATTTCAGATTCTGATGTTTTATCAGACTCTATTTTTTTTCATCAGTATTATAGTTTTGAACCTTATGGAATTTCAACCCATTATTCTGTATTATATAGTATTATTACTCAGTTATTGCAGCAGGTACTAGTCATGGGTTATCTTGTGGTCCTTCGAGATTATGAGCATCGTGTAGTGTCCGGGGTACCAGACTCAGGGCGTTACAAACTTGGTATTAGAGCGTAAGGTTCAATAGTGTCCTAGGAAGTCTGAAAAGCTACATCTAGTAGAGTTTTGTACATGGTGTGTAGCACGCCACATTTATGTACAGGAGGCTATGAGATGTTTTAGGAAAATTTTCCCTTCTTTCAATATTCATGTCGTGCGAGCGAGCATGAGCTCTAATTAAACTCTCTTTCTAATCCTAGTTTCTCTTTCGGTTAGAGAAAATGCCTCCAAAGAGGACTCAGTGAAGAGGAACAGGAGATCATCCAGCCTCTCAGCCCGACCAGCCCAATCCTTTAGGCGAACATGTCTCCCACGTGGAGTTCAGAGAAGCCTTCACCACCCTAGCTCATTCTGTGGTAGCCTAGAATGAACGTCCAACTGTTGTTCTGGCCAACCCTGTGGCCAATACTGCTGCTGACGGGATTAAGGACTTCACCCGAATGAACCCTCTATTTTTTTCTGGGTCTAAGTCAGATGAGGACCCTCAGGAATTTCTTGATCAGGTGCAGAAGGTTACTGATATTATGGGAGTGACTGCTAGTGAGAGTGATAAGCTAGATACATATCAGTTACAGGATATGGCTCACACTTGGTTTAAACAGTGAAAAGCAGAGAGGGCCATAGATGTAGGGCCCATTAAATAGAAAGAGTTTGCCACTAATTTTCTAGATAGATTCTTTCCCCTAAATATGAGAGAAGCTAAGGTGTTAGAGTTTATTAATCTGAAGTAGGGCAATATGATAGTGAAAGAGTATTCCCTAAAGTTTACTCAATTAGCTAGATATGTTCCTCATGTGGCGGCAGATAGCAAATCCTGAATGAGTAAGTTTGTGTCTGGGGTGAATGATAGTATGGTCAAAGAGTGTAGGACCACAATATTGATTAGTGAGATGGACTTGGCTAGGCTGATGATCCATGCTTAGCTGATAGAGGAGCAAAAAATAAAGAGAGAGAGAAGCAGAACAAGAGAGATAGAATAGGTAGTTTCAACTTTGCTCAGCCTAAGTCAGAGGGTGGGAATCGTTCTCAGTTTTGCCCAAAATCTTCAGTTCCAGCTCCATCCTCAGCTAGTGCTCCAGTGCCAAAATTGAGAGACGGCAATAGAGATAGAGCACCAGGCTCTAAGTCTCAAGGTAGTGACAGCAATGCACGAACCAATCCTCTTTGTCAGACTTATGGCAAGAACCATTAGGGTATTTGCAGAACTGACAGTGATGTTTGTTTCGGATGTGGCAAGCCAGGCCACAGAGTCAGAGATTATCCCCAGTCAGGTTCTCAGGGTCAGCAAAACTATCCTCCATCTCATTTAGGTCGCCCAAATTAGTAGGGT
Source organism: Capsicum pubescens (assembly GCA_030864215.1). Lineage (NCBI taxonomy): Eukaryota > Viridiplantae > Streptophyta > Magnoliopsida > Solanales > Solanaceae > Capsicum > Capsicum pubescens. Next base: position 336,501,557 of record CM061548.1, read on the forward strand.
GCCTCATCCAGTTCCATCAGTGGGCAACGTCCAAACAGACTCTACGCTCTTTAGTCCTGACAGGATCAGGAAAGTTCTCCTGACGTGGTCACTGGTACATTATAAGTTATATCACTTACATATTTATGCTTTGCTATATCCAGGAGCTTCTTTGTTTTTTATTACTCTGTATATAGCAGTTGATTCTACAGTCAGTCTCGAAGTTCTAGCAGAGCCCTTCTCAGTTTCTACCCCAGTGGATAAATCTATCATAGCCCGATGGGTATACAGGAATTGTCCGATTATGATATCTCTGAAAGTCACTTCAGTAGATTTAGTCGAATTAGAGATGACTGATTTTGACATCATTCTTGACATGGATTGGCTTCATTCCTGCTATGCCTCAGTCGATTGCAGAAATAGAGTTGTCCAGTTTTAGTTTCCGAATGAACGCGTCCTAGAGTGGAAGGGTAGTACTTCAACACTTAGGGGTCAACTTATTTCTTACCTTTGGGACAGAAAGATGATATCTAAGGAATATGTCTACCATCTCATTCGAGTCCATGACTCTAGTTCAGAAACCTCTACTCTTTAATTAGTGTCAGTAGCATGTGAATTCCCAGATGTATTTCCCAAAGATCTTCCCGGAATTCTTCTTTAAAGGGAAATTGATTTCGGAATTAATCTTCTCCCAAATACTCAGCCCATTTCTATCCCGTAATATAGAATGGCTCTAGAAGAACTCAAAGAATTAAAGGAACAGTTGAAGGATCTCCTAGATAAAGGGTTTATCAAACTCAGTGTGTCCCCGTGGGGTGCACCAGTTTTATTCGTGCGCAAGAAAGATGATTCTCTCAGGATGTGTATGGACTACCGCCAATTAAACAAAGTCATGGTAAAAAATAAGTATCCCCCTCCCAGAATCGATGACTTGTTTGACCAAATTTAGGGCGCTTGTTACTTTTCAAAGATAGACCTCAGATCAGGTTATCATCAGCTTAGAGTCAGAGAATTTGACATCCCAAAAATAGCTTTCCGAACTTGGTATGGTCACTTTGAATTCTTAGTTATGTACTTTGGTTTTACCAATGCCCCAGCAGCCTTCATGCACTTGATGAACCATGTGTTCAAGAAGTACTTGGACATGTTTGTCATAGTTTTCATAGATGACATCTTTGTTTATTTCCGTAGTGAACATGATCATGCATACCATCTTAGAATAGTATTGCTGACTCTCAGAAATCATCAGTTATTCACCAAATTCAGTAAGTTTGAATTTTGGCTAAGGTTATTAGCATTCCTTGGCCATATCATTTTTGGTGATGACATTAGAGTTGATCCCTAAAAGACTGAGGTAGTAAGAAACTGGCCCAGACCCATCTCTTTATCAGATATCAGGAGTTTCTTGGGTTTGGCTGGTTATTACCGCAGGTTTGTTATGGGATTTTTGTCTATTTCATCCCTCATGTCCATATTGGCTCAGAAAAAAGTCAAATTTTAGTGGTCAGATTCTTATGAGAAGAGTTTTTAGGAGTTGAAGACTCGACATACCTCAATGCCAGTCTTGGCTTTACCAGATGGTTCAGATGGCTTTGTGGTGTACTGTGATGCATCCAGAGTAGAGTTGGGTTATGTCCTCATGTAGCATGGTAAGGTCATAGACAATGCCTCCAAACAACTTAAGCCCCATGAGAAGAACTATCCTACTCATGATCTTGAGTTAGCAACTGTAGTTTTTGCCTTAAAGATTTGGAGGTACTATTTGTATGGGGTGCACGTTGATGCGTTCACTGACCATAAGATCCTCCAGTATGTGTTCTCTCAGAAAGATCTAAACCTTCGTCAGAGAAGGTGGTTGGAGTTATTGAAAGACTATGACATGAGTGTCCTTTATCATCCGGGAAAGCCAATGTAGTGGCCGATGCTCTCAGTAGACTATCTATGGGTAGTGTTGCTCATGTTGAGGACAGTAAGAAGAATTTAGCCCAGGAAGTACATTAGTTAGCCTAACTAGGTATCACTTAGTTGACTCAACAGAAGGTAGTGTATAGGTGCAGAGTAGTTCAGAATCATCTCTAGTTTCCAAGGTGAAGGATAATCAGGATAGAGATCCCAATATAGTCAAGTTGAAAGAATTAGGAGATTATAAGGTTGAGGTTTTCTCCCAAGGGGAGATGGTGTTCTACGTTGTCAGGATCATCTGTGTGTGCCAGGTGTTGATGACTTAAGACAACGAATTCTTACAGAAGCACATGGTGCGTGCTTTTCTATTCATCTAGGGGCCACTAAGATGTACCATGATTTGTGGGAAATCTATTGGTAGAGTGGGATGAAGAGAGATATTGTGGAGTTGATGGCTGAGTGCTTGACATGTCAGCAGGTTAATACTAAGCATCAGAAGATAAGTGGGTCCATGCAAGAGTTCAGTAGTCCTACTTAGAAGTAGGAAGAAGTGAACATGGACTTTGTGATGGGTTTGCCTCGTACTCGTCGTCAGCATGATTCAGTTTGGGTCATTATAGACAGGATGACCAAATCAACTCATTTCCTTCTAGGCCATACCTCTTATTCAGTCGAGGATTATACCAAAATCTACATCAGAGAGGTGGTCAAATTACACGGTGTTCCATTGTCCATTATCTCAGATAGAGGTACCCAGTTCACCTCTTATTTCTAGAAAACATTCCAAAAGGGTCTTAGCACCCGAGTTTACCTCAGTATAACTTTTCACCCTCAGACAGATGGTCAAGAAGAAAGGACGATTTAGACTTTAGAAGATATGCTGCTAGCGTATGTGATAGACTTTAAGGGTAGTTGGGATGAACACTTACGTTTGATTAAGTTTGCATATAATAACAGTTATCATTCCAGTATTCGGATGGCTCCATTTGAGGCGCTTTATAGAAGAAGGTGTAGATCACTTATTGGTTTGTTTGAAGTGGGTGAGCCCACAGTGGTAGGGCCTAACCTGGTGTTTGATGCCTTGGGAAAATTCAGTTAATCAGGGAAAAGCTTAAGATAGCTCAGAGCCGACAGAAGTCATAGGCAGATATGCGCAAAAAAGATATCGAGTTTGAGATTGGCTATTATGTGTATTTGAAAATATCTCCCATGAAGGGAGTGAAGAGATTTGGTAAGAAGGGAAAACTCAGTCCCTAATATGTCGGTCTTTACAGAATTCTCAGCCATTTTGGAAAGGTAGCTTATGAGCTTGAGTTGCCTTCAGATCTATCTTCAGTCCATCCAGTGTTCCATGTCTCCTTGCTTAAGAAGTGTATAGGTGAACCAGAAGTCGTAGTCCCTATATAGGGCTTAGATATTTAGAACAACCTCTTTTCTGAAGATATCCCAGTCGAAATCCTTGACTATCAGATTTGCAGACTGGGGAACAAAGAAATCCCTCTAGTCAAAGTTCTTTGGCGGAATCAGTCCGTTGAGGAAGCTACTTGGGAAGCATAAGAAGACATGCGGACCGAATATCCTCACCTTTTCTCCACTAATCCAGACTCAGCCTAAGGTAATGGCTTTCCTTAAGCTTATTCAGTTTCATGCTCAGATTTCCATTACAAACTTGGTATCATTTACCATTCCATGTTCGGCCATATGTTTATGAGTCGGTTCAGTCATGTATTCATGCATTAGATATGTATGATCAGTATGAGAAAACTTATCTTATCAATACTCCTAGTTGTGCATTCATGAATCAGCTCAGTTATGTACTCATGCATCAGATATGCATGTTTAGTGTGATAATTCAGTATGTCAGTAATATTAGTCCTATAGTCATGTTCCAGATGTTCATATCCATAAGTAGGTTCAACCTACTAGTACTCTCAGTTCATCCAGTCTCATTTGAGGAAGAATGTTCCCAAAGGGGAGATATTGTAAGACCCCGCAAAATTTCTAGCTTAATTCAGTCCTTTAAGCTTGTTAAAGGGTCCCAGACTTAGAAAATTCTAGCTAAGTATTCAGACTTAGTTTATTTTTGGTCTTCAAAAGTTAGTAATCTTATTTCGTGACCTATAGGCACGTTAAATATTGATATTTTAGTTAATTCATGATCAGGAGGGTCAATAGGTGTTCCCAGATGAGTTTTGGATTTTTTGGACCTCGTTTAGACCACATTTGGAATCCCAAAATAGTGAACCAATGCGACTTTGGTGCACTGCATCGACTATCGATTTGGTTAATATTTTCCCCAGCTACCAGCGTGCAATTCCAATGAATCAGTGCGACGCGTTGGATATCGCATCGATGCCATCGACGCACCACGTCGATCTGCGCGTCGGTAGCCCAATTATCAGTCATTAAAAAACCACATTCTTGGGGGTATTTGGGTCTTTTTCCCCTGACCCTTAGCCCTAAAAAAAGAAATTTAATACCCTAGAGAGCAAATAAACTCTTTCTTTCTCAATTTCTCTCAAGAACCAGCCTTAGGGTTTTTAATTTCAAATCAAGAACTCAAGATTCCTCCATTAACTTCCAGAAATTCTTCAACAAAGGTATGTAAATTGTTTATCCAAGGGTCCCTTTCACCCTTGGAGTTCCAGAAACTTCTTTCAAAAATATGAATTGTGATTTCCATATTGTGGGTTTGAATGTAATCATGTTGATGTTGTGGAATGGGTTCCCAGTTGAAATCTTATGTGTTTCTTGATATTATGATAGCATGTAAGTTAAATTTTGATTCTATCATATTGAAACCCTTGAATTATTAAGTCATGATGCATTAGCATTGTTGATCATGCACAAGTATAAAGCTACGCCAACCATATGTTTGATAAAATGCTAAATTGAGACTATGATGCTTTTGTGATCCTTTGGTGGTATAAATGATGAACTTATGCTAGACCCACATGTTTACAATGTATTCCATGTTAAAGTTATACCTTGTATGTGTATGATGAAATGCCTCATAAGATCGTATTGTGAGTTGTTGACTATTGTATAGTATTCAAGAATTGTCGTGTCTTATTATTTTCATGCTATCAAGTTCTGGGGGTAAATAACACCCGAAAATTTATCTATATGCCTAGAGCCAGTATAAATTATAGAAAAGTTTCAATCATGTCACGATCAGTAGTACACTAGTTCAGTTACAGAACTCGGGAAAACTTAGTATCTATCCAGTCCCATTCAGTATTCAGTTTAGTCCTCAGTAAACTCAGTCAGATAACAGAACTCAGTAGTATTACATCAGTCAACGGAACTCAGTAAACCCAGCTCAGTTCAGCTAATTAGTACAATCAGTAATAGATTAGTCCAGCCTAGTATGAATTAGGAAATCAGTTCAGTGTCTATTCAGTTGGGAGTAGGATTCAGCACTAATTGAACCCAAGGATGGGGACTCACCTGCCAGCAGAGAGTGTGATCCTTGGAAGCAATCCTTGCATTCAAGAACTATGTAGCCAGCATAGGTTGAGACATAAAAACCTTCTAGTTGAGGGTTGATGAGGTGGCTTAACCTGACAGTTGAGGGTCCCACCATTCTTATTTGAGAATCTGCCAGATGAGGGTATCTCTTCAGTGTTTACCCCTGGCATGGTACGGATACCCTTCCAACTAGGGTTGCAGGTTAGACCCTAAATCTATTTAGAAAAGGAGCATATTAGTTAGATGATTACCTCCCACAGTCTCAGCCTTCAGTAAAGAACTCAGATAGTTCTACAAATTTTACGGTTGTCAGATACAGTCACTCGGCTCAGTAAGGAACTCAGCTAGCTCTATCAGAAATAGGACTGTCAGACATAGTCACTCAGGAAATAGCATATCAGTTATCAGTTATACCAGTTATCAGTAATCCATGTTATTAGTAAACTCGGTATTCAAAATCTTTATGACTTCAGTTACGGTTATGTATTCATGCATGTATTCTCACGCATTTATGTTCATGTTATTCAGTCAGTGATAGTTCATGCATATGAATCCTTGCATTCAGCCTTACCTCACTTTGCGTACTAGTACATTCACACATACTGACGCATACTTTTCTTTTGTGCTATGGTGTTTTATACCATAGTTTCAGACGTATGGGCCCCAGAGCATTCTTAGCGGTTCATACATTCAGCCAGCATCAGTAGATTAGCAGTGAGTCCTCAATATTTGAGGATATTCTTTTATTTCATTATCTCATTAGATTTAGCATTGCAGTAGATGGAGTTAATTGGGGGATTGTCCCATTAACTCCTTATTCAGATAGTTCAGTGTAGAGACTTTTTCAAACTAGATGTTCAGACAGTAGTCAGTATTTTAGATTTTGATATTTTATCAGACTTTATTATTTTGTTTTCATCAATATTACAGTTTTGAACCTTATGGCATTTCAACCAATTATTTCGTATTATACAATGTTATTACTCAGTTATTGCAGTAGGTACCAGTCATGGATTAGCTTGTGGTCCTTTAGGATTATAAGCACCGTGTAGCATCTGCAGTACCATACTCGGGGAGTTACATCTAGAATTAAGGCATGATACATGAACTAGGCTGAACTCATAACTACTAGGATGCTCTATCTTGGAATAGTCATATTCATGAAACTTCGAATAGAACGACTAGGTGGAAACATAGGGAAATCGTATGAACTTGTCCACCTGATTGCTAAACTGAATTCCTAGCTTTTTGGACTAACTCATACTGAAAGCTTATACCCATCTAGAGCATTTCTTGACACTCTTTCTATAAAGTTCTACTGACTTTAGGAAGCAAGGAAATCTTGGCATGGTCTAAATGAGACATCTGAATAAGAAATCACAACATGGCTAAAATTCTGTAATATGGGCACTAATAACTCTACCTACTGAGGTCTGAACTGGACTGAATTCTCCCACTATGTTCAAGCCTACTCAAATCTCCAAAATGCATTTAGCCACTTACACATAAACATGACTTTCAAGCCTATCTTTATAACTACAGCCTCGTATAAAACTAGCATGCAATAATCTTTTATTAACATGAAATATCTACTCTCTCCTTTCTAAACAACTGCTTATCACTACATCATTTCATAAGGAGAGTTCACTAAAGGTTAAAACATGGGGACCTGAAGCATGAATGGAGACTATACTGAACTTGACACTTAACTGAGGCCTAAGGAATAGAACATCAACATCCTGAACTTTTTCGAGAGATCTAAACTAAGGATGTACATGAAGAAATCTGAATTTAGCTGATCATTAGGAGTATAGCATAAGTCATGGGAACTGAGCATACTGTAAAGCACAACATGAGTACATGATTCATGAGTTGCATGACCTGAGTTTGAAGTTTTTGTATTCATGGAACATGATTCATAACACTGAGTAAACAGAAACTTCTTATACTAGGAACTATAAGCATACATGATTTTTGATAATGTGCACAAATAGGAGCTATGATCATAGAGCTGACATGTACTACATGAGTAGATATCGTGATAGCTAAAGTGCAAAACTTTGCACTGAGGTAAGGACAGGTTGGGCATCAACCTCTCCCACTGCTTTTCTACACATACTAACATTACTACTAAAATCTGAAAGTATGACTTGGTTACTTGTGCTACCATCTCACTCTTATCTTAAAACCATTATTCTAAGTCTGTGAACCCCTTAATAAATTCTAAATTAAACTGAAACCACTTTACTCTAGAGCCCGAGATATAACAATACTCGTAAACACTAAACTCATTCTAAAGGACTACTCCTGATAATGTAAGGTCCAATAATAGTACTTCCTTCTGATACACGATCCTTATCTTTATATTACCCCAATAATCATCATATAGCAACCTCAGCACTGACTAACTTAGAATTCTCAAATCCACTTTCTACTAGTTAAATCTAAAGATTCAAACTTAAATCAGCTGAAACTGAGGTACTACCCCTTTATTCAAAGATTGGTCTATCAGGAAACTGAAATGGAATGACTCCATTACTAAAATTAACTGAAGGGATTTTCTGAAATACTGTAACCGAGCAATTTTTGCATACTTGTCTGGCTGGAATAGATTTACCTACTGGGGTATGCACTAAGAAAGGTTCTATTAAGATTTCTAGTCTAACTTAAAGTTGACTTCTATGCAAGGAGTTACAAAAGACAGAGAATCTCCTGGATTTAATAAGGCATGACTATGTAAATAGAAGATCTGTAACGTACTAGTGACCACGTCAGGAGAACTTTTCTGATCTTGTCTGGACTGAAGTGCATAAATCCTGTTTGGGCATTGCCCACTGGCAGCACGGGAAGTAGCACCTTGTTGATTCGGGCGACCGGATTGAGCTGAAGAACGGTTATACTGACCCTGTTGGTGCAAATCTTTTCCCCTCTGACCCATTACTCTACACTCCTTCATCCTGTGTCCTGGCTTACCACATCCAAAACATAAATCACCGCCAGCTTTACATGCACCTATGTGATATCTACCATATTCTTTGCAAAGCTGATGGGTACGACCACTACTCACACTACCCTGGGTTTTGGAGCCTGGCACCCCTATCATGACTGTCATTCTTGAACTTTGGTACTGGCGTACTAGCTGAGAACGAATCTATAACTAAAGATTTTAGATAAAATTGGGAACTGTTACCGCCCTCTGACTTAGGCTAATTGAAATTAAAATGACCTGTTCTAGCTCTTTTATTTTCTCTCTCCTTCTTTTTAAGCTTCTGCTCCTCAATCTGTTGAGCATGGACCATAAGCCTAGAGATTTCCATCACCTTAATTAACATCATAGTTTTTCACTCCTTAACCACACTACCTGACACCCCAGATATGAACTTGCTTATTCTTGACCTATTGTCTGCTATTACATGGAGAGCATATCTAGCCAACTGAGTAAACTTAAGGAAATACTCTTTCACACTCGTACTGCCTTGCCTAAGATTGATGAACTCTAACACCTTAGCTTTTCTCATCTCTATGAGAAATAATCTATCTAGAAAAGCAGTAGCAAACTCTTCCCATTCTATGGGTTCTGTATCTGTGCCCCTGTCTACCTTTCACTGCTTAAACCACTTATAATCTACATCTTATAGCTGATAGAAAGCTAACTCAGCACTCTCACTGGAAGTCACTCCCATAATATCTATGACTTTCTAAACCTGATCGAGGAACTCCTGTGGATCCTCTTCTAACTTAGATCCTGATAATAGTGGAGGATTCATTCGGGTGAAGTCCCGAATCTTGGCTATAGCAATATTGGCCACTGGGTTGTCTTGAACAGCAGATGTCCATTCATTCTAAGCTATTACAAAATTGGCTAGAGTAGTGAATGCAGTTCTGAATTCTGCATGGGAGACATGCTCGTCCAGGGGATCTGCCTGAACGAGCTGAGGTGCTGACTGATTTTTGGATCTCCTTTTGTTAGTCTTTTTGAGAGGCATGTTTTGTAAATGAAAGAAAGAAATGGATCAGACTGAGATTTTAACTTGATCTCATGCTCACTCGAACGACATAAATACTGAAAGAAGGGAAACTTTTCCTAAAACACCTCATAGCCTCTTGTCCATAAGTGTGGCGTGCTACACACCCATGCACAAGACTCTACTTGATGCATCTTTTAGACTCTCTAGGACTTTGTTAAACCTTAGGCTCTGATACCAGATTTGTAACATCCCGAGTTTGTACCCCGAATGCTACACGGTGATTATGACCCTAAAGGACCACAAGCTAACCCATGACTTATATCTGCTATGAGCTAAGAATAATAGTACTAAAATAAATGCAGAATTAGGATGAATTTCCATTAGGTTCAAAATCTAAATACTAATAAATAATAACATCTGGTAAAAATATCTAAAAATTAAACACTATCTGAACTGGTTTAGTCTAAAAGCCTCTAACTGAACTGCCTGAATATGGAGTTGATGGGATAAGCCCCCAACTAACTCCAACTACTGAACTACTGATAAACTGAAATACTAAAATAAAAGCATATCCTCGATAAATGAGGACTCACTACTAAATCTGATACTGCTGGCCGAGTCTAGATCTGTCTATTCGCAGTTGGGAACCTGAGCATCCGAACCTATGATATAAGCCATCATAGTGCAAGGAGAAAGTAGGCGCCAGTACATGGAATGTACTGGTATGCTAGATGAGTTAAGACTGAATGCAAGGGTTCAAATGCATGAAAAATAACTAATGAATGCTATAGAGTAACCGAATATGAGAGTAAATGGATAACCAACATTGCTGAAAATACTGAGTATGTAATACTGTGCACATACATATATATATATATATATATATATTGTATCTGAGCTTTTCTGAAGCTAAGTACTGAGTTCTAATAACTGAGTAACTGATATCTGAAGTTACTGATAACTAAATTACTGATACTGAGTGACTGTATCTGACAGTCCTAATTCTGTAGAACTAAACTGAATTCTAAATTAAGACTGAAACTGAAACTGTGGAAGGTAATCATCTAATTGGCATGCCCCAAATCTGAGTTGATAGGGGTCCAACCTTTGACCCCAGTTGAAATGGTGCTAATATCGTGCCACGGGTACTAACACTGGTTGTGGGGTCAGTCCTAGTCTAATGGGTGACCTCTGAGATTAATCCTAAACTAACAAATGATCCCTAAGTATGTCAGTCCTATCTGACGGGTGAAACCTCATAACCTACGCTGGCTATGTAGTTCTGTAACTTAGGGATTGCTTTTAGGGACCCAGTCCTAACTAACGGGTGATCCCCCATCCCTAGGCTCGCTCGGTGCTGAATCCTACTCCCAACTGAAAGACACTGAACTGATTATACTGAACTGGACTAGATTGATACTGAGTTTTCCTGAGTTCAGTAACTGACTGAGTTTTATTAAGTTTTGTAGCTGACTGAATTGTACTAATCGTGACATAACTGATACTATTATTGAGTTCTGTAACTGACTGAATTCTACTAATCAACTTGCAAATTAAAGGGTTTATCATGAATATCATGTAAATCAGCACATACTCGGATTAATTCTTGGAACTTGTAATTTAAATCATGGATTAAAACCCAACAATAACATGAACATGAATTCAATTCAACTAAATCATGGAAATTCATAAATACACAATCTTTTTATTTTAAAAAGGATTCTTGGACTTCATGGGTTAAAGGAGCCCATCAATGAACACCTAACATACCTTTGAAGATTCTTTCTTGAAGGTTCTTGGAGGAAATTCTTAGACTTGTTCTTGATTTCTTAAACTAGGGTTTTTGCCTCTTTGAGAGAGAATATTTTATTCTTGAGAGAAAGTGAGGAAATAATGAGGCTATAGGTTATTTAGGGGTTTAATTTTGTGTTTTGACTGATTAGGGCCGTGAAAAAAGACCCAATTACCCCTGAAAAGATATATAAATTCGTACTGAAAAAACTCGATCTGGGCACCTAGCGCAATGCGGTACTATCGCTTCGTGTCACTGGAATTCGACAATTGGGAACTGGGGGCTTGGCGCGACGCGGTGGAATCGCGGATCCCCTTTGATTCTGAATTTTGGACTCATCACAACGCTGTGGATAGTACTGGAACACTGGAACTGGACAATTATGAAATTAGGTGGTGGCGCGACGCTCCATGATTGTGATGCCTTACTGGATTTAACAATTGCCATTTGGTGCAGCTCTGCGACGCGCTGCAGTGCCAGTTGGTACACTGTTTTACTAAAATGACTCTAACTCTTCGTCCGGGTATCGTATTTGGGCAAATTTTATATCATTGAAAAGCTAACTGAATTTTCTACGCATTGATGAGCTCTAAACTGAACAATACTGAGTATTTTAAAATTTTTATATTGGATAACTCATAGACTGAGTGTTAATTTAATCTAGGGAAATACGAGGTATTACAGGTATTTCATACTCTCTTGGAAATGAAGAAGACATCATATGTTAGCCTATATGGTCAAAACATATACTGTACATAACAACTAGTCATTTCATTATACATCTAACACATAGACTCATATATGGACAATACATTAAAAATGATGTATATAAACAAGACATTTCATTACACATCTAACAACATATCATAAGCCATGTATATGTTAGAAATATACATAGGTACTGTTCATAGCCTTAAACACATGGGATTATATGTATATGTATTAAATATAAATATGTAATATCCATTACGTCAAACACACAATACACAACAAACCCAAAACAAAACTCTTATGTATATGTTTTACATATACATATGTAATATCCATTACCTCAAACACACAGTACATAACAAAACACAAAAGAGAACTCATGTATATGTCTTACATATACATATGTAATATCCAATTCCTCAAACATACATCACACAAAAAAACACAAAAGTTAATTTATGTATATGTTCAATAACATGAAAGGAATAATGTATGTGTACAACACATACATACTTACAAATAGATACAACCAGTAACCACATATGTATATGAACTACAAATATCAATGTATTCAATCCAAAAGCATCAACAAATATGTATATGCAGAATATATACACAGAGTAATTTTGTATTTGGACATCCAGTTTCTACACATAACTTCAAAATTATGAAAATCCCCAAAAACTCCATAATAACAAACAATCACAGAATGTTAATTCATAATTTTAAAAACTCTGATTACTTAAAAAAACATAATATACCCATAACAAAATAATGATAATAGAGGAAATACCTTTGGTAAACGAGGTCTTCCATTGTCATTTTTTTTATTTTCTTGAGGATTCTCCAATTTATTTTTTCGACTTTGAAATTGATGCTTTGATAATCTTTTTCATCTTAATGGGGTCGTTACGATTTTTTGATCTGTTTTCATCAAAGTTAGGTTCCTCATAATCAAATACTCCGAGAACGAAACCAACTACTGAATTTGTTGTTTCGGTATGCTCTAACTGAGTTAATCCTAAACTAAACGTAGGAGAATCATCCATTAACTAAGTACTAAGTTGTTAATTTATTACTTCAAATAGACGATTTAAAAAAAAAGATAATGCAGATAATCAAACTATAATTTGGTAAAGTAGAAACCCAAAAAATTAGTTAATCAAAACATGCAACAATATCTTCTTTGGAAAATCTCAAAAATTTCTACTATGTAATGAAAAAAATAATTTAATAATTCTCAAATCTTAAAAATTGAGAATGTTAAAAGAAGATTTAGTTGAAATTGAAGAAGATTAAGTTGAAATTGAATACCCTTGACTAGGAGTTGGACTCAAACACGGTTGATTTCAAACTTGAAAACCGTCCCTTAAATGTAGCCTTATTTTTTGGGGGAGAAACTGTGAAGGTAAAGGAGAAACGGTGAAAGTAAAAAAGGATTTCTATGTATATGTAATTTAGGAGAGAGAAATTTAAAAAGTGAGATAAATGTAATATGTTTAGGGACATGGAATTTTTTGTAATAAATGCAACATAAGTTGTGGGTTTATGTAATTTTTAGTTTAATTAAAGTTCAATTTTTATTGGACTAGCCCATTGTTTTTGGCTACAAATGATGAACCCACTTTTCTAAACCCAAGATATTGTCATATTCTAGAGGCCCAATTGAGTTCCACGTGTCAAATGACCTGGCACGCCAAGTCAAATAAAGGAGCTAATAGGGCCACGCCGCATGTCACAATGACACAGCTGGCCCAGGATAGTCAAAAACCCATAAAATGTGTTGTCACTTAAATCTAATTGGTCCAAAAGAAGTCCATTTTTACCATGACTCTTTCCTCCCTACAATATAAATAGAAGTCTCATAATTCAGAAAAAAGGAAGAATTCTAAGGAGAATCAAGAAATAGCTCGTAGATCAAATATCGTAATTTCTCTACAAAGTTAAAGCATTTAAATCCAGTTCATCAAGATTCAAGATCAAGACCACAAGATTCAAGAATAAGCTCAAAAGCCCTTGACTTCAAGTACAAGTCAAGATCAAATCCATCAAATGCATCAAATCCACAAATCAAGTTCAAATTCAAGATCAAGCTTGAAACCCTTGAATTTATCTCTGAAAAGGCGAATAAGAGAATTCATAGATATTGTAAAAGTCACATATTGAAATCAATAAAACGATTGTTGCTATATTTTACTTTTCCCGACTATTTATTTTTTCGGCTCTAAATTTTATTGTCCAACACTATTCTTTTTTTGTTTTATTTCTTCCTTTTTAACGAAAAAATATGACTCTTTTTAATGAAAACATCGAGTTTGAGTCTTTATGTATTACACACATACAAAACTCATAAAATATGAATCAAGACGCAAACTTATGGGAGAATGTATAGGGTCGTGCAGCCTTGAACAAGTACAATAAATAAAGAAAAGTGTGAAAATCATTTTCACCCCCCCCCCCCTCCCCAACATTGAATAATAATTATACTCCCCTCTTTATCCTATGCAATGCCCATTTTGCCATTATTATTTTAATCTTATATTTATGTAGTACCTCTTTATATTATATAAAATATATAATTTTTGACCTAGATATTTATAGCATTTTATTTAAGTTTATTAAAATTATAAGTAAAATAATACTTTTTATAAGTTTGTCACAAAATTTCATGTTATTTTTTAAGATCATTACTTCAATATTTTTTTTTTGTTTTCCCAAGGTATCTCCACAGCCGGCAGCCATGAGACTAATCCTCCGTTCCTCGATCAGCGCATTTTGCGGTAGGGAACTGGCCACAGAGTTTGCTCCATTCGCCAGAGGCGGGGATCAAACTTCCGACCTCTTGCTTAAGGGACATAGCGTTGAACCACTATGCCAACTCCGATGGTTACTTCAATATTGTATGTATTAGAGAGTCATTTGGTGTGAGGTGTAATTATAATAATTCGAGGAAAAAATTCATGATTATTTTATCCTGCATTTGGTTAGAGGTATTAGTCAGTCTCGAAATTATTTATCCCACCATTTATACCACAGACGGGATAAGTTATCACATATATATATTGGTAAAAGTTTTTCCGGGATAACTAATGCCGGAATTGTTCCCAACTAAGCCACCCTTAAGCTATATATGTATGTACATACACATGTGTATATATTTTTGTGTTTCACCACTCTCTTACTACATCCGTTTCATGTTACTTGACTTCTGTTGACATGACACAATCCTTAAATTTTTTTTATATAAAATGCATTTTATTGAATTAACCTTATTAATGATACTTTAAAATTTTAAATTTGTCTATAATATTACTTTATATAGCTATTTAATTCTAAGGGTAAAAAAGTATAATACAATTCTCTTGATTTCATAAATTGGACAAGTAAATTAAAATAATTATTTTTGGTATGAGAGTCAAGTGATAAGACATGATATTATAAATAAATAAAATGTGAGTGTCATTAATAGAGTATTACATAAATTATAATTTATCTAAATAAATACAATCTTTAAAAATTCAGCCTTATTTTTATTCATTATTTTATATTTTCTGCATTTAAATATGTTTATAAAGTTAATATTACTTATTATTTTCAATTGTATAATAACTATTAGATTTTTGATTATTATTATTAATAAAATTAATTTCCTTATTATGTTAATTTACTTCATTATAGATCATCATTAGCTTATATACTTAATTTGTATTTCTCACTTTTTTCGTCTAGAAGATAACATTCAAGTGTTAATGAAATTTTATTTATATGAATCTTTTAGAAAATGAAAATATGATGATTTTAAAGAAGTAAAAAAAGTTGATGATGAGAGGGTACAATAGGCATTTTACAAATTCAATTAGGATAAAGGGGGAATATGATTTTTGTTAAAAGTTGAGGGGTGAGTTTAATTTTTAAGGCAAAGTTGGGGAGGGAAAATGATTTTCACCCATAAAGAAAAAGAGGGAGCAGTGTGTCAGTGCATCCGAGCTCAGAAGGTTTAATTTTTCACACAAGCATGCTCAATAGATACGTTTATCATCTATTATGGTTTTATTTATGCACTTTTGCTTTCGTTTGACGTACGTTAGCTTGTGATTTTTTTTAGGAGCATCCCTTTTCAGTGAAGCTTTTCTTTCATAATTTTCTTGACTAACATACATTCTTCTTTATACTTTTACACCTTCCTTTTAATTCAAATGAGGTCATCTTGAATTTACTACAGGACATTGTCATGTATGTCAACCCTCTAAGAGGGTAACTAAAGGAAGGTACAACCAAGTTTTTCCAGACAACCAGCTATTACTATTTTTTCTATATTATCTAGAAAACTAAAATAATCGATATACTATAGATGTGCTTTTAACTTTATTCATAAGTCATCATAACAATTTCCAAGTTGTTTGTGTTACAACAATCACAAAACACAACTACAGATTCACATGAATTAAAAACACCTATAATCTAGTGAAATATGCCAAGAGAAAGTGTATGCCTTTTCCACCATAGTGATGCACGACTAGAGATTAGCTAGGCTGAGTCTTTCTCTCCTTTTCTAATGACGGCTGACAGCTTATGGGAATACATCTTAGATTAAGTCAGGAGAGAGGACTTATCCTTATATTTATAGGCTTAAAAGCCTTAACCTAGTGCACCCCCAATTATGGCTCACAGTTCTTCTTCTACAGGCCTACACTATTGCTATACCACACCAATAACATGACATGGAAATAGGCACATATAGAATCCACATGAATACACGACCCATGTCTTATCCACCAACTAATAATATCAACCAATTTTACTTTAATGTAATAAGTTAATGTTAAGTCCACATAAAATAAATAACTCTAACATTCTCCCACCTGGACAACATTAACTTTTGAATAAAACTGAAAATCTGTTTTTATGAAAATTACTCTCGTGCTTAATAGATAGTGGCCATAAATATTTTGTTGTAGAACTCCATCACTAACATGGTCTAGCAAAGCAAAACTATCACTGTTGAACTGTAGAAGTACTTGTATCAACCAATGACACAAGACAGTCCACAATTACTAACATTGAAGTTTCATAGGCATAAGCCAAATGGTGTGGTAGTGTAGCAAGAAATAGCCAACATGAACTCAAATCGAGGCTATTTCATTGTCAATCGTTCAAACAATTTTTCATAACAATATGTACGGTTTTAAGTCAACATGCACACCATACAAAAATTGTCAATGCGATTTTCTGTTACAACATGTGTGAACACTAAAACAATATGTACTCCACCAGAAAATCTTAATTTTCAAGGCTCAACGTGTGCAAGATATTACATGGTGCTACAACCAAGAAAATCTACAAGGTAGAATGATACACCGTTTATAACTAAAAAAGATTCAACAAAACAACAATATGATCTTACCAATATGAGACATAACAAACAAGTAAGGCAAAAAGCCTAAATATAATAAAATAATATTAAAGTGTGCATAATAATAATTAACAACATAAATAATAGCAAAATCTATCATAGCATAAATGTCTTAATAAAAGTGATATTATCACCATAGGTCCAAACAATAGGGTAAAGTGTCTAATAAATAATAATATTAAATACTTCCACTAACCTAGCAAATCAAATGACACAACAACACACATATTCTGAACATGTTGCATAAAACTATAGGTCTCAACCCTTGGTTAGTGGATTAGAAAGCATTAAATTAGTAGGTATATGTTCAATCACAATATCCCCCCAACCATACCTCTTACAACCATATATTTAATCTCCATATGCTTAGAAGCTGAAAAAGACTTATATTTTTTAAAAACATAGTTGTCTTGTTGTCACAATTTCACGACCCAAATGGTCATGAGTGGCACCCACACCAATCTTCCTATGGGAGAACCATCTAAATCGAATCATTACCCAAACATAAATCAATATTAAGATGATATTACTATAAATCAACATAATAACCATAATCCAGGACTAATTATTATTACAAGACCCGAAAGTCATCGTACAAGAACTTCTAAACAATGATGATGTCAAAAGAGATATCTAAAAATAAAGTAAATAAAGAATGTTTCATTGCCCAAAAAATGGACAAGAACAAATAAGATGACTCATGGCAGCCTAGAGACGGAGTGCTCATCCTTGGATCAAGATCTGCTATCAAACTCTAGAGGTGAAGTCATGTCTGAGCCTCTAGAACACTTTCTGCACTCAACAAAAGAAGAGTACAGGGTAGTATCAATACAAACCACTATGTACTAGTAGGTATTATAGGCCAACTCAATTTAATAGCATGTACACAATATAAATCAAATAACAAGTAGACAGGTATTGTCACACAATGAATATTCAATGAATCAACAATACAACAATAGCAGGTCAAACAACGCTCACAAATAAGTCACATAACCATCAAGAGTATCAACCATATTGTAAACATCCACAGAATCAAAACAAATATGTACACACATGCTATGGGACTTATTTTTTCCAAAATAGTCATGACCTGCAGGGAACAAACTATGTTCATGTACCGTACCGACGTGGTACCCGATCCAACATATACATATCTGTACCGGCGTGGTACCCTATCCAATATATGCATATCCATACTGGTGTGGTACCCGATCCAACATATACGTATCCGTACCGGCGTGGTATCCAATCCAACATATATGTATCCGTACTGGCGTGGTACCCGATCCAATAATACATATCCGTATCGGCGTGGCACCCAATCCAACATATACATATCCGTACCGGTGTGGTACCCGATCCAACATATACATATCCGTATCGATGTGGTACCCGATCCAGCATATACATATCCATACCAACGTGGTACCCGGTCCAATATATACATAACCGTACAGGCGTGATATCCGATCCAATATATACATATCTGTACCAGCGTGATACCCGATCCAACATATACATATTCGTACCGGTGTGGTACCCAATCCAATATATACATATCCATACCGGCGTGGTACCCTATCCAATATATACATATCCATACCGGCATGGTACCCGATCCAACATATACATATCCGTACCGGCGTGGTACCCAATCCAACATATATATCCGTACCGGCGTGGTACCCGATCCAACATTAATAAGTATTATCAATATCACATTTACACAATCACAAAGCATACAACACAATGTATCAAGTTTACAAGTAGACTTAAAGTCATAAGACAATTCCATCAAGTAAATTTTCAGTAATCATATATACACACATTAACAATCCAAACATCAATAATTTCACGCATGTATGAATACCAATCAACAAGTATCCAATTTATGAGCATACACAATGAATACCAATCAACAAGTATCCAATTTATGAGCATACACACAATTAAGCCGAGTCTAAACTCCAATTAAACCGTAACCTACCTCAACTGAAAAACCCGTATTTTATTAGTCCACAAATGTCTTTCCCTTCTGTCACTAATTCGGAATATTCAAAATCTATTCAAATATATAATCTTCACAAGAATATGAACTAGTACGTCAAATTTCAACTAAACGGGTCATTATTCAATCCCCAAATTAAAAATTCTTAAACTAAAAATCCTAAATCTAACACCTAAATGGTTAAAAATCATGACTAATGAGAATCTGATAATATAGAAGTAAACACGATGAAAACGAGAAACTCCAGTAGTTAATGGTACATACTAAACCATTATTACACAACAATTGGGCATTATTTTATTAAATTCTTATGTTTAAATCATAAAGTCATGATTACAAGATAATTGAATAGTAATATTCAATTCCTAACTCATTGTCCAGAATATGATTTCTACCTAACTTCTACATTGTCTAACTTCTAATTCCACTCACAATATTATAAATATAACATTAAGAATTTATTCATCCAAAGCAACTAACCTTAAATTGCCGAGGATTCCCTAGAAAGCTGCGATGTGAAAGGGAATAAAAGAACTCTTTCGTTCCCCTCTTGTTAGTATAGTATATGATAAATCCTACCCACTTAAATTTATTTTTGTATGAGTCATATAAGTAAATAAATATAGTTTTGACCCATTAAATTACTACTTAAATTAATTATTTAAAATATTCAAAAAAATTAATATATCCTCAAAATTTATTGGGAGCTCCATTGAAATAAATTAAATATATAAATTGACTAAAAAAATATATTTCGAAACTATTAAAAATATCAAAATTCTAAATCGGAGTTGTCTTGGTCAAAGGTTGCCTGAAATCAAACTTAAATTTATTAAAGCTCAATAATCCAACCAATAACTTCCGAACACCTCAAGAATCGGTACTACTCATTCCGTGAGCCATAATTCACGTACACTAACTATGGGGAGAGGTAAAATAGCAAAGATGAGGAAATTTCACAAACGACCAAGAGGGTCGTTACACACAATAAATCTTCAAAGGCCTAGATGGAATCAACTACCACAAGCCCTGAAATAAAATTGTTAAGCCAAATGGCTTTCATACCTGCACCATAACAAGCTATAAATTCTCTTGCACAATGGAAGATGTTGTAAGAGTCTACTTCACACTCTTTTAAGATATCGTACCCACTGCAAACATAAAGATAAATCAAAAGTAGACCCTTTGAACCCCATATTGTATATAACAAATTTATTGTGAGAACAGATAATACCCAGGTTTGATGGTGGTTAACAAGAAAAATACAAAACTCAGTTACGACAAAGGAAATTCAGAGATTAGTATTGAATATATTAAATTTTACATTTACGATTGAAGTAATCAAGACTGACAAGAATGTTATTGCAGATTACATATCAAGACAAAGCTACTCAAACTGATTTACCAATGGAAGAAGCTGATGTCAAAGATACCCAAACAGACTTAATATTACAAGTGTTTGAACAAATGAAGTTATTACAAGAACGAGTTATCACATTAACTACTGAAGTTACAAATGTAAAAGTGTAGGTTGAGCACTATAAAAAACAAGAAGCTATTAGCAAAGATACTGTGCAGGAATAGCACATTAAAAAACTAGACCTAGAAGGTGATGATGAGAAACACCTAAAA
Organism: Capsicum pubescens; assembly: GCA_030864215.1. NCBI lineage: Eukaryota > Viridiplantae > Streptophyta > Magnoliopsida > Solanales > Solanaceae > Capsicum > Capsicum pubescens. Next base: position 336,522,436 of record CM061548.1, read on the forward strand.
ACTTAAATTACTTACGAAATTACAATTACAGCTGCAGGCGCAAGTGATGTATCCAAGGAAAAGAATATAGTCACTCAAAATAAACCTGAACTACCAAAGAAAAAGAATTATAACCTCAACCAGATATTCTCAAAACCATATACACCAAATATACAAAAACTAGAGGCATCTATACCTCCCCAGATATACACATATTCCGAATAACTCAATCAACAAAAGCAGACTTTTAACCATATCACTCGTGCATATATTGATAATATTTATACCTTACAAAAATTGTTAAATACAAAATCTATCCAGAGTGAAGAATTAGCAAAACAAAACCAAGGATATATTACACAAAAATGTCAGAACTATAACAAACTTATTGCTTTGCCTGGCACCAATGCAAACTTAATTTCTTCATGTTACTATTATGGACTATTATCTACAGTTTACAAAATTACTGGAGAAGAGTTAACAAGAATTCCAGATATTCACAAAAAAATTATGGATTATAAAAGGATTACGAAGAGACAGTTATTCTATGTCCGTTTCTACTCAGCACCAGCAGAAATATTGTTTGATGAAATAAAACAAACAATTACTGTTGTCAAGATAGGAATGACACGAGACTATATTATCCCTGAAGAAATATGTGAACAAGAAGAGATAACCAAAAATCAAATATCGGACTTCTACCGAAACAAGAGAGTTATTGGACTTAGCAGTATATTGACTGAGTTAGCAAATAATTATATAAATCAAAACCCAATTTAGATTTACTATAATAGAAATCAATTATTGGTTTACTCTACTTGTAAAAATATTAGAGAAAATGACAGAGAAGAGATAAGAAAATGTGTCATAACGATCCTAAAACTAGAAGAGTTCCCAGTCACAAGATCTATTACGAAAGAAATTATTTCAGAAGAAGCTATGGAATAATTCTGTAAACAGGTTGGCCAAAGATACGATGACCACATATGCAGCAGATGCAGTGGCAGACACAACTTTATCCCAGATATGATGCTACAATAGCAAGAAGATAAGGACAACAACTGGAAGATACACGACAAAAAGATAAGAAGATGGAGCAATAATGGAAAGATAAGGAGACAAAAACATCAAAGTGAAGAAAGCGACATATGAAGAAAAAGCTAACTTTGTGAAATATGTAATACGTAAAGCATGTGAACATTTAATAGCTTTACTATTTTTAGGATAGGTTTATTGACTTTTGGCACTTTCCATTTAATGTAAAGACATAGGACCATTATTGGTTTTTATTAGTTTTTGACCAGAAATAGTATATAGGTAACATGTAAAGTTATATTAGAACAGATGTAAAAACTTTACGTGTTTCCTTTAGGATTATAAATAGCAGAGCATTTTCTCAGTTAGAGGCAAGACTTTCATGTGTTGAAAGCAAGCCTCCTCTTTTGTAAAACAAAAAACTTTTGAATATTTAATAAAAAATAGATATATTTCCAAGGAAAAGCTATGGATAAACAAAGCCCAGAATTATCAAACCTACCATAACAGGTATATTTATTTATGATTATGAATAGCTAAATTCATAAATTCCTGACAATCATGATATGATAAAATAAGTTCGTGATAGTTACTTTATAGTAGAATTATTTGAAAAATAGCATGTTAAGAAGTTTATTAGCAAAGTGGAAAAGAAGAAAAATTCCTAAGAACTATGCCATCCTAAAGGTGAAACCGGTGAGGCAAGAAAGTCATGATAGGGGAATAGCCAGAGTAGATGCGTTGTTTAAGGGAAAAGTATCCAGATTACCATGCTAATAGTGACCGAAGAACATGTTATTTAAGAATAATCTAGTATATAGTAATCTAAAATGATCATATTTTGTTATGTGTATGATTGAAGGAAATATTTTGAAAAAAGCATCATATGAAAAATGAATACTTATTTATCTGACGAAATGGTAGATAAATTTAAAATACTTGTTTTGTATGTACTTAAGTATATAGAAATTGTAGATATAAGAAAAATCATATTGGAAAAAATATTTGATAAATATTTTATGACTAGAATAAATTACATACCTCACCTACCTAATTATTCTTACAAATATTTACATACCAAACCTACACATCAACAACGATAAATTACTTATATTTAGAATATTGGAAAATAGATATGAAAAATATACAATTAATAGAAAAACTAACAAAAATAAATTTAGAAGAATATATGAGAACTAAAGATATAAAATATATAGAATTCCTTAATGAAAATATAGAGGAATTATTAAGATTAAAACAAACAACTAATAAATACTATGATAAAGCAATTAATTACTAGAATCCAATTCCAAGTTATCCAAGTTATTCGTAGAAACCTAAGCATAATATGGATAATATGAAAAGATATATCTATGATGAAACTAAGATACTAGTTTTATATATCATAAAAGACTTAGAATTAGAAGACATAAAGAAAATAATATGGGAAAAAATATTTGATTATGAAGATGAGTTACTAAGTACTAATTGGATAGAAGATGAATTAAAAAATATAGATTTCTATGGTAGAAATAATTCAGATAGTTATTATTCAGATGGATATTATACAGATTAAAAATGCTAGAATATATTAATAGAGTTAGAGAAAAATAAAGTTGGTTATACGAAGAAATTAATTATAGAAACCATCTTAGAAAAGGAAGAGAACAATTAAAAGAAAGATTAATTTGGATAAATAAAACCATAAAACAACTAGAATTAAAAGATAGTTTAGAATATGATTTAGACATGGAATTATTCATAGATGAAAAAGACTGGATAATTAACGAAATAGATAACCTAGAATTTAATATCAGATATAGTACAATTAGAATAAATTATTACAAAGAAATTTGCAGTATCACAACTACTTTAGGATAAAATGATAGATTATGAGTATCTAAAATATTGGAGACAAGATATGGAAGAAATAAGATTAACAGAAATACTTATGAAAGAGAATTTAATTGAATATTTTAGAACAAAAGATATAGAATATTTAGAATACCTCCAAAATAATATACAAGAATTACAAAGACTAAGAGATAAAACTAAAGAATATTACAGTAAAGCATTTAATCAAATACCATTTAATCACCCCCCAAGATATGAACATTAATAAAATTAAAATAAATACACTAAAAATAAAAATATTTAGAGAAGTTAAGAAATATCCACGCACAACTAAAAATAGATCCATTAGAACTATAATAGATCTATCTAAGTTACTCGATTTATCCGCACCCCCCTATAATTGGTATCAGAGACTATATTATTTAGAGTTATCGGGAGTAATATATATTTAGATTTATTTGATTAATTTATTAATTATGATAAAATTAGATTTAGATATCCACCAAAATATTATAAATATTTCTTAGATGAATAACGTACAAAAATTACAAAAATATAAAGAATTAAAACAAATAATATCTGAAAAATGTAAAGAATTAAAAATAAGGATAGAAACACTACAGTATAACATAATTGTCGGAGTTAGTAAAAACCCAATAAATGTACAAAAGGAAGAGATATCAAATTTAGAATCACTGCATTGATAACGACTAGAAATAATGAGTCATATAGACTCCTAACGAATCGTAAGGAGGGTGTTTCATAATATGCCCAGTGTAGCGCCCCTATTAAAACTGTCAAGACTACAACTTGACCCTATGAGTCATAGTGTCTCATTACGTGGCTAGGGTGCCAGTCATAGGGCTCGTAGTTAAGAGCCCAAGTAGGTTCTGGTTGGGTTATAACTGGATGAACCAAACCATAAGGTGACCCTATGAGTCGTAAGGTCACCCGTAGCGGCTGACGGGTTATTTTTCCAACTTCTAATAAAGGTATTTTTGATATTTCCCTCCTATACCATTGACAACCCACGACTTATAATCTTATTTAGGACCCTATTCTTAACCATAACTCGACACAATTACACTCTTCTCTCTTTCAAATTCTCTCAAGCTTTCATACTTAGGGTTTCCAAGAAATGGGTCAAGTAGAGCTTCAAGGGTTGATTTCTCCCCATAAACTTTGGTATTTCAGGCACGTTACTCTTCCATCATTGTTAATTTATTAAAAGCATATGCTTTCAAGTATTGTTCATGAGATATTAATGTTTGCTTCGAAACAAGGGTTGAGGGTTTTGAATGCTTGTTGTTAAATAATGTTTTTCCATGGCTTACATATGATTATTCATGCTTTAATTATGGTTTTGAACTTGTGGGTGCATAGGTATGATTAATGAACTAGGTAATTATGATTTTCCCTAAACTTGTGACTTTTGAAGTGGCTATGACATCAACCCATATTGTGAAATTAGTTTTGAATATGAAAAGTATGTGTATTGAACTACTCTTGAAGTTTTGCATAATGTGAAAAGCTAATGAGGCATAATGGTTTTGAATTTAACCTTGTGGGTTTTATGTTTACACTAGCTATGGTATAATTGAACCAAGGGAGTTGTGAATTCCCCCAAGTGATGTGATTATTTGGCACGGTGTTATTAACTTACAAGTTTAGTTGGTATGGCAGTACCAATAATGTATGCCTTAATGTGTAATATGGTCCAATGAATGGTATTGTGTGATAAATATTTTAAATTGGGCTTAAAAGAGAGTTGTATAATTGAGTCATGAAAGTGGAGGTCCGAGTGACCGATACTGGAAATCGTGTTTGTCGATGCGGGGTCTAAATGACCAGGGAGGTTTGAGTCCCCCTCATTATTATTACATAATTGGGAGGTTTGAGTCCTCTGCACATCATTACATGATCGGGTGCTTAAGTTACCTTAGTATATGATTGGGATGCTCGAGTCCCTCGTGCATATATATAAGATTATTCTTTGGTTCGTGCGGCTACACGCACTGGGGACTGACCATAGGGTGAGAGTTTGGGCTCATATAGACCGTAGGTATATGTTATGATGGTTGAGCAACTCAATCCAGGCAAAGGTTTTCAAAGTTCATGTTAAGCCTTGTTCCCTACCCCATCATATGATACTATGTATGTATGTATATATATATACATATAATTATGTGCACTGGGTTTTGGACTGGTTTATGAATGTTGCCCATGGTATTATTTTACCCCTTATCCCTGAGTTATATGTTAGCATTCACCCTGCTAACTATCTTTAGATATTGTATCCCCACGCGATGTAGGAATTGGCCATACTTCTATTTCTTCTGCTCAGTGATTAGGATTCGAAATCAGTTTGTGGGTTAACATTGAAGTGGTAAGCTTCCATACATCAGAAGTCTACATTTCAAGTTTTGGTCTTTTATGACTTAGACTTATTTTTGGCTATAGTTGCGGGTATGTCCCGACACTATATTGATATTCAGTTTTGGTAGAGTCTTTGTTGGATTACTGTGGACTTGGGTAATGTTGGTCGGTTGTTATGGCCAGTTGTTGGTTATTGGTCATAGACGTACCTTTTATTCTATAAATATATCTTGTTATATGTTCATAATTCATCTGACAGGGGTGATATTGTGTTGTTTGGTTAGGTCCAAGGGGGTGACATTCGATCCCCGGTGGACTTGAGATATCCGTCACGGCCAGGCCCTGGTTTGGGTCGTGATAGTCCATAACTCAAAGGGGGGTTTTAATAACTAACTTGGAAGGGACACGATTAAGAATGTACATGATGTTTTAATAGCTTCACCCCAAAGGAACTCAGGTAAGTTAGATCTAATCATTATACTTCTCATCATGTATCTTAAAGTACAATTTCACCTTTCAGCTACACTATTTTGGTTAGGACTACCAGGCATGGTGCATTGGGAAACTATGCCAAAATCTTCTAGATATTAGGCAAAAGGTCCTATCTGTTGCCCAGTGTCAATGTATCTATTATAGTACTTACCCCACAATCAGACCTCACTATCCTAATGACCTTTGTCAGTTTTTTTATCTATTTCAATTTTAAATACTTTGAAAATTTCAAGAAAATCTGATTTTCTTTAATAAGAAAAACATAACCATATCGAGAAAAGTCATAAATGAAGGTGATAAATAACTTTAACCATATATTGTAGTAGAAAACAAACCACTTATGTCTGTGTGAATGATTTACAACAAACCAGAACTATGAGCAGTACCCTTTTTTTCTTATTTTATTCAACTTTCCTCTAATACAATCAATACATGACTCAACCAATCTATTGACTATATCTTTAGATATATGACCCAAATGCCTATGCCACAACATGCCCAATTTTTCATCTAAAATTGGTCGTTTAGACCCAACAATTTCAGAATTAAAAGAGTTGTATTCAAAATCAGAAGCCAGGGAAATTTTAAACAAACCATTACACATGAATCCACGACCAATAACTCGAGAGTTCAAAAGTAAATTAACTTTTCCATTAAGAGAATTAAAACCATAACCAAATCTATATAAAACTGAAATAGATATCAAATTTCATCTAAAAAATGGTACATAAAGAGCATTTTTGAGAAGCTTACAACCAGTTTCAAATTTTAAAACTATAGTTCCTATGAATTCTAATTCAACTTGGACATCTGTGGAGACTCTAATTCTTGACTCTGTTTTCTTTGGCTTTTTTTTATTTTTGAACTCGTGCAGGGAAATGGCAACATGAGAAGTAGCTCCACTATCAAACCACTAAGATTTATTAGGTACATCTACAAGGTGTGACTCAAAACAAATAATAGCTAGATGATTACCTTCGTTTGACTCCTTTTTTATACAAGAATGAAATTTGGTGCAATCTTTTTGCTTGTGACCAGGTTTCTTATTAAAGAAGCAATTATTATTTTTCTTAAAAGCCATGTTATTGTCCCCAGGATATTCGGTCTGATCTTTACCATGCCTTTTATTGTCCTGGATCTTCTTAAAAGTATGATTATTAGATCTTTCAAACTTCCTAGGTCCCTTGCTAGAGATTGCTTTGTAATCATGAGAAGCCAACATGGCAACCTTACTCTTTTCCTTTTCAAGTTTTCCCTCTTTGATAAACATTTGGAGATGAGATCATTGATTGATCAAGATTCATCCTGAGTATTATATACAGTTTTCATTTGTCTAAACTTAGGAAGCAAGAAGTTAAGAGCAGAGTGAACAATGTAAGTATCAGGAAGAGTTATTTCAAGAGTTTTCAGTTTTGACTTGATGTGGACAATCTTAAGTATATAATCTCTAACACCCCAAGTAAAGTCATACCTTATCCCTTTGAGTTTATTCATTAGATATCCAGCCTCAACCTTATTAGATACAAGATACCTTTCTTCCACTTGGGCAAGAAATTTTTTGGCATTTTTCATGCAAGCCACTTTTGAGATGCTTAACAATCGATCTCCTAAAGGTAAAGATGCATAGACTAATAGATCTTTCCCACGTAGCATAAAATTCTTTTTCAGCGTATGTACTAGATTTAGTTAGAGCTTGGGGCTCATTCTCATGCAAGTCTTGATCTATGTCATCCATTCCCAAAATAAATTCTAGATCTTCTTTCCATCTCTTAAAGTTAGAGCCCGATAGAACCATAACTTTAGCATTATTATTATTAAAAGAAATGGAAATTGCACATAAAACAACATTAATGAATTTATAAAAATAACAAGGCATAAGAAAAATAAACTTATTACAACGATAAGCTTGACAACATCAACAAGTAGCCCCTCTTTGGTCAAGGCAACAAAGATATTTCAATACTAGAAACCTATCCCCTTTGGGCAGAAAAATTTACTAAATCAAAATATTTATATATAATGGGGATCAACACAATACTAATTTAAGATACACAATAAATCTCCTTTGGGCAGAACACTGTATGTTCTAACTTAGTGATATCCCTCAAACGAATTAAGCAAGTCTAATAAAGCAAAGCAAATAGGTCACTTTGGTGTACACTATTTACCCTAATTTACCAAATAAATTTAATCTCATTGATTCAATATGCTAATGATTTAATTTTCTCATGAGACACAGTAAGTAACTATAAAATTGAAAATATTACAAATCAGATTTAGTTATAATTTTTATCAAGTAAAATCAAATTCACTATAATAACCCTCCAAGTCATTTTCTTCATTTCCATTTTTTTTTTTGCAGTTTAGACCTTTCTTATAGATGCTCCAAGTCATTTTTGACTTGTTGGAGCTGAATGTTTGGCTATCGGGCAGTTCATTTATTTTTTAGAGTCAATTTTCTTTTTTGAAGTCATCGCCGGTAAGGATTGGCTATTAGGCAAAAACTTCAGGTTAGCGACTTTGTATGCTAATTTTGATGAATCCATTAGCTTTGGAATGTTAATTTTTGGCTAGGAGGACCTTTTATTTGGGTCTCAAGGCTTCTAAACTTATTTCAAGCTATTGGTTAAAATTTGATAAAATTAGCCCTTAGGTATGGGGCCCATATTTCATTGAAACAATCCAACAAAAATTTTAATGGTCCCATTAAGTCTGGAATATAGAATTTGATAGGGTAGTATAGTTTATTTGTGTTCACGAGATTCCAAATGCATCTCGAAGGGTCGGTGAAAACTTGGCAAATCTAAGTTTTAGCTGATGCATCTGCTAAAGCGGACATTTCGTCTCTTTAGAAGAGGATGTTTTAGCGGACAATTGGTCACTTTACTGTCCAAGGGTGTACCACCGATATCAGTTAAGTGGAGTGTTTCCACTAAAGAAGATGTTATTTAAGCGATATCTTTTCTGTTTTAGTAGAGGCCACCCCAGGAGTGGGGATCGCTTTAGCGGTCCATTTTTGTTTTACCGGTGACCACTTAAGCAGTCAAGTGATTTCTTAAGCGACACCTAGGAGGGTATTAAATTAGTACTTACCCAATTTATCCCATTTCTCACAAATTTCAAGATCCATAAAGCCTTAGAGAGTGGGAAATTGTGAGACTAATCTTTGTGTGATCGTAGGGTGTTAGTGACCTCGAAAGAATTATTTCCTTATCCTAATCTTGGTAAGATTTCATTTAATTGATGGTTTAATTACCTGATTTAGTCACAAATCCCTATCTCATTGATGAGTTTATTATAATATCATTTTAGCTCAAAATTTATCTATTCTTGAGAGAAAATGATCCTTGAGCATAGAGTAAAGCGTTGACGATTTTAAAAAGGTGATTCCGCAAGCGAGCTCCACATGGGATTTTGACTTGATTTTGGATCCGGACCATAAAAATATAATATCGATATCATTATTTTTGTATTAATGTGTAGATTATGATTTTGATAGTGGGCATCGTGAGGAAGCTACTCAAATAGAAAAATCTCTAATTTAATGGGCATTATCGAGGTTTCTATGGCGTTCAAGTAATTAAGGCTTACTTTTCTCCTAGTTGAGCTTAATTATAGTATCAATACGGTATTATGCTAGTTTGGGGTGGGAATTAGGACTTGGTGGTACATTTAGCGAATATAAGTCATTTAGCCAGATAGTGAATCCTATTAGGTGTATTTGACTTAATTACCCATTCTTTAGGTGCAGTTGCTATCCTAGTGTCTAATAGATCTTAGTTAGCATCTTGTGGTAGGAATTGGAAACTTCGTATGGTTCAAGATTAAAATTACCTTAGAATGGAATTTTAGGGTTAGAAGTGGGCCCCTCTGGCCCACCTTAGACCAAGACTTTTATTAGATCCCTGTAGACTCAATTGGCCTTTATACATTATCGTATTTACATTCTTGAGCCCGAGGAGTATTTAAATATTTTATGTTTTTCTATATATGTACTCAGGAGATGATAAGATCGATTCAAGTCTGGGAAAAATGATATTAAGACTAGTTCAAGTCCGACATCTATGACAAAATTACTTTTGGTTCAAGTTCGATAGTCATGATACTATTTCCGGTTCAAGTCCAACATTTGAGATACTATTTTCTAGTTCAAGCCCATCTTTGAGAGGTTATTTATGATGGTTTTGGGACACTGGTTTGAGTCCAGTGTTTATGGTATAAAAAGACCCACTGTTATGGTTTTGAGGTTCAGATGATTTAGATATTTACTGTTATCACTTCTTGTTGATTGTATCCGCCGATCTTATGGGGGAACGAATTGAATTATTTATTTTTATTTGTGTCTCATGGGTTTATGGTGCCCCATTTATGCTAGTTATAGTTATGTTCCCTTTGATATTGTTTACCCACTTATTTACTTTCAGTATTTAGAGCATCATTCTATGTTTTCCCTTTACCCCTACTTATCTTATTATCTCGCACTTTATTATATCTATGTTATTATTTAACTCAATCGATCGATGATGCCTACTGAATACCCATTACTTTGGTACTCATACTATATTTTTTATGCAGATCTGAGTATTAGCTATCGTTATTGACACTGTTTTAGTGCTGGTCGGAGTTCAAAGATAGAGTAAGCACTTGGAGATGGAGTTGACTTTCTCTCCATCCTCTATTTTGGATGGTTTTTTATTCTAAGACTATTGTATATGTGGCATTGTGATAGTACTTATATTTTTTTGCTAGAGTCTTTTGTACAGACCTTACTAGGTCATGGGATATTGTTACTCTTTTTCTTAATTCTTTTCGATTACGATATTATTCTTATGTTTTATGACTTACAATTTATTAACTTGCATAATTCCATTCATGCCATTTTCCACCAACTGGACCATTATTTATCATTATAGGCTATGATTTTTCTTAACTATTGATGGAATAAAGTAGGTGCCATCATGACTCGTGAAATCGAGTTGTGACAAATTGGTATCAACGCTTAGGTTCACTATTATTATTGGTACAAAAAAATATGTATAGTAGAGTCTCATGGATCAGAACGATGACGCCCATTTCTTATCTTTAAGAGGCTATTAGACATTCTTAGGAGACCTTCACTTCTTTCACTCATTTTGTGTGAAGAGTATGAGCTATTGTTTCTATAGATGAGGACCCTGAGTCAACAACTAGGGATCCTATCAGAGAATGTGGATGACCCAGAGCTAGGGGCCAGATGAGAGTTGCAACACCAGCTAGAGATATAAATAAGGAGCCTTCGCCAAACCCTTTCCAGCTAGAGATTCTTCCACCCCATCAAGTGGTTGTCCATGGGATAACCTATCCTCCATAGGGTTTATTTTTATTATTACTTAATTATTATTTGGTTTTTATATTGGGTTTAGCTGGTGGTGCATCATCTGATGGTTCCAAAATACGGATCAAAGTGGTACTTAGAAAGGGGCACAACCTATAGCTACGGCTCCAGGAGTTGAGATCTCTTTAATGTTAGTTATTGCCCAATCAATGGTCGCCCAACTTTGTTATGTCTTTTAAGAAACAGAAGATGTTAGGTAGATTCTTCAGATTGACTCTACCTATGTTTTCTGGGGCACAGGGTGAGGATGCTTATGAGTTCTTGATTATTTGTGAGAATAGTCTTAGTTAAGACTCATAGGGTCGACTACTACTTTTTAGTTGGATCGGGTAGCTTGACATTGGTAGAGAGGTTATCTTGATTCCTAACCAGTTAGATCTCCCACATTGATATAGACTCAGATCTTTGAGGTATCTTTGAGGTTTTCATGGAGAAGTATATGCCTCATACCCTTAGGGAGCGTCTAAGAGATCAAGTTTTGAGATTGGGGAATGGTTATAAGATCATTTTTGGAGTATAAGGCTTAGTTTCATGAGTTGTCCAGGCATTCTACCTCTATCTTGCCGATAGACTATAAGTGGATTCAGTGTTTTGTTTGGGGATTGAGAATTCCTCTTCATATGTCTACATAAAGTTTGATTGGTAGACCTATTATTGAGGTTTCTAATCATTTTCAAATCATGTGTAACGCCCCGGGAGTAAACCCTGGATGCCACACGGTGCTTATAGTCACAAGTGACCACAAGCTAACCCATGAGTTGGTACCTGTTGTGAGCACTGAACAAACTAATAATAAAGGATACACATATGTGGAAAAAAAAGCTGGATACTCCATAAGGTTTAAGCATTTAAAAATATCTCTGAATTAATATGCCTAAAAAATAAATGTCTGAAAACAATACTGTAAAGACTGTCAATAACAATTGATAATTGACTAACTATCTGAAAGTGTTTGAAAGCCTCTAACTGACTGACTGTGGAGTTGATGGGACAAGTCCTCAACGAACTTCAGCTGACTGCTGGACTGAAATACTGAAATAAATATAATTGGTCCTCAGAATATGAGGACTCACCATAGCTGCTACTGCTGGTGCGCTGGGGTGTATAGGTACGATTGGGAACTTGAGCGTTCGAACTTATGATATAAGACACCATAGCGCAAGAAAAAAGTATGCGGTCAGAACTTTGAATGTACCGATATGCTAAATAAGGTTAGACTGATATGCATGAACAATAACTGATTGAATAAATAGCATAAGATAACTGATGTATAGTATATGAGGAAACCGTAAAATCTAAGAATGCATGACCAAGCATATGACATGATATTGGGATAGTCTGTAAACTGAAATACTGAAATACTAATACTAAACAACTAATGATTATATGCATGGTCAAGAAAGCCTGAAACTGAACTCTGAACTGAATACTGGAATGACACCATAAGAGCTATTATATAACTGACATGCCCAATAAGAGCTAATTGGGGTCCACCCTGTGACCCCAGTTGAAAGGGTGTCAGTACTATTCCACGGGTACTAACACTGGCTTCGTAGATCCACTAATAAAGTCCCTAAGGACTAAAGAGTCACCCTCTACTGGAAGGTGCTCTAGTGAGATATATGTCAACCCTCAACTGGAAGGTTAACATCTCTAACCCACACTGGCTACATAATTCTGGAACACAGGGACTGTTACTAAAGGTTACACCCTCAACTGGCAGGTGAGCCCCCATCCCTGGGTTTGTTTGGTACTAAATCCTACTCCCAACTGAACTAACTTGGAATACTGAACTAATCTAAACTTGACTAAAAAGATAACTGACTAAACTAATCATACTCATATATGCCTAAAAAATATTCTGAAAGTACTAAGACTAAGTAAAAAGCTAAATTTTGGGTATTCATAACCCCCGGGACTCGATAACATTAACGATAAAAGCATACCAAAGCTTTAAAAGCATAATAAGTAGTCATTGCTCAAAATTCATCTCTTAGGCATTTCATCAAACACTTGAAATTCATGAACTTAGGCATGGGAATGATTGAAACATGTGGAAATAACATAATCATAACACTAAAACCATACATTGGGGGATTTAACATGAAATTTCATGCTTCAAACGTGTAAAGGCTACTTTCCAACTAAAAACACTTGTAAACATCATGCATAATCGAAATTCCCAAAAGCTTCATGAAATTAACTCATTGTAAACATATGAATTCATGATTTAGAACACAAAAATAGGTACTTGGACTCTATGGGTGAAAAGGTCCCATGGATGAACATTTAACATACCTTAAGGCTTTGATCTTGCAAGAGAATTGATGTTCTTGATCGTTCTTGGGTAGTGAAGCTTGAATTCTTGAGTTTTCTTGAAGAAATAATGGTTGAACATGATGAATTTAGGTGAAGTCTACAGTTTATTTTAAAGAATAATTGTCAAAATAGAGCATATAATGTATTAACTGATGATAAATCCCATGTTTTTACGGATTGGGTCCATGGGAAAAGACCTGACTGCCCCTGGGAAATTTAAATTCATAATTGGAACCCCGATTAGGCTCGTAATCTGAGTTGAATTCTCTTGTCAAGCATGAAGTTTTTGGACCTATTGTTCAAACACCAAATAGTATTAAACTTGTTGGTTATAAATGGGTCTTTGTGCATACAAGAAATGAGAAAAATAAAATACAAAGATATAAGGCACGCTTTGTTGCACAAGGATTTTCACAAAGTCCTGGTGACGATTATGAAGAGACATACTCACCAGTTATGGATGGAATAACATTGTGTTATCTCATTAGTTTCACTGTTCATGAGAGGCTTGAAATGCATTTGATGGATGTGGTTACATCCTATCTTTATGGATCACTTGATAATGAGATATACATGAAAATTCCTGAAGGATATAAAATGCACGAGGCATCTCGAGAAATGTATTCAATTAAATTGCAGAGATCATTTTATGGTTTGAAGCAATCTGGACATATGTGGTATAATTGCCTTAATAAGTATTTATCTAAAGAAGATTATATAAATAATGAAATTTCCCCGTGTATTTTTATAAAGAAAACAACATCGAATGTTGTACTTGCCGTTTATGTTGATGACATAAATCTTATTGGAACTCCAATAGAGATTCAAAAGGCAATTGATTATTTAAAGAAGGAAATTGAGATGAAATATCTTGGAAGGACAAGATTATGTCTTGGTTTACAAATTGAGCATTTAACAAACAGTATATTTGTCCATCAATCTACCTATACAGAAAAGGTTCTGAAAAGATTTTATATGGATGGAGCACATCCATTAAGTACTCCAATGGTTGTTTGAAAAGATTTTATATGGATGAAGCATATCCATTAAGTACTCCAATGGTTGTTCGATCACTTAATGTGACTAAGGATCCATTCCGGCCTTAAGAAAAGAACGAGCAAATTCTTGGTCCTAAAGTATCATATCTTAGTGCAATCGGTGCACTAATGTATCTTTCTAACTCTACAAGGCCTGATATATCCTTTTCTATTTATTTATTAGCAAGTTATAGTTCTTCTCCTACTAGAAGGCATTGGAATGGAATCAAACATATATTGTGGTATCTAAAAGAGACTACTGATATGGGCTTATTTTATGCTAAAGAATGTAGTCTCGATCTTGTTGGTTATGTTGATGCAGGGTATTTAACTAATCCACACAAAGGTCGATCTCAAACAGGCTCTGTGTTCATATGTGGAGGTACTTCCATATCTTGGAGATTTGCAAAGCAGTCTATTGCGGCCACTTCATCAAACTATGCGAAGATAATAGCTATTCATGAAGCAAGCCGTGAATGTGTGTGGTTGGTATCCATGATGCATCTTATTCGAGAAAAGTGTGGTCTGAAATGCAACAAAGTACCCATGATTTTATATGAAGATAATGCAGCATGTATAGCACAATTAAAGGGAGGATTCATAAACGGAGATAGAACAAAACATATTTTACCAAAAAATTTTACACACATGAACTCCAAAAGAATGGTGATGTCGACGTACGACAGGTTTGTTCAAGTGACAATTTAGCAGACTTGTTCACCAAAGTATTGCCAACCTAAATATTTGAGAAGATGATATACAAGATTGGGATGCGATATCTCCGAGATGTTAAGTGGTATTTTAATCAGGGGGAGTAAATACACACTGCACTCTTTTTTTCTTAATCAAGGTTTTGTCCATTGGGTTTTCCTTGAAAGGTTTTTAATGAGGTAGTTGGAAAAAAATGTATATTATAAGATATGTGTTATAAAATATAAAGTAAATACAAGAAGAATGTAAGACCCCTCAAAATTCTCTCGTAGTCTGAGCCTTAGAGTGTGCTCAGTAAAATGTTAATCCAGCCCTAAAAGGTTGAGAAGTGCCCTCCCAAGTTAGAAGTATTTTAAACCGTGTATAATTTCCCTAATATCAATTTTTGTCATGTAGAGAATTGAATAAGCTTTCCATCGATACCAAATTCGCCCAAATCCGACACTCGGGCGAAGAGTTAGAGCTATTTTATTGAGACAGTATGCCACCTGGCACTTTAGCACATTGCGGATCCATCCAAAATGGAAATCGTCAAAATCCAATGATTCTTCGCGATTATGGCGTGTCGCGCCAAGGCTTAATTTCAGAATTGTCAATTTCCAGTGCACCAACACGATTCCACCGTGTCGCGATGCCTTTCCAGTTCGCAACTAAAGTGGCAACGTGATTTCCACCGCGTCGCACCATCAAGCAGTTTCCCGATTGTCCAATTTCCAGTGAGCTAGTGCAATTCCACCGCGTCGTGCCAGCATGTAAAATCGGGATTTTTCAGTTTAATTCCAGAGGAGAAAAGGGTCATTTTTCTACCCCTATATATACTTCTTAACACGGGATTTGGCCTTATTTTAACCTAAAAATACTAGTTTTCTCTCAAAGTTGTTCAAGAACAAGATCTAGGGTTTCTAAAAAATCAAAACCCTTCCTTCTTCTTCTTCAAGAAATCAAGAATCTCTCCAAAAGCTTTCAAAAAAGAGTTTCTCTAAGATATGCAGATGTTGATTCTTGGGTCCCTTTCATCCAAGAAGCTCAAAAACCCTTTTCTAAATTTCAAAGATTTTATGTTTATGAGTTTTCATGATTCATGTGAGTTGAAATTGATGTCCATGCTATTATTGAGTTGTGATTCATGTTTGTTTACAAGGTTTTCAAGCTTTGACCCTAGTATGTGATATTTATGTGATGTTCATGATAAACCCTCTTCAAGTTGCTTGTTAAGTGGTGTGTTTATGTCAATTAAGTGTAGAAATTATTGAATAAGCAAAGCATGCTCCCCATATGTTTGATAAAATGCTTATGTGAAGGAACTAGAGCCATTCTAGCATGTTGATTAGAAATCCCCAATTGTGTGCAAGCCCATGCATGCCAAGTGTTTGTTGGAAAGCCTTAGTGAATGAATTGTGACATGATAGCATGAAATTCCCCAATTATATGCTATTTGATACATGCTAAGACTTTAATACATGCTAAGTGTTTGATGCGAGATCTTGTTGAATGGAGTATAAGCCAATAGCATGTCTCCCTATACTATTACAGGTTTATGATTTCTAAATACTTGAAGAGATGCTTTAGTGATTGTGATGGTGAATGAATGTCCATGGTCTTGATTATTCAAGAATGGTTATATTTTACTTTTATGTTATCGAGTCCTGGGGGTATTTATACCCGACAATTAGCTGCAGTCTAGAGCTAGTGTCAGTTTTCCCGATAATCTCAATCAAGCCATGATTCTCAGAACTCAGTGAGTTATTGAACTCTGTACTCTCAGAAAGATACAGAACTTAAGTAATCTCAGTAATCTCCGTAGTCTCAGTATCGCTAGTAATCTAGCCACAGTTCTGTACTCAGCTCCGATCTAGTAGTATTCAAGTGTTCAGCTTTGACCTCTGTAGTAACTGAGTAATCTATTCAAGGATCAGTGTCGTTTAGTTAGATAACGAGATTCAGTAGTATTCCATCAGATACGGAACCAAGTGAATTCATCTTAACTCAGTTAGATCATTCGAGAAACATGATCAGTATCAGATTCAGCTTAGTTTGTGTTCAGTTAAGAATCATTTTAGAGTCTTTCAGTTGGGAGTAGGAGCTAGAACCGAGCGAGGGTAGGGATGGTGGCTCCCCATGAGAGAGAAAGAGTCATTAAGAGCAATCCCTAAACTCTAGAACTGTGTATCCAGCACAGGATACAGGAGTCACCCATCAGGAAAGACTGGTCACCCGTCAGATAGGCTTAACTATTATATTTCCTTAGGATTTACTTCCTGTGAGGGTCACCCATTAGAGAGGCTTGACCAGAGAGGTATTTACCCGTGGCACGATATTGATACCCTTCCAGCTGGGGTTACAGGTTGGACCCCACCAGTTGAGATTCGAGGCATGTTAGTTAAGTGACTACTTCCCACAGTGGCAGTTTCAGTATCAATCTTCAAAAATTAGAACTGTCAGATATATTCATCTATCACAGTGAAGAACTCAGATAGTTCCATTGATTCATGGACCACCCATCAGATAGGCTTAGTCCCATATAAAGTTATTCAGTATCAGATCTAGATATCACCCGTCATATAGGCTTGATCTCAGTCTCAGATTCAGTTGAGTAATCTCATTATTAGATACAAAGGTCACCCATTAGATAGGCTTGATCTCAGTCTCATATTCAGTTGAGTAATCTCATTATCAGATCTAGAGATCACTCATCAGATAGTGTAATACCCTAAAAAAATCAAACCACTATTAGTGCCATGTTTCAATCTCATGAATAGTACATCATGATTCTTTTATAGTTTTATGAGTAATTTATATGTATATTAAGGCTTCAAATAACTACCAGCTATCAGATGAAGCAAAACATTCCTTATCGATTGAATTCTTAGGAAGGATATTGCCATAGTCAACTTCAAATGATCCTATATCTCGTTGTAGTATGATTTTTTTATATCATGACCCACAAAAATATATATAATTGAATTATCTTTCCAACTATACCAATTTCGCCCAAATCTGATATCGGAGCAAAAAGTTATACCCATTTTACTCCAGCATGTCAGCCTGGAAAACTGAGTGACGACATTTCCGACCACTTATCACATTTCTGACGACATTTCTGATGACTTATCACATTTCTGATGACTTATCATCTATGTCATCAAGCTTAGACAGCAATTCATCAATTCCAGCTCCTAGGTGACGACCTGGGTTGATGGGCTATCACAGATCTGACGGCTTATCATCCTTGGTCGTCAGCTGATAATTTCAGCAACTAGGAAGCGGTTTCGTAGGGGTATTTTGAAATTTTCCTTCACCTTCCATGACATAAATCACCAAAATCATGTACATAACCATCATAAATCATTTTTAAAAATCCTTAATCCTCTCCACTCTCAAGAACAAGAAAATTAGGGTTTCCTCTCAAAATCATCACCCAAGAATAAGATTCAAGCTCTCCTTCAAGAAAACCAAGAAAAGACATTCTCTTTCAAGATTCAAGCCTTTGAGGTATGCAAGTGTTGATTCTTGGGTCCCTTCCGCCCAAGAAGTTCAAGAATCCCTCTTCTAAATTCAAGATTTTAAATTTATGTGTTTTCCATGGTTTATGTGAATTGAGTTTAAAGGTTATGTTGTTGTTGAGTTTTAATTCATGATATGATTATAAAGTTGCAAACTTTGACCCTATTATGTAATAATTATGTGATGTTCATGATAAATCCCTTCAAGTTGTATGTTGATTGATTATCCATGAGAATTAGGTGTGGAAATTGTTATATGACCAAAGCATGTTCCCCATGTGTTTGATAAAATGCTTGTGTGAAGGAAATTGGGTCATTATAGCATATTGCCTAGAGACCCCCAAATTTAGTATAAGCCATGCATGCCAAGTGTTTGTTGAGAGACCATAGTGAATGAATTATAGTATGTTATGTGCATTCTTATCCTTGTGCATCCCTTGTTAAATGAATTGTTATATGTTAGTATGAAGTCCTCAATTATGTATACTTGAATACATGCTATGATGTTGATGTTAGTCGTGAATTCAAAAAGTCATGTTTTGACAGTTTCCTTCTATCGAGTCCTGGGGGTAATTGTACCCGAAAAATATAGTTGTGTGCCTAGAGCTGAGTCAGTCTCAAGATAATTTTAGTCGTGCTATGATCAATAGAACTCAGTTAGTTACAGAATTCAAAACTTAGTATCATGTAGTCAGATATTAGATTCAGTAGTATTCGTCAGATAACGAAACCAAGTGAACCCAGTAAGATCGGTCAAGAAATATGAATAATAACAGATTCAGCTCAGTTTTAGTTCAGCTAAGAATTAGTTCAAAGTCTTTCAGGTGGGAGTAGGAACTAGCACCAAGCGAGTATGGGATGGAGGCTTCCCCGCGAGAGAGGCAGAGTCGTTAGCAGTGAACCCTGTACTCCAGAACTGCGTATCCAGCGCAGGACCAGGAGTCACCCATCAAATTAAGGCTTAACTTGACTATTATATTTCCTTAGGCTTGACTTCCTGTTCAGGGTCACCCGTCAGAGAGGCTTGACCATAGCAGAGGTCTCTACCCGTGGCACGGTACTAACACCCTTCCAGCTGGGGTTACAGGTTGGACCCCACTAGTTTAGATTTGGGGCATGTTGGTTGAGTGAGAACTCCCACAGTTATAGTTTCAGTATCAATCTTCAGAGTAGGACTCAGAAATCAGGACTGTCAGATACAGTCATCAATCTCAGTGAGGAACTCAGATAGTTCCATAGATTTATAGAATACCCGCCAGATAGGCTTGGTCTCACATAAAGTTATTCAGTATCAGTACCTACAGAGTTCATGCATCAGATAGGCTTGATCTCAGTCTCAGATTCAGTTGAGTTTTCTTAATATTAGTTCCAGAGATCACCTGTTAGTTAGGCCTAATCTCAAGCCTAGTCAATCTTAATTATCATTAGAAGATTTAGAAATTATCCCACTAGATAGGTTTGATCTCAGATTCAGCCAGTTAATATAAATTATCAGTAGACTCAGTCATCCAGTTTATCAGTATTAATAAGTATAGATATCAGTTTTAGTAGCTTCAGATATGTATAATCTCTCAGTATGTTCAGAAACCTCAAATTGATGGTATATTTAGTATAAGTTACCATATTCAGTCCTAGTATGCTCAGTCACATTATGCACAGTATGTTAAGTAGTTACAGATTCTCTATGTATGCTAATCCAGCTCTTGCATATCATTTAGTTAGTTATTGTTCATGCATAAGCCCTTGCATTTAACCTTACCTCATTTTCATACTCAGTATATTCCCGTACTGACGCATTTGCGCTATGGTGTTTAATTTGATGCCAGAGGTTCAGAAGCACGAGCCCCAGAGCACTCTTAGCAGTCCAGATCCAGTCAGCAGCGGTAAACATAGCAGTGAGTCCTCTTCATTCGAGAATGATCCTTATTTTTACTATCTCATTAGATTCAGATTATTTTTATCAGATGGAGTTAGTTGGGTACATGTTTCATCAACTCCACAGTTCAGACAGTTAGAGGCTTTTCAAACAGATATATTAGTATTCAGTTTTTAATTTTGAGTATTTTTAGATGTTTTGAACCTTATGGCAAGTTTTTGCCATCTTTCCGCATTTATATTTATATATTATGTAGTGTACAGGTACAGATATCATTCATGGGTTAGCTTGTGGTCCTTCGGGGTCATGAGCACCATGTAGCATCCGGATTTGGAAAATTGGGGCGTTACAAACTTGGTATCAGAGCCTAAGGTTCAATAGTTTCCTAGGAAGTCTGAAAATTTATATCTAGTAGAGTCTTGTGCATGGGTGTGTTGCACTCCATATTTATGTACAGGTGGCTATAAGATGTTTTAGGAATAGTTTCCCTACTTTCAGTACTCATGTCGTTCCAGTGAGAAAAAAGCTCAAGTTGAACTCTCAGTCTAATCCTTATTCCTCATCCATTTGCAGAACATGCCTCCTCGCAGAGATAATGCCCGTAGAAATGACAATCAGCCACCTCAGCCCATAGATCCTCTGAATGAGCATGTGACACATGCAGAGTTCTGGGCATCTTTTTAGGCGCTATCCCAAGATGTGACCACTAGTGTTCAAGGCAACTGTCAGGCTGCATCCCCACCTCAGCAAGATGGGGATTTAGCCGCAGCTATGATTAGAAATTTTATGAGAATGAACCCACCAGAATTCTTTGGGTCAGTAGCAGGTGAGGACCCATAGCTTTATCTAGAAAAGATAAAGAAGATCACCCAGATTATGCATGTGTCAGAGGAGGAGAGTGTGGAATTAGTGCCCTATAGGCTGAAAGATATTGCTCATGATTGGGTGGTGTTGTGGAAGAAGAGTAGAGGGGAAGATGCAACTCCCATGATTGGCAGATATTTCAGAATGCCTTCTTAGATAAGTTTTTCCCGCTAGAGATGAGATAAGATAAGGTAGAAGAGTTTATGAACCTGAGACAAGGCTCCATGATAGTGAAGGAGTATTGTCTTAAGTTCAACTAGTTAGGTAAGTATGTTCCTAACTTGATAACTGACCCTAGGGCGAGTATGAGTAAGTTTGTGACTGGTGTGTTCGGGTTGAAGTTGAAGGAGTGTAGAACTGCTATGATCAATAAAGACATAGATCTTGCTAGGTTAATGATACATACCCAGTAGATAGAGGAAGATAAATCTAAGGAGAGGGAGAGATCTAATAAAAGATTTAAAACAGGTAGTTACAACTTTTCTCAAGTGGGGTCACAGGGTCGTAATAATTCTCACCATAGTCAGAAGACTTCAGTCCCAGCTCCATCCTTAGCTAGTGTGCCTGCACCAAATTTTGGAGATGTCAGTCATGATGGGGCGCCAGGCTCCAAAGCCCAGAGTAGTGTTAGAAGTGAGCGCACTTATCCTCTTTGTGGAGAGTGTGGCAAGAACCATCTAGGTGTATGCTGAGCCAATAGTCAAGTATGTTTTGTGTGTGGTAAGACAGGTCACAAAGTGCGGGAGTGTAGAGTGTTAGATCAGAAAGGTAGAGATTCACGTCAGCAGAGCGCCAATCCTAGTACCAATAGTGGTCAGCATCAAAATTGACTCTATTCACTTCAAACTCGCCATGATCCAGAAAGTTTTCCTGACATAGATTCGGGTACATATGAATCTTTTATCTTCATGATATGCATTAGTTTCAGACTCCCGAGGTTCAGTCATGATCTAGCTCATAGATACCCTGTGTATCGCCCCAGTATATCAGTAAGGTAAGTGTGCATAGCAGGACATAGTGTCCCAAAGGGGAGATACTCCATGACTCCCAGAAGTTATCAAATTCCTTAAATCCATTTAGTTTCATGCTCATATTCTCATTACAAGCTTTGCATCAGTCATTATTGCATAATCAATCATGCCTCTAGGAGTCAGTTCAGTCAGACATTCATGCATTAGATATGCATGTTCAGTAGAGAAAGTTTAGCTTATCAGTATACCCAGTCATGCATCCATGAGAACAAATAAGTGCAGCATCCATGCATTAGATATGCATGTCCATTATGAGGATTCATCTTACGAGTAGCTTCAAATCTTACATGCATTCAGAATCAGTTACACATGCATCAGATATGCATGTTCAGTATGATATAGTTATTTTATCAGTCACGTTAGACATGAGATCATGTTTTATTTATTCATGTTCAATTCATGTTCGGTCTATCATTTCTCCCCTCTCAGTCAATCTCATTTGAGGACGAATGTTCCCAAGGGGAGATATTGTAATACCTTGAAAAATCAAAATCAATATTAGCACCATGTTTCAATATCACGCATAGTACATCATGATTATTTTATAGTTTTATGAGTAAGTTATATGTATATTAAGGCTTTAAATAACTCCCAGCTATCAGACGAAGCAAAATATTCCTTACCGATTGAATTATTGGGAAGGATATTACCATAGTCAACTTCAAATAAGCCTATATCTCGTTGTGATATGAATTTTAATATCATGACCCACCAAAATATATATAATTTAATTATCTTTCCAATGATACCAATTTCGCCCAAATTCGATAGCGGAATAAAAAGTTATGCCCATTTTACTCCAGTATGTCATCCTGGAAACTGAGTGACGACATTTCTGATGACTTATCACATTTCTGATGACTTATCATCCATGTCATCAAGTTTAGACAGCAACCCATCAATTCCAGCTCCTAGGTGATGACCTGGGCTGATGGACTATCACAGATCTGACGGCTTATCAGCCTTGGTTGTTATCTGATAATTTCAGCAACTAGGAAGCAAATTCGTAGAGGTATTTTGGACTTTTCCTTCACCTTCCATGACATAAATCATCAAAATCACGTACATAACCATCATAAATTAGTTTTAAAAACCCGTAATCCTCTCCACACTCAAGAACAAGAAAATTAGGATTTCCTCTCAAAATCATCACCTAAGAACAAGATTCAATCTCTCCTTCAAGAAAACCAAGAAAAGACATTCTCTTTCAAGATTCAAGCCTTTGAGGTATGCAAGTGTTGATTCTTGGGTCCCTTCCACCCAAGAAGTTCAAGAATCCCTCTTTCTAAATTCAAGATTTTAAATTTATGTGTTTTCCATGGTTTATGTGAATTGAGTTTGAAGGTTATCTTGTTGAGTTTAAATTCATGATATGATTATAAAGTTGCAAAATTTGACCCTATTATGTAATAATTATGTGATGTTCATGATAAATCCCTTCAAGTTGTATGTTGATTGATTATCCATGAGAATTAGGTGTGGAAATTGTTATATGACCAAAGCATGCTCCCCATGTGTTTGATAAAATGCTTGTGTGAAGGAAATTGGGTCATTGTAGCATATTTCCTAGAAACCCCAAATTTAGTATAAGCCATGCACGCCAAGTGTTTGTTGAGAGACCATAGTGAATGAATTATAGTATGTTATGTGCATTCTTATCCTTGTGCATCCCTTGTTGAATGAATTGTTATATGTTAGTATGAATTCCTCAATTATGTATACTTGAATTGCTATGATGTTGATGTTAGTCGTGAATTCAAGAAGTCATGTTTTGTCAGTTTCCTTCTATCGAGTCCTAGGGGTAATTGTACTCGAAAAATATAGCTTTGTGCATAGAGTTGAGTCAGTCCCAAGATAATTTCAGTCGTGCTATGATCAGTAGAACTCAATTAGTTACAGAATTCAGAACTTAGTATCATTCAATCAGATATTAGATTCAGTAGTATTCCGTCATATAACGGAACCAGGTGAACCCAGTCAGATCAGTCAAAAAATATGAATAATAACAAATTTAGCTCAGTTTTAGTTCAGTTAAGAATCAGTTCAAAGTCTTTCAGTTGGTAGTAGGAACTAGCTTCGATCGAGTATGGGGATGGTGGATTCCCTGTTAGAAAGGCAGAGTCGTTAGCAGCAATCCCTATACTCTAGAACTATGTAGCCAGCACAGGACCAGGAGTCACACGTCAGATTAAGGCTTGACTTCCTGTTTAGGGTCACCCATCAAAGAAACTTGACCATAGCAGAGGTCTCTACCCATGGCACGGTATTGATACCCTTCTAGCTGGGATTACAGGTTGGACCCCACTAGTTCAGATTTGGGGCATGTCAGTTAAGTGAGAACTCCTACAGTTATAGTTTCAGTATCAGTCTTCAAAGTAGGACTCAGAAATCAGGATTGTCAGATACAGTCATCAATCTCAGTGAGGAACTCAGATAGTTCCATAGATTTATAGACTACCCACCAGATAGGCTTGGTCTCACATAAAGTTATTCAATATCAGTACCTACAAAGGTCACCCGTCAGATAGGCTTGATCTCAGTCTCAGATTTAGTTGAGTATTCTTAATATCAGTTCCAGAGATCACCCGTTAGTTAGGCCTGATATCAAGCCTAGTCAATCTTAATCATCATTAGAAGATTTAGAGATCATCCTGCTAGATAGGTTTGATCTCAGATTCAGCCAGTTAATATCAGTTATCGGTACACTTAGTCATCCAATTTATCAGTATTAATAAGTACAGATATCAGTTTCAATAGCTTCAGATATGTATAATCTCAGTATGTTAATAAACCTTAGATTGATGGTATATTTAGTATAAGTTATCAGATTCAGTCCCAGTATGCTCAGACACATTATGCACAGTATGTTAAGTAGTTACAGATTCTCTATGTATGCTAATCCATCTCTTGCATATCATTCAGTTAGTTATTATTTATGCATAAGCCCTTGCATTTAGCCTTACCTCATTTGCATACTCAGTGCATTCCCGTACTGACGCATTTACACTATGGTTTTTTATTTGATGTCATAGGTTCAAAAGCATGAGCCCCAGATAACTCTTAGTAGTTCAGATCCAGTCAGCAGCAGTAGACATAGCAGTGAGTCCTCTTCATTCGAGGATGATCCTTATTTTTACTATCTTATTAGATTCATATTATTTTCAGTAGATGGAGTTAGTTGGGGACATGTCCCATCAACTCCATAGTTCAAACAGTTAGAGGCTTTTTAGACAGATGTATTAGTATTCAGTTTTCATTTTTGAGTATTTTTAGACGTTTTGAACCTTATGGCAAGTTTTTGCCAGTTTTCCGTATTTATATTTATATATTATGTAGTGTATAGGTATAAATATCAGTCATGGGTTAGCTTGTGGTCCTTTGAAGTCATGAGCACTGTGTTGCATCCCAGTTTGGAAAATTGGGGCATTATAGATAGGCTTGAGCTCAGTCTCATATTCAGTTTAGTAATCTCATTATCAGATCTAGAGATCACCCGTCAGATAGGCTTGATCTCAGTCTCATATTTAGTTGAGTATTCTTGTTATCAGATCTCGAGATCATCCGTCGATAGGCTAGATCTCAGTCTCTGATTCAGTTGAGTATTCTTGTTGTCAAATTCGGACATGGTCATTTCTTATCATTGATAGTAGATTCCAAAATCATCCGCTAGAGAGGTTTGACCTCCGATGCAGTCAGTCGAGAGTGGAAAGGCTCAAAATTTAGTCAATGACGTGAGTATTTTTAGTTAATCAGTTTCAGTAACATCAGTTTCCGAGATCTCTCGCTAGAGAGGACTAATATCAACTTCTGTACTCAATTATTAGTATTAGATAATTCAGTGTTCAGTATCTTAGGTATTAGTAGTTAGTGTAGATGGCAGTAAAGTAGTATTCGAGTTTCAGTATTTCGAGTCACGATGATTTCAGTTATGGTTCGTGCATTCATTCATGTGTTCTCATTTAGTACTCTCATGATTATTCAGTTAAGTAATTTTTCACGCATAAGAACTTGCATTTAGTCTTATCTCGTCTTTATACTCGGTACATTCCCGTACTGACGCATTTGCGCTATGGTGTTTTATTTGACACCATAGGTTCAGAGGCACGAGATCCAAAGTACCCTTAGCAGCTCAGTCCCAGTCAGCAACAGTAGACATATCAGTGAGTCCTCTTCAGTCGAGGATGATCCTTATTTTATTATCGTATCAGACTTAGTTTATTTTTAGTATATGGAGTTAGTTGGGGACATGTCCCATCAACTCCATAGTTCGGACAGTTTAGAGGCTTTTCGGATAGGTGTATCACCATTCAGTTTTCAATTTTGAGTATTTTTAGATGTTTTGAACCTTATGGCTAGTTTTTGTATTTATTATCTATATCATGTAGTGTTCAGGTACAAATATCAGTAGAGAGTTGGCTTGTGGTCCTTCGGGATCATGAGCATCGTGTGACGTTCTGGTTCCATAAAATTGGGTCGTTACAAAGAATAGAGAGAGAAGAGATGAGACTTTTATATTTCTCACAAGAAATTCTTGATGGAGTGAATTACAATGAAGAAAAACCCTTTTATTTATAGGGGAAAGCTAACCTTGGGGTTTCTAACTTTTTTCATAAATAGACATTTTCTATATATGGTAAAGTAGACATTCACTATATATGGTAAGTATATATTCACTATATATGGTAATATATTTTTAACACTGCCCCTTGAATGTCTAATTTATAGATAATATGCCTCGTTAAAACCTTACTAGAAAAAAAAACCAGTGGGAAAAAAATCCAGTAAAGAAAAAAGAGTACACATCTCTAATAATATGCATATAGACTGCCTCATTAAAAACCTAACAAGTAAAATCCAGTGGGACAAAATGATCTTGGGGGTATTTATACGCCTAATCATCATAGCTTACCCATATTTTAGCTAAGTTTGGAGAACAAAGTGCCTAGTTTCTTATGTTTTTACTTTACTTCTATGTAATTGAGCTAACCGATATGATTAGCATGATTTCAAGTATTAATGAGGTAGATGGAGACATAATGAGACTATGGAATGCGGATGGCATATGACACAAGAGACAAGTATCTTGTTGGACCAAATGTGGCGCCTAGAAACTATGTCCAAGACTAATTTGTCATTTATAATTAGTTTAGGGACTTAGAAGGCAAATATGAGAGAAAGATTATTAAAAAGACTTGATGCTGAATTTTTATCATTATTGAATATTTTGTATTAGTTTTTGAATAGGAGAAGGGTGTCTTAGCTTGGGAAAGAGAGAAAAATATTTTTTTCTCTTGTTTTCACTATTCGCACACCAAGATCATCTTCTAGTTTTTGGTATAATGAATATTTCTATTGTGATTCTCATTTTATTCATGAGTATCTAAGTTTATTAGTTAGGGTTATGGAAGCCTTGTAACATACAATCTATTACTTTGGGTTTTTGAATTCATCATGCTTTGATCTGCTTGGATCATACTCTCTTCGTTTATCTTGAATTCTCGTGGTTGCAAACATAGAGGATGTGCCTTAAAACTCAACTTGTTCGATAGAAAGGTTGAGGTTTGGAAAAGAGAGTAGTGACAAGAAAATAGCATTTCCAACCCCTATTTCATATGTTAATGCTTTAACAGGATTAACTACTTGAAGATTTTGAATTGTTTTTGTAAGCACTTTTGATTCGAGAGAACTAAAGTGAATTAGTCCTTGATGGTTGAGAAACACTAGGATTATGTTATTAAATACAATATGTTTCTCTGTAAGCATGATGCATGTATGAATTCATAAAGACCATAGTTAGAAAGTCTTGAAAACTACAAGGTGGACATAACCCTAGATTGTTATTTCTTTGAATTTGAATACTATTATACATATTTCATCTTGTTAAACTGAAACCATTAATTTGTGAACTGAATCAAATTCTCCCTTTTTGTTTTACGAAAACGGATGATTAAAAGTCAACTAATCTGCATACAACTTAATTAGCACCATATTCCCTATGGGATTCGACCCCAACCTAGTTGGATTCTATATTTGATAGCGATCTCTTACGCTCTCGTAAGAGAGGTGTAATTTGGGCATATCAAATTTTGGCGTCGTTGCCGAGGAATACGATTGTTGATTGAGTTTATGTGTGTTAACTAACTGTTAGTCAAGTTTCCTTATTTTAAATTTATTTGTTATTTTTGTTCATTACAGGCTCATTTTTGTTTATGCCACAAACCAAAAGTTCAGGAGAACCATTATTACCCTTCAATCCTAAACCTTATCTCATTGAAAGAATGGCTAACCAACAGAAAGTTGAAAGATTAGTTGCTTTGGATAATGCTCAATTAAATCAACAGAATGCAGATAACCCAAGTCGGGTACCTAATCTAGACAAAGAGGGCCTACGAGATGATGATTTAATTGACCCGGCTTATAGGAAGCGTGCAGCGGGAGTAGTTGCACCTGTAAATCTAAATCGTCCATTCAGAGGAAGACTAGACCGCCAAGCTGTGCATCTTGATATTGACAATAATGAGGATGATTTAGATAGAACTGGAGCTACAGGGGCAATCATTCTACCACCACTAGCTCCTGGCGTGAAATTCAACATCACCAGTATTATGATCCAGCTACTGAATTTGAAAGGACTCTTTGGTGGATTACCTGGTGATGATCCAAATCTACATTTGATGAATTTCATCAATATTTGTAAGCTGTTTGCTAATCCTGGAGTGGGACAAAATGCTATTCATTTGAGATTATTCCCATTGTCTCTGTCTGGAAAGGCAACTATATGGTTGAATGAGCTGACTCCTGATTTTATAACAAACTGGAGGCAATTGAAAGGAGCTTTCCTAGAAAGGTTCTTTCCACGCTCCAGAATGTTATAGTTGAGGGATGAGATCAGCAACTTTAGGAAACTGGCTAATGAAGTTTTGCATGAGACTTGGGCGAGGTTTAAGAAAAAGTTGACTCAATACCCAAACCATAAGATGACTGATGAACACTTGATGGAAACATTCTACAGATCTTTGAGCTCACTTACAAAGCCAATAGTGGATAATGCTATAGGAGGAGCTTTTATGGAGCTCACCTTTACTAAGGCTACGGACATGTTAGAAAGAATGACTAAGACAAGTAGAGCTTGGCATTCCAGAGATTCTGTGGTAGAAAGCAATATTGGGTCTAATATAATATCAGCAGAGCAGTGTAGGAGAGAAGAGGAGCGTGATCAGGATATGGCTCATATGAAAACCCAGATGGATCTGCTCACAAAACATTTGCTATCCGGAATGTAGAAAAGCTAAAAGTTGTGGGGTCCCACGGTAAGGGAGCTGAATCAAACACCGAGGAAGAGGCTAACTACTTGTATAACCAGGGGGTTTCTGGATCGGTGGTCAAGGAGACCAAGGTTGGAACCATCAAGGAGATTGGAAGAATAAAAGTAATAGTAGTGGACTGTAGTACCTCCTAGAAGCCGTAATAATGCTGCCACCAGTTCAGGAAAAATGTCCATGGAGGACATGATGGAGAAACTATTAAAGGGAGTTGAGGCGACCAATTCTGGGGTGACTACTATGAAGAGTGACATATCTTCCATGAGTCAACTAGTGAATTCGCACTTAATCACTATTAAACAACTGGAGTAGCAGCTAAGCCAATTATCCGCAGCAATCAACCAAAGACAGAGTAGGACTCTACCAAGTGATACAATTCAGAATCTGAGGACTGATGGATCGTGTATGGCTATTACCACTAGGAGCGGTAAGATGTTATCTAGTCCAGGATTGGAAGCATCCTCTCATACTGATGCGGTCGAAATAGATTGGGAGATAGTTGATGAATCTTCAGTGATACCTATGGAGTTGGGAGGTTTCAAAAAGAAGAGTGCGGAAGTGAAACAACCACCTAAGCCGAAGCATGTTAGTAATGTGGAGCAAGGCATAAGAAAGGAGGTAAAAGTTGATCCAGCTGAAATCCCAAGGCCACCACCTCCATTTCCATAATGATTAAAGAATAGAGAAGGTGAAGGGAATTTTAACAAATTCATGGCTATATTGAAGCAATTGACAGTGAACGTTCCTTTAGTTAAAGCACTGGAAAAAATATCTGGATATGCTAAGTTTATGAAAGATCTTGTGATGAAGAAAAGAGCGGTAAGCTACAATCCAGTGGATAATCTCCATCATTGTAGTGCTATTTCTACAAGGTCACTGGTGCAGAAGAAGGCAGACCCAGGAGCATTCACTATCCCTCGTACGATTGGGTCTCTGGATTTTGCTAAGGCCTTATGCGACCTGGGAGCTAGCATCAATCTGATGCCGCTAGCTATTTATAACAAGTTAGGTTTAGGAGACCCCACACCTATAAACATGCGACTTGTAATGGCGGATAGACCAGTGAAAAGACCGGTTGGGATTCTATATGATGTACTTGTAAAGGTGGCCGATTTTATATTTCCTGCCGACTTTGTAATTCTTGATTACGAAGTAGACCTTGAACTACCCATAATTTTGGGTAGGCCGTTCTTAGAAATTAGGAGAGTGTTAGTTGACCTGGAGTTGAATGAGCTAAAATTTAGGCTCAATAGGAAAGAGGTTAGTTTTGAAGTGTGTAAATCCATGAAACAACAAAAGAAGATAAGTGTTTTTTTAATTGTTGATGTATTCTACGAAGATGAGTGAGATGTACCAGTTAAGGATAGGACTGTTGTGGAGACCATAGCTGGTTTGGTTGAACTTGCAAGTAAGGATGTGAGTGACTTCAAAGTGGTTGGATTTGGAATAAAGCATTTTCTTGATCCAATAAATGAGGTACAAATGGTATCATCGATGTATCTTGACGAAGTCTGAGTAGTCAACATAATCAAGTCGTGTCACAACGTTAAATCAGGGGCTGCATGGGAGGCAACCCATGATTTTATTTTCATTTTATCATGTTAAATAAAAATACAAAAATAAGAGTCGAGCCACGACTAAAACTACGACGCTTAGTGGGAGGCAACTCATTCTTCTAATCATTTTTGTTGTTTTTGATTAAGTGTAGGTGTATGAAGTACTAAGGAGGTGATTGGTACCAAATTTGGTTTGGAATTAAGCCATATCAATGGTGGTAAGTTAGGAGTAACAGTGATATTACGAGTAAGTTAGAGCGGCCAAATGTTAAGGCTCGAGTCATGACTCGTGTTAGAGTTATGACCCAAATTATGTTAAATCGCCCCCCAAAGTTTTATGGTACAACTTTATTTTATGATTTTCAAGGAGGTCTGTGGTGGTAGAGTAGGGATCGGGCTGATAGGCCAGATCCCGAAGCCCACCACTGACCTCAATGGGGATGTAAGGGCGGAGCCTCTACGGTACGGACCCTTCTCAATGCTTTATATGAAGAATGGGGTGCATGGCATCCAAGTTTAAGTGTACTATAGGGTGTGTGGTGTCCAAGTTTACATAGGCCATAGCAAAGGTGACACCTAATACATAGACTAAACCCACTGCCTCAAGTAGGCGTTACCATGTGCAGCGCATACCTTAACTTGTGAAACACCTTATGGAGCGCACACCTTAATATTGGCAATAGCTTGTGCGGCGCACACCTAACTTCACACCCTCACTGTTTCACTTGTGCGATACCTTGGGCGGCGCACACTTAAATTTGTGCGATAACATATGCACCGCACATGTACCTTTGTGCTATAACATGTGTGTTGCACACCATACCGTATAGGCTCACTGCTTCACGTGTGCGATGAACAATACGGCGTGCACTTAAACTTGTGCGATAACTTGTGCGCCGCACACCCTTCCAATTTCAACATATATCCTTCTTTGAATTGGGTCAACCCAACCTGGATTTTATTCTTTCAATAGACTCTACACCCTAAATGCCCAAATTCATCCTTATTTCACCCCCAAGCCATACAAGATTTCTCCCTTCCTTCCTCAATCTCCCATCTTCAAGGTAAGTTTTACTTTCTTAACCCTTAGTTATTGTGACGTTTTGTTATAGTTAATTGATTTCTTGAGGATTATGAATTAAATTCTTGTCATGTCTATATCAAAAAAGGATTTTGAACATCTTGGGAAGATAAGCACCATTGTTGTAGTACTTGAGCTTGTACATGTGAGTGAATTGTTCACAACCAATATGGTAGTTGTGTAACCATTAGTTTCCATCTTATTGTGTTGAATATAATGTTGAGAAAATCATGTGAAAGTGATGGTGTTCTGTATATCTTTATATGGTTGAAGTTGTAGGGCATGATTTTGTTCAAAAAGTGCTTCATTGAAATAGAATTGGGGAAAATGAAGTGAGTGAATTGTATTGCGACTAATGTTGGTGCACCATATCAAAGTGTATGTCGGCGAAGTCTGAGTACCCGATAATAACACTTAATTGGTTTATACTAACAAATTAAGTATGGGGTGGTGACTTCACCACCTTCATCTTAATTGTAGTTAGTTTCATTATGTGTGGCTGACATGGGAGATGTGATAAATATGAGAAAAATAGCTTCGATAATGATCTCCATGCAGGTGGAATGACTCCTAATGTAGATGAAGAGTACTACTAACCAGGTTCTTTAGCTTGTTATTTGAACTGAGGACAGTGCCTAGATTAAGTGTGGGGTGGTTGGTTACTTTGTTGCTTATTTTGTAAGAAATTAGTACCTTCTCCTTAGTATACTTCTGTGATAGGATTAGTTATTTTGTTTATTTTGTTTCTGGTTAGATAATTATTTGATTTAGTCATAGTTAGGTATTTTTCTCGATGATGGATGGATGACGACCGTCTTAAGAGAAAATTAGTCATTTGTTGCATGTAAATGTTCTTGTGGATCACATGGCATTATAGCATGAGTATGCGATGGATCATTATGTTTGAAACACCTAGGCTCTACTTGTGACTCTTGTTGTGATTGTTGGTTTTAGTTGAATTCATTTAATTATTGGGTTGAGAATCTATAATGCTCCTAATTGAATTGACCATGAGCCATGAGTCTGTACGACTGTTGTATATTCCTTATTGGAACTGATGCTAGAACTTGCCTGGTATGTGTGCAAAGCAAAATAAAGATTATGAGTTTAGGAGATGATTTAGGCATTTCTTTGACAACCATTGTTCATGCCTTCTTTTGACCTACCTTTGCACATTATCTTAGCTAGCTCCATTGAGCCTTTAGCTTGTTCTTTTGCTAGCCTCATATGTAGCCTAACCCATTCTTTAATAGACCAGAATTTGATACAAAAGCTCCTAAGCGCTTTAATGTAAAATCTATTTGAGTTAGGAGTTTGACAGTAAGAGGAAAAGGGTGAAATTGATGCCCCAAAGTCTAGATATTGGTATGTGAAATTGATGTGGTTGGGAGTAACAAAAATTATTGAAAAAGTTCCAAATTTAATCCCGGACATGTTACAATGAACCTGTTTTGGTCCTGGTCCTTCTTGGACATTGTGCACCTCAACTAAGGCAAATCGCTTAAGTTGAGAGTGGCTATCATAGGGGTGCGTAATGCAAAATGGATGCAAATATATATATATATATATATATATATATATATATATATATATATTTGAAAGGGTTGCATACTCCTGCCATAGTTTTATTAATTGAGTTTAATGGGATAGGGTGAAAACAAAAGATATGGATAGATGAAAGTGGTGTAAATTGGTTGTTAGAAATTGGTCTTAGTTGCATAATGTAGTGTATTAAAGTGCTTAGGGAAGATAGTCACTATTTCTGTCCAAAATAGTTCCTACCCATCCTTTAGCCTGCATTACAACCCGTAAAAGACCTATTTGATCCTAATCTTAGCATTCTGATATCAGTGGAGCATTACACTAAGGGCAAGCATATGGTCATCAGTTGTAATTTGAGAATTCTTTGTGAGAGTAAGCGTAACTTTATACTTGTACCCATTTTGTTAGAAATTGCATGATTGTGAGTGATTATGGGTAACTTTCTTGTTGCAAGGGCACATGGTTGATGAAGGTTGGGTAATTTATATTATTTCTTTGCTTAAACGGTATGCATGAATTTGCCAACTTAATGAGTCTATTCTTGAGGATAGGTTGTCTCAAGTAATGATTCATGAATTTACTTCTTGTTCATAATTATGGTGTGAGCCTATTTGAGCATCTTGTTTTTCCTTTGTGGGTGCTAAGACTTGTGTAGGATGCATAAATAGATATGTTGTTCGAGGACGAACAAAGCTTTAAGTGTGGGGTGGTGATCTTGGGTGTATTTATAAGCCTAAACATCATAGCTTACCCATATTTTAGCTAAGTTTGGAGAACAAAGTGCCTAGTTTTTTTATGTTTTTACTCTACTTCTATGTAATTGAGCTAACTGATGTGATTAGCATAATTTCAGGTATTAATGAGGTAGATGGATATATAATGGGACTATGAAATGCGGATGGCATATGACACAAGATAAAAGTAGCTTGTTGGACCAAATGTGGCGCCTAGAAACTATGTCCAAGACTAATTTATCATTTGTAATTAGTTTAGGGACTTAGATGGAAAATATGAGAGAAAGATTATTAAAAAGACTTGATGCTGAATTTTTATCATTTTTGAATATTTTGTATTAGTTTTTGAAGAGAAGAAGGGCGTCTTAGCTTGGGAAAAAGAGAAAAATGTTTTGTTCTCTTGTTTTCACAATTCACACACCAAGATCATCTTCTAGTTTTTGGTATGATGAATATTTCTATTGTGATTCCCATTTTATTCATGAGTAGCTAAGTTTATTAGTTAGGGTTATGGAAGCCTTGTAACATACAATCTATTACTTTGGGTTTTTGAATTCATCATGTTTTGTTCTGCTTATATCATACTCTCTTCGTTTATCTTGAATTCTCGTGGTTGCAAACATAGAGGATGTTCCTTAAAATTCAACTTGTTCGATAGAAAGGTTGAGGTTCAAAAAAGAGAGTAGTGACAAGAAAATAAGATTTCCAACCCTATTTCATATGTTAATGCCTTAACAGGATTAACTACTTGGAGATTTCGTATTGTTTTTGTAAATACTTTTGATTCGAGAGAACTAAAGTGAATTAGTCCTTGATGGTTGAGAAACACTAGGATTATGTTATTAAATACAATACGTTTCTCTATAAGCACGATGCATGCATGAATTCTTAAAGCCCATAGTTAGAAAGTATTGAAAACTACAAGGTGGACATAACCCTCTACTATACATGTTTCATCTTGTTAAACTGAAACCATTAATTTGTGAACTAAATCAAATTCTCCCTTATTGTTTTACGAAAACAGATGATTAAAATTCAATTAATCTGTATACAACTTAATTAGCACCATATTCCATATGGGATTCGACCCCAACCTAGTTGGGTTCTATATTTGACAGCGATCGTTTACGCTCTCGTAAGAGAGGTGTAATTTGGGCCTATCACAAAACTTCGTAAGGTAAAAAGAGTACAGCGCGTATTAACTCCCCCTAATGAGAACATCCTTGAGCCTTTGCATCCCGATCTTGTGCACCATTTTCTTAAAAGTTGCAATTGAAGGAGACTTGGTGAATAAATCAGCCACATTGTCACTTGAACGAATCTATTGCACGTTACTATCACCATTCTTTTGGAGCTCATGTATGTAGAAAGGCTTTGATGAAGTGTGCTTCATTCTATCTCCTTTTATGAATCTTCCCTTAAGTTGTGCTATGTATGATGCATTATCTCTGTATAAAATTGTGGGTACATTGTCACATTTCACACCACATTTTTCTCAAATGAGATGTATAATGGATCTCAACCATACTTATTCTCGGCTTGCTTCATGAATAGCTATTATCTCAGAATGGTTCGATGAAGTGGCTAGATAGACTGCTTTGTATATCTCCAAGATATGGCAGTATCCCCACATGTGAACATATAGCTTATTTGAGATCAACTTTATACGGGTCAATAAGTACCCAACATCAGCATAACCAACAAGATTGAGGCTACAATCTTTAGAATAAAATAAGCTCATATGTTTTATCATATTCCGATGTCTCCTAGTAGGAGAAGAGTTGTATATACCTTGCTAACAAATTGACCAAAAAAGGCTATGTCATGCCTTGTAGTATTTACAAGATACATTAGTGCACCAATTGCACTAAGATATGGTACTTCATGACCAAGGAGTTCCTCATTCTTTTCTTGCGGTCGGAATGAATCCTTATTCAATTATGCATGTTTCTCATTTAAGCAAATATTTAATTGCTTTTGAAAACTCTCCAAGAGTTTCAGTAATTTTCAAGCTATAAGCGTATACAATATAAGGATTATAA
The DNA here is from genome assembly GCA_030864215.1 of Capsicum pubescens. Taxonomy (NCBI): domain Eukaryota; kingdom Viridiplantae; phylum Streptophyta; class Magnoliopsida; order Solanales; family Solanaceae; genus Capsicum; species Capsicum pubescens. Next base: position 336,559,164 of record CM061548.1, read on the forward strand.
ATAAGTTTTCTAGAAACTTTTATATGCTTCAAACATTTTGAATCCTTAAAAAGTTTCCATATAACTTTTGTCAACTGACAATATTCAATACTTCATGTGCGACATCTTCAAGTGTCTGGACTGCAAATCAAATAAGTTTTATGCTTACCATGATGCACCTTTTTGTATCACTTGATAAATGTTTCTATGTCAGCATGCTTAAATAAACATAGAATTTAGATCCTCGTAATCTTTTACAATATTGTGCCAATATTGTATCAAAGAAATTATCGATGATGTATCATTTTGTATCGGTTTACACTGTGACATAACATATTGAGATCTCACCATTTCATTATTTTCAGGTACTTGAACCTCTCATAAGGTTTCATGCAGTGTTATGTCGCAGGCTCTTTAAGAGCACATTGTCTTCTTCTTATGATTATTTGCTCCTTATCCTTTTCAAGAATTATTTCATTTGAAATCGATTGGTCTACCATGCTTCACACATGCATAGACATTGTCCTTTAGGAACACAAATAAGAGCACTTGCAGCTTAATATGAGATATTTTCGACATTTGACTTGAATTATCTTTTGAATGAGGATCTGATGATAATTCCTAATATATTTCGTGGTTGCTTATAATCTCTCCCTTATGTTAGAAAAACTAACATACATCCTCTATCTTCTTTGAGGATTCCATCTTTGTGCATCATGATATATTCATCAATTGTATACTGCACATCAAAACTATTAGATGGAATATTTGATTCATGACCTTGAACCAATTGAGAGGGAAGAAATAATCATAATCTATTAGTCTGATGCATACAAGTGCTATTGTATGTAATATATTATATTTTAGACCAATACATGATGTTTTTTCTCATTAGCTGTGATTTAGCTATTTATCGAAGACATTCAATGCCAAACCAACATCATCAAGATAAATTATCTTGATTACACAATCTGAAAGTTATGCTCTTAACTCAATTTCATTGAGAAAGCAACTTTATGAATGTCAAACTACAGGTTGACAATAAATGTACATGTGATTATCTTATTGATGCATCTTTTCACCATATCACATGAAAGGTGAACAGGTCCTTATTCACCTTTTATATTTTTCAGATTTTGAGGGATGAAATCCCAACATTAGTTGGTCCAACCAACTTATCATGAGAACAAGCAACATTAAAAGTAACGAAGAATTTTTTAATTCTTCAATATATGCTCAATACTCAGCATGCACATCTTTGAGATGTGACAACCGTTCATGTCAATTTATGAACTTTTGTTATAGAAAACTCCAAGTTTACCATGACATGTAAATTTTTACTTTACTAAATTTCTGATTTATTATTACATGAATAAATTTCAGATTTACTACTTTAGAAGTAAATTTCAAAATAACTCTTTTCAATTATTCTGCCTCTTTCAGAGGTGAGTTGTGATACCATCACAATCAAGTGCACATTTGCATTAATAAGCTTCTGATTCCCCAGGAATGAAATATAATCATGCCTTAAGCCTATCAAATTTTTAAGATATTGCTAATTTAGGAGCAAATCAAGGCATACATATGGTTGTAGAAAAATTTTCTCTGACATATATTATAATCATAATAAACGTGTGAAAATATTATCACTTTTGATAATTATTATCATATTGTCCCTCCACGCTTATATTCGTACGTTGAATCACTTATTTTCTTTCAAACATATTAAGCATTGCTACCACATTCACTTCAGGAAATGGAGCAAATTCAATAAGACGTGTTTCTTTCATGACTTTTCACAAAACCACATTATTTTGTCTTAGCCATCATTATATCAACAATATGGTGCATTGAGATTCAAACTCGATGTCTTATCCATATAAAGGTGTCTTAGGTAACAAATCGATGGGGTTTGAACCCAACTTCTTATTTTCATAGTGTATGCATTCATATTGTGCTTTTGGGAGGATGACCATCTTCAAGTGGTCAAATCTTTCTTTTAGACTATTCCACAAAACAAGTGGATCCTTAGTAGTAAGGTATTCAATTTTCAGAATTTCGTCAAGATGATGACGCAAGAAAATCATAGCCTTAGCACGATATAGTGCATTGAGATTCAAACTCGATGTCTTATCCATATAAAGGTTTCTTAGGCAACAAATCGATGGGGTTTGAACCCAATATCTTATTTTCATAGTGTATGCATTCATATCATGCTTTTGGGAGGATGACCATCGTCAAGTGGTCAAATCTTTCTTTTAGGCTATTCTACAAAACAAGTGGATCCTTAGTAGTAAGGTATTCAATTTTCAGAATTTCATCAAGATGATGACACAAGAAAATCATACCCTTAGCACGATTTTGATTAGATGTTGTATTTTCTTTCTTATGGCATCTCCAAGACCCATAGCATCTAAGTGGATTTCAGCATCCAACGCCCATGAGAGGTAGTTCTTGTTCGAGGCAACGAACTCAAGTTTTGTAAGATTATTAGTCATATGAAAAGAAATAAAATAATACCTTAGCCTTCAAATTTGAGACGGCAGAGTCTCGTGCTGATAACGTGTTATAAAATATAAAGTAAATACAAGAAGAATAGAGAGAGAAGAGATGAGACTTCTTTATTTCTCACAAGGAATTCTTGATGGAGTAAATTACAATGAAGGAAAACTCCGTTATTTATTGGGGAGAACTAACCTTGGGGTTTCTAATTTTTTTCATAAATAGACATTCACGTAAAGTAGACATTCACTATATATGGTAAGTAGACATTCACTATATATGGTAATATATTTATAACAATATGCATTATTAGACATCCAAGGGGGAGCGTTAAGAAATAAAGTAGTGTGGATATCTTCCACCTTTTTCAACATTGTCTTCTGAAGATTTTTCATGCAAAAATAAACAATTTTCATTGGGTATAGGCAGAATTGCCTATAAAAGACATGTATTTATTTCATTTTGTCTACAGATCTGAAATTAACAAAAGACTTACTATCCGTTCCTTAATTCTTTTACTCTATTATTTTATTTTATAATAATAATGAGTTTGTTTTCTTTATTACGAAAAGGACAAAGTTGGTTGAATAGGTTAAAAATAATCCTTGCATCTCAAATAGGGAAATGCACCAATGAAACATTAAAATATGCAAACATAATTAAAAGAAAATTAAATCGCAAACATATAGCCGTCATAGTCCATATTTATGAAGACTTTTGTTTTAGCCGACTTTGACACAATTTACAATATCAAAGGAAAAAAAAAAATTAAAACCTTTCTTCAACACTTTGTAAAAGAGAAACGCAGCGGAAAAGAAAATTAAACTAATGATAATGTCAAACAAATTTTAAAACTCAATCATATTGAAGTTCCCAGATTCATTAAAATTTTTGTTCAGTCCTTTGCCATTCAAAACTCATGTGATTGTTCAAGGAACTTAATACGTTTTAAAAGAGTATAATGTAATTCATAAAATTGAGTCATTTAAAAAAAAAAAATTAAATAGTATTTGATTTCAGCCATTAAAATACATCAAAATTTAACTGGGAAAGTGTTTGTAGCAGAATTACTACAGCGATAGAAAAAATTGTTCATCTCATAAACATTAATAGGGTTCAAGATCACTTGATACGAAGTGTTTGAACAATCACGAAATGCGATTACAGATTCACATAAAATAAAAACATCTATAATATTGTGAAATACATCAAAAGAAAGTGTGTACCTTTGTTTGCCATAGCGATGCACGACGGGAGACGACCTAGGTTATGACGGCCGGCAGCTTATGGGAATACGTCTTAGGTTAAGTCAGGAGAGGGATTTAGCCTTATATTTATAGGCTTAAAAGTTTTAACCTAGTGCACCCCTCATTATGGGCTCATAGGTCTTCTACAGGCCTACACTATTGTCAGACCACACCAATAACATGAAATGGATACACGATCTATGTCTTGTCCACCAACTAACAACATCAACTCGTTTTACTTTAACATAATAATAAGTTAATATTAAGTCCACACAAAATAAATGATTCTAACAGTTTGTCCATAGAAAAAGAAAAAAGTGATTTATAGTATGAGATCTCATAATTTATTTTGAACGGTCATTAATATGTGTAGAGTGATTGATGAAAGTTCAGGTAGAAACTAATTAAAAGAATTTAGATACTCTAGATCCGTTCTTGGCCCTCTACCTTATTCATAAGTCATAATATTAATTTTCAATTTATTTCTGGATCACGGAAAAAAAAAAGAGTGATTTGTAATATGACATCTCATAATTTATTTTAGATGATCATTTAGATGTATAGAGCATTTCATGAAAGCTCAGGTAGAAAATTAAAAAAAAATTGAGATACTTTAGATGTGTTTTTGATCATTCACTTTATTCACAAGTTGTCATAATAATTTTCAAGTTGTCTGTCCATAGAGAAAAAGAAAGAAGTGATTATACGTATTTATTATCTAGTTGAATCTACGCACCTAATCCGCACCCCCCTTCAAATGGTATCAGAGCACAGTTATTTAAAAAATACAGAAGCAGCATATATGTTTGAGTTTATGTGTTTATGAATTTAGAAGTACTATATATGTTTGAGTTTAGTTTATGTATTTAGATTGGATTTACTTGACAATAATTAATCAATATTAATTATGAGAAGACCATTTAAAAACAGAGAAGCTTTTAGAAAAATTAAAGAATCTTTAATTAGTAATTATTTAGAATATATAAGTTTAAATAAAACAAAAGAAAACCCACAAAGATTAGCTTACCTAATTACCTTAATATCTAGTATTGAAGCAAAATTAATAATCCATTTAAAATCTAGAAGAATGAGACATATACCACTTAATTATGATAAAATTAGATTTAGATATCCACCAAAAGTACTATAAATATTGTTTGAATGAATAAAATACAAAAATACAAAGAACTAAAACAAACTATATCTGAAAAACGTAAAGAATTAAAAATAAGAATAGAAAGATTAAATTATAATATATTTGCCGGAGTTAGTAAAAACTCAATAAATGCACAAAAAGATGAAATATCAAATTTAGAATCACAAATAGATAGTTTAGAATATATATATATATATCAACATGAACTATTTACAATAAAATGAACAAAGAAGAATTTATAATAGACGAAAAAATATATGAAAATCACGAAGGATTAAAAATAAGAATAGTATTTTCTAATTTAGGAAGAAGATATAAGAAAATAGGCGAACATTTATATTTAATGTTAGAAAAAGAAGAATTAAAATTAGAAGATAAATAGACAGCTATGGTAAGAATAGAAAGAGAAAACGAAGAAATAGATAGAAAAAAGGAAATAGAAAAAATAAAACAACAAACTACAGAAGAAATACGAAAAATAGAAGAAACTAAAAATAGTAGGATTGCTGAATTAGAAAAAGAACTACAAATGTTAAAAGATCTGTATGAAAAAAGACAGAAAGAAAAAGAAGAAAAAGATAAAGAACAAAAATTATTAAACGAGATAAATCAATTTAAAGAAAAATTAGAAATAGACAATAAAGAAATAAAAACAAGGAATTAGAAATAAATAATATAGATGTTGAAGAAACAGATAATTATGATTCAGAAGATAGTGAAACATATACAGAAATATTAACAAATACAAAAAACTTAGAAATCAATGAAAAACAAGAAGTAATTAATGAAGAAAACTTAGAAAATATCAACACAGAAATAAATACTCTTGATAAAAAAGGAGATCAAAATATAATACCTAGTACATCAGAAATAAAGAAACCTACATATTATAAGAATAAGTTTAAAAGATATAATCTAAAGAATGAATATGACAAATGGACACCAAAACAAATAGTTAATAAAAATTATAACTTTTTAGACTTAGATTGTGTAATAGATACAGAAAAAACGATACAATTATGGATAGGATATATGACAAAACAATTATTAGATAATAATATAAGTGTAACAGATGCACCAGAATATATAGAAAGAACACTAATAGGAACAGTGAAATTATGATTTTTAAATCTAACTGAAAATAGTAAAAGAATATTAAGAACTGACAAATCTACAGAAGGAAAAATATTAACACCTATAGAATTATTAAAAAAATATGAAACAGCTATAAAAAACGAATTTAGTAGCATGACAACAACAGAAGAAGAACAAAATGAAGAGAAAGATATAAATAGGAATTTAATGTTAAAATTAGCAATATGTAATATGTGCTACATAGATGAATATACTTGCGCATTTAAAGAATATTATTATAAAGGAGCATATAATATAGAAGAAAGTAAAGAAATAAGAAAATTATATTTTAATAAATTACCTGAACCATTTAGTTCAAAAATAATAAAAAGTTGGGATGAAACAAAAATAGTAGATACTCTAGGAGCAAGAATAAAAATTTTACAACAATGGTATAGAAACCTATGTGAAAAATACAGAGAAGAAATAAAAATGGAAAAAACATTAATAAGAAATTTAGCATGTTGCAAAGATAAGATAGCACCTCAATTTGGATGCAAAGATAGATATTATAAGAAAAGAAAAAGACATAAGAAATATAAGAAATACAAAAAATCAAAATATAAGTATAAGAAACCAAGAAAAAGATATTATGTAAAAAACTATAAACATAAAAGACCATATAGGAAAAAGAAATCTATAAAAGAATGTACTTGTTATAATTGCGGAAAAATAGGACATCTAGCTAGAGATTGTAAATTACCTAAAAACCCAAAAAATAAACAAATATCAGAAATAAAAATAGAAAACACAGAATATATGCAGATAGATTACATAGATTACGAATTAGAAAGTGAAGACAGTATATATGAAATTTCAGAGAATGAAACAGATAACGAAATAGATAGTGAATTAGACGAATTAAATGACTGAAGAAGATATAAAAATATTAAGAAAAGAAGAATATTTAAATGACGAAGGAACAGATCAAAAAATAATATTTGATAACAATGTATTTGATGAAATAAAAGGAAAAGAGTTAGACTTAAGTGTAGAAAAAATATTTAAAATACCAACAATAAAAAATATATTTACTAGAAAAAAGGAAGAATATTATGTAGTAAGTCAAAAAGAACATGTAATAAACTGTAGATATGCAAAAGGTAAAGCCAATATACCACTAGTAACAAAAAGAATAATTAATAAAGAGATAAACGATATAAAAAGTAGAGACCCAATAAAATATGTACACCTTGAGGTACAGAAATATTAATAAAAGCATGTTTTAGAGAAGGAATAGATACACCAATAGAATTATATTTAGCAGATGATAGAATTATAAAACCTATAGAAAAAAGTATAATAACTGCCATAAAAGGAAATCTAATATACCAAAAATTTAAATTTATAATAAGTGCAAATTATTCAGTAGCAGTAACAGATAGAAATATAGATAAATCACTAGTATTATATTGGAAGATATCAGGAATAGAATTAACCCCAGGAAGTAAAATATTTACAGCAAGATGCAAAAATTTATATGTATTAACGACAAAACATAAAATAACAGGAAAAAATAAGATTAACAAGATACAAATAGATAACTCATTCGAACAATTTGTAAAAACAATAGATTATAATGATTATAGCTATAGAGACATAGATGTAGAAGAAAATCTAGAAATAATAAATGATAGAATAAGTACAACAAAAAGAACAGCTTATGATAAACCGGAATCATCAAGCTCATCAAAAAGAATAAGTTATGAAACAAGTTCAATAGATAATTCAAACCAATATTACATAACAGGAAAGGTAAATGAAAAAGAATATTTAATACTCTTAAATACAGGACAAGAAGAAAATTATATAGCAAAATATCTAGTAAAAAATGAGGAAATAAAAACCGACAATAATATATGCCCAGATCTACCAAGAATATTAATAAACACTAAAAATATAGCAGAAAAAATAATAATAATAGGAATAAGAAAAATAAAATAGAATTTGAAGTAAAAGAAGAAATGCAAAAAACAGACATAATATTAGGAATAAAATGGTTAGAACAAGTAAAACCATATAATATAGAACATACACAATTAACTATAACATATAACAGAGAGAAATTATTCTTAAGAAGAGCATTAACATAAAATGAAAATATATGTATTAATGAAGATAGTAGTAGAAGGATATTACAGTAGATATTATACGCCTATGATAGATACAGGAGAAAAAGGTAATTTATGTAGATATAATTGCTTACCAGAAAGTAAATGGGATAAATTAAAAACACCAATAATAGTTAAAGGATTTAATAACGAAGGAAGCTTAATTACTTACAAAGCTAAGAATGTAAAAACACAAGTATGGGATAAAATATTAACAATAGAAGAAATTTATAATTATGAACTAACATCAAAAGATATACTTTTAGGAATGCCGTTTCTAGATAAATTATACCCACATATAATAACTAGAACAAACTGGTGGTTTACAACACCATGTAAACAGAAAGTAAGAGCAAAAAGAGTTAATAATAAAATAAGAAAGAAAACTGATTGGATAAAAGGAAATGAAAAAATTACACAAAAATTAGAAAATATAAAAAATACTGAAGATACAATAGAACTAGTCGTATTTTCGATAAATAAAACAGAAATAACTATATTTTCAATAAATAAGATAGAAATAGTTAACAGAAAATTAGAACAATTATATAGTGAAGATCCATTAAAAGGATGGAAAAGACATAAAACTACTATAAAAATTAAATTAATAGATAAAAATAGCATAATAACCCAGAAACCATTAACATATAATTTTGATGATTTAAAAGAATTTAAAATGCATATAGATGAATTATTAGAAAAAAAATATATACAAAAAAGTAATAGCAAACATAATAGCCCAGCATTTATAGTAAATAAACATAGTGAATAAAAAAGAGAAAAAAGTAGAATGGTTATTGATTATAGAAATTTAAATGCAAAAACAATAACTTATAATTACCCAATACCAAATAAGATATTAAAAATAAGACAAATACAAGGATATAATTATTTTAGTAAATTTGATTGCAAATCAGGATTTTACCATCTAAAGTTAGAAGAAGAATCTAAGGAATTAACCGCATTTACGGTACCGCAAGGATTTTATGAATGGAATGTACTACCATTTGGATATAAAAATGCACCAGGTAGATATCAACATTTTATGGATAGTTATTTTAAACAACTACCTAATTGTATAGTATATATAGACAATATACTATTATATACAAAGACCAAAGAAGAACATTTAAAATTATTGGAACAATTTACGGATATAATAGAAAAATCGGGAATAAATTTAAGTAAAAAGAAAGCTGAATTATGAAAAATCAAATAGAATTTTTAGGAATACAAATAGATAAAAGTGGAGTAAAAATGCAACAACATATAGTACAAAAATTAATAAATTCGAAAGAAGAATTAGATACGAAAAAGAAATTACAATCATTTTTAGGATTAGTAAACCAAGTAAGAGAATATATTCCAAAATCAGCAGAAAACTTAAAACCACTACAGAAAAAACTAAAAAAGGGCATAGAATATAACTATAATGAAGAAGATAAAAAACAAGTTCAAAAAATAAAAATACTTTGTAAAGAATTACCAAAATTACAATTTCCAGATGAAAATAGAAAAATTATATATATAGTAGAAGCAGATGATAGTGAATATAGTTACGGAGGAGTACTTAAATATAAATATGAAGCAGAAAAAATAGAACACCATTGTAGATACTGCTCAGGTACGTTCAACGAGACAGAAATAAAATGGGAAATAAATAGAAAAGAATTATGTTCATTATATAAATGTTTGTTAGCATTTGAGCCATATATTGTATATAACAAATTTATTGTGCGAACAGATAATACACATGTACGCTGGTGGCTAACAAAGAAAATACAAAATTCAGTTACAACAAAAGAGATTCGGAGACTAGTTTTAAACATATTAAATTTTACATTTATAATAGAAGTAATCAGTACTAACAAAAATGTTATTGCAGATTACATATCAAGACAAAGCTACACAGACTGAAATGATAGAAGAAAATATACATGAAAAAATACTCAACGCCCTAACTACGCTTTCATTAAAAGTGGACAGTATGGGTACTGAGATAGAAGAGCTAAAGCTAAAGACTAGTGAAGATAAACTGAAGTCTATAGCTATGAATAAGCTAACTCAGCAATGCGCAGAGCTATGTCAATCGGAAGACAGTAAAATTCCAGAGCTAGAAGGAGACGTTGGGACACTCCATAAAACCCATAACGTTTATCTATTTACTTCTGCAGGTACAAGCAAAGGAGTTAGAAAAAATATGAACCTAAATAAGCTATTTGAAAAACCATATACCCCAAATACATCAAAAGATCCCATGTTTATACCCCCACAAGTTACCACATACCGAGATAGTCTAAACCAAGACAAAAAGACATACAACTACACAGCCCGTACATACATAGAAAATATCTACAATGTACAAACCTTTTTAAATAGCAACCCCAAAGCTACAAATATCCAAGAAACAGATACAAACTATATAACCCAGAGATTGACCAGATATAATAAGCTAATTGCCTTACCTAAAATCAAACCAAACTTAGTTAAAACTTGCTACGAATATGGATTACTTAGTACTGTTTATACCACGGACGGAACTGAGATATCCACTATACCAGAGATATATGAAGCATTTATCACTTTTAAAAGAATAACCAAAGGTACCTTGTTTTTTATAAAAATTTACACGGCACCAGCAGAGATATTATTTGATGAAGTTAAAAAACCTATACAAGTTGTAAAGATAGGAATGACACGAGATATGATTATACCACAAGATATTATTTCACAACCAGAGATACCTAGAATTGAGATACCAAAATTTTATGCAAACAAGAGGATTATCGGACTATCTACAATTTTACAAGAGCTAGCAAATACATATTGCAAACAAAATCCCATATGGAGCTACTATTCAAGAAATCATGTACTAATATATTCAAATTCAAAAGAGTTACGAGAAACAGATATGGAAACTATCAGGCAATGGATTATCACGTTGCTTAAACCAGAAACAGAACCTATTGCCAGAGCTATCAGAGAAAAATTTATTTCGGAAGAATTATTGACCAGATACTGCAAGACTATTGGACATAAATATCCAGATCACAAATGTTCAAAATGTAATGGAGGAGATAATGATGTCCCAGCAGTTCAGCTAGAATAAAAAGAGAGCAGATATGACAAAATAGACGGAAGACTTATTGTAAATTGGTTTACGTAAAGATAGTAGATGACAGCATCATTTAATGTAAACTTAATGTAAAGCTTGAATTTTTAGCCTTATAGGCTTAGGGTAGGTCTTATGGAAGACTTTTTAGTCTTTCTTTAATAGTTTTTGTTTGTTTTTTAGCAGACAGATGTAAAACAATGTAAAGATGTATTCTTTCTATAAATAGAAGAGGAAGAAGGCATTGCAAAAGGCAAGCCTTCATGCGTTGAAGCACAAAAAACTCTCTCTTGTCTACAACAAATATTTTTGCTTAGTTATTAAAAACAGGTATATTTCAATAAAAAAATCTATGGAGGAACAAAGCTCAGAAATATCAAACCTACCAGAACAGGTATATTTATTTATGATTATGAATAGCTAAATTCATAATTCCCAACAATCATGATATGATAAAATAAATTCATGTTAGTTACTTTATAGTAGAATTATTCGAAGAATAATATGTTAAGAAGTTTATTAGCAAAGTGGAAAAGGAGAAAAATCCCTAAAAACTATGCCATCCTAAAGGTGAAATCAATAAGGCAAGAAGCCGTGGTGGGGAGTAACCAGAGTAGAGGCGCTGTTTAAGGGAAAATATCCAGATTATCATGCTAATAGTGACCGAAGAACATGTTATTTAAGAATAATCTAGTATATAGTAATCTAAGATGACCATATTTTGTTATGAACATGGTTGAAGGGAATATTTTGAAAAAAATAATTTTATGAAAATGAATAATTATTTATCTGATGTGATGGTAGATAAATTTAAAATACTTATTTTGTATGCACTTAAAGATATAAAAGTAGTAGATATAAGAAAAATCATATTAGAAAAAGCATTTGATAAATATTACATGACTAGAGTAAATTATATATCATACCTACCTAACTACTCTTACAAATACTTAGCATGATAAATTACATAGAATTTTTAGAAAAAGATATGAGAAATATACAGTTACTAGAAAAACAGATGAAAATAAATATAGACAAATACATGGAAAATAAAAAAAAAATTATATAAAATCTCTTAATAAAAATATGCAAGAACTACTAAGGCTAAAACAAACAATTATAAAATATCAATTTTAGAAAATAGATCATTTAGACTACCTTAAAGTTTTAATCTTATATATACTTAAAGACATAGAAATTATAGATATTAAGAAAATAATATTAGAAGAAGTAATAAACTACGAAATTGAAACAATAAATGCGTTAGAACAGATATACGAAGACATTTACCCAGAAGGATATTATTCAGATCAAGACTGTGGATGTTAGAATATATTAGAAAAACTAGGGAAAACCAAGATAGTCTAAATAATGAGATTAATTACAGAAACCGAATTAAAAAAATAATAGAAGACCTAAAAGAAAAGTTAATATGGATAGAAAAAACCTTAGAAAATTTAGAAAAAAGTACATGTGATAGTTTGACATTTACCCAGAAGGATATTATTCAGATCAAGACTGTGGATATTAGAATATATTAGAAAAACTAGGGAAAACCAAGATAGTCTAAATAATGAGATTAATTACAGAAACCGAATTAAAAAAATAATGGAAGACCTAAAAGAAAAGTTAATATGGATAGAAAAAAACTTAGAAAATTTAGAAAAAAGTACATGTGATAGTTTAGATAATTTAAAAAACTCACTACGAGAAGAACAACACAAGATAATAAATGACATAGAAAATCTAGAATTAGATATATACTACAGTACAGATAGGATAAATTATTATACAGAAATTTGTAACTCTGCAGTTACTACAGGATAAAATAATAAACCAAATAAATTAATGAATACATCTCACGAAAAGAATAAATCATTAAAAGAAATAGAAACTCAACTATATAATTTATACCTAGAATACAAAAGATTACATATTACTAACGAGGATTCTAAAACACTAGATAATCTAATCACGATAATATCTAATTTAGAATATGAATTAATAAAACATCTTAAGTCAAGAAGATAAAAATGAAAATAATTCCAATCAATAATATTCATTATAAAAATAAATACGTAAACCTACATATTATAAGAATAAGTTTAAAAGATATAATCTAAAGAATGAATATGACAAATGGACACCAAAACAAATAGTTAATAAAAATTATAACTTTTTAGACTTAGATTGTGTAATAGATACAGAAAAAACGATACAATTATGAATAGGATATATGACAAATGTATAGAACCGTTGGTGAATTTTCATGTAGAAAAAAAAAATTGAGATATTTTAGGTGTGTTTTTTACCTTTCACTTTATTCATAAGTCACCATAATAATCTCCAAGTTGTTTGTCCATAGAAAAAAAAGAAAAGATTGATTTGTGGTATGAAATCTCACAACATTAATAAGAAGGTAGATTTATGATTTTATTGTGTTAGTTCAATTGGCATTACCATAAAATTTTATGCTATGTATTTAAGATAAACGTGCAGCGCACGTTCCCGTATACTTAAAAAAAAAATTATACAATAGGCATTAGTTAGGTATTTGTGCACTTCAACCATAAAGATGCAATGTAATAGTTCATAGGATCAATTACTTGGCTGATTATATTTTAATAAATAATTACTATTTTCTTTTTAGAAGAGGAGCATCACGGATTCAGCGTATAATACACTCTTATGGTGGGACCCTTCTCCGAACATCGCCCATAGCGGTAACTTTAGTGCACCGAGTTGTCCTTTAAATAATTACTATTTTTAAATATACTTTTTGTTTGTTACAATTTATAACAACCGCATTATATATTAAAAGTGAATTATGTATGCAAAATGAATATATTACAAGTGTTTTAAAGTGTATTGTGCTTATTAGGTAAGAAATATGCACTATGTATTAAAAGTGAATTATACTTGCAATATAGATGTATTATAATTATTATATCTGGAAAAAAAAAATTATATTGCTATAAATGATAAATATTTTCTAAATATAGAATATCTATATAAGTTTCCTTGTTTATAAACAAGTCAGTCCAAGATTACTTCTATTAGGACCATTAGCAATGTGTGAGCCTTCAAAGATTAACCTCAGGATCATCAACTTTGTCTTGTAATAATGGCATCTTCTTGTTGTTTGATCTCAAGCTCTTCTCTTCTTCTTTCCATTCTTTAGCTTTTCCCCATATCACTGAGTAAAATCCAACTACAATTATGGCTGATCCAACCAAACTGCACCCAAACATGTACAAGATGCTGGACATTATAAAATAGGGACACCAACAAATACTGTCACGCTACATTCACTAATGAATACAAAATTGTGAATCCACTTTTAACTTTATACATTAGAAAAAGACTCGCAAAATATAATAAAAGAAATAGACACCGATTATCACAAAGAAAAGTTTGAATTAACTATACTAGCGCTTTCAAAGAGATTAGGGAATTGAGCAAACTGCATTATACTTGCTAACAACTGATTCTATATAGATTTTCAAATGATGGACAAAACAAACAATGATACCAACGAATATTGTCACATCGGTGACAACATTTACTAATTCAAAATTTTGAATCTATCTCTAACGGCAGACATTAGAAAAAACTCACATAATATAAAAAAAGAAATAGAAATAGAAAGTAAATGACCAGTAAACCAGGAAGAAACTGCAGACATGGTGGAAGAAACACAAGCAACCGATCCAGAGTCAATCCTTCTGGGACAGGTATGGGTCTTTCTCCTAAAAGAAAGGTTGGAAAAAAAGACTCGTTTAAACTGCCCCCTAAGTATGCACAAATGCTTTCTCCACATACATCCGACCCTCAATCCGATGGTGGGGAGGTATGCATTAGTTCTAAACCCCTCGTTGAGGGGGAGTGTTGAAACACAGCCTCTCAAACACTTCATCTGCCAATGAATTTCCTCATTTGGAACTGTCGTGGGTCAAAAAGGGCCGACTTTAGGAGAAACTTTAGGGAACTGCTGGATTTTCACAAGCCAGCCCTAGTCGTTCTTCTTGAAACTCACTGGGAAGACCATCAAACTATTCCTCAGGAGTTTCATTTTTCAAGTGTTATTGCACTACCTGGAACATCTCGTGCAGGTGGGATAGCCATACTTTGGCATGATGATACTCTTAATGTCACCACGGTGGGGCTCACACCCCAAGAAATTCACTGCAAAATTCAGGTATTACCTACTTCTGTTGAGTGGTTATTTTCGGCAATTTATGCAAGCAATTTTTATGCGGATAGACAATGCTTGTGGCATAATCTAGAGAGAATCGCAGACTATCATAAAGGGCCTTGGGTTATAGGGGGCGATTTTAATGAGGTCCTGTATAACACTGACAAAATTTGGGGGGAACAATAAGTTTCAAAAGGAGGTCATACCATTTTGGAACGACTAGACAGAGTAGTTTGTAACTATGACCGGCTTACCTTGTATCCGGAATCTTCTGTAACTCACCTTCCTAGAATCCAATCGGATCACGTACCTCTGTTGCTGAAGCTAAATTCATCCAACCTTATGCACAATAAACCTTTCCGACTGGAAAATATTTGGGCTTCTCGTCCAGATTTCTCCAATGTTATTTCTAAGGCTTGGGAGAATTCAAACAACTGTTTCCTCCCAGCAATACAACTTTTCAGAAAATGTTTCACTCTAGAACAAACGCGTTTTTGGTAACATTTTCGCTAAAAAAAGAAGGCTCCTTGCCCGAATTGATGGTTGAAGAGATCTCCTCACTATCCAACAAGCACCTTTCTCCATAACTTAGAAGAACCCTTCAAACTGACTATTAGCGAATTCTAATTATTGAAGAAGAATTTTGGAAGATAAAATCAAGGATCTTATGGTTAAACAATGGAGATGCTAACACTAAATTTTATCATATGTCAACTCTTCAAAGGAGGCGGAGGAACCGTACATCTAGCCTTAGAGATAGTGTGGGTAACTGGTTAACTAATGAAGGGCAAATCAAAAGTCATATCGTGGATTTCTATTCCTCCCTTTATTCCATAGAGTTAATTTGCAGTGTCAGGCCACATCTGCTAGCTAGCTCAAAATTTATCCCCCCCTGAGCTAGCACTGGGTCTAACGATACCTCTAAGTCGCAAAGAGGTGCTGGATGCAATCTTTTCGTTCAAACCGCTAAAAGCACCGGGCCCAGATGGTTTGCACCCCTTCTTTTACCAAAAATTTATCACCATAGTGGGTGAATCTGTTGTAAATTTTTGTGGACAAATCTTCTCCAACTATTCTATCCCTGAGGCCATAAATGCTACCTACTTGTGCTTAATCCCTAAGGTCTCTGGGGCGTCTACCATTTCACAATTTCGACCAATAAGCCTTTGCAACACTGTTTACAAAATCGTAACAAAAATTATAGTAAATAGAATCAAACCTCTGCTTCCTGAAATAATAGGGCCCACACAAGCTAGCTTCCTTACAAGTGGCGGGCAGCTGATAATGCTATCGTAGTTCAAGAAGTTCTCCACTATCTTAAATATACTAAAGGGAAACTTTGCCATGTTCTAATGAAAATAGACTAAGAAAAATCTTTCGACCGTTTGGAATGGTCTTTTATCCGAGACACCCTTCTTTATTTTAGGTTTCCCGGTAAGCTAGTAAACTTGATCATGTCTTGTGTTACCACACCTGCCATTTCAATTTTGCTTAATCGTAATGCCTTGCCGTTCTTTCATTCTACGAGAGGAATCCGGCAAGGTGACCCACTATCACCCTATATTTTTATTCTTTGCATGGAGAGACTTTCTAGGGTAATTGATACACAGGTACATGCAGGCTTATGGGCACCTGTCAAAGTTGCTCCACAAAGCCCGCCAATATCCCACCTACTATTTGCGGACAATATTATCTTGTGTAGCAAAATAGATGATCACTCGTGCCAGCAGATTGCGCAAACACTTGCTAGGTTCAGTGCGGCTTTGGGGCAAAAAATAAATCTTGCCAAATCACGATTATTTTTGTCAAGGAATAGCCCCAGCAGAACGAAGGAACAAGTTTGTCGCTCATTTGGGCTTAGAGAAGGGGAAAATTTTGGGAAATATTTAGGATTCCCTTTGAGTACTACTAGATTAGCCGCAACAGACTACCAATTCTTAATAGATAATTTGAAGCGCCACCTAACAGGTTGGAAAAGTAAATTTCTTACCGCTGCAGGTCGGGTAACTCTTCTTAAATTGGTGCTTAATAGTTTACCTAACCACATAATGCAAATCTATAAGCTACCTTCTCGAGTCATTAAAAGGATGGAAAGATACGAGAACTTTCTTTGGGGAACCACAGAATCCTACAAGAAATTAAATCTTGTTAAATGATCGAGTACAACAACTCCTAAGAATGTCGGAGGCCTAGGCATACAAAGTTTAGCCACCAAAAACTGTGCGCTGTTGGCTGCTACATCTTGGCGCTTATTCCACGCCCAAAACGCTATTTGGGCATCCGTACTAAGAAATAAATACTTAAGAACCTCCCAGCCTCGGCGACCACATCCATAACCTGGAAAAACTTGCAAGTTGGTTGGAAATATTGTTAGAAAGACTTAATATGGCAGCCAGCAAATGGAAGACACATAAATTCTGGAACTAACCTTGGTTAAGCCCAGGCACCACACTCAGGTCCCTTATAAATGGATCCTTGACGCAAAATGAAGGTTTTAAAAAAGTCTTCGACTATAGACAAGATAATGATTGGAATCTGACCAATGTTCCTTTTATATATTTTACCCCAATCTGTCATTAGACAGATTCATTCAATATATTTTCCCATATACTCCAATAGTTACGATCGTATTAAATGGGACCTAACACCCACGGGTAGGTTTACGGTACATACTTGTTACAACCGTACAAGTGAAAAAAATATGGATGTTACCAACCTTTGCGACTTTAATTGGATTTGGAAGTTTAACACACTCCCAAAATTAAGCACTTCCTGTGGTTGTTAACATTAAATCGACTCCAACCTCTTCACACCTAAACCATATATCTTACTTACAATCACCGGGTTATAAGCTCTGCCATAGTAATGAACCTGAAATAGTACCTCACTTGTTCTCTTCATGTCCCTCACTTACATGCTTCTGGGAAAATTTATTTGCAAAAACTGGTTCCCAGCTGCAGCCCCCTCCACATAACTCACATAGTGCGTTCATTAAATGGCTGAAAGATAATTCCCAAAGACATAAGCGGACATCTGCTGGCATACCAATGGAAATATTGCTATCCTTTTCTTTATGGGACATATGGAATCATCGCAACAGTGTCATCTTTAACAGTAACTATTGCGTAAACCATTCTCCAGCTACTGTTCTAAGTTTATCTACTGAATTTTGGTATTTAGCGGGAGACTCTCACATTAAAAATATTTTATTCACCCTTTTGAGTTAAATGGAATCCTCCTACGCCTGGTTATTTAATGCTAAACACTGATGCTACCCTCTCTTTAAACTCAAATATAGGGGGATTAGGGGGGGGGGTCGTTCAAGCTTGGGTGAATGGATTTTGGGATTTACTGTGCACACTGTTATCCATGATATTACTCAACTTGAGATTCTCGCTCTATTCATTAGTTTGCAGCTAGCTGTGAAATACAACCTGGAACCATTGCAAATCAATGTAGATGCAGTGCATCTTTCAACTATGCTAAATAACACAAAATCAGATGCTAACTTTTCCTCGCTCTTATGTGATTGCAGGTTCCTTCTTCGTCGACTGGGTAGTCCGGATCTTGTCCATATCTACAGAGAGCAGAATAGACTAGCTGATAGCCTAGCAAGACGAGTCATCTCCACTGCACAACCATCCAATATATCTACTAGTTATGCAGCCTCGGATGTTGTTACTTTTTGGTCGCCTCCTCCAGATGTGATGGACGTTTTGAATGCAGATAAAAGAGGAGACTTTGCCACTAGACTCGTTAGGACCGTGGGAGTTTTACTGCCTAGTGCTTCTGTACATATTTCTAGTACTGCTATGTTAGGAACTGTTGGATGGCCTGTAAATATTGCACAATGTGCAGATACTATGGTGGCAGCGCTACCGAATCACTCTCTATAGTGTTTTGTTATGACGCTAATATAATATAAGTATCCTAGTTACCGAAAAAAAAAAAACATATATGATTTACCTTCCTACATGTATAATTTCACCCATGAATATGCTGGCAGCCAGAGCAATCATAATGCCCATTGGTTGAAACAAGACAACAAAGAGAGGTCCTTTTTTCCTCACACACCATGCGCCTATACTCGGAATAAATTTCCAAATAAACCCTGCATTAGCCAACAAATATTAAATTTTAAACTCATTATTTAAAAGTATAATGTGTTCATAGAGAAAAGACATAAAGCCACCCTTGAATTTGTTCGACTTTAAAAAGCAAATTTCATCAATTTTAAATCATGAATCCGCCTTTCATCAGACTAAACTAATCATGCATCAAGGAATATACTTCCTTAGTTTCAATTTTTCTGTCTGGTTGTAACTTGACACAAAGTTTAGAAAAGTAAAAAAAAACTTCGGAATCTAGTTGTCTTAAACTTTAAATATATGTAGAATGTACCAAAATATTCTTTAATTTTGTGGTCTTAAAACATGTCACGTGAAAAGTTAGAATTTAAGAGTTCTCTTTTGGAACCCCTAGGGAACCGCACAATCTCTGCTCTTCGGGTGAGCACTCTATGGTAAGCACTTTGTGGTAACCTGCTCACTGTACAATAGTTCGCAAACACACAGAGGAGATGTAAAACGCACTAAGCAACCGATGCAATGAGCTCATGGTTGAGCAACAGCCAGAGGCTGGATTCGATCTCGGGTCTCCCACATAGGAGACCCATCTCCCAACTACTCAACCTTGCCCCTGCGGGCTAGAATTAAAGAGTTGGAAAGGAAAGATACATTTTTTTTACATGACTAAAGAGGAAAGTAAAACAAACAAATTGAGATAGATCAAGTATATGTATACATATGTATCGACTTAGTTACCGAGTATATGAGAGCCATTAATCTTCTCTTAGGGCTTAAACTCCAAGAATTCACGTCTCTTTCAGTAACTAAAGAGAAAACAGCAGATAGAATTGTAATACATGAGCTATAAAACAACATTATAATCAGCTCTGCTGGATATTTCTTTAGGACAAATGCCTGCAAAACATGAAACAGAGGAAAACAGGTCATGATTTCACTTTATATTCACTATAGCTCTTGCTATGTGAGTTCTGAGGAAGGGTCACAATGGTCTATTATACGCGACCGTATCCTGCATTTCTGCAAGAGGCTATTTCCACGGCTTGAACCCATGACCTCCTGATTTCACTTTATATTCTGGCTGAAAAAAAATACTTTATTGGCAAAATAATTACCTGCGAAATGATAAATAAAGAAGCCATTAGAGAGCTAATCATCATGAGTAAACCTCCAATGGCCCAAGCAGAAGGAGTTGTTAATATTGAATTCAAAGGGCTAATTCCGAAAATTGGAGGACCTTTATATAGAGCTGCAACAAGTGCACCTATTATTGAAACCAAGATCCCAATAGTTTTAGCCATTGTGCTCAAACTCTTGTACTCAAAATTTTCCATCCTAAAAAAGAAAAACTAGTGAACGTAAAAGTTGAATATTTAGATACAACGCATAATACATAAACGTGCCCTTCAACTTACCCTTACTTGACATCTATGCCCTCCAACTTCGGGTGTGCATACTAGTGAACAGAAAAGTTGAATATTTAGATACAACGCATAATACATAAACGTGCCCTTCAACTTACCCTTAGTTGACATTTGTGCCCTCCAACTTTGGGTGTGCATAAATAGTCCCGTAAACTTATAGAAAATTGAACAAGTAGACACGCGTCCAATGAGACATCCATGTGTGTACAAGTGGCAACTGAAGTAGGATGTGTGTGTCTACTTGTTCAATTTTATACAAGTTTAAGCGTCTACTTGTGCATACCCAAAATTCGAATCAGTTGAGGTCAAGTTAAAGAGCATATTTATGAACTATGCCTAGATACAATTTTAACTAGTTTAATAGTATAGGTTAAAAGAAAGGTGATTTAAGTGTAAACCTGAGAATGACTGCAAGAATGAAAGTGAATCCTGGAATTAATTGCACTATTGCTGTGGAAAGTACTGGAGAGGAATATTGAAGTCCAAGAATCCAACCACTTGTATCAAGAAACTACAATATTGCACTATTAGTAGTCATTTCTTCTCTAATAGAATTGCTAAGTTGAGCCACCAATTTACATTTACATACCCCATTAGGCCAAGCAAGAAAAATCCATAGAGAAAAGTAGGCCAAAGAGGTGGAAGAGCTGACCTGCATTCGGTGGCGAAATCAGAACTTTTGTTAATACGAGATAGTAAAAATTGCCTATTGTCTGATTTGAACTTTATTTGAGTTACTAGATGTTTATGAACTGTAATTCTACAAATAACATATTGTACCATAGTTCAACTAATGTATGCAGAAACCTGAATAATGAAAATGTTAAACATATACTCATTTGGGGAGTCAAAAATTTGACACGGGCATGTAGATTTTCATTCTCGATTATATTAAGACTGTACAAAATTAAAATTAAACATACATTCATAATAGCTAACAGTTAGCATATGTACACAACATATTTTTTTGAGAAAGGGTGTGCACAAAATTAACCACCCTTCGCCTAAGGTGGCTCCACTGCTGATATGCTTGCAAATCAAACCCACTATGATAGTGTTTTCGTTTCTAACACCAAATCAAATCACTGATCGAATTAGGCATTTATGAAGATGTTAGAAACATATGTACATACCTATGAAAGAAGAAGGAAAGTGGAATAAGAATGAGAGTTGATAGGGCACTTGAATAGAATGTAAAAATGAAAGTAGTCATGCCAGTTGACAAATCCACTTTAGCTACCACAGCTAATCCAACTTGTGCAAACTGCATCTGTCATCGCCATAAATGGAACCACACCACTCATTTCCATCTCTTGATAGTAATATATCGAAACCTTTTTATCTGCTAAAAATAAATTATGTACGAGAGCGAGTTGTTCGGATGGTAATCACTTTTACTTTCAATCTTGAGATTGTGAGTTCGAATCATCAAAACAACAAAAGAGCAAAAATTCATAGGAATCACTCGCATAACGTATACCGAAGAAAAAAAAGCGACGACTTTACTTTGGGTTTCCTTGAAGGAATCAAATCAAAATAGGACGTCAACTTCTTGTATTGAAGGGAGTATCGATATATGATATATCACAATATTTTAATTGTCTTTTTTTGGTGTATTATTGAAGGGAGTATCGATTTATGATATATCAATAGGAAAATTATTTATTTATTTTAAAATAATTTACTATATATTTAAAAATCAATATATATATATATATATAAAGCTGAAACATAGACACGTTGATGGGGCGCTCTCTATGATCAGCAATTCTATTTATCTATTTTCTCAAATTTTTGAACTTATTTCACTATTTTATGTTTCAAAACATTCCAGAAAATTAATTACTTTTACAGTTTCTCTTTCCTCATTATTGTTGCAATTTATTTCTTTTTTTCAAAACTCTTTCTTTGCCTTCTTTGTCTTCCGTTTTCTTTTTGTAAAATTAATACACATTTAATTAAATGAAAAATGAAAAGACCAAAAAATCTTTCATTTTTCAAAACTATTAAATCTTTAGCATATAAACTAAGATGATGGTATAGCAACAACCATGTTGTCGCTAAAAACATCAAGATTCTCGCAAAGACGATGAAGATGGAAGCGAGGCTTAGCTACAGGTTGAGTCAGGTTTGGTCTAAAATATTTTGTACTGAATTATTTATTTTATATAAATATATGTAATACTCCCTACTAAACATAGCTTAGTGGCTGCCAAAAAAAGAAAAAAATGATTAGAGTATTTTGCTCCTCTTATGATTTCGTTAAAAAAAAAATCTACCACCGGCATATCTGTTTCATTCTCTCCTTTCCAATAACCTGAACTCACCTTCAGTTTCTCTTCTTATAGCACTCTCTTTTATCTCCGGGCATATCTCAGAGGCTGATGCATTATTAAGGGTTTGATGTCGAGAAATTGAAATTGAGTTGCCCATACCAGAATCAAATGTGTGACCAGGTTTGCTGGTCTCAAGTTCTTCCTCGATTTCTCTGAATTCTCTTGAAGGACTTCTCTTATCAAATTGGTCTTCTTCGGGAATCTCCTTGAATTGATCCAATTCTTGAGAAGCACATGGTTGTCTTCATGGCACGCGGAATTCAACTCCCTGTCATACATTGGGCTGCTTGACATCTTTGAAGGCTTCGGAAAGAGCTTTTTATTATTCATACTGCCAGCAAACCAATATATATATGTAATACTCCCTACTAAACATAGTTTAGTGGCTGCCAAAAAAAGAAAAAAATGATTTGAGTATTTTGCTCCTCTTGTGATTTCGTTAAAAAATAGAAAATAGAAAGAGATACTATTTTATGATCCTAAAAATCTTGTGTGTAATGAAAAAGATTGTAATCATTAAAGGATGTGGTGTAGTAGATAGATTTCGATTTAAGATCTGGATAATTTGATAGTGAGCACTATCATCGAACGAGCCACATCCAACACGAATTTGGACTAATCAGGCTCCAATGTAAGTACTGAACAATTGCTGAAAATAAATGAAAAAAAATTATGTGACAAATATTTCTCGCAAGATAAAAAAATTTTGAACAATATGTTGCAATATAATTCCTCCGATGAGATGTTGTATATTGAGAAAAAAAATTTTACTTTGATTGAGGAATTTATAGGAAGAGTAATGAAAGTTTCAAAAGGTAAGAGGAATTATTTGAAGAAAGAATCAATCTATTTATTCTTAAAATTCATATCAAATTAAGAAAAGAATAAGTAAAAATCAATTTTATGAATTGAAAGGAGATATTATTCCATAAAATTAGGAAAAAACGAATATTAATCAAGTAAGAGTAAAACAGTAAAAATAATAATAAAAAAGAAAAAAAATTAAGAAGTTATCAGAATAGCATAACAAACCTAACAAGAAGAGCGAAATTAGTGTTGACATTATTTTTTTCCAACTTCTTTACTTTTTCTTTCACTCTTTTATATGTTCTTTAAAATGTTGGTACATTTTTTCTTTTGTATTTTTTCTGTTAAAGTTAATCTTCTCAATTTAAAGTTTAGAATGTTAAAATGCTTTAAAATTTTCACAAGTGTCTTCAACATGAAGTCTACATTTATACTACCTCTTAATTCTTAATAAAATTATGATAATTAATATTTTAAATTTTATGTTTCTTCATATTCCTCGATTAATAAGAAAAATATAATTTACGTATTTTTTATTGATTTGACTTGAGAAATTCAAAGCAGATCATCGACCACGGATAATATAGAGGCAATTATGAGATGCAAATGATCAATTGGAGCAAACGGTATTAAAAATTTTGGATTTAAAATTTCAAATGTATCATAATGTTAGATAAATGTAAATATTCAACTTATATTATCAATATTCGATTTTACTTTTTTCAGAATGTACTTGTAAAATTACACTGAATATGTTACTTTATTTTTGTAGTTTAATATCTATCTTATTTTATTTTTGTTGTTTAATATCTGTCTTTATTTTGTATCATTTAATTATTAGAGTTGAGGATTGTAAATTTTGTAGAATATTTTTATATGTGATTAAGCAAAAAATATAATAATATATTATGATTTTGAATAAAATGAAAAAAAAATTGTCTTTTGAAGTTCACAGTGAAAACAATATATGAGTGCTTACCTTATTAGTATCGTAACTATTTCATTAGTTAAGATTTAATGAAATTTATTTAGGGCAATTTTAATCGATGCATTATTACAGTTTTTAGTTATTCACGCACAAGTACGATTTCTCTCCACATTGAATGCAAATGATAACCCTTATGCAATACTATATATATATATATATATATATATATATATATATATATATATATTAAAATAAGAAAATTAGTCAAACGTTAGTCTCATCATCATCATCTTTTGTTAAAAGATAGATAAATTTCTATCATTCATTTAGTAACCTTCTATGAATCGAACTGAATGCATATAAGTACATTAGAATTTGTGCGCAGTACAAAGTTTAAAGCTTAAATTATTATTACACCTTCAAAAATATATCTCAATCGAGATTAATTATAAAGATTTTTTTCCAACATCTAAATCACATCAATACAAAAAACATATATGTGAAAAACATATAAATTATATATAAAAAATACAAAAAACATATATGTGAAAAAGATATAAATTATATATAAAAAATAGTTAGCATATGAATATACCTAAAAAATTTCATCTATTCTATTTTTAATAAATTTGAAGTTATTAATATGGTTAAAAACCGGGCGAAGCACGGCCTATTTTACTAGTTTATTATAAAAGAGTATTTGGAAAGTTATGAATTTTATATTAAAAAGTCATATTATTTTACTTGAAAATGAGGGTAATTGCAAATGTATGCATGCCTTTATTCTGCTACTTAACCTACATTTATCGTGAATATATTGAGAGTGACTCTTGTCAAATAAATAAAGGACAAGTGTTAATACACTTGTCATGAGGAGAGGCTTCACTAGCTCTAGCCTATAAATAGGCAATATTTTTAGCCATCATAATGGTAACCAACTTTCTATTTTCTCTTTGCTTTAATTTCTTACTCCCTCAACTTCCTCCTCCTTTTTCACCTTTCTTTATATTATTATATATTTAATTAAAAAGATTCTATTATTTATACCATATTTCTAGTTTAACTTGCTGGTATTTGTTAATAATTTTGTTGGCTAATTATGGAAGACTTACTTAATCCTGAATATCCTCTAATTAATCAGGGAAGTGTTTGTTTAATTCTGAAGAAATATTTCACATTGTTGAAATAGTTTCTTAAGACAGTACCTAGCACGATTCAAGTATAATTAATATATCACTTAATATAATATCATAATAATATTTATTTAATATTCAATATCTTTAATTTGCTAATAAGTAATTTTATTACTGTTAATTATTATATTAATTATAATATTATTATTGTAGTAGCAACATTACTATACACTATTATATTATTATACTGCTAATATTATTATTGTTATATTATTACTTTCTTAACAATTAAATAATCTTGTTATTAGGGTCGTTTGGTTGGGAAACAAGTTATGATACGATTAGTTATGCTGAGATTAATTATACTGAAATTAGTTGTACTGAATTAGTTATTCTGGTATTACTTTTTAGTAGTTGTTTGGTTTGTGGTACTAAAAATAATATGCATTGCATCCTTTTTAAAAATAGATAGTTTGTTTATAAAAATACCCTTTATCTTATTTAGCTTAATTATTTTCCTTCATATTAAACCATACAAAAGAAATTAAAAAGTTACTAATTTTTTTTAACTTTATTAGTTTCTTTTTCCTAAAAATACATGTTAAGAAATTTATGTTGATATTTCTTAAACGTGTATGAAGCTTTAATATTTTATATTAAATTACTTATTTTGTCTTAAATTCTATAAAATGTTGATAATCTCATTTTTTGTTAAAAAAAAATCATCATTCAAAAAATGTAAAAAGGAATTACTCTCATTTTTCATTATTTAGTATCATTAATATTTTGAGAGTCAAATTATATTTTTAAAAAATTAATTTTCAAATATTTTTAGCTAAATATAAAAATAATTTTTTATTTAATAATTAAGCATGTATTAAGTTAGAAAGGAAATGTCAAGATACTTTAATCACTTGTCCATGATAAATTTGTTAGGAAAAACGAAATTTGAAATAATATTAATAAACATATCTACAAAATAGAAAGACAATAAACCCTTGGATCAATTTTGAATTTGATTGTATAAACAGAAGTAGTTTTTATGGTGGTACTATCATTTTTTCATGACTTATCACTTTTGTAGTATTTAATAAGCTCGTATAATTGTTCAAATTTAGCAAATGGATAAAAAATTGTAGAGTAATTAAAATTTAAATTAGGAATAAAATTGACAAAAAGATTTGATGATGTGAGGACTATCAAAATCTCACATTCTCTCTTATATATTGTAGTAAAGTAATATATATATATATATATATATATATATATATATATATAAAGTGATAATCAAGGATTTGAAGGGTAATTGTGTCTTTTCATGAATTTATCCCAAGGATAAATTAGGGTGGAATTGTTATACCACCAAATGAATGGGATAACTTATTTTGGTAGTATTTAGTAGTACTGGGATAAGTTATCCCGAATTAGACAACCAAATAAAGTTTTAAAATTTTTATTCCAAAATTATTATTTTATCCCAAAATTATTTATATTTTTACCTCACACCAAACGACCCTTCCCCAACAATATCACAATATTTTAATTGTCTTTTTTTGTTGTATTATTGATTTGCTTTATTATCAGGATCAATTGAAATTGACGATGGCCTCAGATCTACAGGATATTTTAAATTTTAGATTCTTTATTTTAAATATCAGCTCCGCATTTCATTTTTTTTTTTTTGGACAATAGTGGTCGGTTACTAATTTTTATTTTTGTCTTATTGGTCTTTTAAAAAAAAATATTATTATTACTCCATCCATTTCAATTTATATGATATTACATCACTAGATATAATTTAAGAAAAAATGTGCGAAAAATATATGTATTTAGACGAAATTTGCAGTTACGCAGCCTGAACTTTACATGGGTCCTATGACCCCTCAGACTATTTTTAACGTATTTAACTGGCATATCTTTGCCCACTTGGACTACATAATCAGCCCATCAAAAATGGGTGATTCACACGCGCCCCTGACATTTAAATTAATTACTAAAATCATTGTTTTTTCTTCTTCTTCTTCTTCTTCTTCTTCTTCTCTTTTTGGGGCTTTTATTTAGTTTATAGTATTTTTTTCAGAAAAATTTTCCCCAAATTTCAAATCCAAATTGGAAACTTTCTTCAATAATTTTATTTATAGATAGATTGGGGCGTTTGTTATAGTGTCAAGTATTCACTGACTTTTGTATGTTTACAAAGCTGTCATTTTCTGCATCTCTGCACCCTTCCCTCAAATTCCAAAATAGCCCCTTCTTAGCATGGTCTGTAATCAAAAATCAACATTGAGCCGCATTCAACATTGAATCTTCCTTGTCTAAACAAATGTTATTCAAATCCAATTTTACATCTTTCATGGCTAATTCTAATTTCAAAAATCAGAAATTAAAAATTAAAAATTAGTGAGAAGAAATTAAACAATAGTGAAAAATATTCTAAACAAACAAATAAAATCAAGAAAGATATCAGAATTTTTGACGAAAAAATCTTACCTTCAACAATGGAGATGAAATTGGGAGAAGAGTAAAAGAAAGGAGGTTTATACCTCTCTTTAATAAATTATATTAAAGATGAAAGGAATTTAATAAAAAAATATATAAAATAAAGAAAATTGATGGGCTATGTGACCAAAAAAATAGGTTTATAATCATTTTTTAACACTCTTACGCACTCAATGTGACCAATAAAACTATACTTACTTCTTTCACAAGGTTATGATATATACTATTAGAAGTAGGAAAAAAGAACAACTGATCATAAAACTATACTTACTTCTTTCCCAAAGTTATGATATATACTATTAGAACTAGGAAAAAAGAATCTTGTTCTAGATAATGTAATCATTTTAGGAACCATTAACATTTGAATAATAGTTTTAGTTAAATTAGTTGTTGGATAAACTTTTCGAGAAAAATACCTTTTGAATAAATAAATAACAAAAAAAAAGAGCAATATAACCTTACCAATACAATCCTCAAAATTTCAATCTAAATATTGAATTTCATCTCATTTTTTCTAATGTAGTTTCATCTATACACATCTACCAATTTTTTCATATATATTTACAACATTGTCGATCTTTATACCATAGAATTGTTCCTTTTCTGAAAAGGAAGTGATTCTATATTTCTACCGACGAGAGGAACAAGTATCTCATGAAATTAGTTGAGGCGTACATACTGTGAGATTACTGATTTGTGAGCTAATGCACCATGGATTCAACCATGGATTTCTCAGTTTGAACTAAGATAAAAGAGAGCAGAAAAGTAGAGAAAATATCTAAGGGAAATTTTATTGCTCAGAAACTGAGATACAATATATAGGTACTAATATTTATGAATGTTCTAAGTCGGCTATTAAATCTCATGTGGCAGCTATCTAACTACCATGTAACAGTTTTCTAATCACACTTCTAGCTACCTAACGGACTCAACAACTAACTATTTCAATAGTTTTCACACTCTCTCTCAAGCTGCAGGGTGTAAAATGTCAAACACTCCAAGCTTACTTAACAAATATTCATGTTGTACATGTCCAAGTCCCTTTGTCAACAAGTCTGTAACTGATCTTTTGTCTTAACATGTTGTCTGTTGATTTTTTTTCCCCTTTAGCTTGTCTCTAACAAAATGACAATCTATTTTAATATGATTTGTCCTTTAATGAAAAATAGGATTTGTGGCAATTTATAGTGTTGCTTTACTATCACAATATAAATTCGCAGGTTTCTTCATGGACGCACCTAGTTCTTCAAACAATGCTATAAGCCAAATGACCTCTGCAGTTGCTTCTACTAAGCTTCTATACTCTGCTTCAACAGAGTTTCTAGATAATGTATATTGCTTCTTTGATTTCCATGAGATCAATGATCTTCCTAACTCCAATAAGAACTCGGTCATTGATCTTCTTATATTTAGACAACTTGCCCAATCTGCATCACAGAAAGTTATTAATTCATCTGCCTCTTTACTGCTTAGCAAGATTTCTATTACTGGACTTTGCTTAACATACTTCACATTTCTTACTGTTGCTTTCCCGTGAGATTTCTTATGTGTTTGCATAAATTGGCTTAGTATTTGTACAACAATACTAAATTTGGTTTGGTTACAGTCGCACGCGCGTGTGTGTGTGCGTATATATATATATATATATATATATATGTACATACATATATCATCCAATTAATCTCCGGTACTTACACATCTTCATATGCTTCATCATTAGTAATTTCTGTTATTCTGTCATATTTCGATGATGTGAACTTCTGATTCAGATCTATGGGTGTGTGTACTGTTCTTGCTACTCCAAATCCCAAGTCTGGAACCAATTAAAGTGCATATTTTCTTTGTTTTAGTAAAAGACCTTTGTTCGATCTCATAGGTCCTTTATACTGAAATTTTGATGCATTACATTTTTTGTGTCTTATATGATCTTTTCATTATTTCATGTGATCAACAAGTCATCTACATAGATCAATACAACTACAAAATTTTCCATCCACTTGCTTTGTGAATAGTGAGTAATCATATAAACTCTGGTTGTAACTGGTTTCCGCCAGTGCTTCAATGAGATTAATGTTTCATTATCTTGAGGCTTATTTTAGCCCATATAATGATATCATTAATTTTCATACTCTTGTGTTTCCTTGTGGCTTGAATTTCGGTGGTACCTCCATGTATACTTCCTCATCCAAATCTCCTTGTAAAAATGCATTGCATATATCCATTTGGTATAAATTCTAGCCTTTGAATGCTTCCAAGGAAATCACCGATCTCACAGCGATCATTTTTGCCACTGGTGAGAAGGTCTCATAGTAGACTAATACTTTCTTCTGATTGTATCCTGTTGTAATCAATCTTTCTTTGAATCTCTCTATTTCTCTATTTGCTTTGTGTTTGATTTCGCACATCCATTTTTATCCTATTGCCTTTTTATTTTTAGAGAGCTTTACTAATTTCCATGTTTTATTTTCTTCCAAGGATTTTGTCTCCATCTACATTGCATCAATCCATATCTTATTCTATCAAGCTTCTACAAAATTCTTCGATTTTATCACAACTGATATCTTTGTAATGAAATGTCACGATTCAAAAATCAGGGTCATGCTAACACTTGTCACGTCAAACCTTCACAAGTAAGCCTATCATCTAAACTGATATACAAAGGGGAATAAGACAGAAATAACTCCAAGATAAGGCTTCTTGAATGAAGCTAAACTGAACCAGTAATAAATACAAAAAAAAACATAATCAATAATACAACCATAACTCCCAAAACCTAATGTCAATAGTGTAAGAACATATCTAGCACAACTCAAATCTAACTGAAATACATAAGTTGTCCAAATGCAAGAGAAATTTTATCTCTGAAATGAAAGTAAGGACATAGTCTATAGAGAAAGGTAGTAGAAGACATTCAGGCGTCTGAAAATCATCTACTACCTTGAAAGCTCAAGCAATCACCCGAGTCAAGCAGCGTGGGGCATACCCGAACCTAAATCTGCACCAAAAGAATACAGTAGGAGCGAGTACGGTCTACTTGAACTCAATAGGTATCATAGGCCAACCGAGCAAAGTAGAAAATAAAGCATATAAAATACACACTAAGGGCACGTCACCTGCAATCAGAAAATGTCTCACGATGGAAGTCCATACCGCTTGCACTAACAGTTCTATAATATCACATATATTGCAACAAAACACCAAAAAGGACCACAAGTATACAAGATACCACATATAAGTAAAACAAGGAAGGACAATATATATATATATATATATATATATATATATATATATATATATATATATATATATACAAGATCATCATGTACAAGTACAGGAGGATAGGATAATTAGACAAGTAACAGTTAAATAGAAATACAATCACATCACAAGCATGAAAAACTAAATACAATGAGAATGATGATGATGATGATGCACTAGGTCGTCGCACAGCCTCCGAGACCGTCATAAAGTCTCTGTATACACCTACGGAGCTAAATCTTCCCAACGTAGGACCAATGAGGGATTCATCAATTCATATACAATCCACATATCCATATCTCTGCCCTGGTATATTCCTCAGGGAAGGTTTTATAAGATGTCACATTTTCTGTCATTAAAAGGTGTTGTCATTGTTTCTCAGGTGTTGCCACGGTAGTATACCAATGTTTCATAAATGAGTATGATATGCGGATGTAATGCTCACAACTAATCACAATAAGTATTTCCACAATCAACCACATGATGTATTTCCACAACCAATCACAATGATATATTTTCACAACCACGTGCCACTCATTATTTTGACCATCTATAAATTTTCACACGTCTCATATGCCAATAGAGTATGAATATATCTCAATACATAAATGGTACCACAATAGGCCATTTCATCACACAAGATATAATTATCATCAAGTATTCAAGGATACCAATATCACATAGGACCCCACACGGTCACACATAACACATAAGTTCCAAAACCATCACATATATCACATATAGGAACCCACACGGGCTCAACACATTAAAATAGCCAATTTCATGATTAGTTTTCATCTTGTAACATGCATTTTATATACAAATTACCTACCCAGCCTAGTGTGAAAGAGTTAAGCCATAACCTACCTCGAAGGCCAAAAAAGTCGATAAAATCCTTCAATCCCAAAGCTCTATTCCTCACGAACGATTTCAAAATCTACTAAAACATGGAAATATAAAATCTATGGGTCAAAAGAAACCAACGATACCCAAATTATTTATTTTTTATTCGGGGTCAAAACGGACCCCCCAAAATAAATTTTCAAAAAAGAAGGAAAAAATCATAGTTTTATTTTAAAATCAATTTCCCCCTATTTTTAGGAGCATACAGCAAAAAATAAAGTTGAAAACTAGGTCAAAAATGAAGAAAACTCATTTTTAAGCTTTACCAGGTAAACCCTTCAAAATTCATTTTAAAATCAAGAATTGAAGTTGTTTTAAAGATAAAATTATAGGAAAAGCTGATAATTATAGGATTGGGAACATCATCTAAGTGAAAAAGGGTAGAAATTGGGGTTTAATTCGAAGAAATACAAATTTGGGCCTTTAGGGCCAAAATCTCCAATTTCCACTTTCAATTTCAAATTAGAATAAGAATTTAATGACAAGAATTGAAGAAATTAGTTTAAATGGGTGTATTGGAGCTTACCAAAATTAGAAGTGGAGAAAATAGCACAAAATTACAAAATTCTAAGCTCCAAGTCACAAGAATGGTAAAAAATGACGAAACATGGGTATTTATACCAAGTACTCACAATCACGGACCAAGGTTACAATCGCGGCAGCTAGCCTGTCAAGGGTACTGAGATCGAGAAAAGGGTATCGCGATTGCAACACTCTGACTGCAGGCCCAATCGCGATCCGAACAGGAGCATCGCGATCGCGGGTGCACCAGAAAATGGGTGTACCAGCTGGGGACTTGGTATAACTCTAAGTCTCCGCAGGCCCCTCAGGATTCATTCTGAACCCCGTAAATGCAAATGAACTATGCTACCCTATCAGTTCAATGTTCAAACTTAATGGAGACATCAAAATTTTGAAAAGACGTTGTTTCACAAAGTTGATCCCTAAAACCCAAAATCACAATTTTTCAAACTGAGGGTCGAAATGAGATTTAAAACCCATAAAGTCACACCAACCATGTTACCATCCTAAAATCGATGTTCTGGATCTTCTGGCATAGACCGTTCTACCATCCGTCACACGAATCAAAAGATAACCACTGAAGTCCAAAATAAAGCTCTTGAAGCTACCAAAAATCACAATATCACATAAATGGCACCAAAATGCATCGAAAATCGTGCCAATCATCCACACACCCCAAAAATACCATAATGCAATTATGAAGAGGAGTAAAATAGTCAAATCATACAAAAGTACATATTTCATCAAATTTCAGGTCATTATATCATTCATCGCTAAAAATTTAGTTCATCCTCAAGCTAAAGGCAAAAGAAATACTTGAATCAACTAAGAGTTGGAGATAAGAACTACGCATATCAGACTCGACCTTTCAATTATCCTCATCTGCAGGTTGATGTCTCCACTGAACCTTAAACACAGGGATAACTCTAGAATGCAACCGCCTAACATCCCTAGGCAAAATAGATATCGACTCATCAACAAAGAACAATCGCTCATCTAACTGAACCAACTCTCAACGAATGACATAAGACTCATAAGGAATATAATGGCGAAGCATGAAAATATAAAAAACTGAAAGAACAATCAATAAATTTAGGGGTAAAGCTAAGTCATAAGCCATATCACTAATAATGCCCAAACTACCCCTCCTTAGAAGGATAAAAAAATCGTTGTCAAATATAGTAATTCAAGTAGGTTGGGTTCAATCACACAAGGAATAGGCTAGAAATCCTTCTCGAACTTGTTAAAATCACCAGGTAGTGTAGGAAAGTAAAAGAAGGGATTTGTTAAAATAGAAACAAAAGAAAAAGAATTGGTTGCTCTTGGTTGTAAACAATCTAAGATGAACACTAGGCTTGTATTCCCCCTGGATTATCAACTCAGTAGACTTATCGTGCATTGTTGAACTATTTCAATGCCTTGCATACAGAATCTGATAAGTTATGTACCATCAACCGTCTTTTGGACTAGTTAATGGATTTCACCCTTTGCCTTTTAAGTCTCAGGATATCACCTTAATAACCCTTATCCTAGATCCTAGTTAACTATTACCTTTTAAGTCTCTAGTAACTAGATGATAGTTAACGATATTACTTAGATAATACCTATTAGCGTGGATCGATCATTAATCTTCAAGTTACTATTGTGATCTTTTTTTCCTAGTCATTACTCCTCTTTTGGAGTAAGTAGTAATAATCTAGGCGGGATCTTAATGTTGGCCACCGCTAAGAAATCAATAAGAACAAAAAAAGAGCCAATACATACAAGAATCTTTATCTAGAACGACTTGCCATTTTCTCTACTTTATTAATTTTCTAAGGTTCCCACAACCCTAGCTAAGGAAATTAGCTGCTCACACTTATGAGATCAATCAGGGAATCCACAGATAAAATTACAGAATCAATCTCACAATAATGAAAGAATAAATCTCAAAGTCTTAAATTGAATGACAAACCAAGACCAATAAGATATTTGTGAACTTGGGGGCCTCCTTCTGAATCAATCAATATGTGTATATGAATAATGAATACAAAACCTAAACGGTATTAATAGATTACAAGAAACCCTAGAAATCAAATCCTAACTAAACAGAAAAACTTAACTAACCGTACATAATAAGACTTAAAAACATCATGGGAGTGTATTTGGGATATATGAAAACCCTAGGAAACGATTTCAAAATAATCCAAAAAGTTGAGGTCAGTGGTCACTTGCCTATATCCACATGCGGTTTGCTAGTGGGAACATATACCATATGCGGTTCGCATGTAGAGCCAAGTAAGTGCTAGAAAAATTTCCTGCACTGTTCATTCTCAGGATTTTGGACTTCTGGTACTTACCTTACACATATGTGGTCCGCATGTACTACATGTGGTCTGTATGTAGACATAGGTAAGGGACAAAGTCCCAACCATCAGATAGATAATTAATTATCTTTCCGACTATACCAATTTTGCCTTAATACAATATCAGGGTAAAAAGTTATGGCCAAATTTCTAAAGCACTGTCAGAGCCAATGACCACGACCACTTCTTTCTTCTTGCTTTTGAGCCTCTAGACTTTGACTTCTGATACGTACTTAGGTCGCCTATTCCTGGAAAGTGACACATATGCCTAAAAATGACCAAGTAAGTGGCCACAAACATCACTTTTCATCTTTATCTTAAATTTAGCATCCAAAACCTAATTTTCTATGAAAAACACATAAAATCTAACAAAATAGCCTTAAGTACATGCATATTCTCATAGTTTTGAGTGTCTAAAATGCTATAAATTCCTAGCACATCAATCACCAACAGTCCGAAGAGTCTCAGATGGACCAATATACCTTGGGCTAAGCTTGCCCCTCTTCCAAAACCTCATCACACCTTCATGGGTGAAACTCAATTGAAAACACGATCACCAACACCAAATATCAAGGGACGAAGCCAATGATCTGCACTTCCGCCTACTCTGAGTCGCTTGAAGTCTATCCTAAGTGATCCAAACTCAATCCAGAGACTTACGAATCAAGTTCGTACCTTGAGGTCTAACCTCATAAACATCAAACCAACCTATTGGGGAGTGACAATGCCTACTATATAAAGCCTCAAAAGAAGAAATATCTATACTCAAATAGTAGCTATTATTATATGCAAACTTTGCTAAAGCCAAATATTGCTCCTACTGACCACCAAAATCTATCACATAAGTGTGGAGCATATCCTTTAAAATCTGGATAGTCCGCTCTGACTGACCGTCAGTCTGGGGGTAAAACGTTGTACTAAGATCAATCTGAGTGCCCAACTCATCCTGAAAAGTCTTCCAAAAGTAAGATGTGAATACCAAACCACGATCTTAGATGATAAACACTGGCACACCATAAAGACACACAATCTCACGAATGTAGATACGGGATAACCTCTCAGCACTGAAAGAGACCTGAACCAGAATAAAATGAGCAAACTTGGTCAATCGAACCACGATGACCCAAACACTATCAGAACCTTAAGAAGTACGAGGCAAACCAGTCACGAAGTCCATTGTGATAGTTCCACTTCCACTTAGTAGTGGGTAACCTCTGAAGTAATCCACCAGGTCTCATGTGCTCGGTTTTCACCTGCTAATAGCAAAGGCAACGATCAACAAGTCTTCTACATTCTTCCTCATACCACCCCACCAGTAATGCTGCCTTAAATCACGATACATCGTAGTTACTCCCAAAATGATAGAATATCTTGAACAATTTGCCCCCTCTAAAATCAACCTTATCCAATCACCCAAAACAATGGGCCTCCTCCAAAATCAACCTAATCCAATCACCCACTCGCGGCACATAAACTCAGCTTTCAATCCTTAAGACACTATCCGAATTAAGTAAGGCTTCCTTAGCCTCACCACTAAACACCTTATCTCGAATCAATCTCAATCCCACATCATCAAACTGATGATCTCTAATTTGCTCCATCGAAAAAGACCTAGAATCCACAAATGCCAAAACACGCCCTGACATTGAAATATTAATCCTAACCATCTGGTTAGATAAAGATTGAACCTCTATGGACGAAGGCCTCTTCTAAGTCAAAAGATATACCAAGCTACCCATGCTAGTTGACTTCCGACTCAAGGCATCCACAACCACATTAGCCTTACCTAGTTGATAGAGAATAGTCAAGTCATAATCCTTTAGCAACTCAAGAAAAAATGCTGCCTTATATTAAGATCTCACTGGGTGACGAAATATTGAAGGTTATGATGATCCGAAAAAATCTCACAACGAACTCTATGCAAATAGTACCTCCATAACTTCAAAGAAAAAATAACCGCGCACAACTCCAATCATGGGGAGGGTAATTTGTCTCATAGGGCTTCAACTAATGAGAAGTATACACATTCAGCTTACCCTTCTACATCAACACAACAACAACACACCACCCAAAGCATCACAAAAGATAGTAAAACTCATGCCCTCTTTGAGCAAAGTCAAGATAGGAGCTGAAGTCAATAAATCCTTAAGCTTTTGGAAGCTCGCCTCACAAGCATTGAACCACTGAAAAAAAATCTTCTTCTGAGTCAACCTGGTCAACAAAGCTGAAATGGATGAGAAACCCTTAACAAAATATCGATAATAACCTGCCAAGCCAATAAAACTCTGAATCTCGATGAGCGAGGTAGGTCTAGCACAATCATGAACCGTTGCAACCTTGGTTGGACCAACCATAATACCCTCATTATTCACCCAAAAACACAAGAAAAAAATATACTCTAACCAAAACTCACACTTGGAGAACTTAGAATACAACATCTCATCCCTCAATCTCTGAAGCACAATCTGTAAATGCTCCTTATGCTCAGCCTCACTCTTGGAATAAACCTAGATATCATCAATAAATATAATAACAAAGGAGTTGAGATATGGTCAAAATACCCGATTTATCAAATCCATAAACGCAGCTGGGATTGGTCAACCTAAAGAACCTGATCAAGAACTCATAGTGACTATATTGAGTCCAAAAGGTTATCTTCGAAATATCTAATGCTTTAATCCTCAACTGATGATTCTAGACCTCAAATCAATCTTCAAATACACTGCAGCACCCTGAAGCTGATCAAATAAATCATTAATGCAAGGAAGAGGAAACTTATTCTTAACTGTCAATTTGCTCAACTAACGATAATTAATACATATTCGCGTAGACCCATCTTTCTTCCTAAAAAAAAGATAGGCCTACCCCAAGGTAACATACTAGGTCAGATAAATCCCTTATCCAACAACTCCTGCAACTGATCCTTTAATTCTATCAACTCAGTTGGGGCCATCCTATAAGGAGAAATGAAAATAGGTTTGGTGCCCGGCTCAACATCAATGGAAAAATAAATAATATGGTTTGGAGGTATACCAGGCAAATTCTTAAGAAACACATCTATAAACTCACAAACAACATGGGAAGAACCTAAGGAAGGAGGTGAAACAACACTAGTATCACGAATATGAGCCAAATAAGCTAAACATCCCCTCTCAACCAATCGACGAGCCTGGACATAAGATATGACCCTTTTGGGATCCGAATGAAGCGCACCCTTCTAAGATATCCTTGGCACACCCAGCAAAGCTAAAGTCACGGTTTTAGTATAACAATCTAAGACAGCATAATAAGGAGTCAACCAATCCATACCCAAAATAACATCGAAATCAACCATATCTAACACAAGTAAATCTACCCAAGTCTTACAGCTAAAACAAGTCACAACACAAGATCAATGCACCTGATCCACTACTAAAAAATTTCCTACAGGGGTAGATACACGAATAGGCATGGCAAGAGGAGCACTAACGAAATCAAAACCCGAAGCAAAATATGCAGACATATAGAAGAAAGTCAATCTAGGATCAAATAACACAGATGTAGATCTGAAACAAAAGGGGATGATACTTGTGATCACAACATCAAAAGCTCTACCTCTGGCCAAGCAGGTATAGTGTATCACTGACCACGACCACCTACTGGCTGTGTAGCCCCACTACTACCACTACGAGCTCCACTACCTCTATCTCTCACACCTCTGGTAGAACCCCTACCTCTCATAACTGAAATAAAAGTGTCTCTAAATACACAACGGGGACAGTCTTTGGCCAAAGGGCCTATCTCATCACACACAAAGCAACCTCTATGGCCCACCTTAATAGAAGAAGGCATCACTCGGCCCAAACGACCACCCTGAACTGCTAAACTAGAATATCCATCACCTGAAATCTATAAGGCCACCTCCACTAGCCTACTATGATACCATGAGAACCTTTAAAATCTCTGCCTCGAGGAGTCTGACTTCTGAACTCACCACAATAGTGCACCTTCTTAATGCATTCTTGAGATACTCGAATAATACCCTCTGTCATCTTTGCATGATCCACAATGCTCTAAAAAGTTGCTCCAAATACAACCATCTGAGACGTAGCCAACTGAAGAGAGATATCCAAACCCTTTACAAATTTTCAAATCTTCTCAAACTCAGTGAAAATACTGGCATAGGAATATCTGGACAAGGCATGAAAATATGCCTTATACTCTGCAACAGTAATGAAGCCCTGCTCCAGGCAATCAAACTCATCATGCATTCAGTCCCTCAGACTGTAAGGCATAAATCTCTCTTAAAAGGAATCAACAAACTGATCCCATGTCATCTCGGGAGAATCAAAGGGTCGACAACCAATAAACGATCTCCACTAATTTCTCCCAGTATCTCCCAACTGATATGTAGTATAAGCAACAACATGTGACTCAAGAAAACCCAAATTTTGCAACTTCTTCCAATAGTCAATCAAGAACTCGTAGGCATTCTCACCCACAACACGACCGAATCTAAGAGGACCCAAATAAGTAAATCTCTCAAGCCCTTTTAGATCCTCAGAAGACATCACTATACTTACAATAAAAAGAGGTATGGTGAACTTGGAAGGCTGAGATCCCACTGAGGAAGTAATATAGATGAAAGCTAAAATCCTGATCTTGGAGCAACATACTCAAATATAGGTGTTGATGGAGGAATAGTACTCAGGGTCTGAGGAGTACCCAAAATAGAAGTAGGTACCACAGGAGGATCCACACTAGGGGCTGGAGAAACACTAGATATAACAAAAATAGAATCTTCTACGTAGGTCAACAATCGCACCAACAACCTCTTCAAAACTTGGGCAGATGAACTCTGAGTAACTGGAACTGAACCTACACCCCTAACATACTTTACATGAGGCCCAGGGGATATTCCCCTAGCACTCCTCCAAGACAGGTCTGATCTATGGGCCCGTCTACTCCCTCGAGTCCATCCAATACCCAAGGCTCACCCTCTAGGTAAAGGATTTGCATCTCTACTCTCGCGGGACCTAGTCAATACCATCTGCACAGAAACACTGAAACATAACTTAGAACACAGGGTATGAATGAAACTCACACGATCAGGAATAAAATGAGAAAAGTTTCCTAAGGACATCATATAGCCTCTCGAAGATAGATACAAACATCTACATATCGATCCACAAGACTCTATTAGACAACCAATTCTTGAATAAAGCTGAACCAAACAAGTAATAAATGCCGAAAGAACATAATCAACAGTACAACAATAACTCCCAAAACCTATTACCAATAGTGTAAGAGCATATCTAGCATAACTCGAATCCAATTGAAATACATAAGATGTCTAAATATAAGAGAAACTCTATCTCAAAAATAAAAGAAAGGATATAGTCTACAGATAAAGGAAGTAAAAGACATTCGGATGCCTGAAAATTATCCACTATCTTGAATGCTTCAACAATCGCCCAAGTCAAGTAATGTGGGGCACACCCATACCTGAATCTGCACCAAAAGGGTACAGTAAGAGTGAGTATGGTCCACTTGTACTCAGTAGGTATTATAGGCCGACTGAGCAAAATAGAAAATAAAGCATACAAAATACACACTAAGGGTATGACACCTGTAATTAGAAAATATCTCACAGCAGTAGCCCACATCGTTTGCACTAACAGTTCTATAATATCATATATATTGCAAAAAAATACCAAAAAGGACCACAAGTATACAAGATACCACATACAAGTAAAAATAATAAAGGAAAATATAAATATATATATATATATACAAGATCATAATGTACAAGTATAAGAGAATAGGATAATTAGACAAGTAACAACTAAACAGAAATACAATCACATCACAAGCATAAAGAAGTAAATACAATGAGAATGACGATTATGATGATACATGAGGTTGTCGTACAACCTCCGATATTATCACACAGACTCTGTATTCACCTACGAAGCTAAAGATTTGCAATGTAGGACCCATGAGGGGTTCGTTAACCCGTATACAGTCCACATATTCATATGTCCTTCTCAGAATATTCCTCGTGGGGGGTTTATAAGATGTTATATTTTTTGTCATAAAAAGGTATTGCCAGTGTTTCTCAAGTATTGCCAAGGTAGTACTAATATTTCATGAATGAATATCATATGAGGATGAAATGCTCACAATCAGTCACAATGAGTATTTCCACAACCAACCACATGATGTATTTTCACAACCACACGAGCCAATATCCACTCATTATTTTCGACCATCTATGAATTTCCACATGTCTCATATGTCAATAGAGTATGAATATATCTCAATACACAAATGGTACCACAATAGGTTGTTTTATCATACAAGATACATTTATCATCAAGTATTCAAGACTATCAATATCACATAGGACCCCACACAGTCACACATAACACATAAGTTTCAAAACCACCACATATATTACATATAGGACCTACACATGCTTAATACATTAAGGTATCCAATTTTATGATTAGTTACATCTCCTTAACATTCATTTTGTTTACAAATTAATTACCTAACTCAGTCTAAAAGAGTTAAGTCATAACCTACCTCAAAGGCCAAAAAAATAGTATAAATCCTTAAATTTCAAATCTCTATTCCTCACGAACGGTCCCAAAATCTAATAAAATAAGAAAATATAGAATTTACGCATCAAAAGAAAGCCAAAGATACCTATACCCAAAATGGATTTTTGAAAAATAAGAGCAAAATAGTAACTTTATTTTGAAATAAAATTCTTCATACTTTTAGGAACCTACGGCTAAAAATTCAAACAAAAATGAGTTAAAAACGAGGTCAAATGAAGAAAATCAATTTTCAAGCTTTACCGGGTAAAACCTTC
The DNA here is from genome assembly GCA_030864215.1 of Capsicum pubescens. NCBI lineage: Eukaryota > Viridiplantae > Streptophyta > Magnoliopsida > Solanales > Solanaceae > Capsicum > Capsicum pubescens. Next base: position 336,601,699 of record CM061548.1, read on the forward strand.
GAAATCCATTTTAAAATCAAGAATTAAAGTTGTTTTATAGATGAAATTGATAAAAAATCTGATAATTATAAGATTAGGAATATCATCTAAGTTAAAAGGGGTAGAAATTAGGGTTTAATTTGAAGAAACACAAATTTGGGTCTTTAGGGCCAAAATCCCCAATTTTTACTTTCAAATTCGAATTAGAATAAGAATTTAATGATAAGGATTGAAGAAATTAGTTAAAATAGGTGTATTGGAGCTTACTCAAGATTTGAAATGGAGAAAATATCACAAAATTGTGAAACCCTAAGCTCCAAGTCTAAAAAATGGTGAAAATGACGAAGCATGTGTATTTATCGCAGTACTTGTGATCGCTACCCTAGTCCGCGATTGCAGCACCTAGACTTTAAAGGGTATCACAATTATGAAAAGGGTATTTCAATCATGACACTCTGACTTCATTCCCAATCTCGATAAAGATAGAAGCATCACGATCACGGGTGCCCTAGAAAATGGGTGCACCAACTGGGGACTTGGTATAATTCCAAGTCTCTGTTGGCCCCTCAAAATTCATCTGAAAACTCGTGAATACAAATGAACTATTATATTCTATCAAATTTTATTCTTCAAACTCAATAGCGATATCAAAATTTCAAAAAAATATCATTTTCACAAAGTTGATCCCTGAAACTCAAAAACATAATTTTCCAAACCGAAGATCAAAATAAGATTTAAAAGTTATAAAGCCATACCAAACATGTTACCATCCTAAAATAGATGTTCTATATTTGATGTAGCATTCCATTTGGCCATCCATTTCACTAATCAAAAGATAACTACTGAAATCCAATATAAGGCTCTCAAAGCCACCAAAAACCCATAAATTGTATCAAAATGCATTGAAAGTCATGTCCATTACTCTCACGCCCTAGAAATACCAAAATGCAAATATGAAAAGAGGTAAAATAGTCAAATAACACAAAAGTACATATTTTACATAATTCATCAAATTTCAAGTCGTTACATGAAACTTCTTCATCTACTGGACTATCTGTCATATGTAAGATACCTAGATAGAGGATATATTGCCACCTTACTCTCCTTTTTATTAGTCACATTATTATGATGCCAAAGTGGCTCCTTTGTACTTTTAGTTGATCTTCTCAGTGTGTGTGTATGTCAGCTATCTAAGGCTATAAATTTTTTGTATTTGTGTCATCAACTATATTTATTTCCTCAACATGTCTACCACAAACTAGATAAACTACTTTGGCATTTATCTCAATAATATTTGTAATGTTCTCTTCACCAACAAGTGTACCAATATCATGTTCTGCACTTATACTTGCACCTCTTAGATCAACATTTGCTAACTCTTCTTGAACCTCTGATAAAATTCTTGACAAAGATCTTGATGTGCCATCTATTACTACAGTACTTCTAAGTTCATGACCGTGTTTCTCAGGTTTATGATCTCCTATAACATTCACCCTATCAGGAACTAGAAAAGATGATTCAATAGTAGGTGAAGTTTGAGCATAGAGAAATAAATGATCTTTGAAAATAGTATCCCCACATATAAAAAAATTAGTTAGAAGATAAATCCAGCAACTTGTATCCCTTCTAGGATTCTGAGTAACCTAACTTGCCTTCCTTCATCAAGAAAATGGGAAGTAAAAGGCACGCGCCTATGCAACACTAAAATATCCCGTAAATAGGAACCTTGAAAATTTTATTGGTTTGGGACCTCTTTGGTTTGATACGACTCAAGGGAGTCACTCGTACCCCTTGGATATAAGTCGTAGGGTGGCTAGGTTATTCACTCGTATGCTAGGCAGTATGGGAGTCTTATATACTACCCAAGGTATAAATCATATGGGTAAGAGTCATTTAGGAGCTTATGAGTGGTATAGGACAAGTTGTATGATGCATGTTTAAGTTGTCTAGTGTAATCTGTCCACCATATGGTTGGGGGATACGATTGAGGTTACCACTCATACCCATAGATATGAGTTAGGGAGGTAAATTCATATAGAAACCAGTAGTTAAGGTCATGGAAAGGTTGGGGTATGATTTGGGGTGTCACTCGTACCCTCGAATACGAGTGGTAAGGTAAGTCGTACCCCTAGGCGTGAATTGTTTTAATTTTAAGTCAAGGGTAGTTTGGACATTTTCTACTCCTAAAATCTTATGACCTCATATTATATAACCCTATATGGACATCCACAACATTTATTAAAGGATCATAACACATAAAATACTATCCCAAACACTCTCTTAGAAGATTGGATGCTAGGGTATCTTTATATGTTTTTCAAAGGGCTCAAAGGCCAAGATTTCTTTCGTGAATCTTAATGTAAAAGTCATGTACTCCTTACCTCATTTTTATTTCAAATTAAATGAATGTGTATTGTGTTTTAAACATTGGTTTATGAATCTACAATAGTGGATTTCAAAATATTGTTGAGGGTCTTTATGCATATGATTTGGTATTGGTTTAAACTGTATTTTTACATATTTTTGGTAATGTTTGGCATATGTGGTTGGTTGGTTGTTATGGTTTAACTAATGGTTATTGATTAACCCTAATTATGGTGATTTACACATTGGTTTTGGCCTTGGTAAAGGTGTTCTCTCAACATGTTCGATAAAATGCCTCAAAGAACATTTTTACTCTATTATTGAACTTTCATTGGAACTCTTGCATGGTTTAGTTTGGTAATGGAACTTTAAATAGTTTTGGATGGTTTTGCATGGTTTTAATGATTTAAATGATATAAATGCTTTAAATATTTGGCATGGTTTCAAGAGTAAGGGTTTTAGTGGTCATGATTGGTCTATTTTGAAAACCTTGCGGTATACATGGAAATCCCTCAAGTGAACGCATTAATGGAATTGGTTTAAATGGTTCGGAAAGTCTAAAGGATAAATGGTTATGCTTGTGGAGAACATGGAAGTCTCCCAAGTAGATTTAATATGGTAATTGGAAGGGCACCTAAGGTCCCCTTAACCTAAATAGTTTGGCTATGGATATTACTTGTAGGTAAGGGGTGGTTTGATGATACCACTAATATTGTCTTTGGTTAATAAATGGTAAATGGATTATTTGGGCATGATTTTAATTGGGCATTAATGATGGAGTGTATAGCTAAGCCATGGAAGGTGGCGGTTCCAGGGGACCAAAAAATTTGTAAACTCATATTTTTCTACATGAGGGGTATTGATGACCATGTGCATGTGTCACATTTTATATTGGGGCATGTACTAGTCATCCCATGGGATATTTCCTGGACGTGCGACTACACGTACTAGGTCCCTTTCAGCAGGGGGAACTGAACCCATATAACCCGTGGGTGGTTAGGACGACAAAGCTACATAGCCCAGGTATAAGGTTTTAAAGGTATGCTAAACTTGGTCCCTTTTCCCTTCACTTATATATATATATATAGAAAGAGAGAGAGATTCATGTGCATTGGATGGTTTTTATTTGGTTTATAAATGGTATTATTTTATCCTTATCCTGAGTACATACTAGTGCTCACCCACTAACCCGTCTATTGGCAGTTGTATACCCTATGCAAGAACTGGCCATTTTATTTCTCTTGCTTAGTAATCAGATTCAGGTACGATCGATATTTGATTGAAGTGGTGAGCTTCCACAGTTTGGAAGGCATCTATTTCATGTCATGGTTTACCTTACATAATTTTTGTCTTTGCATAGACTTTGATTTTTGGCTATGGTCGAGGGCATGTCTCGACTAGTTACTCTTTAGTTGGTCTAGAGGCTTTGTATGGACAATTGTGGATTTGGGTATGGTATGGATTGTTTATGTTATTTATACATACATTGGCTTATCACTATGGTATTGGTTTATGGCTTCCGTATTGGATTGGTTGGTTATTGGGTGGTTGGACTAGATTGGGTTGGTCTCGATTATAGACTTGTCCCAAAGTCACCGCATGGTTGGATATGCTATCGTGTTATATATTTGGACTTTAACCAACTCAAGGTATGTATTTGATGGTTGGGTTAGATAACGAGGGAAGTTCCAGTCCTGGTTAGGCTTGGGATTGCCCATTATGATAAGGCCCTGGTTCGGGTCATGTCAAGTTGGTATCAGAGCTTTAGGTTTTGGTGTCATCGGGTATCCACAAAGTTGTGTCGAGTAAAGTCTTTCTTATGGGTGTATCGTGCACCACACTTTCTTGGTTATTCTACTTTCGGGCTATGGAGTCTAAGGTCTTGAACTCTTTTATAAATCTTCCTTGGTTCACTCTTCGGATTATGTCTTCTCAAAGTTCCAAATTCTCCTGGAAACACACCTATCCCACTCGATGACAACATGGGTGGATCTAGTCCAACTCATGAGGCACAGACCTGGTTAAGGGTCATAATTTCTAGTTTTCCGTGTGGAGTCCCACCGGTCTCCATTGACCCTATCATGGGAGGAGGAACTTATTCTTGGTTATCTCAAGAAGCGGTTACCAATGTTGAGTTTCGACATTCTATTAATGTATGGACCCAGATAGTGGAAACTCTATCACAAAAATCTAGTCTTGTTGGTACGTGGAGGAATAAGGTGAGGTTTGAAATAGGTAAGGTAAGGAGGTATCGGTTCTCTGAACTAAGGGATGCTACTTTGATTTCAGTATTGGTCGGGATCATCTCAATACCCTTACAATCCCTAAAGTCTAAGGCATCTTTTGATGTCGACACTAGTGTGTTAAAAACTCTTTTATTTGTGGTGTGTATGGGTTATTTGGTTTGTGGTCCTCTCTCTTGTGACCCCACTCATGGTTGTGCATTTTGGTTATGGTTCCAATGTTGTTTTGAACTCTTTTCTTCTTCTGATTCTACCCCGATAGATGACTGCAATTGCCAAAAGAGTTTATGGGTGTGTGTGGTATATACTGGTAGTAAAGGGGTGTTGGTATATTTGGTTGACTCGGATGTAGTGGATCTCAATGTCATTCGGGGAAATGGATTAGTTATACTCGTGCTATTTATTATTAGAATTATTTTTGAAATCCCTAAGGATTGTCTTTAGGCTCATGGTGAGTTGGTTGTGGATTGAGAGGATGGTTTCATTCCCTAGCTATTAAGAGAAAGATTATATCATGTCTTAGAACTCGGAGATCGCTCTTCAAAAAGAGGTGTCTTAATTACTTGGTACAGGTTGAAGATCCTAACTCGGAAGGTCCTTCTTTGGTTTGGTTTCGGTGATGAATTAATCTTTTAAGGTCTTCCTTGACGACTCTCATGGTGTCTTTCTAATGGGGAGGTTGGTTTGAGATAGGTCTTGTTTCGGACATTTTTCCAAATTCTATTTCTTCTTTATAGAATGGTTTCGGTAGAGTTAAAAGAGCTTAAAGAGGTACTAAGGGATCCCTTAGATGAAATTTCATCCACCTTAATGTTTTACAGTGGGATGTTTTCTCTCTTGCATAATTAAGGGGGACGGTTTTCCCTTAGAATGGATAGTTTGTCGGTGGTGACTAAGGAATTAGGAGTTTCTCCTTGTGGGTGGACCTTATAGGTATATTCCATTCTATATGAGGTACTTTGATAATAGTACATGGTGGTTGGTAGATACTAGGCTTGAACCTAGATATTTGATTTGGATAAAAGAAGCATGTTAGCTCGGGGATAGTAATATAGAAATTACAGAGGTAAATTGGTAGGTTGGATGATGTTAATGACTTAGGGATTACAATAGTGGGAAAGTTGTGACTTATAGGTCGAAAGTTCAGGTTGAACAAAGGGACTACGGGTCTAGTTATTCGATAGGTTAGATCATGGAGCTTACATGTGTCCTTCTCCCTATACGTGTACCTTATTGTTGGCCTGAAGTTAATTTATAAATTCATGGTTTTGAAAATGGATTTTGGTACAATTGAGGGTTTTGACAAATCACTCATTTAATTGATCTTGCATGGGGTATGATGCATTATTCATGCTTTATTAATGTTTATGAACAATGTGGGGATGCATGGGAATGGTAAATGAATTTTGGGGTACTATGGATTTTCCAATTACTTGGTTCTGGTTTCGAAAATTGTATGTCCTCAAGTTATTTGTAAAAATTGCCATTGAATATAATTTTGTTATATGGTTTGGCTACTCTTAAAACTTTACATTGAATAAATGGTTAAAGGAACATGAATTGGTTTTGGTTGGATTCAAATGAATTTGAAAAGGCCTTGGTGGCCACATTTAATTTTTAATGGTTTTGTTTTAATTGGAAACCATGGACTCAATTTGGTCGAAATGGTCTTTGTATGTCTTTGCTAGGCTCAAGGTGACCTTTGGGGTGGATGAGGTTTTGGGGCATAGAAAAACCAAGTGTCTCTAGTGTACGCCCTCGTTGATACCCATTAGTGTGGAGTGTTGTGCTTGTATAGGTAATGGGGTAAAGGTTGATGATTAGCCTTAAATTTTCTTTAGTGGTGGGCTTCAAGGAAAGGTCGGGTTGCATATTCTGGTGATTCTCTTCTATTGGTTAAGAGAAGTACTCTACTAGTGTTGTAGGCATTCTTATATCACTTATGCTTGAGGTTCACATCTTGTGTTTGCCTTATTCCCTGGATATGAGCTTGACCTTGTGTTAAGTTACTCATGGAATATGTGGTTGTGTTTATTTTGGTGTCCATTTCCAAAGACTCCTTTCAGGGTATGGCTTGGTCAGGATGTTTCTTCATTTATGGTTTAGGTGGTTGTTATAAAGAACTTTGTGCCTATGGTGTCGTGTCTTGTTTCGAGGGTCTTTGTTTTACCATGGGTGGCATGGATAATTATTATACTTCGGGTTTCTTAAATGACTCTTCTTATGTTAGGATAGTAGTGGCTTGGAGAGAATGGTGATGTTTTGTAAAAGGGAATGTAGAAGTCCCTAAGTAGGAGTGACTCTTGGGTGACTACTAGAGTTGAGGTTTGAAGGTGAGGAAAGATTATTGTCATAAGAAATGCTTAGGAAAGGAATAGGTGGTGAAAACCTTTGTGGAGGTTATAGAGGGTGCTGGATCTTTTGATGGGTAGATCATAACTCGGGTATGTAAGCGGTAGGCTTAAATATTGTGGTTGGAAGAGGTGCCCAAGTTGCGTTGGGTTTGGTGAGGCTTGGTTTTATGAACTATTTTTATGGCTTTGTAGTTTTATGGTTTCGGGTTATAATGGGTGGATATGGGTTTGTCCATTTCTTTTACTTATGGTTTTCATGTTATAATGGTGATAGGGGTGGAGTAGTGTTTCGAAATAGATGTAAGGAGTAAAGCCCGGTGGCTTAAGTTAACTTCTTTTAGATTTGGATAGGCTTGAACATGCAATTGGTGGCGTATAGTTAGACTCAAGATATCATAGTGATGTGTCTTAGTAATTTCTAAGTTGGATTGGATTTGCTCTTTAGCTTAAGTTTCATTCATTTGGTATCATATGTGTTTGTGTTGGGGTAAAATATGGTTGGTTCCTTTGGGTGGTATTGGTATCTTGAATTCATTTTTCTCTAGAGTGAATCTAAGATCGGTAGTTTCACCAATTGCGAACAAAAGGAGTGGCTTCGGTAAAGGTTTCATGGTGGAACTAACAGTCTGAGAAATCTATTTGGGATGCGAAAGTGGACATGGAGTCCAAGGATCCGCGTTAGATCTTTGTTCTGGAAATTTGTGTGTAGGGGGTGTGTTCTTCAATACTTCTTTGTTTTTAAACTATTTTAAAGGTGAGGAATGGTTCCTCTTGTATCTTGGTTTCCTAACTTAGTTAGAGGTCGAAATGGAGGTGCCGAGGTGTAAATCGTGCTTGGGGTATGTGATTATCTTCTCATCTTGGTTTAAGCTCATGTCCTCTATCGTGGTTGGAGAAAAGTTTGGCTTATGTTAATGCATTACCTCCTGCTTGTCCATACCCTTACCCATTATTTGAGGACAAATGTTCCTAGTGGGGGAGACTGAAACATCCCAGAATTAGGACCCTTGCAAATTTCATTTGTTTTGGACCTTTTTAGCTCAATATGACTCAAGGGAGTCACTCGTACCCTTTGGATATGATTTTTAGGGTTTCCAGGCGATTCACTCGTACCCTTGTAAGTATGGGAGGCTTAGTTAATGCCCAAGGTACGACTCATATGGGTAAGAGTCGTATGGGAGCTTACGAGTGTATAGGACAAGTCGTATGGTGCATGTTTGAGTTGTCTAGTGTAATATGTCAACCATTCGGTTGGGGAATATGATTAAGGTTACCACTTGTACCCTTAGATATGAGTTATGGAGGTTAAGTCATATAGAAATTAGTAGGTAAGGTCTTGGCAAGGTTAGGGTACGAGTTGGGGTATCACTCGTACCCTCGGATACAAATGGTAAGGTGAGTTGTACCCCTGGATGTGAATTGTTTTAATTTTAAGTCAAGGGTAGTTTGGACATTTCCTACTCCTAAACCCTCATGTCCTCAAGTTATATAACCCTATATGGCCTTCCGTAACACTTATTAAAGGAGCATAACACATCAAATACTCTCTCAAACACGCTCTTTGAAGATTGGAGGCTAGGGTATCTTTATATGTTCTTCAAAAGGCTCAAAGGCCAAGATTTCTTCCGTGAATCTTTATGTATAAGGCATGTACTCCTTACCTCATTGTTATTTCAAAATAAAGGCATGTACTCCTTACCTCATTGTTATTTCAAAATAAAGGCATGTGTATATGTTTTAAATGTTAGTTTATGAATCTATAATGGTGTATTTCAAAATATTGTTAAGGGTCTTTATGCATATAGTTTGGTATTGGTTTAAACTATATTTTTTACATATTTTTTGTAATGGTTGGCATGTGTGGTTGGTTGTTGGTTATGTTTTAATTAATGGGTCTAACCCTAATTATGGTGATTTACACATTGGTTTTGGCCTTGGTAAAGGTGTTCCCTCATTATGTTTGATAAAATGCCTCAAAGAATGTTTTTACTCTATTGTTGAACTTTCATTGGAACTCTTGCATGGTTTGGTTTGGTAATGGAAATTTAAATGGTTTTGGATGGTTTCGAAATGATATAAATGCTTTAAATATTTGGCATGGTTTAAAGAGTAAGGGTTTTGGTGGTCATGATTGGTCAATTTTGAAAACCTTGCGGCATACATGGAAATTCCTCAAGTGAATGCATTAACGGAATTGGTTTAAATGATTTGGAAAGGCTAAAGTCTAAATTGTTATGCTTATGGAGAACATGGAAGTCTCTCAAGTGGATTTAATATGGTAATTGGAAGGGCACCTAAGGTCCCCTTAACCTAAATGGTTTGGCTATGGATATTACTTGCAAGTAAGGGGTGGTATGAGGATACCACTAATATTGCCTTTGGTTAATAAATGGTAAATGGATTGTTTAGACATGGTTTTAATTGGGCATTAATGAAGAATGTGTAGCTAAGCCGTGGAAGGTGGCGGTCTCGAGGGGAACCAAAAAAATTGGATACTCATATTTTCCGATATGAGGGGTCTTGATAACCGTGTGCATGTGTCACATTTTATATTGAGGGATGTACTAGTCATCCCATGGGATATTCCCTGGTCGTGCGGATACACACACTATGGACCTTTCAGCAGGGGAAGCAGAACCCATATGGCCCATGGGAGGTTAGGACGGCAAAGCTACATCCCAGGTATAAAGGTTTTAAAGGCATGCTAAACCCTGTCCCTTTTTCCTACACTTATATATATATATATATATATATACACACACACACATATATATATGGTTGTGTGCATTGGATGGTTTTTATTTGGTTTTATAAATGTCATTATTTTATCCTTATCCTGAGTACATACTAGTGTTCACCCACTAACCCGTCTACTGGCAGCTGTATAACCACGATATGTAGGAACCTATCATTCAACTCGTCTTTCTTAGTAATTGGATTTGGGTTCAGTCGATGTTGGATTGAAGCGGTAAGCTTTCAAAGTTCAGAAGGCATCTATTTCATGTCATGATTTACTGTACCGAATTTTTGTCTTTACATAGACTTTATTTTTTGGCTATGGTCGGGGGCATGTACCGACTAGTTACTCTTTGGTTGGTCTAAAGGCTTTATATGGACAACTGTGGATTTGGGTATTGTAATACCCCGTATACTTCTAAGCTAGAAAATGAACCATTATCCCTACGTGTGAAACCTCTAATCTTGAAATTAATTCATATTTGAGTACATGACTTATAATAAGTATCCTAGTGAGAAGAGAGCTTATGATATGTAAAACATGTTCATAAGAGTCACTTGGCAAAATGCAAGCTAAGAGCTTTTGAATCCACCAAGCTTTAGTGTTTGATTTCGCAAGAGTCATCTTTGAACGAGTATAACTTGATGTATATATGGTATTTGGGAAGATTTTGACCCACCAAATTAGCTTTCCAACGATACCAATTTTGCCTAAATCCAATAACCGAGCGAAAAGTTATGGCTTTGCAAAGGGGAATGCGTCACCTAACACATCGCCTATGGCTACTGGAATGCTTAGGCGATGGGCTAAACGCCGCCCAGCCTAGGTTAGCTGATGGGCAATTCTCCGCCTTGCCTAACTTAGGTGATGGGCAATGCGCCACCTAGCCTATCTTAGGCGATGGGCAATGCGCTGCATACCCATGGCCCAAGCAACGTAAACACTCCGTTCTTATGTTATTTTGAGGGCAACTAAATCTTTTGACACTCCTTAAACATCCCTAAACTTAACCTTACGAAATTAATAGCCCCTAATCACATTTTAACCCTATTAACATCTTAAGTTCATCATCTAAGAGCACAATAGGAGAAAAATAACTAGGGTTTCACAATCAAGTTTGAAGGTCCAATCTTTCAACAATTTCATCACCATAAAGGTATGCGAGGTTATGAACTAGGATTTTCTTCCATCCATGTGCCCAAAGCTTGATTTTAAGTTGAAATTTACATAAATTGAAGTTAGGGTTCATACCCAATTCTTATTATTTTTAGTTTATGGAATTATCATGTTATTTAAGGCTTCAATTGCAAGAGATTTACATGTATCTATGTTTGAAATCATGAGATTTATATTATGAGTTATATTCCACTATCTTAATTGAGTTTGTTGATAGCTTTCAAGAAAATTATTGAGCATGAGGTTTAAATATGTTTATTGGTGCATTAAAACTTGCTATTTTGAGACCCAAGTGCAAGTGATGAGTTTATAAGGAGATTGGGATCTCAAGTTCTATTGATAAGTTTTGAAATGTGCTTTAAAAGAAAAGATGGATCTTTTGATCCCAAGCTAAGATTATGAAATCCACATTATTCAAACTGTTTATGATTTAAAGTAAAGAGAAGCATAATTGGTTTTCATTATAAATACTTATACTATTTTAAAGTGGATTTCCTACAGAATGAGCATATAAGTAAGGGAGTAGTATTTAGCACCGAGCGGGAAGTGAGGGTTTAGCGTATCCTATTTCCCTAGAACTAAGAGCCAATGTAGGTACATGTTTAGATTATTCCCATTTATAGGGATGCAGATACATATTGTGATCACATAGCTTAGGTTATACTTCTTGGCAAAAGTATGACACCTCTCCCTAACGTGAGGTTTTTCTTAGGAGAACAAGACGTTGGAATCCATGATAGCTCACATGGTTTATGTCGGTTAGAATAACCTCCCTACTAGTAAAGAATGATAGAATGTTTTTTAAAGAATTCCCTAACAGAAAAAAGAACAATAGAACAGCTTTTAGAAACTAAGTGTAAAGGCTCACAAATTTACTCAGACATTGTTCCACTTAAGATTCAGTTATCGGATTTCAGCTTTAAGTTTTAAGGTCGATAAAAGTGAGCCCTTTTCACTTAGCTTTCATAATTTGAAGAACAGGACAAGAGTACAGTTTATTAGAACTAAATGTGGTGGCTCACGAGAATTTTCTTTACGCCTTATTACTCATGACTTATGATTTGTCAGTTTTTTTTATTCAAGCCAAGGTGAGTCACTCACATTTAGCATGCTATTTTGAAAGTTTATTTGAATTATTGCATCTATTGTTTTACTTATGCATTCACCCCTACATGCTCAATACATTTCAAAAGTACTGATCCACATATACGTCTATGTGCTACATTATTAAATAATGTAGGTTCAGGTGCTTAGTTCCAGCAGTGTGATTGACCGCGGGCATCTTTATCTAAATCCCAACAGTTGGTGAGTATACATGGTTTGAGGACCCATTTATTCAGATTTTCAGCTTTATGCGGTATTTACTCAGTTTTTTCTATTCAGTTCGATTCAGCTGCGAGTCTGTCTAAGTGACTCTCTAGTTATTAGAAGTAGAGGTTTGTCAGACTGTTAGAAATGTTTTCAGATTTCCAGTATTGGTTGTTTAGATCTTTAAGCCAAGTACTTTCAGACTTTAAGTTTATTTAAACTCAGATTAGTTAAGACCATAAATGTCGTATTTCAGTGGATTCATATGCCTAAGTTACCTATATTATGAGTTTTAAAATCAGAAGAAGGCTCAAAGGGTTATCTTGGGGCTACTTGTAGCCTTGAGCACCGTGTGATGTCTCGGGATGCATTTTTAAGATATTAGAAACTTGGTATCAAAACCTAAGGCTTAAGGAGTCCTAGGGGGTCAGACAAGTCGTGTTACGTAGAGTCTTGATCATGAATGTGAAGTGTGTCATAATTATGAGAAAGAGGCTACGGGACGTTTTAGAAAAATATCTTTTTCTATCATGCTCTATCGTGCTTTCAGTTGTCTCTATCTGCTTTTAACTCGTGCTCTTACGTGACAGAATATGCCTCTTCGCCGAGATAATGCACGCAGAAATGATAACCGCCACCCGAACCCGCTGACCCTCTAAATGAAAACGTATCCCATGCTGAATTTCGTGCTATTTTTCAGGCATTGGCTCAAGCTATAACTGCCAATGTTCAGGGTAATCATCAGGCTGAGGTCCCACTTCAGCAGAATGGCGATCTAGCTGCAGCCAGAGTTTGTGACTTCATGAGAATGAATTCACCTGAATTTTTTAGGTCACAAGTAGGTGAGGACCCATAGCTTTATCTTGATGAGGTGAAAAAGGTCACCCAAATTATGCATGTTACTAAGAAGGAGAGTGTAGAATTAGCATCCTACAGGATAAAAGATATTTCCTATGATTGGGTGGTTGGTGGAAAGATGGTATAGGTGAGAACGCAGCTTTTATAAGTTGGCAGGTATTTCAGGATGTGTTCCTAGACAGGCTCTTTCTGCGTAAGATGAGGAGATCTAATATAGGGGAGTTTATGAACTTGAGGCAGGGCTCGATGACAGTGAAAGAATACTGCCTTAAGTTAAATTAGTTGTCTAAGTATGCTCTATATTTGATAGCTGATCGTAGATCTAGTATGAGTTAGTTTGTTACTGGAGTGTCTAGATTATTAGTCAAGGAGTGTAGGGATTCCATGCTTATTGGGGACTTGGATCTTTCTAGGTTGATGATTCATGCTCAACAGATTAAGGCAGAGAAGTTGAAGAAGAGAGAGAGGGGAAATAATAAGGCTAGAACCAAACAGTTTGACTACAACTAAGCAAGGTCTGGAGGGGAAAGTCATTCGCAGTTTCAGGGTCACTTTCATATGCCGACGCCATCTTCATCCAGTGCTCCTACAACTAGAACCAAGAAGGAGCAGTGGGGTAAGACTTCTATGACCAGTCTCAGAATAGTGTGGGTGGAAGTCCTAATTATCCCACATATGCTAAGTGTGGTAAGAATCATCTTGGTGAGTGTTTATTGGGACAGAAAGGTTGTTATAGATGTGGTACGATGGTTCATGGGATCAAAGAGTGCTCGTATGCTAAGCAGGGAGGTTTATTCCCAGACTCAGGCTACTAGTACACCAGCTCCACTAGGTCACCTAACCCCTCCTCAGGGTGCGTCATCCAGTATCGGTGATGGTCAGCGCCAGAATTGGTTTTATGTTTTACCATCCCACCAGGAGTAGGAGAGTTCACTAGATGTTGTTACTGGTATGCTTCATGTCTTTCATCTTGATGTGTATGTATTGTTGGACCCAGGGTCAAATCTTTCTTATGTGACTCCGTTAGTTGCGGTAAAATTTGGAATAGATCCTAAAATACTTTCCAAGCCCTTCTTAGTTTCTATCACAGTAGGTGAGTCAATTATTGCCAAAAAGATTTATAGAAAGTGTCATATCGTTGTCCTTCATAGAATTATATTAGCATATTTAATTTAATTAGATATGGTTGACTTTGACCTTATCCTGGGTATGGATTGGCTTCATTCCTCTTATGCGTCTATAGATTGTCGCACCCGAGTGGTGAAGTTTTAGTTTTCTGATGATCCAATTTTGAGTGGGAAGGAAATTCAGTATCTCCCAAGAGTCATTTTATTTCCTATCTTAAGTCCAAAAAGTTGATATCAAAGGGATGTATTTATCATTTAGTTCGAGTCAAAGACATTAAGTCCGAGACTCTAACTATTCAGTCAGTCCATGTAGTTAATGAGTTTCCTGAAGTCTTTCCTGAAGATCTGCCAGGGGTACCCCCTGATAGAGAAATAGAGTTTGGTATTGACATTCTTCCTGATACTCAACCAATCTCTATTCCTCCTTATCGTATGGCTCCAGCCAAGCTTAAAGATTTGAAAGATCAGCTTAAGAACCTCTTAGATAAAGGTTTCATAAGTCCCAGTGTCTCTCCTTGGGGTGCTCGTATCCTATTCGTGCGTAAGAAAGATGGCTCTCTCCGAATGTGCATCGACTACCATCAGTTGAATAAAGTCACAATCAAAAACAAATATCCTCTTCCTAGGATTAATGACTTATTCGACCAACTCCAAGGTGCAAGTTACTTCTCTAAGATAGACCTTAGATCCGGCTATCACCAACTTAAAGTAAGGGAATGTGATATTCCAAAGACAGCTTTCAGAACCCGTTACGGTCACTTTGAGTTTCTTGTCATGTCGTTCGAGTTAACAAATACCCCAGCAGCCTTCATGGATTTGATAAACCGAGTGTTCAAACAGTACCTAGACATGTTTGTAATAGTCTCTATCGATGATATTCTTGTCTATTCCCATAGTGAGGATAACCACGCAAACCATCTTAGAATCGTGTTGTAAACTTTTAGAGATCACCAGTTATTCGCCAAATTTAGCAAGTATGAATTTTGGCTGAGGTCGGTAGCTTTCCTCGATCATATTATTTCTGGTGATGGAATTAGAGTCAATCCTCAAAAGACCAAAGCAATGAGAAACTGGCCTAGACCTATCTCTCCATTAGACATCAGGAGTTTCTTGGGTTTAGCTGGCTATTGCCGACGGTTTGTTGAGGGTTTTTCGTCTATTGTGTCCCCCATGTCTAGACTGGACTCAAAAGAAAGTTAAGTTTCAGTGGTCAGATTCCTATGAGAAGAGCTTTCAGGAGTTGAAGGCTAGACTCACTTCAGCCCTAATTTTGGCATTACTTGATGGTACAGATGGATTTGTTGTTTATTGTGATGCTTCTAGAGTTGTTCTGGTTGTGTTTTAATGCAGAGAGGTAAGGTCATAGCCTATGCCTCTTGACAACTTTAGCCTCACGAGAGAAACTACCCTACCTACGATCTTGAGTTAGTTGTCGTCATTTTTTCCTTGAAAATCTAGAGGCACTATCTATATGGAGTACATGTTGATGTGTTCATGGACCACAAAATCTTGTAATATGTGTTTACACAGAGAAAGTTGAACCTCCATCAGAGAAGGTGGTTAAAATTGTTAAAAGATTATGACATGAGTGTCTTGTATCATCCGGTCAAAGCCAATGTTGTGGCAGACACCCTTAGTAGATTGTCTATGGGTGTGTTGCTCATGTAGAGGGTGATAAGAAAGAGTTGGTTCGAGAAGTTCATCAGTTGGCTAGACTAGGTTTTTGGTTAGTTGATTCAGCTGAGGGAAATGTTTGGGTCCAGAGTAGTGCAAAATCTTCTTTAGTTTTCGAGGTAAAGGAGAAACAATATATGGATCCCAGTCTAGTTAAGTTGAAGGATTCAGTCAGAGATCATGAGGTAGAGGTCTTCTCGCAAAGGGGAGATGGTGTATTGAGATACCAGAGCAAGTTATGTGTGATGTACGTTGATGGTTTGAGGCAGCGGATAATGACAGAAGAACATGGTGCGCAATACTCTATTCACCCTAATGCTACTAAGATGTACCGAGATTTGTGAGAAGTCTATTGGTGGAGTGGTATGAAGAAATATATTACGGAGTTTGTGGCCCAGTGTGACATTTGTCCACAGGTTAAGATAGAGCATAAAAGACCTGGTGGTATTTTGCAAAAGTTTAGTATTCCCACTTGGAAGTGGGAAAAGGTGAATATGGACTTTGTTACAGGGTTACCTTGTTCGCGTTGGCAGCATGATTCTATTTGGGTCATTGTAGATAGATTGACCAAATCAGCCCATTTCCTACCAGTTCACACGTCCTACTCGGTCAAAGATTATGCTAAGTTGTACATTAGGGAGTTGGTCAGATTGAACGGAGTTCCTTTGTCTATCACTTTTTACAGGGGTACTCAGTTTACCTTACACTTTTGGAAAGCCTTTCAGAAGGGTCTGGGTACCCAAGTTCATCTCAGTTCAGCTTTTCACCCTCAAACAGATGGTCAGGCAGAGAGGAATATTCAGACCCTTGAGGATATGTTGAGGGTGTGCGTTCTTGACTTTAAAGGTAGTTGGGATGATCACTTGCCATTGATTGAGTTCGCCTACAATAACAGTTACCATTCGAGCATTCAGATGGCCCTATTTGAGGCTCTCTATGGGAGAAGGTGTAGATCACCCATTGGTTGGTTCAAAATAGGTGAGGCCGCTTTGATAGGGCTAGATATGGTGTTTGAAGCCATGGAAAAAGTCTGGTTAATTCGAGAAAGGTTGAAAATATCCCAGAGTCGTCAGAAATCCTATGTGGATGTGAGGAGAAGGGATCTTGAGTTCGAAGTGAATGACTTAGTTTACTTAAAGGTTTCACCTATGAAAGAGGTGAAGAGGTTTGGTACAAAGGGGAATCTTAGTCCCTGATATGTTGGTCCTTACAGGATATTGAGCCGTGTTGGGAAGGTGGCATATGAGCTTGAGTTGCCTGCAAATTTGTCATCCATTCACCCTGTATTCCATGTATCCTTATTGAAGAAATGTATTGGTGATCAAACTATGGTAGTACCCTTAGAAGGCACAGATATCCATGATAGCCTCTCTTATGAAGAAATTCCAGTTGAGATTCTTGATCGCCAGACTCGTAGACTAATGAACAAAAAAGTTCCCTTGGTCAAAGTTCTTTGGTGGAATCAATCCGTTGAAGGCTCCACTTTTGAAGCGGAAGCAGATATGCAATCCAAGTACCCTCACCTTTTCTCCTTAAGCCTAGACTCAGTTTAAGGTAACAAGTTTCCTCAGATTTCCTCTTTTCCATGGTTAGTGCAATCACCGATTGGTTTAGTCATGCATTCATGTTTTGAGTCATGCAAAATTTAGTCGTAATCTCAGACCCTCAGTATTCTCAGTCTAGCGAATCTCATTCGAGGATGAATGTTCCTAAGGGAAAGATGTTGTAATACCCCATATACTTCTAAGTTAGACAACGAACCGTTGTCCCTATGTGTAAAACCTCTAATCTTGAAATTCATATTTGAGTACATGACTTATAATGAGTATCATAGTGAGAAGAGATCTTATGATGTGTAAATCATATTCATAAGAGTCACTTAGCGTAATGCAAGCTAAGAGCTTTTGAATCCATCAAGTTTTAGTGTTTGATTTTGCAAGGGTCATCTTTAAACGAGTATAACTTAACGTATATGTAGTATTTTGGCTGATTTAGACCCACCAAATTATAGATAATCGAATTAGATTTCCAACGATACCAATTTTGCCTAAATCTAATAACCGAGAGAAAAGTTATGGCTTTGCAAAGGGGAGTGCATCGCCTAACACATCGCCTATGGCTACTGGAATGCTTAGGTGATGGGCTAAGCGCTGCCCAGCCTAGCTTAGGCGATGGGCAATGCGCCGCCTAGCCTAACTTAAGTGATAGGAAATTCGCCGCCTAGCCTAGCTTAGGCGATGGGAAATGCACCGCATACCCTATGGCCCAAGCGACGTAAACACTCCGTTCTTATGTTATTTTGAGGACAACTAAATCTTTTGACACTTCTTAAACGTCCCTAAACTTAACCTTACAAAATTAATAGCTCCTAATCACATTTTAACCCTATTAACATCTTAAGTTCATCATCTAAGAGCACAATAGGAGAAAAATAACTAGGGTTGCACAATCAAGCTTGAAGGTCCAATCTTCCAATAATTTCGTCACCATAAAAGTATATGGGGTTATGAACAAGGGTTTTCTTCCACCCTTGTGCCCAAAGCTTGATTTTAAGTTGAATTTTGAATAAATTGAAGTTAGGGTTCATACCCAATTCTTATTATTTTTAGTTTATGGAATTATCATGGTATTTAAGGCTTCAATTGCAAGAGATTTACGTGTATCCATATTTGAAATCATGAGATTTATATTATGAATTACACTCCACTATCTTAATTGAGATTGTTGATAGCTTTCAAGACAATTATTGAGCATGAAGTTTAAATATGTTTATTGATGCATTAAAGCTTGCTATTTTGAACCCCAAGTACAAGTGATGAGTTTATAAGGAGATTATGATCTCAAGTTCTATTGATAAGTTTTGAAAAGTGCTTTAAGAGCAAAGATGGATCTTTTGATCCCAAGCTAAGATTATGAAATCCACATTATTCAGACTGTTTATGATTTAAAGTACAGAAAAGCATAATTGATTTTCATTACAAATACTTATACTATTTTAAAGTGAATTTCCTACACAATGAGTATATAAGTAAGGGAGTAGTATTTAGCACCGAGAAGGAAGTGTGGGTTTAGCGCATCCTATTTTTCCAGAACTACGAGCCAACGTAGGTACAAATTTAGATTATTCTCATTTATAGGGATGCAGATACAGATTGTGATCACATAGCTTAGGTTATACTCCTTGGAAAAAGTATGACACCTCTCCCCAACGTGAGGTTTTCCCCTTAGGGGAATAAGACATTAGGCTCCATGATAGCTCACATGGTTTATGTCTGTTAGAAGAACCTCTCTACTAGTAAAGAATGATAGAATTTTTTTTTAAAGAATTCCCTAACAGAAAAAGAATAATAGAACAACTTTTAGAAACTAAGTGTAAAGGCTCACTAATTTACTCAGGCATTGTTCCACTTAAGATTCAGTTATCGGATTTCAACTTTAAGTTTTAAGGTCGATAAAAGTGAGCCCTTTTCACTTAGCTTGCATGATTTGAAGAACAGGAAAAAAGTATAGTTTATTAGAACTAAATGTGGTGGCTCACGAGAATTTTCTTTACGCGTTATTACTCATGACTTATGATTTGTCAGTTTTTTTATTCAAGCCAAGGTGAGTCACTCACATTTAGCATGTTATTTTGAAAGTTGATTTGAATTATTGCATCTATTGTTTTACGTATGCATTCACCCCCACATGCTCAATACATTCCAAAAGTACTGATCCACATATGCGTCTATGTGCTACATTGTTTAATAATGTAGGTTCAGATGCTCAGTTCCAGCAGTGTGATTGACCGCGGGTATCTTTATCTACATCCCGACAGTTGGTGAGTCCTCATGGTTCGAGGACCCATTTATTTAGATTTTCAGCTTTATGCAGTATTTCCTCAGTTGCTTTCTATTCAGTTTGATTCAGCTGGGGGTCTGTCCCAGCGTCTCTCTAGTTATTAGAAGTAGAGGCTTGTCAGATTGTTAGAAATATTTTTAGATTTTCAGTATTGTTTGTTTAGATCTTTAATCCAAGTAATTTCAGACTTTATATTTATCTAAACTCGGATCAATTAAGACCATAAATGTCGTATTTCAGTATTTCAGTGGATTCACATGCCTAAGTTACCTATATTATGAGTTTCAAAATCAGAAGAAGGCTCAAAGGGTTAGCTTGGGGCTACTTGTAGCCTTGAGCACCGTGTGACATCTCGGGACGCATTTTCGGGGCGTTACAAGTATGATATGGATTGTTTATGTTATTTATACATACATTGGCTTATTACTATGGTATTGGTTTATGACTTCCGCATTGGGTTGGTTGGTTATTAGGTGGTTGGACTTGATTGGGCTGGTCTCGGTTATAGACTTGTCCCAGAGTCACCACACAGTTGGATATGCTATCTTGTTATATGTTCGAACTTCAGCCAACTCAAGGTATGTATTTGGTGGTTGGGTTGGGTAATGGGGGCGGTTCTCGATCCTAGTTAGTCTTGGGATTGCCCATTACGAAAAGGCCCTGGTTCGGATCGTGTCAAATATTTCATAAGGTATTTGCCTATTCAAATTGTCAGTTAGAAACCTATTTATGACATAAACTGTTATAGTTACACATTCTCCCCAAAACCTGCTTAAAACTTGAGACTAAAATTTGAATGCTCTTGCTACATCATGGATATGCCTATGTTTTCTTTCAGTTATGCCATTGTTTTGTGGGGTATACATACAACTACTTTGATGTAGAATATCACAGGAATCAAATAATTCAACAATGAGTTTATTGAAAAACTATGTTTCATTGTTAATTCTAACAATTCTAACAACATGATTGAACTGAGTCTTTAAGAAAGCAAGAAACCTTTTTAAAACAACAATAACATCACTTTATATTTAAAGCAAAGGTATTCAAGTGTATCTTGAACAATCATCAACATTGGTGAGAAAGAAATAATTCCTATCGTGAGAAGGTAATCTATATGGGCCCCAAACATCCATATGTAAGGATGTAAAGGAATACTGCTACTTGTAATGCTTCTAGGGAAAACTAGCCTACTTTGTTTTGCCATAGGACATATGATACAATCATAATTAACAGCTATATCTACTACTTTATTTTGAATGAACTTCATATTCTTCATAGTACTGATAAATTGGTGTCCCAATCTCTAGTGCCACAAGACTCCAGTCTTCAAATGGTGTTTCGCAGTCATATTTATAATAGTCTTTTCTACGTCTTTATTCCTCATGTCTACTCCCTTATTCTTCACATCCTTGGTGATATAAAGCCCACCAATCCTCTTCAGTTTGCCACAGTAAATATCGAACAATACACAAAAATTAGAAAAAAAGTGACAGTGCAAGAGGTCACCCTTGTTAGTTTGAAAACAGATAGCAAGTTAAACTTGAAGGCGGAAGCATACGACACACCTCTAATGAACAAATTCTTCATAATATGTTCTTCACCAATATGAGTTATACTAGATTTATTTCCATTAGGTAAATGTACATATTCTTTGTTGGGCACGTGTAACTCTGATTGATTTTCTAACATATCTAAGCTAGTAGCAATATGATGTGAAGCTCCATAATTAATAATCCATTTTATTCAAGGTAAATCAATTACTAATGATACTACAATACTTGTTATGTTGACTTGGCGTTCTTCCAGATTCACCTGTTGTCCTGCTCCTCCTTTGTTCAACCGTCCTAACAATTTTTGTATGGGGTGTTTTGTGAAGTGATATCGATCCTTGACTATGTCATAGCAGGTTCTTCCTTCCTTCATGCTCGAGCATTTTCCTTGGATTATTAGTTATGATATTAGTCTCAATAGTGTTAGCTATATACTGCTTCTTCTTTCATATGGATGGATATCCAACCACCTTCCAGCATTGCTCCTTGATATGTTCCTCCATGTGGTAGACTTCACACTACATGAAATGCTTATTTTATTTGTAAGGTTGTCCTCTTTAAATCCACGTTGCTATATGATCCACCTCTACCTGCTCCTATTACAAGAGGATCAGATCTATTCCCCAATGCTTGATAAAGAGATATCTATGACTTTCATCCTCTACTATTATTGCATACGCCTGATTCAGTGATGGTTTAGTCGTCTTTAATAGGATATGCCTCCTTGCTTGATAATATGGTTCATTGAGTCCAACTAAATTATAATAAGAATCCTATAAAAATTACCTATTTTTGGGGCAAAATTAAAAAACTGTCATAATTTTAGAAGTAATCGCACGTGTAACGTTTGATTACTTAAAGTTAAATGATTTTATCTATTGATGAGATTTTTAATGAAGCGTAAAAAATTTAAATCACTTTTCCAAGATCCTTCACACTTTAATATGATAATGTATACGTAAAAAAATATTTTAGAGTAAGCACATATATATTTTACCACCAGAAGTTACAAGTGGTTGATGGATCACCACTTTTGCGCTTGTCATGCAATATCTCTTTCCCTTGCTGCCAAAGGCTAACACATCAATTTGAACCATATTTGTTGCACAATCATTTTTCTTTTTTTCCTATATTTAAAAAATTTCCTTATTTTTAAAGTTATCTTTAGAAAATTATTGATTACATTCTTATTGGTTACTTACACTTTTAAAAATTTGATACTTCTTAATTTTTTTTATTCTAACATTTTATATTTAATTCTAGATTTTTTAAATCTTCTTAAAATCAAATTTAGTTGGTTTAGAATTCTTAAACTAATGAAAAAAGTATTAGTAGTCATTAATCTCGATGATTTCTAATAAAAAAAGGTTTTATGATAAATATATTTAATTAATTTTAAAATCTAAAATATTAGGAAAAAAACAGTGAAAAAGACGATTTTATCTAAAGTAAAAACTTTTAATGAATGACGAAAAAGTTAAACAATATTTTTAAGATTCTTCAAACTTTTAATTTACTATTATAGATTATAGATCTAAATTATAGATTATAGATTAATCTATGGAGACGTGTATTGCATATTTATTTCATACTTAATATAATAAAATTGATTTTATAAGTAATAAATTTTAAATGATCAAACATATTTTCCAACTTTTTTTTAAAAGAAAAAAGAACTCAATGCATGCACAAACAAAAAAAGAACTCGTAATTCAAAAATAGAAGATCTTATTAAACCTTACGATACTTTAGTTACATATATACTACTTTTTATACTTTCGTGACATATGCACTACTTTTTTTAAAGACAAACACACACATAAATATGTAATGACGTGCATATAAAAAATGTTTTTTTTCATTTTGGACCATTTTGGGCTCGTGTCTTTTTTTTAAAAAAAAAACATTACATATGTTTTTTTATTCTAATTTATGTAGCACAATTAAAATTTCGATTATCATGAAATTTTACTTTCATCATAAATAGATATTGAATATTAAGTAATGGCTTCATAAAAGTAGTATAAGAAATTTTCTTTTTCCGTCTCTATTGGATTTGTTGTAATTATTAGACATTAATTTGCTATATGCTACGAAACAAATTTTCATTAATTTATTTATGCAATCTATATTTGATTTGGAGGTAAGAATCGTAGTGCATATGCTTAGGATTCCATCTTTAAACTATTATGTAGTGTGTCCTAATGTAAATATAAACCTATTAACCATTTTTTTTATAAGAACTTCTTTCTCGTATGAGCTCCTATGCAAAGGTGTGTACAAATAAATGGAATCAGTTTCAGGCTCCTTTAAGTTTAGAAAAAATAAGATATTATTAAAATCTTTTCCCCTTTCGTACTTATTTTTATTTCACTTAACATCTTTTCTTTACTAAAGAAGATGGCAAACTTTAAGGGAAATTTAACTTATAAAAGAAGAATAACATCAAATCTTGAGTACTGTTTGAGGAGATTTGGTTTTGTAATTCTTTACAAATTAATAGATAATTTATGTCATGAGAGGAAGTCAAATTACTCGTAGAAAAAAGATATCTTATTTGTAATGCAAATGGTAAGCCATAGTTTGTGCTTTATGGACTTGTTGAAATAAATTTTTAACAAGCTTTCTTTCTTGTACAAATCTTACATCATGAAAATATCAATCAAATTGTATGTTTGATACCATAAGCAAGAAACAAAAGAAAACTTTAACAACTTGTACAATTAGGTAAGGGGTACTCACCTTTCGCAGCAAAATTGGAGTCTCATCAGAATTACAACGCCACAATTGTAAACCTTTTATACAACTTATCTCTACAACAAATAATTGACATAACCATAAACTATATAAATTCAATGTAGAAAAGACATAAGCTTGTTTGTATGGAAGGATCTAACAGCTTTATCTTAGATGGAATGTCAATGCATGTGCTTATCTTTCCATCGCTTATAAATGCATCGAGTAAAAATCTAACAATTCAATCAAATGGTTCGAAAAGCATGTTTGGGCTGACTACAACATCTCAAAGCTAAAATATAAAATAGCACAATTATGTGCATATATCCGCAAATTAAAACATATGCGAAATCTAAACAACTAACAATATTAATCTATTAAGCAATGAACAAGATTATACCTAGACGATCAGCATAGGAGGTACCAAAATTGATAAGAAAAATAAAAATAATAATATAAAATTTAATATTTGAATCACCTATCATTGATCTAAAAAAAAATATTGACTTTACCACTTTTGTCTCCATTCTTCTTGTTACAAATAAAACAAAGAATATTAGAATGGAAGAAGAATTGTAAACAATATCAAAACATGAGATAAAAGCCTAAATATAAGTGGGTACCTGAATTTGGAGAAAAGTGTCCAAGAAAGAACAACCAAAATTTTGCCAGCAACTTGTTGCGGCATGGAACCGTATCATGAGGAATTAATAAGATTAGTGGTGTGTCTCATAGAAAGCCAACTTTGTTTAGAACACTAATTATGGTAATTATTTACGCTGCCAAATAATTATGGTAAATATGAGATTCTCCGTTTCATATATTTTAGGACTCTCATATTTATTTCTTTTCCATATATTTTAGGATTCCTTAATTTAATAAAATAATAATTAATAAAAAAAAAAGCTGAAAAGACGATTTTGTTTAAAGGGGAGACTTTTAATGAAGGGTAAAAAGGGCAAAAGTCAATTATAAGGGTCTTCACACTTTTAATATAACTAGTTTAGGTGTACGCGCTTTGCACGTGTACCTCACATTATTGAGCTCAAATGTTATACTAAATAAAATATTTATTTAAATAATGAATATAAATACAATAATTAAATTCAACATCTTTTGGAGAATTTATTTAATTAAACCTACCCGTTCCTAAAAAACCAACCAAATCGACATTCATCTACCACTTGTAAACTGCAATAAAACAATATGATGATAGAGACATCAAAACAATATAATTAAATCTAATCTTTACACAAAAAAATCCTCAAAGCCGACCGACATTCATCTACCACCTATAAATTCATCAACGACCTGTAAATTACAAAAAAATAATACAATAGCGAACAAAACTTCAATTTTGATGAAAATAATTCTTTTCTAAGCGAAAATTTTGACACTAAAGAATGACTTGAATGAAAACAAAGAAGATATATATATATATATATATATATATATATATATATATATACACACACACACACACACGCACACGTTGAATTCTATTATGTTGACAAAAATAATGAAGAAGTTGAGGGTTAGAAAATTAAAGCATCCACCAATCTAGACATCCAACTGAATCAAATTAGATGAGCGTCAATCATATTTTCCCAATAAGTAAATCAGTTTCTTCTCTAGTTTAACGTGCATCTCAATATTTATAAAAGTATTTCCTTAATCCTATTTTAGAAGTATTTTTCTATCCTATTTAGGGATATCTTTCTAATTGATCAGTACAAAGAAAAATATTAATTAATTCTCCTGTCATATATTTTAGGAGTCTCATATATTTTAAGAGTCTAGTTAATATATTAAAAATAATTAAATAATAAATTAAAAAAAATAGTGAAAAGACAGTTTTGTCTAAAGGAGAATCTTTTAATGAAGGACAAAAGGTTCAAATCACTTTTCTAAAGGTATTCACACTTTTAATATATTATAGATTATATATATAGATTATAGATATAGATATAGATTATAGAAAAAAAAATTCCATAAATAAAGGGATAAGGAGAAATACATTTTCAGTTGATACGTCTATAGAAGGCAACACCAATAATTAAATTATTAAATTATTTTACTACTGCTTTTAACTTTAACAACAGTCCAAAAATAGGATAAATTTATTATTTTAATGTATATGGTGAGTTCTATTTCAAATAAGTTGTATCGTTTTAAACTAATAAAGTAATTTTGTTATACTTCTATAATTGTCTTTATTTGCCAAATATAAGGTACCATAATTAAGACTCTTTTAATAATGGTGATTTTTTATTTTTCCAAAAATATATATTATTAGTATTTACGTATAATTATAATTTTAAAAAATAGTAAAAGGACGATTTTGTCTAAAGGAGAGTGTTTTAATGAAGGATAAAAAGTTCAAATCACTTTTCTAAGGCCTTCACACTTTTAATATATTATAAATAGATATAGATTATAGATATAGATAGAGATAGAGATAAAGACAACCATTAAATTGTCTATTATTTTTATAACCCGTAAGAATCCTAACTATATTGCCTTTTTTTTTTTCTTTTGCAAAATAAAAAAACCTGTTACGTTTCCAATTGTAAACTTCCTATTTTTTTTTGGCAAAATTAAAAAATCTGTCGTACTAATTTTCTAAAATTCAGGAATTGATATTTATTTTTAATCTCCTAATATTATGGATAAAATTTGATTCTACTTAAAAGACATTTTAAATTTTCATGTACAATTTGATTTCATCCCAACAAAAGCCGACTATAAATAGAAAGATAACTCTTTAGAAAAATTTCAACCCTCTCAATCATGCTAAATTTTTTGATTTTACCTTCAAAAAGTTGATATATTTTTCTTGCACTTCTTTATTTTTATTCTTTTCTAATCTTAATTAATGTATTTTTTTTTTGCTTGGTTGTCTTTGAAAATAATATCTTTTGTTGTACTTTTCTTTGTGTTTCTCTCCTTTTTCAATCTTATCTAATGAGTATTTTTTTTCAGGTAACTATATTTTTCGCCTAATAATGATCAACTTTTTTAGGTACATTTTTCTACTCTTTTCTTCCCTTTTGTTTGTTTAATTACGCGCATTATTTTCACGTCTCAAATCTGGCTATTAATTATTTTGAATAAACTGAACAAGATCGTTTGTTATGCTTGATTTAAACAATCTTAACAAAATCGAGATTGATTTAAATAATTAACACAGAAGCTTGGTGGAAGATGTCGATCTTCGTGAGCACAAACTAACACAGAAGCCACCTAAAAATATATAGTGGGGTGAAACTTGAAAAGCAAACCTTTGAGTCTCCTAGATCATAAAAAATAGAAAGAAGTCTTTTTGTTTGTTTGTTCTAATAAAGATAAAACTACAGACAATTTGCACACACCTTAACTAATTTACCTCATACTTGCAAACTTTCACTGACAAATGAATAAATTAACACTGCCTACTAAATTTGAATTTATATATTATGAAAAGAAAACACTTAACTTTTTTCACCTTTGTACTCCGATCTCTTGTGGTAAGTTCGAGTATCACTCTTTTTTTAACCGTGGGATACAAGTTGTTACCTTTTTTTTTTTTTGACATATAAAAAGTTGAATAATATATGTACCATTTGAAGTTTATCATTTGCAATATAAAATTTATATTTAGTATTTAATTAGGATAAACGTACAACGCACGTTTTATAAACTAGTATTTAAAATCAAGTGAGATCACTTTTAATTGAAAGAACAAATAAAAAAAAGAGTAATAGTATTTAAAATCAAATGGAACCATTAAGGGTAAGATTGTAATTGCGTTTTTAAAAACTTACCAAATAAGGAAAGATGATATTTTCTTGGGATGGACCAAAAAGAAAATGACAACACATAATTTGAGACGGAGGAAGTATATAGTATATCAGATAAAATAGGAGAGAGGGAGTAACAAACTAAGGTTATTGTCACAAGTTTCACAATTCATGTATTTGTACCTGTGGTCCATATTATTAGTCTTTTAACTTATTTGTACACCTTTTAAAAAGATGCGGAATAATTTTAATAATAAGAACATTCTTTTTTCGTGTGAATCTAAAATAATGTTATCTCTCTTAAAATTTCACTTAATTAAACTCTATTAATTGGTACAATAAAGATGAATTTGAAAGAAAAAAGTATATATTTCTTTTCTTTTTTTCCTACAAAGTTAAATATTTTAAAGCAAATTCATTTTATCAAAACAATGAATATTTAGGATTAAAAAGAGTAGCAATAAGTAATAGTAGTACCTTCCGAAGTAGAAAACATCTCGAAAGCAAAAGGCGCCAATGACAACAGCAAAAACAATGCCTAAGGGCTTGAACATGGAAACAAAGAGAGGATCTGCCTTCTTGAGGCACCATGTTGTCATGCAACTCCTCAATGCCATACCAATTATACCCTGAATTCACAGAGAATGCAAATTAATTGTCTTAAACAAGTATAATTGACTTGGACCCGTTTGACCATAGACTTTTCAAGTAGTTTTTGAGAAAAAGTTTGGCAAATGGTGTTTGATCATACAATTTATTATTATTTGATAAATATTTTTAGCAAATAATTCAAATTTTCAAATATTAGAAAAACTAGTGTTTGGATCAAATTTTATTTTTTAAAATTTCTAAAGATAAAATATATTTTTTAAATACTATTGGTCAAATAAATGGTGAAACTTCACCCAAAACTTAATCCAAAAGTGACTTGCCAAAATATATTTGAAAATCTATGAGCTAACCTTTTGATCTAATGATACTCTCCTCCTCTTCCTATATATACACGTCCCTACATTCTACTTTCTCATTGGTTAATCTTTAGGGGTCGTTTGGTAGAGTGTATAAGAATAATGTAAAATATGATGTATTATTAATACTTATATTAGTAATACTTGCATTAGTTATACTTGTATTTATTTATGCAGTGTTTGTTTTGATGTATTAAAAATAACATGAATTGCATAATTTCTAAGAAAAAATAAAAATTTACACAATACGCACCATATATATGTTGGAAAGGGTGCGAAAATATTTTTTGAGGAATAATAGTGTCTTTAATCATGTTAATGCATGCATTGGATCCATTGCATTGCTAATACCATGGAGTTTGAGATGTTAGTAATACACACCTCAATACACAATAGAGTATATAACTAATGCAAGCATTAATTATACATAAGGCAAAAAATATATCAAACAAGGTATTAGTGATACTCATTAAACTAATACATGCATTAACTTTTCAATACACTCTACCAAACGACCCCTTAGGCTTTTTGTAGTTTGGTTGGAATGTCTCAAACGCCGGACACTTTCGCTTGAAGTTTGACTTGACAATTTCAGACTTCGAACAGAAGAGTCTAAAATTAGTCTTTGATTTGGAATTTCACTCATGATATCTTTAATGGATGAAGTTTAATTTGATTTTGACTTACATAGAATATATACATGACACCTTAAATTTATCTGATTTTTCCACTTAAACACTTAAACTTAATTTTGTATTTATTGAACACTTAATTTTGGTAAAAAGTGTGCCTATTAGACACAATCTACTGAAGTGACATATTTTTATGAGCTAATTTTTTTAAAAAAAATTTAGAGTCAGAACGAAAAGGGATGTGAGTTTGTTGTTAGTACCGAATAGAGAATAGCAATGAGACGAATGTCTAAGCATTTGAATTTCTCTCTACCACCAGGGATACCAATGCAGATATTATAGCCACAAAGAAGCAATACAAACACACAATCATCTCTTCTTCGTATATCTTAAGAATTGAAGCCTGAAAAATAATAAATAAATAAATAAACCATGGTTAATCACGCATGCCCAAAATCCATATTGAGTGTGTTTGGTACCATGGAGAATATTTTTTGAAAAATGACTTTCATGAAAACATGTCTTCGAAAGCAGAGGCGGATCTAAAATTTAAAGTTTGTGGGTTTCCTTATGTTAGATAAAAATAAAATCAAATAGTAACTACGGGGATTTAAACCCACAACCATATGGTCAATAAAACTTTTCCAAGTGTCTCTACTCCACTAGACCAACAATACAGTTTATTTATGGATTCTCAACTTATAATTCTTATATATTTACTAGATTTCTCTATATAAATACTATATCCTCACGAAAGTTATTGGATTCTCGGAAACTCCTGCCCGAGCCCCTAGATTGTTAGAGTCCCACATCGGTGGGTTAAAGGGTCATTGGTCTCCTTATATGATCTTGGGCAATCCTCCTCTCATGAGCTAGCTTTTGAGGTTGAGTTAGACCCAAAATTCATTTCTTGGTATCAAAGTCAGGCCCACCCAGTTCATTATTTTCGATGTTGGGCCCCCGTCTTATATTGTTCACGCTCTAGCCGATGTTGGGCCCCCGTATTATATTGTCCACGCTCCAAATGTCCAGCCCTGGGCGTGCGGGGGGTGTTGAAGTCCCACATCGGTGGGTGGTCTCCTTATATGGTCTTGGGCAATCCTCCCCTCATGAGCTAGCTTTTGAGGTTGAGTTAAATCCAAGATTCAATTCTTTATCATAGATCCCTAGATCCGCCCCTGTTCGAAAGTCATTTTCTGATGTTTTGTTGATAGAAAATATTTTTAAGGGAAAAACATTTCCAAAAGGGATTATTTTTCTTTTTACTTCTCTCCCTTTTGGGTTTTCGCATAATTTTTTTTCTTTTAGATAAAAATCTCAATTCTTAACTTCATACGACTATACCCTAATCAATACTTAGACATTATTATCAGTCTTTAATGCCTAATTTTCTTTATCAAAACACTTATCCGATTTGCTAATATTATTGTCGATTTTTAATGAATATCTTTTCATTCTCCGACCAAATCATATTAAAACTAAGTAAACCTTTTGAAAATAGTTAATTTTGTCGTACCAAACACATTTACTCCATTTATTTCAAATTGTTTGACATATTTTTCTTTTTAGTTCATTTCAAAAAGATTTGACCCTTTTAAAAAAAAAAAAAAAAAAATTCACGTGACGTATTTAAGGCCACCAGATTAAAAAATATTTTAGTACATTTCACATATCTTTAATTTAATACCACAAAATTCAAAAATTTGTTTATTTTCTTAAACTCCGTATCAAATCAGAATAGTGAAACAAATTAGAACAAGATAGTAATTAATTATCAAGACACTAAATGGAGTTTCACATCGATATGGATCAAATCGAGCCTGAATAATGCACCATAGTGAAGTAAACAGAGACTCACAAGCAAGTATAACTCCTCCAAGAATCCAATTTTGTTGAGATGAGAATACAGAAGTTAAGTGTTGGTTAATGATTGGAGGGCCCTTATAAAATGTCAAAATAAATGCTCCCGCAATTGAAACCTAAGTTGCTTGGACTCTTCAAAAATGTCTACGGGTGCGTGTCGGATCCTTTAAAAAGAGTATATTTCTAAAGGATCCGACACGGGTGCGACAACATTTTTGGAGAGTCCAAGCAACTTAGATTGAAACAATAGTACCAAAGGCTTTGGCATAGCTACTCCAACTTCTCCAATTTATCACTTCCATCCTATTAAGTGGCAATCAACTTACAATGTGATGTCAATTGAAGTAACTTAAACAATGTAGTATTATATTAATTTACAATAAGCCCTTAAAATCCTTTTATCAATTATCAATATGAGTATTCTATACCGATAAAATAGTAATTGTACATTATTGGTTAGAGAATTAAAATCAATTTACCAATTAATCATGAAATGTAATGGTCTTACATATAATTTTTGAATGTACACATAAGTAATTCGCGAGATCATGCACCTCTATTTCCTACTTACCTCTCTTTCCTACTTAAACGGAAAAGGATGCAATTGGTTGGTCCAACCTATTTTTGAAATAAACAACTCACAAACACTCCCTTTATTGAATTTATTGCTAAAATGTCGATATTAAATCAGGAACTCTCAGAAGATGGCCAATGAACCCAGAAACAAAAAAATTATGTTTTTCATATGATCTCCTCTTATAGCTACGTAGATTTAAAAATCTAACTCTTATTGTATGTATGTACACACACACACTAGTGTAACTGCACGTGCCTCGCATGTATAACGTTTGATTATTTAAAATTAAATAATTTTATCTATTGCGGAGATTTTGAATGAAGTGTAAAAAATTCAAGTCACTTAAAGATCCTTCACACTTTTTTTTTATTATATATAAGAGAGAATACCAATTTTTGGTAGTCCTCACAAGGCTATTATAGTAACTTTAATTAATTTTTAATCCTTTAAAATTGTGACACATTGGATGATAAAGATGAAGCAATTTTATCTTTTTTCTTGCCATATGAACATTTACACTTGGTGCATATGTCATGAAATGAGAAACTATTATTTAGTTTTTTCTTGTAATTTTTATTGTTTAACTATTTTCTATTTATTTATTTTTGCAAAAAAACAATTAGGAGTAGAGGAAGGAGAATTAAAGAGGAGATTACAAATTAAATATTTACCAATTAAGTGAAAATTCAAACTCTCAATCAAATGAACTATTCAAATTCCTCTGTTGTTTAACTAATCGGTAAATCACTCTTAGAGCTTTCGTTATAATGTTTGTTTCTCATAGTTGCATATTATTTGATCAAGTCAATTATAAAATATAAACGTCAAATATTTAATAATTAATTTTTTACTTTTACTTCATGTTTTATGAATCATCTTTCAATGATCTTATTTATACAAGATTTTGATAATAGTTATCCAACAACAAGACCCAAAAGCTTTAATTTTAACTTTTTAATTATTTTTTAATCAAAATTAATTATTTAATTACTTTAAAATATTAAAATAGTCTTAACAAAATTAATATTTTATATGAGCTTTTATTTAACGTGGTTAGAAATTGTATGCTCATAAATTCATAAATATGCTAATATTTTTCAATTTTTATGATCTTTGCGAATTATAATTATTTTATATTATTTTAAATTATATTATTATATAAAATATCAATTCACTTGAGTTTGGACCCGGGCTTAGCACGGGCCATATAAAACTAGTTTATGTAATAATGTAAATATAAACATATATTTTAGTGTAAGCACATATGTATTTTACCACCACAAGTTTCAAGGGGTTGATGGATCATCACTTTTGCGTTTGTCATGCAATACCTTTGTAGACACGTGATTTTTGACCCTCCCAAGTTTTAACCTATTTTTGACATTAACTATTTATTTATGTCAAAATATTATCTTTAGTTCATAGTTTATTTTTTTTTAGTAGATTTCATTTTAAAAGTTGTGAAAAAATATTCAAAAAATAAAGTTACATTTTAAGATATTTTTATTTTTTCTAAAATAATATGAAAACTTTTCAAATTTTTTTATTTTTTTTTAATTTAAATTTTTATAAATAAACTAGTAATTTTATTTTCTCTTAATTATATTTTATTTTAGGTTAGTTATACTTTTTATATTTTTATTAAGTATAAAAATTAATTAGTTAATAGTCTTTTATTATGATTATTTATTTTATATATAATTTATTAAATTTATTTTTATTAAAAAAAAAGTGAAATCTTATCCATAGAACCACCCCAACTTCCCCACATGCACACTCCCCTTTTTTCTCTCAACTCTTCCCCACGTATTCTCAACTTCCTACACTTGTAACATGCACTCACAACACTATAAAAAAACTGAAGACAATACACACAGAGGGGGACGGAGATAAAAACCAAAAGAAAAAGGAGATTGAGAGACAACAACGAAAAAAAAAGAGGACACAAGGACGGAAAAAAAAACAAGAAGAAGTAAGAGAAAAAAGAAGAAAATAATTCCAACACTTCTCTTTCATGCACACATGCACACAAACTGGAATTTTTTTTTTGAGAGAATCTAAGAAACAAGACTTGAGAGAAAATCAGGAAAAACAAAAAGAAAAACTGCATAGAAAGAAAGCCCATTTAGAGAGGAAAAGGAAAGAAAAAGAAAGAAAAAGGGTGACAAGTTGAGTCCGGGTTTCTGTTTGAGTTACCGGTGACGACGTTCTCGCTTCGATACTTGGTTTAATTTGTAATACAGGTTTTTATCCCATCTTGTACTATATTTCATAAGTTTATTGTGAATCAAAGCATAAATAAAATTGTTTAAATGACATTATGCATTATTTAGTATGTGTGGTTGATTAATTATGTAGGTTTTATGATTGCCATGAGTTGTACGAGTAAGTTATGGAGTAGTTATACAGTTGTATGTAGATTTGGAGTTGCCAACTAATTTTATAAAGTCTAGGATTGTTACATGATGCGGAATTATATGCATGTTAAACTTACTAAAAGATAGCGTTCAATGGGTATATTTTTTATGTGTACCATATAATTGTGTGTTGGAATAAGGAGAGTTTGTTTATTTGGTAATATATGGGATCCGACTCTACGCGGATCTTATTAGTGTATTCAATTGATAGTAATTGCTAGTTTTGTTTCTTCGCTCTTATTAAGTTCTAAGAATGTGAGATTTGAATACACTATGTTTCATGATACTCCCTAGTCACAGATTGTCTGCTTTATTTTTCTTTTATTTCAAAATTTGAGACAAGATTAGACAATTCGGTTTAAAATCAAAAGATGAGTAATGGGAGTTATCTTTCTTTTCCTAAAAAAGAAAAAAATTATTACTTTGAAATACATCACCCCTTCTGGTTTCACTTGTTTGGCATGTAAAGCAATGATTTACCTCAATAGTTTAGGCACTAGTTTAGTCTATGTTTTTCTCTTATTCTGCCAAACGTAAATGTATATATATATATATCAAGCCATGCACATTGTCTTTTTTTTTTTTTGGCTTAAAATGGATCTGATAAATTCGCTAATCAACTGTATTAAACTAGTAAACTACCAGTTTGTGTTTTAATTATCTTGAGTTAGTTTATTTATTTATTTTGTATTTGCCTTCATTTATCTCGCTGCTACTTGTCCAAGTTGGCATTGACTAATTGATTATTCCTTATTCATGTTGCTAATAGATAGTTTGTACTTAGGTTCTAACACATTTGTATTGTTATTGTTATTTGTTGTTTTAGCAATTTACAAGTGATTCGTAAATACTGAAATGTGTACTATTTTACTTTGGGTTTCGTAATAATTAAGTCGGATTTAACATTGGATTTTTACCTATTCAAGGCATAATAAAATTAACTAAGGTGAGAATGAGCGAGAAGAGTTGCGAAATAATTCAAAACTCGTTGCAAAATAAAGAGTAAAAAATGTAAAAATAGATAAGGTAAAATTATCTCAAGTTTACAAGAGACAAAACAAATTCCTTTAATGCTAGAAAAGTTTTAGGTATTTTTAAAATATTTGTCTCGATTAAGAATGCGGCGTACGCATCTTTCTGAGATATTTTAAAATTTAACGCTGCAATAATGCATCTCGATAAATATTTTTCTAAAATTAACTTTCATCGATTTAATATAAGATAATAGATAAGTTTTAATATTAAAAATGAGCGAACTTAGGCCTTAGCATAATTTAATAAAATAGTTTAAGTCAAGATAAGTTAATAAAAACGACCGTGCTAGAACCACGGGACTCGAGGGGTGCCTCACACCTTCCCCTCGGTCAACAGAATTCCTTATCCGATCTTCTGTTTTTGCAGACCAACAAAGAGTCATTTTCTTTTGATTAGGGATTCAAAAAGGTGACTTGGAACACCATAACTCAATTCCAAGTGGCGACTCTGTAAATCAATTAATCCCTATTCAATACCGTCACTTCAATTTGAAAAACCCTTCGAATCCGATCCCTTCGGGCAGAAAAGGGGTGTTACATCTCTGGCGACTCCACTGGGGATCTTAACTAGAATTCGAGCTTTGAATATTGGCTTTTACTTGCTTTAATTTTTTTTATATTGTGTTTGTTGGTCTTATGTGCTAATTGTCGCTCATTTACCGATTTGATATTATTTAAACTGTATTTATAAATTGTCATTCTCTCGCGTACCCTTCTGAGTCTCTGAAATAGGATAGAGGGAATGCAGCATATGCATCCCACCTTCTTTTTTAGATAACCCGAGTGTCAAGGCACTTGGTGAAGGATATAGTCACATATGTTAGGCGGGGTTCGGATCAGCAACGAAGGTGGTGTTGCCCTGCTACCGACCAAGTTGTCCCTCCCCGGCTCGAGTGTCCGCTCGGGTAAGCCATTCTAAACACCTATCCCTATTAGGCTTAAACTTAGAAGAACTGAAAACTCAGAATTTGGTTATCCCTATTAGGTTCCGCTTTATTTGTATAATATGTATTTGACTTAGCGGGACTCGGCACAGGAGTCGGGTCTGTCTAGGACAGGTGACCTACTTTATAAAGACCAACATGTGCATTTTACGTGCTCTTTGACATTTATTTGGAGGGTTATTTGATTATTGACCGGATTTTAGGCAATTTGGCAAAATGCAAGAGAATATTGTCCTCAAATTTAATAAATCATTTTTTCAAGGAAATTAAAAAAATATATATATACGCATTCTCTTTTTAGAGTCTTCATGAACTACGAGGGTCTGATTCTCACTCTTTAGTGGGATACGTAGAAAGTCCTTCCCAGGATACGACCCTATCTTTTGAAAATTATTCATAGATTATTGGAAAATATTTCTAAAAATAAGATTACTTTCATAATTATTTTTCTAATCCTCAAGTCCAATTTTTATATATCTTAATAGCCCTGAATCTTTAGGGATCATGAGGCTTAGTTTTTACAAAATAATATATATACATATATATCTTAACAACCTTGAACCTTTAGGGGTCTTGAGGCTGGGTTTCATACGACATATATTTCAAGAACTACGCACACCTGATTCTCATCTTAATGAGATACGTAGGCAGTCCTTCACGAATTCGATGGTCTTAAAAAAAAATTGAACTCTGACACATTAGTTTTCTCTAAAAAATTAAAATAATATTTAGTGGTTGGCTTGTGGCTAAATTGGCATCTCACCAATACTACACCAGGTTCAAAGAACAGGCAAGATGACACACAAATATGGTATAGGGTCTGATATGAGGTGGTGTAGACTGTTATAAATGAGGAGTAAGAAGAAATGGCCTGAAAAGTGAGAAATTTGGAGTAAAATATGAAAAACATGCAAATATTGAGAGAGAGAAAGAGAATTCTCACAAGGATTTTTACATGTTTCAATGTTCACTTGCCTATAACCTCCAAAACACCAAAGTTGGACATGTACAAGGGTCATGGTCATCCTTTGACTCATCTAAAAAGATTTTGAAATCAATTATGAGGAGTAAGGAAAAAGAGAAACTGCTGACGATTTATTTTGGAGAAACTTTAATGAAGATAACTTCAGAATAGTTGGAAAAAAATAGATGATGTCGCAATGAGGGTGGAGACTCCATTAAGGCCAACGTGCAAATCAGTGGCTAAAATATTAAGTTCGGCAATTTAGAAGTCAATCTTCACTCCTCACGATGAAGGATTTTTGGTAGTCTATTTTATTTTTATTTTTTCTATCTGAATTATTTTAGGGTTGTAGTTCGAAATTTATCTTGTCTTATTTCTTATTGTCTTTGTCCAAACCCTTTTGTCTTTCTGTCAACAAAATGTGCATCCCTTTATTTCTATTCTCATTTTTTAAATATTATTTATTTGTCTTTCTTTTTCTTCAAACAATTCTTTTATGGTGATTCTAATAATACGATATGCATGATGAATTTTCACCAGATCTTAAAACCTAATCTAATCCTTAAACACTTGACCAGGATGATAGAGTTGAAAGGAAAAATCATGTAAGGAAATAAGTAAAATGTTGAGTTGATTGAGTTAAAGCCTCACTTGAATGGATTGAAACAATCACTTTGTGAATAAAAAATGACTAGGTCATCAATAAGAAGGTCAATCTCAAACAATTTAAATGAGAGCGATCAGAAGATATATAGTCTCCATTGTCAGGAGAAGCAAAAGGAAGTTAGCTTAAAAAAGCATGAGACCTCTAATAGGAGGAATGTGAATATAATTGGACCTTTCTCTTTGACAAGTGCATGAGAAGTAGTGACATACGTATTCAGTCAAGGTCAGTATTGAAAAAGTATACATGATCTTTATGTTCACTCACAGATTGTATGTTAAGTGTTTGCATTTTTAAGGATTGATATGACGAAGGAATTTCATTCTACTATCCAAATATTGTGTCATCCTTTGTTATCCCTTTTGAGCTTTAGTGTTATTTTCTTTCGTACCCCTCTTTTGGAATCAAAATAGAATTTGAAAAAGTCAAAAAAAAAGTATCAAGAAAAATGGAATTAAAAAAAAGGAGTTGAAAAAAAAAGAGAAAAAATCAATCAAAAATCTAAATTCAAGCAAAAGAAATGTTCTGAACTACGTTTGACCTGATTCTTGCTATGACAAGATACGTAGGCAGCCCTACTCTGGGTTCAGTCTAACCAATAAAAAATTCAAGTTACCCAGAATAAAATAAAACTGGGGCAAAAGTTTATTTTCTTAAAAGAGTTGATTCCAAAAGTTGTATATTTTACCCAATGTTGTGTAAATTTTGAGCCCCATGCCGACCTTTCTTTCTATCCCATTCCAAAAGCCAAGTTACAACCAAAGAAAGACCTTCAGATGAGAATGTCAAGGCTAAACATGTTATGTGTGCATGATATTTCATATTTTGAGTGTTATTTTCTAAAAAAAATAAAAATGCGAGAGTCTTATTGATGAAAACCCTTTTGGGCATCATAAGGCGACCGTTAGTTGTGAGATCAATAAAAATGAGAATCTTATTGGTAAAAGTCTTCATGGGCATCATAAGATGATAATGAGTTGAAAAAGAAAAGAAAATGGGAGCGGCTTATTGGCGAAAACCCATCGAGGTATCACTAGCCTAAGGAGGATTATAATCCAAAGGGAACAAGTTCAAGAATGATTCCCTTTCAAATTCAATGAGTAGGCAAAAAGTGATAGTGATTAGTTTGGATAGATCAGGTTGTTTAATTCCAAATGCATGTCATAATCACTAGAATCAGCTGCCACACCCAGATAAAATTTTCTTTTTGACATTTTTTTAAAGAAGAGATGTCTATTTTTATTTTTATTTTTATTTTTATTTTTATTTTTATTTTTATTTTTGATTTTTGATTTTTGTGTCTTTGTGGTAAAAAAAAATCACTATCGTCATCTTTCATGTATTTTTGAGTCAAAATTTTTTCAAGATAAGTGAGGAAAGACTTCAAAACTTGTTACCAACTCCTTTAGTTGTGCAAAGCAAGACAAAAGACCAACACACAAAGATAACCTGTTTAAAAAATAAAGTAAAGTACTCGAGAATGCTTGTCATCTGACAGTTCTTGGACTCATAAAAGTATAAAAGGTGTATTTGAAGATGAATCCCGAGGCATCATGCAAGAGAAATATGATTTGAGTCAAAATATTTTAGTAGTCAGAATTTGGGGTCGTTACTACAACAAGTCAACAATACCTATCAATTATTTGCAATGGACCTGGACATGACAAGTGCAAGAGATCGTCTCAATAGCCAAATGCCACAAATCAACCACCGTATTTTTAAATTAAATTAAAAAGTTTTTCTTATATGAAACAAAAATATGTGTTATCTTCATATCAAAGGTTTTAAAGCTTAACTATTAAAAGCTGCAATGTCTCAGTTCTGCAAATGCAAGAGGCAGTACTATTACACAGATTTGGTAATCAATAATGGTAAAAAATCATCATTTTAACCCCCTAGGAGACGCACTTCCTAGTCCGGATAATTCAAGATTCATTTGTTAGGTGATGCACTTCCTAACTTGAACCATTACTCCTAGAAGACACACATTCTTGTTGAGTCATTTCATTTGACCCCTTGGAGACGCACTTCCTAGTCTGAATAAGTCAGTTTTTCATTTGTTAGGTGAAGCACTTCCTAACTTGAACATTCACTCCTAGAAGACGTACTTTCTAGTTGAGTCATTTCATTTGACCCCTAGGAGACACACTTCCTAGTCTGAATAAGTCAGTTTTCTATTTGTTAGGTAACACACTTCCTAACTTGAACCTTCACTCCTAAAAGATGCACTTTCTAATCGAGTCATTTCATTTAACTTCTAGGAGACGCACTTCCTAGTCTGAATAAGTCAGTTTTTTATTTGTTAGGTGAAACATTTCCTAACTTGAACATTAAATCCTAGAAGACGCACTTTCTAGTCGAGTCATTTCATTTGACCCCTAGGAGACGCACTTCCTAGTATGAATAAGTCAGTTTTTTATTTGTTAGGTAACACACTTCCTAACTTGAACCTTCACTCCTAGAAGATGCACTTTCTAATCGATTCATTTCATTTAACCTCTAGGAGACACACTTCCTAGTCTGAATAAGTCAGTTTTCATTTTGTTAGGTAACGCACTTCCTAACTTGAATCTTGATTCCTATAAGACGTACCTTTTAGTCGAATCATCCTCCTTGATTCCTATAAGACGTACCTTTTAGTCGAGTCATTTACTAAGAATAAACTGGGGCAAAAATTTTGTTCATGTTCATTGAATTTTACTTTCTGCTCAGGACCCTCTTGAAGAATGGGAATTTATTTTATGCTCAGGACCCTCTTGAAGAATGGGACAGGACCCTTCTGAAGAATGGGACAGGACCCTCTTGAAGAATGGAAATTTATTTTATGGACAGGACCCTCCTGAAGAATGGGATAGGACCCTCCTAAAGAATGAGAATTTATTTTATGCTCAGGACCCTTCTGAAGAATGGGACAGGACCCTCCTGAAGAATGAGAATTTATTTTATGCTCAGGACCCTCCTGAAGAATGGGACAGGACCCTCCTGAAGAATGGGAATTTGTTTTATGCTCAGGACCCTCCTGAAGAATGGGAATTTATTTTATGCTCAGGACCCTCCTGAAGAATGGAAATTTATTTTATGCTCAGGACCCTCCTGAAGAATGGGACAGGACCCTCCTGAAGAATGGATATTTATTTTATGCTCAGGACCCTCCTGAAGAATGGGACATGAACCTTGTCACACCCCTTTTTCGACTCCAAAAAAATATATGTATTTTAAGGTTTGAAAGGTT
Source organism: Capsicum pubescens (assembly GCA_030864215.1). Classification (NCBI taxonomy): domain Eukaryota; kingdom Viridiplantae; phylum Streptophyta; class Magnoliopsida; order Solanales; family Solanaceae; genus Capsicum; species Capsicum pubescens. Next base: position 336,642,722 of record CM061548.1, read on the forward strand.
TTTTTTATTAAAGTGACAAAATGAAGATTGGTTCCGAAAAAAGATTGTTTTTACATTCAAAATCTGAGTCGCCACTTGGCATAATCTAGTGTGCCAAGTCACCATTGGAAAATTATTTTCGAAACCATTTGACTCTTTAAATCGGTTTACGAACAGAGATTCCGGCTAAGGAATTCTGTTGACCGAGGAGAAGGTGTTAGGCACCCCTCGATCCAGTGGTTCGACCACGGTCGCTTGGTGGAGCGTATCGGTTAATTTGACATTACAAATGTACAAACCACATAAACACACAAAACAAGCAAACAAATAAATCACACAAAATTCAAAACAAACAAAAATAATGTTCAGTCCAAATTATACAATCCAAAATAAAAAAGGTGCTGAAATATAAAACCTATTCTATTCTAAACTAATCCTAAACTAAACTCCACCCGACGTTCCGGGCCTTGATCACGAGCCTCCTTTGCGTACATGCTACTTCAGGGCATTCCCCGGATAAATCAATACAAATCCTTCGGGGCATTCCCCGGCCAAATGAGTACAATTTAAACTTTTCGTGCAATAAAGTAGAAAGTACCATTCACGCACATATTCAAACACTCCAATAAATCGTTATTCCTAAATTTGCCTAACCGGCCTACGTTTGCCTACCAAGTTCAACATATCACAATTCTATCATGTTTAACATTATCAGTACATCAAAATTAATCAATATTCATTTTCCTCCATTTTTAATCCCCACCTTAATTCTTTTTTAACCACGTGATTAACCCATTTCAATACACAATCGACCAATCGAGAATAACAAAAATTCACCAATCATGCTTAGCACATCACACACCCAAATGTCACCAACAGTTCACATCAACAAATAAACCACGGTATCGAATCACACGCAATCACAATAACATAAGAATTAAATAAAAGAGAAGAAAGAATTGGACCTTAAATTTGAAGCTTTCAAACTCAATGTTATTCGAATAAAGAGAGTCCGTACCCAGAAATCTCGAGCCGAACCTTAACACCAACAATCCAACTCGACAAATAATGACCCGGTCACCGTCACTTTTCACGCCGTCACTGTTCACCAGTATTGTTCACCGGTCACTGTTCACCGGTTACTTTTTTTTTTTTTCGTTGTTGTTCTTGTTCTTGTGAGGAAGATTATTTGGTGATTCTTGTTATTGTGGAGAAGATGATGATCAAAGAATAAGCCCCCTTTTTTCTTCTTAGAATTTTTCTTTTATAATGGTCATGGATTTGTTATGATGTGGGAATTTTTGTTGGTCCCCCATATATTCTTTCTTTGTGGACAAGAAAAAAGGGGGGGGGGGGGATCATATGAGTAGTTAGGGTAGGTGGAAGCTTTTGATTGGATAGGTTGTTAGGATAAGATAAATTAGTTAGAGGTATTTTTTTGTTTATTTTTGTATTTTGGTGGGATATAATTACATGGGGTTGGACACATGGTAAGGTGAACTAAAAATGAATAAAATTAGACTTCGGGAGAGACAAAATTAGGTGTCTACATCATGCCCCCTTTGAATGTAAACACGAAGTATTTTCAGACAAAGAAGTAGACAGCGAGACCAAATTTTGACCCGACCACTATTCAAAGAAAGAAACAGAAGGAAGAAGGACAACCGGGTCTTGACTTAGGACATCCTTCCTACCCAAGTTATGAAAGAATCAAGTCACGGATATTTCAAAGGATTGGAAGAGAAGTGGGCTATACCGAGTTGGAGAGTCGAGTGAGACTCCGTCGAGGTTCCGGTCCGCGGCTCTGTCATTACATCAAAAATGAAAATTACAAGTTAAAATATAAACGAAATTACAAAATCCTATCTAACAACTTCTGCTGGCTCTTGACTCGACTTTTATCACCCTATTCTTCAGGCGGGCTCCTGACTTGCAATTTCTTCCAACTTGTTGCTTGACTTTCCATTGCTTCGCTTTGTTGCTTGACTTTTCGTTTCTTCACCCTATTCTCCAGGCGGGCTCCTGACTTGCTATTTCATCACCCTATTCTTCAGGCGGGCTCCTGACTTGCTATTTCATCACCCTGTTCTTCAGGCGGGCTCCTGAAACCCAAGATTAAAACTAGAACAAAAATTATCCCAAACAAAAATTATAGTAAAATAGTATTTCACTTTTGAAAGCGTTGTCCCATTTTCCAGAAGGGTCCTGAGCAGAAAGTAAAATCCCATTTTTATGGAGGGTCCTGCGCATAAAGTAAAATCCCATTTTTCAGGAGGGTCCTGAACATAAAGTAAAATTCCATTTTTCAGGAGGGTCCTGAATAGAAATTAACATCCCATTTTTCAGGAGGGTCTTGAACATAAAGTAAAATCCCATTTTTCAGGAGGGTCCTGAACAGAAAGTAAAGTCCCATTTTTCTGGAGGGTCCTGAACATAAAGTAAAGTCCCATTCTTCAGGAGGATCCTGAACAGAAACTAACATCCCATTTTTCAGGAGGGTGCTGAACATAAAGTAAAATCTCATTTTTCTGGAGGGTCCTGAATAGAAAGTAAAGTCCCATTTTTCAGGAAGATCCTGAACATAAAGTAAAGTCCCATTTTTCAAGAGGGTCCTGAACATAAAGTAAAATCTCGTTTTTCAGGAGGGTCCTGAACATAAAGTAAAATCTCGTTTTTCAGGAGGGTCCTGAACAGAAAGTAAAATCCCATTTTTCAGGAGGGTCCTAAATTGAAAGTAAATTCTCATTTTCAAGGAGGGTCCTGAACATGAAGTAAAATCCCATTTTTCAGGAGGGTCCTGAACATAAAGTAAATTCCCATATTTCAGGAGGGTCCTGAAATGAAATAAAATCCCATTTTTCAGGAGGGTCCAGAACATAAAGTAAATTCAAATTTTTCAGGAGGGTCCTGAATTAAAAGTAAATTCCCATTTTCCAGGAGGGTCCTGAACTGGAAGTAAAATCCCATTTTTCAGGAGGGTCCAGAATTGAAAGTAAATTCCCATTTTCCAGAAGGGTCCTGAAAATGAAGTAAAATCTCATTATTCAGGAGGGTCCTGGACTGAAAGTAAAATCCCATTTTTCAGGAGGGTCCTGAACAGAAAGTAAAATCCCATTTTTCAGGAGAGTCCTGAACATAAAGTAAAATCCCATTTTTCAGGAGGGTCCTGAACTGAAAGTAAAATCCCATTTTTCAGGAGGGTCCTGAACAGAAAGTAAAATCCCATTTTTCAGGAGGGTCCTGAACATAAAGTAAAATCCCATTTTTCAGGAGGGTCCTGAACAGAAAGTAAAATCCCATTTTTCAGGAGGGTCCTGAACATAAAGTAAAATCCCATTTTTCAGGAGGGTCCTGAACTGAAAGTAAATTCCCATTTTCCAGGAGGGTCCTGAACATGAAGTAAAATCCCATTTTTCAGGAGGGTCCGGGACTGAAAGTAAAATCCCATTTTTCAGGAGGGTCCTGAACAGAAAGTAAAATCCCATTTTTAAGGAGGGTCCTGAACATAAAGTAAAATCCCATTTTTCAGGAGGGTCCTGAACTGAAAGTAAATTCCCATTTTCCAGGAGGGTCCTGAACATGAAGTAAAATCCCATTTTTCAGGAAGGTCCTGGACTGAAAGTAAAATCCCATTTTTCAGGAGGGTCCTGGATTGAAAGTAAATTCCCATTTTCCAGGAGGGTCCTGAACATAAAGTAAATTCCCATTTTCCAGGAGGGTCCTGAACTGAAAGTAAAATCCCATTTTCAGGAGGGTCCTAAATTGAAAGTAAATCTCCTAAACATGAAGTAAAATCCCATTTTTCAGGAGGGTCCTGAACATGAAGTAAAATCCCATTTTTCAGGAGGGTCCTGAACATAAAGTAAATTCCCATTTTTCAGGAGGGTCCTGAATTGAAAGTAAATTCCCATTTTCCAAGAGGGTCCTGAACTGAAAGTAAAATCCTATTTTTCAGGAGGGTCCTGAATTGAAAGTAAAATCCCATTTTTCAGGAGGATCCTGAATTGAAAGTAAATTCCCATTTTCCAGGAGGGTCCTGAACATGAAGTAAATTCCCATTTTTCAGGAGGGTCCTGAACATAAAGTAAAATCCCATTTTTCAGGAGGGTCTTGAACATAAAGTAAATTTCCATTTTCCAGGAGGGTCCTGAACTGAAAGTAAAATCCCATTTTTCAGGAGGGTCCTGAATTGAAAGTAAATTCCCATTTACCAGGAGGGTCCTTAATTGAAAGTAAATTCCCATTTTCCAGGAGGGTCCTGAACATGAAGTAAAATCCCATTTTTCAGGAGGGTCCTGAACATAGAGTAAATTCCCATTTTTCAGGAGGGTCCTGAATTGAAAGTAAATTCCCATTTTCTAGGAGGGTCCTGAACATGAAGTAAAATCTTATTTTTCAGTAGGGTCCTGAACATGAAGTAAAATCTAATTTTTCAGGAGGGTCCTGAACAGAAAGTAAAATCCCATTTTTCAGGAGGGTCCTGAACTGAAAGTAAATTCCCATTTTTCAGGAGGGTCCTGAATTGAAAGTAAATTCCCATTTTCCAGGAGGGTCCTGAAGTGAAAGTAAATTCCCATTTTCCAGGAGGGTCCTGAACATGAAGTAAAATCCCATTTTTCAGGAGGGTCCTGAACATAAATTAAATTCCTATTTTTCAGGAGGGTCCTAAATTGAAAGTAAATTCCCATTTTCTAGGATGGTCCTGAACTGAAAGTAAAATCCTATTTTTCAGGAGGGTCCTGAATTGAAAGTAAAATCCCATTTTTCAGGAGGGTCTTGAATTGAAAGTAAATTCCCATTTTCCAGGAGGGTCCTGAACATGAAGTAAAATCCCATTTTTCGGGAGGGTCCTGTACATAAAGTAAATTCCCATTTTTCAGGAGGGCCCTGAACATAAAATAAAATCCCATTTTTCAGGAGGGTCTTGAACATAAAATAAATTCCCATTTTCCAGGAGGGTCCTGCACTGAAAGTAAAATCCCATTTTTCAGGAGGGTCCTGAATTGAAAGTAAATTCCCATTTTCCAGGAGGGTCCTGAACATAAAGTAAATTCCCATTTTTCAGGAGGGTCCTGAACATAAAGTAAAATCCCATTTTTTAGGAGGGTCCTGAACATAAAGTAAATTCTCATTTTTCAGGAGGGTCCTAAATTGAAAGTAAATTCCCATTTTCCAGGAGGGTCCTGAATTGAAAGTAAAATCCCATTTTTCAGAAGGGTCCTGAATTGAAAGTAAAATCCCATTTTTCAGGAGGGTCCTGAATTTAAAGTAAATTCCATTTTCCAGGAGGGTCCTTAACATGAAGTAAAATCCCATTTTTCAGGAGGGTCCTGAATATAAAGTAAATTCCCATTTTTCAAGAGGGTCCTGAACATAAAGTAAAATCTCATTTTTCAGGAGGGTCCTGGACTGAAAGTAAAATCCTATTTTTCAGGAGGGTCCTGAACAGAAAGTAAAATCCCATTTTTCTGGAGGGTCCTGAACATGAAGTAAAATCCCATTTTTCAGGAGGGTCCTGAACCGAAAATAAAATTCCATTTTTCAGGAGGGTCCTGAACAGAAAGTAAAATCCCATTTTCAGGAGGGTCCTGAACAGAAAGTAAATTCCCATTTTCTAGGAGGGTCCTGAACATAAAGTAAAATCCCATTTTTCAAGAGGGTCCTGAATTGAAAGTAAATTCCCATTTTCCAGGAGGGTCCTGAATTGAAAGTAAATTCCCATTTTCCAGGAGGGTCCTGAACATGAAGTAAAATCCTATTTTTCAGGAGGGTCCTGAACATGAAGTAAAATCCCATTTTTCAGGAGGGTCCTGAACATAAATTAAGTGGAAATTTTTCAGGAGGGTCCTGAATTGAAAGTAAATTCCCATTTTCCGGGAGGGTCCTGAACTGAAAGTAAAATCCCATTTTTCAGGAGGGTCCTGAATTGAAAGTAAATTCTCATTTTCCAGGAGGGTCCTAAACATGATGTAAAATCCCATTTTTCAGGAGGGTCCTGAACATAAAGTAAATTCCCATTTTTCAGGAGGGTCCTGAACATAAAGTAAAATCCCATTTTTCAGGAGGGTCCTGAACATAAAGTAAATTCCCATTTTTCAGGAGTGTCCTGAATTGAAAGTAAATTCCATTTTCCAGGAGGGTCCTGAACTGAAAGTAAAATCCCATTTTTCAGGAGGGTCCTGAATTGGAAGTAAAATCCCATTTTTCAGGAGGGTTCTGAATTGAAAGTAAATTCCCATTTTCCAGGAGGGTCCTGAACATGAAGTAAAATCTCATTCTTCAGGAGGGTCCTGAACATGAAGTAAAATCTCATTCTTCAGGAGGGTCCTGAACATAAATTAAATTCCCATTTTTCAGGAGGGTCCTGAATTGAAAGTAAATTTCCATTTTCCAGGAGGGTCCTGAACTGAAAGTAAAATCACATTTTTCAGGAGGGTCCTGAACATGAAGTAAAATCCCATTTTTCAGGAGGGTCCTGAACATAAAGTAAAGTTCCATTTTTCAGGAGGGTCCTGAACAGAAAGTAATGTCCCATTTTTCAGGAGGGCCCTGAGCATAAAATAAAATCCCATTTTTCAGGAGGGTCCTGAACAGAAAGTAAAATCCCATTTTTTAGGAGGGTCCTGAACAGAAAGTAAATTTCCACGGATGTGCATTTCCAATGGTAGCTGAATTAAGTGAAATGAATTTGCCCTGTTTTATCAAAGAAAATTTGTCAGTTAAAAACTTAGTGATGGCTTGCGGCATTTGTCTGTCCCGACACCTGCTCCAGTGTTCATTCCCTTCATTTTGTTTCAGATTGTTAGCACTCGCCCCTGCTTTGTCGTTTCATTGACCCAAACTCGGATTATTAAGAGTGACTTTGAAATAAACACAGCATCTCTGCTTTGCCATGCTTCATGAATAAACCCTTTAAACCTTGGTATTTTCATGAGTTCCCAGACTTGTCTATTGGCAAAACTTTCTGCACACCCCTCTTTTTTGGCTCACAATCATGTCTCTTTCATGCGCTGGCCTTTTTGTTTTGCTTTGTGCAATTGAAGATGTTGGTAGCCAGTTTTGAAATCTTTTCTCGCTTGTTTTGACATGAACTTGACTAAAAAACAAGAGAAAAATGACAACAACTTTTGTTTTATTTGGATAACTGACTCAAGAAAATAAAAATAAAGATAAAGAGAAGAAAGAAAAGACAATGAATGTCCCCATTTGAAACAAGGAAATGAAAATTTTATCTTAAATGACAATCAATTCTAATGATTATGTCATGCATTTTGGATTAAGCCGCCTGATCTTTCCATCCAAACTCTCACAAATTGTTGTTGAGTTAATGACCCGTAAGTGAGTTGCTTTCTTTGGCCAATTGCATTTAAGACCTCCTTCGGCTAGTGGCGCCTTGAAGGGTTTTTGCCAACAAGCCTCTCATTTTTTAGATCACCATTTCCTTATGGTGTCCGCGAGGGTTTTTCACCAATGAAACTCTCTTATTTTCATTTGTCTCAACTCGCCATCGTCTTACAGTGCCCGTGAGGGTTTTCACCGATAAGACTCTCTCACTGTTATCTCTCTCAGTTTACCATCGTCTTACGGTGCCCGTGAGGGTTTTCACCAATAAGACTCTCTCATTTTTATTTCTCTCAACTTACCATCGCCTTATGGTACCCGTGAGTGTTTTTACCGATAAGTTTCTCACATTTTTATTTCTCTCTTGATTCTTTGTGCGGAGGGAGACAAGTAGCTCCCAAATACATCCTCATATCCTTTACATGCTTTGCCTTAACATCTTCAAAGATTGATCTGAAGGTCTTTCTTTAGTTGTAACTTGGCTTTTGGATAGGATTAGAAAGAAAGAAATGATGGCATGAGGCCCAAACAACACTTGAGGTGGGGGTGGGAATTACAACTTTTGGAATCGACTCAAACAATGAGGATTAACTCATGCCCCAATTTCTTTTGACTGGGTGACTCTAAATTGTTTATTTGGTTGGACCGAGCCCTAAGTAGGGCAGCCTACGTATCTCACCCTCGAGAGAGGAGAATCAGGTCATGCGTAGTTCTGGCAGCTTGTTCTTTTGCTTTGATCTGATTTTTTTTTCCTTTATTCGCTCTTTTCACTTTGCGATTCTTTTTTTTTCTAACTCTATTTTTCTTGACACTCTTTTTTTTTTTTGGAAACATTTTTGTCTCTTTTTTGTAACTTTTGACTTTATCTTTTTACTCGACACTATTCTTTGAACTTTGCTTACTCTATCTTGATTCCAAAAGAGGGGTATGAAAGAAAATAACACTGAGGCTCAAATGGTGTAAACAAAGGATGACACAATGTTTGGATGGAAGAATGAAATGCCTTCATCATATCAATCCTTAAGAATGCAAGTACATAACATGCAATTGGAAGTGAGAGATGAAGATCATTTGCGACATCTTTTTAAGCAGATTGAGACTGTGCGTCACTACTTCTTCTGTAAACTCCACCTTTGTTGTACATTCCTCACATCAAATGACTTATGCTTTTGTGGAGCTGCTTATCTTCTTGTTTCTCTTGATATATGGATCACACGTCTGCTATTTAACCTAATTGGGACTTGCCTTTCAATCAATGACCAAGGTGCTCTTGTGATTCTCAAAATAATTGCTTTAATTTTCAAAGAAGGCCTCATTTGATCACCAAATGCCCCAGCACTCTATCTATTTCCTCAGACGCTCTCTTTTCTAACTTTAACCCTCTGATTCAATGTTCATGCTTAAACTGGACTTTAAAATCTGGCTAAAAATTCCGCAAGCATGTCATATCACTAGAGTCAACATAAAATATACTATGTAAAGAAAACAAACAAACAACACAAATTTAAAACATAAATGAAAAGGGGGCACTCTATTTAATAAAAATGAAAGATAAAAGGGTTTGAACATAAACAACAAAGGGACAAAACAAGATAGATCCCGAACTACAACCCTGAAATAATTCAGAAAACAGCAAAGAAGACAAAACAAACTACCAGACCTCTTCCTAGTGGGAGAGGGGTGAATTCTCAATTGCACAGCTTGACATCTTAGCCACTAGTTTGCATATCAGCATGACTAGAGCTTTCCTCACTGTCAATGTTCTGTACCATGATTGATTTATCTTGAATCATCTTTTCAATTTCTCTTTTCAAAGCTCGACAATCTTCAATACTATGACCCTGAGCCTCAGAATGATACACACATTGTGCGCTAGGATCAAAATTTCTTGAACGTCGATTAAGGGTGTGCCCAAGGAGAGGAGTGATTATTCCCTCCTGTACCAATCTCTAAAATAAACTGGCATATGACTCTCCAATTGGTGTGAAGCTATCTCTCAACTTCTGCCTCATTTTATCGTTTGGCTTGGATCGAAAATCAGGCTTAGAAGGGTTTTGGTATGTTTGTGGAGTTAGAGGACGACTCTGAGGAGTTGGTGTGTTCCACTGTGGGTAAGATGGGGGTTGAACATATGGTTGTGCACAATATACTAGATATGGAGGTGGGGGAAAAGAGTATAATGGATTTTGGGAGTGATTATGTGGAGCTTGGGCATAAACTTAAGCTTGCTCCTGAGACCGATGACGACATGGTCTTCTTGACCTTTCCTGCTGTCCAACTACAATAGCAAATGCATCTTTCTCATTCTTCTTCCCTCCAGGTTCCCTTAATTGATTGCAATATTGTCCCAAAGGTTTCACGGATTCCTCATACCCATCTTGCTCCTCAAATTTCGACATCACAAAGATTGGAGAAAGATTAGCATTTGAAGGCATGCCCCAGTCTTTGTATGAAACATTTTCTTTACCCGCAGGTCCTAGAAAATTTTTCATAGCATTTTTTGTACTCTTCATTTTTCCAACCATTTTCTCCGTCTCTTCTGGCACACTGGACTTCTTGTTCAGAAACTTTGGTGTTCCAGTTAACTTAAAAGCAGGCTCAAGAGTATAACAATGATCACCAAGAGTATTGAATATAGGTTCACTAGCAGCATGGGGACGCACAACCGTTGGACGAGATGGTGTGAAAGTCCCAGTAAAGGATTGAGCAATAAGACCACAGACAACATATGGTGTTGTGAATGTAGCAGGCTTATTCTGAGGAACTAGAGGCAAAGTGGTGGAAGTATTGAGATGCTTTTGGCTTAGAATGAATTCTGAGTCATGTTGCGGTGCATCAACAACAATAGAAAATCGACTTTGAGATTTTGGTGGAAAACACGAGGTATTTGTAGGATCAATAAAGGGAAATAGAGGAGGAGGCAACCCACTGGCCCAAGCTCGATGCATTTCTGTCATTTGTTGTCTTAGCCTCCTGACCTCTTATTTTAAACTCTCATTTTCCTGATTATTTGTTTGATCCATGATGTCACTCTCTATATCTTTGTTGAACACAACTAACCCTTTGGATTTGGTGTGATGTGAAGGACCAGCCAGAATACCACAAACCAACCACCTTAAACTGACTCAACATAAAACAACAAATGTGTTAGAGTTCAACACTTTTTCAAAATCTCCTTTTTTTTTATGATCACCGAACCCAAGAAGGGCGCCTACGTATCTCACTCCCGAGAGAGGAAAATCAGATGTGCGTAGTTCGTGAAATCTTGCCAAAATGGCCGATTAAACTCTTTTTCTTTCTATTTTCTTTTTCTTGAAACTTTAAAAAGAAAAGAAAAAATTGTCAAAAGAAATGACGAAAATATTTTTGAATTCTTCGGCTTTAACATCCCTATACCAAATGAAACCTATGATTACCAAAGAAAACCTTTTTGGGTTTTCGATTTTGAATTTCATATGAAAACGAAACTTGAACCTATTAAAGGAAAAATCTTTTTTTTTTCTGTTTTCTCTTAAAGACGTATATGAAACACCTATTCGAATAAAGAGTGAAGAAAATTTATTTATTTTGGATTTTTGAAATAAGATCCCCGAACCCACAATAGGTTGCCTACGTATCTCACTCCCGAGAGAGGAGAATCAGGGGTGCGTAGTTCGTCCAGATTGAACAATTAACGATTAACTAACAGATTGACCCTAACTTAAGGGCACAACCAAAGACAAACGAATAAAATCTTTTTGAGGTTTTTTTTTCTTTTAATTAGACACTTCAACTAAACTGACACCAACAATTATGAAGGAAAAAAAAATATTTTTGGTATTTTCATTACATGAAATGTACAAATTTCTACCATTTTTTGCATTTTCTTTTATAAAAACTGCTAAAAAAAATCTTTTTTTTTTGAAAATTTCGAATTATGAATGCATGCTAAAGGAGACAAATGAAAAATCTTTTTGATATTTTCGTTTTTGAGAAATGATTGCAAAAGGTAAAAATCTTTTTTTTTTTGAATTTTTGGATTGTGAAGAACAAAAGCCATAAAGAACACTAAAAGCTACGACACTCTTTTTTTTTTCTTCTTTTCGACTCACTTTCTTTTTTTTCTCTATTTTTTTCAACAGTTCTTGCCTACGCACCTTACTTCTAACACATGTTTTCACCAAATCAGTCCATCAAATGACCCCATTACCCTCAAAGATGCAACATTTAGCACGTAGGGATGCGTTAGAGGTGAGTCTCCTACAAAGGACCAAGTGGGCCCCGCTAGGTCTCAATATGATGCACATAAGCATGACCTAAAGGCTGACCTACGTTGTGGTTTACTAACAAGGCCGTTCGGGGGAGCATATGGTCGATAGTGGCTGCTTTGCTTTCCACCTACTCCATACATCCAACGGCTCCCCCCAAAAATAAAGGTGACTCAACTAGAATTCGTGCGCACGACGTGCGCTCCAAGACTTGTTGCAGAAAGAATTGACTCGGGTTATGCAAATGATGCCAGATATAAAGCGGTAACACATAGGATAAATACTGTAAACAAAGAGCACGAAAATGCACAAAAGTGAAAACACAAACAAAAATCACAAACAATGATTATACACTCGTAGTGCCAAACAAAGCCTATACGACTCCAAAAAAAAAGCTCGGATTCTGAAATAGTCCCCAGCAGAGTCACCAGAGCTGTCACACCCCTTTTTCGACTCCAAAAAAAGATATGTATTTAAAGGTTTGAAAGGTTTTTTTTATTAAAGTGACAAAATGAAGATTGGTTCCGAAAAAAGATTGTTTTTACATTCAAAATCAGAGTCGCCACTTGGCATAATCTAGTGTGCCAAGTCACCATTGGAAAATTCTTTTCGAAACCATTTGACTCTTTAAACCGGTTTACGAACAGAGATTCCGGCTAAGGAATTCTGTTGACCGAGGAGAAGGTGTTAGGCACCCCTCGATCCCGTGGTTCGACCACGGTCGTTTGGTGGTGCGTATCGGCTAATTTGACATTACAAATGTACAAACCACATAAACACACAAAACAAGCAAACAAATAAATCACACAAAATTCAAAACAAACAAAAATAATGTTCAATCCAAATTATACAATCCAAAATAAAAGAGGTGCTGAAATATAAAACCTATTCTATTCTAAACTAATCCTAAACTAAACTCCACCCGACGTTCCGGGCCTTGATCACGAGCCTCCTTTGCGTACATGCTACTTCAGGGTATTCCCCGGATAAATCAATACAAATTGTCACACCTCTTTTTTACGCGTACTCCAAAACATTGGGATACATTTTTAAAGTTCGAAAGGGTTTTATTATTTAAGTGACAAGAAATGAAAATTTGTTTCGGAAAAGGATTATTTGCATTTTTTATTCAGAGTCGCCACTTGGCATAATCCGGTGTGCCAAGTCACCTTTGGAAAATCCCTTTTTCGAAACCAATTGACTTTTAAACCGGTTTGCGCACAGAGATTCCGGCTAAGGAATTCTGTTGACCGAGGGGAAGGTGTTAGGCACCCCTCGATCCCGTTGTTCGACCACGGTCGCTTGGTGGAGTGTATCGACTCTTTTGGCATTATGAAGTGTATAAACTACAGAAAAAGCACGCCAAAACAATTAAACAAAACAAACCGAAATGTAAATCCAGTCCAATTATTACAACCCGAAATAGAAAGGGACTGAAAATAAACCTACGCTAATCCTAAACTAATACTTTACCCGATGCCTCGGGCCTTCATCACGGACGTCCTCCGGGTACAAGGTACTTCGGGGCATTCCCCGGATAAATCAATACAAATCCTTCAGGGCATTCCCCGGCCAAATGAGTACAATTTAAACTTTTCGTGCAATAAAGTAGAAAGTATCATTCAAGCACATATTCAAAACACTCCAACAAATTGTTATTCCTAAATTTGCCTACCCGACCTACGTTTTACCTATTCCGATCGATGTATCATGTTACTACCAAAATTAAATTAACGTTCCTTTCAAGTTATACGAACAATGAAATCAAACTGACCAAAATCGCCAATTATGTCAAGTTTTCAATTCTCACCCACAAACCCATTTTTTAACCACAATAATTACAACATGCTTCGATCACGTCTCAAAATACGCAACCAACATCAAACACAACACAAATAACGAAGATTCAAAACCAACAAATAAATCATCCACGCCCACAACATCACGAAAAATAAATTAAAGATTCGGTTAGAAGAAATGGACCTCGATGAAATTGATCCTTGTCGATAATAAAGAAATCCGAAGACCAAAATACTCGACCGGAGAACCTCACAACGAGCGAACCAAACCCGATATTGAATTCACCCGTACAGATCGGAAAACCACGACAAAACCCTCACGACGAATAATCCACAAATCTGAATAAACGAGACAAAATTTGTAAAAATCGAGAAGACCCGTACACGAAATTAGTGACGGAGTGACGGGAAATGGGTCGGATGTTGACGCCTGTCGTTGGCGTCACTGTTTTCGGTGACTGCCGACGGAGAAGAAGATCAGAGCAGCGGCGACCGGTGGATGTTTCGCCATCGGAACCGGCTGTTGTTGACGGTGAACGGCGACGACGGCGTTATTGTTGCCGTCGTCGGTCGAATAGTGGTGTCGGACGGTGAGACGAGCTGTGGTGAGTTCCTGGCAGATCTACGGCGGCTAGTCGTCGGCGTGGGGGCGTTGGTCGGAGCGGGAGAAGACGGTGAGGCGGCGAACGTCGGCGTTCTCTTTTCAGTTTTGGAGAGAGAGATAGATCGAGATCGGAGAGAGCGGCGCCGACGCCGGCGAGGGAAAACGATGAAAGGGGCGGCGATTGTGGTTTTCTGTTTTGATATGGGGCTGGTTGTCGGTGACGGAGTAGCGAGGGGAGAGAGACAGAGACGACGGCGCTGCTGCCGCCGTCGTTGGTCGGACGGAGCGGCGGCCGGTCGCCGGCGAAATTTATTGAAGAGAGAGGGAGTGAGAGACTAGAGAGAGAGAGAGTCTTTTTAAGAGAGAGAGAGGAAGCCAAAGAATCTGATCTTTTCCTTTGATTTTTTTTTGTTTTTCTCTGCTGTGTCTATTCTCTCCCCTTTAATTGTGTGTATGTGTGTGTATATATTAGGATGGGGTAGTGGGGTAGGGTAGTGAGGTAGGGGTAGGGGTAGGGATAGGGTTTGTTAGAGTAGGGTAGGTAGGTGTTGTTTTTTAATTGGAGGGATAAGGGTTAGGTGTCCACTTTTAATTGGGAAGGTTGTTAATTTGTTATCAATTGGGATTATGTGGGGATTTTGGGATAAGATTTGTTTAGAGTTGGTTTTGATTTTTGTCATTTGTGGATGGATAATTACATGATTGAGGGTACACGGTAGGATAAGGTAAAAAATGGGTAAAAATGATATTGCGGAGGGACGAAATTAGGTGTCTACATCATGCCCCCTTTGAATGTAAACATGAAGTGTTTTCAGGCAAAGAAGTAGACAGCGAGATAGAATTTTGTCCCGACCATTATTCAAAGAAAGAAACAGGAGAACGAAGGACTACCGGGTCTTGAATTAGGAAAGCCTACCCACCCAAGTTATGAAGGGATCAAGTGATAAGTATCTCCAAGGATTGGACGGAGATGGACTATACCGAGTTGGAGAGTCGAGTGAGGCTCCGTCGAGGTTCCGGTCCGCGGCTCTGTTATTACATCAAAATGAAAATTACAAGTAAAAACATAAGTGAAATTACGAAAATCCTATCTATACAGCTTCTGTTGGTTCTTGACTCGACTTTCATCACCCTGTTCTCCAGGCGGGCTCCTGACTTGCAATTTCATTCCCTTTGTTGCTTGACTTTTCATTTTCTTCACTCTGTTCTCCCGGTGGGCTCCGAACTTGCTATTTCATCACCCTATTCTTCAGGCGGGCTCCTGCCTTGCTATTTCATCACCCTGTTCTTCAGGCGGGCTCCTGAAACTCAAAATTAAAACTAGAAAGAAAATTATCCCAAACAAGAATTATAAATAATTAGTATTTCATTTTTTTTGAATGCATCGTCCCATTTTCCAGGAGGGTCCTGAACAGAAAGTAAATTCCCATTTTTCAGGAGGGTCCTGAACATAAAGTAAAATCCCATTTTTCAGGAGGGTCCTGAACAGAAAGTAAAGTCCCATTTTTCAGGAGGGTCCTGAACAGAAAGTAAAATCTCATTTTTCAGGAGGGTCCTGAGCAGAAAGTAAAATCCCATTTTTCAGGAGGGTCCTGAACAGAAAGTAAAATCCCATTTTTCAGGAGGGTCCTGAGCAGAAAGTAAAATCCCATTTTTCAGGAGGGTCCTGAACAGAAAGTAAAATCCCATTTTTCAGGAGGGTCCTGAACAGAAAGTAAAGTCCCATTTTTCAGGAGGGTCCTGAACAGAAAGTAAAATCCCATTTTTCAGGAGGGTCCTGAACAGAAAGTAAAATCCCATTTTTCAGGAGGGTCCTGAACAGAAAGTAAAATCCCATTTTTCCCCATTTTTCAGGAGGGTCCTGAACAGAAAGTAAAATCCCATTTTTCAGGAGGGTCCTGAGCAGAAAGTAAAATCCCATTTTTCAGGAGGGTCCTGAACAGAAAGTAAAGTCCCATTTTTCAGGAGGGTCCTGAACAGAAAGTAAAGTCCCATTTTTCAGGAGGGTCCTGAGCTGAAAGTAAATTCCTATTTTTCAGGAGGGTCCTGAACATAAAGTAAAATCCCATTTTTCAGGAGGGTCCTGAACAGAAAGTAAAATCCCATTTTTCAGGAGGGTCCTGAACTGAAAGTAAATTCCCATTTTTCAGGAGGGTCCTGGACATACAGTAAAATCCCAAACAAATATTATTATAAAGAGGTCTTATTTGCCAGAAAAGTACAGTTTCAAAAACAAAAATTAAATTTTTGCCCCAGTTTATCATCAGAAGACTTTTGGAAAAGTCACATCATACCTACTTGCATGTTGCAATGATGAATCAAGACTCTGACTAAGAAATGCATCTCTTAAGAGTAAAATTAAATAACCAAGACTAGGAAGTGCATCTCCTAAGAATTAAAGTGAGGGATTCTAACTAGAAAGTGCGTCTTCTAGAGATACAAGTTTAATTTAAAAAGTGTGCCACTTGACAAATGAAAACTAGCAAGGAAGTGCGTCTCCTTAGGGTTAAGTGCGATAACTCAACTAGAAAGTGCATTTTCTATGAATCAAGACTTAAGTTAGGAAGTGCATCACCTAAAAAGCAAAATTCGAATTACCCAATCAAGGAAGTGCATCTCCTTACCAATGTTGCTTGAATTACCAAACAAGGAAGTGCGTCTCCTTACCAATGCCGCTTGAATTGTCCAAACAAGGAAGTGCGTCTCCTTACAAATGTTGCTGGAATTACCAAAGCAAGAAAGTGCGTCTCCTTACAAATATTGCTTGAATTACCAAACAAGGAAGTGCGTCTCCTTTGGAAGTGCGTCTCCTTACGATAGCGCTTGAATTAACAAAATAAGGAAGTGTGTCTCCTTACAAATATCACTTGAATTGTTCAAACAAGGAAGTGCGTCTTCTTACAAATGTTGCTGGAATTACCAAAACAAGGAGGTGCGTCTCCTTACAAATGTTGCTGGAATTACCAAAATAAGGAGGTGCATCTCCTTACAAATGTTGCTTGAATTGTTCAAACAAGGAAGTGCGTCTCCTTACAAATGTTGCTGGAATTACCAAAACAAGGAGGGGCGTCTCCTTACAAATGTTGCTTGAATTGACCAAACAAGGAAGTGCGTCTCCTTACAAATGTTGCTTGAATTACCAAACAAGGAAGTACGTCTCCTTTGGAAGTGCGTCTCCTTATGATAGCGCTTAAATTAAGGAAGTGCATCTCCTTACAAATGTTGCTCGAATTTCCCAAACCAGGAAGTGCGTCTCCTTACAAATGTTGCTTGAATTACCCAAACAAGGAAGTGTGTCTCCTTACAAATACCGCTTGAATTGACCAAACAAGGAAGTGCGTCTCCTTACAAATGTTGCTTGAATTACCCAGACAAGGAAGTGCGTCTCCTTACAAATGTCACTTGAATTACCCAACAAGGAAGTGCATCTCCTCATAAATGTCACTTGAATTGCCCAAACAAGGAAGTGCATCTCCTTACAAATGTTGCCTGAATTAACTAAACAAGGAAGTGCGTCTCCTGCATTTGTGAAAGTGAGGCCTTTTACTTTTGATGTTTAGGCTTTGAAACCCTAGATTCGAAGGTAACATGTGTTCCTGTTTCATACAGAGAAAACTTGTTAGTTTAAAAACATGGTGGATGGTTTGTGGCTTTGGCTTTCGTGAAAATCGCTCTTGCCCCAGTCACATTTAATCTTGCTTTCAACCATCAGCATGTGTCCCTGACTTGCTGCATCATTGGCCCGAACTCAGATTATTAAGCGTGACTCTGAAACAAATACAGTATCTCTGCTTTGTTATGTTTCTCACATAAACCCTTTGAACCTTGGTATTTCCATGAGTTCCCAGACTTGTCGGCTGAACAAAACTTTCTGCATGCCTAGTTTTGGCTCACAATCATGTCTTTTGCATGTGCTGGCCCTTTTGTCTTGCTTTGTGCAATTGAAGAAGCTGGTAGCCAGTTTTGAAATCTTTTCTCACTTATTTCGACACGGACTTTACTCAAAGACAAGAAAAAAAAAATGACAATGACTTTTATTTGGACAATTGACTCAAGAAAACAAAATAAAAATAAAGAGAAGAAAGAAAAGACAATGAGTGTCCCCATTTGAAACGAAGAAATGAAAAATTTATCTAAAAATGACAGTCAACTCTAATGATTATGCCATGCATTTTGGATTAAGCTACCTGATCTTTCCATCCAAACTTTCTACCAATTGTTGTTGAGTTAATGGCCTTGAATCTGAGTTGCTCTCTTAGGCCAATTGCATTCAGACCTCATTCGGCTAGTGACGCCTTAAAGGGTCTTTTCCTCAGCTCACCATTGCCTTATGGTGTCTGTGAGGGTTTTTCACCATTGAGACTCTCTTATTTTCATCTCTCTCAACTCACAGTCGTCTTATAGTGCCCGTGAGGGTTTTCACCGATAAGACTCTCTCATTTTTATTTCTCTCTTAATTCCTTGTGCTGAGGAAGACAAGTAGTTCCCAAATACATCATTATATACCTTGCATGCTTTGCCTTAAAATCCTCAAAGATTGATCTGAAGGTCTTTCTTTGGTTGTAACTTGGATTTTGGATAGGGTTGGAAAGAAAGGATGGCATGAGACCCAAACGACACTTAAAGTGGGTTAGGACTTACAACTTTTGGAATCGACTCAAACAATGAGGATTAACTCATGCCCCAGTTTCTTTTGACTGGGTGACGCTAAATTGTTTATTTGGTTGGACCGAGCCCTTAGTAGGGCAGCCTACGTATCTCACCCCCGAGAGAGGAGAATCAGGTCATGCATAGTTCTGGCAGCTTGTCCTTTTGCTTTGATCTGATTTTTTATTCGCTATTTTCACTTTGCGATTTTTTTTTTGTTTTTCCAACTCTATTTTTCTTGACACTCTTTTTTGGAAACATTTTTGTCTCTTTTTTTTGTAACTTTTGACTTTATCTTTTGCTCGACACTATTCTTTGAACTTTGCTTACTCTATCTTGATTCCAAAAGAGGGGTATGAAAGAAAATAACACTAAGGTTCAAATGGGGTAAACAAAGGATGACACGATGTTTAGATGGCAGAACGAAATGCCTTCATCATATCAATCCTTGAGAATGCAAGTACATAACATGCAATTGAAAGTGAGAGATGAAGATCATTTGCGACATCTTTTTAAGCAGATTAAGTCTGTGCGTCACTACTTCTTCTGTAACTCCACCTTTGTTGTACATTCCTCACATCAAATGACTCATGCTTTCGTGGAGCTGCTTATTTTTTTGTTTCTCTTGATATAGCGATCACACGTCCATTATTTGACCTAATTGGGACTTGCCTTTCGATCGATGACCAAGTTGTTCTTGTGATTCTCAAAATAATTGCCTTAACTTGTCACCAAATATCTCAGCACTCTATCTATTTTCTCATATGCTCTCTTTTTCTAACTTTAACCCTCTGATTCAATGCTTCATGATTAAGCTGGATTTTAAGATCTGACTGAAAATTCCGCAGGCATATCATATCACTAGAATCAGCATAAAATGACTGTATAAAAAAAACAAACAAACAACACATAGTTGAAACACAAAAGAAAAGGGACACTTCATTTAGTTGAAATAAAAGATAGAAGGGTTTGAACATAAACAACAAAAGGACAAAACAAGATAGATCCCGAACTACAACCCTGAAATAATTCGGATAGCAGAAAATAAAACAAAACAAACTACCAGACCCCTTCCTAGTAAGGAGAGGGGTGACTTCTCAATTGCTCCGCCTGACATCTTAGCCACCGGTTTGCATATCAACATGACTAGAGCTTTACTCACTGTCAATGTTCTGTAACATGATTGATTTATCTTGAATCATCTTTTCAATTTCTCTTTTCAAAGCACGACAATCTTCAATACTGTGACCCTGAACATCAGAATGATATGCGCATCGTACACTAGGATCAAAACTTCTTGAATGTGGGTCAGGAGTATACCCAAGGAGGGGAGTGATCATGTCCTGCTGTACCAATCTCTGGAATAAACTTGCATACGACTCTCCAATCGGTGTGAAGTTATCCCTCGACTTCTGTTTCATTTCATTATTTGGATTAAATTGAAAACCAGATCTAGAAGGGCTTCGGTATGTATGTGGAGCTGGAGGACAACTCGACAGAGTTGGCGCGCTCCAGTGTGGGTAAGATGGGGGTTGAACATATGGTTGCGCATTATACACTTGATATGGAGATAGGGAAATAGAATATAATGGATTTTGGGAAAGATTCTGTGGAACCTGGCCATAAACTTGGGTTTGAGCCCGTGGGTAACGATGGCATGGTCCTCTTACCCGTGTCTGTTGTCCAACTATAATGGCTGATGCATCTTCCTCATTCTTCTTTCCTCCAACACTTTCCGAACCTTTTTGAATTGCTTGAGTAGTCGCTTTCAATGTTTCAAAACTCACAATGCGACCGGTCTTAATTCCATCCTCTATCATCTCCCCCATTTTGAGGACCTCAATAAATGGCTTGCCTAATGCAGGTAACAAGTGTTGATAATATGTTTCATCCTGCGCTTGAATAAATGCCTCCACTATCTTACTTTCTTTCATTGGCGGTTTCACCCGAGCAGCTTGTTCACGCCATCTAATTGCATACTCTCTGAAAGTTTCAGTACCTTTTTTCTTCATATTAGTCAGAGATTTTTCGTCAGGAATCAACTCCATATTGTATTGAAATTGTTGCACGAATTCATTAGCAAGGTTATCCCAGTTGTTCCACTTGTCGATGTCTTGGTCAACAAACCATTCTGAAGCTAGATCTGAAAAACTCTCACCAAAAAATGCCATGAGTAATTCTTCCTTCCCTCCAGCACCCCTTATCTAGTTGCAATAGCGTCTCAAATGTGCTACAGGATCGCCATGTCCATCATACTTCTCAAACTTCGGCATTTTAAAACCAAGAGGAAGATGTACACCAGGAAACATGCATAGATCTTTATATGAGACACTTTTATACCCCCCAAGTCCTTGCAAGTTTTTCATAGTCATTTCCAAACTTCTCAATTTTCTGGCTATTTTCTCTTGTTCTTCAGTCATAACAGGCTTCTCAGTGTTAGGAGGAAATTCAGGAGGTTGAGGGCAATCGTAAGGACCAGTCGACTTAAATGTAGGCTCGAGAGCATAATGTTGATCACTAAAAATATTCAATGCAGGCTCTCTTGTAGAGTAGGGAGGCACAATTTGTGGATGAACATCAAAAGTAGGAGGTGGGGGTGGCGTCGCAAAAGCATGAACAACAGCTGGAGCCGAGTATATGGTAGCCTTGGATTGGGGAGTAAGGAAATGAACATAGGAAGTGGTTGGATATTGTTGCCCCGGAGTCGATCCTGATGCATGTTGTGCCATATCAACAAAAATGGGAAATTGTGCATGTGACACGGGAGGCAAGCTAGAAAGATATTCCATATTAGCCGTAGGAACTGGAGGAGGCGGCAACCCATTAGCCCAAGCTCGATGCATTTCTATTATTTGCCGCCTTAATTTCCGAATCTCTTCATTATCTTCTACATTCTCATTCCCCGAACTCCCTATTTGATTAGTGACAACTAACTCGGTATCTTTGTTGGCCATAACTTCCTCTGTGACTTGGAACAATATGGAGGACCAGCCAAAATGCCACAAACCAACCACCTTAAACTAGCTGGACAACAGATAGCAAATGGTTAGAGTTCAACAGTTTTTCAAAACATCTTTTTTTTTCTTGAAAAGATCACCGAACCCAAGAAGGGCGCCTACGTATCTCACCCCTAAAAGGGGAGAATCAGGTGTGCGTAGTTCGTGAAGTTTTGCCAAAATGGTCAATTAAACCTTTTCCTTTCTTTTTTCTTTTCTTGAAACTTTAAAAAGAAAAGAAAAGAAAATAACAAATTGTCAAAAGACTTGACTAAAATCTTTTTTTTTTTTTTGCATTTTTTAGGCTTAACATCCCTAAACAAAGTGAAACCTATGTTTACCAAAGAAAATCTTTTTGGGTTTTCAATTTTGAATTTCATGCGAAAATGAAACTTGAACCTATTAAAGGAAAATCTTTTTGTAGTTTTCTTTGAAGATGTATATGAAAACCTACTCTAAATGAAGAGTGAATAAAAATATTTTTTTTTTTGAATTTTTGAAATAAGATCCCCGAACCCACAATAGGTTGCCTACGTATCTCACATCCCGAAAGAGGAGAATCAGGGGTGCGTAGTTCGTCTAGATTGGACAACTAACAATTAACTAATAAATTGAACCTAACTTAAGAGACAACCAAAAACAAACGAGTGAAAACATTTTGGATTTTCAACTAGACATTTCAACTAAGACTGACACCACCAATTATAAAAAAAATCTTTTTGGTACTTTGTTTTTGACAAATAAGTAGATAAAGCAAACAAAACCCTCTTTTTTTTCATTCATTTTTTTTTTTTGAACTTACGGTACTTTGAGAAGATAAATGCAAAAACGTAAAAAAAAATCTTTTTGAGTTTTGGGATCGTGAAGAACAAAAGCCATAAAGAACTCTAAAATAAACTACGACACTCCTTTTGATTCATTCTTTTCGACTCACTTTTTTCCTTTTTTTTTCTTTTTCTTTTTTCACACTTTACTTCTAACACATGTTTTCCCCAAATCGGTCCGTCAAATGACCATGTTACCCTCAAATATGCAACAGTTAGCACGTAGGGATGCTTTAAAGGCGAGTCTCCTACAAAGGACCGTGTAGGCCCCGCTAGGTCTCAATATGATGCACATAAGAATGACCTAAAGGCTGACCTACGTTGTGGTTTACTAACAAGTCCGTTCGGGGGAGCATATGGTCGATAGTGGCTGCTTTGCTTTCCACCTACTCCATACATCCAACGGCTCCCCCCCTAAAATAAAGGTGACTCAACTAGAGTTCGTGCGCACGACGTGCGCTCCGAGACTTGTTGCAGAAAGAAGGCCGAGGGGTGGACTTATGATGACAGATATAAAGCGGTAACACATAGGATAAATACTATAAACAAAACACACGAAAATACACAAAAGTGAAAACAATAACAAAACAATAATCACAAACAATGCTTATACACTCGTAATGCTAAACAAAGCCGATACGACTAAAAAATAAGCTCGAATTCTGAAAAGTCCCCAGCAGAGTCGCCAGATCTGTCACACCTCTTTTTTACGCGTACTCCAAAACATTGGGATACATTTTTAAAGTTCGAAAGGATTTTATTATTTAAGTGACAAGAAATGAAAATTTGTTTCGGAAAAGGATTATTTGCATTTTTTATTCAGAGTCGCCACTTGGCATAATCCGGTGTGCCAAGTCACCTTTGGAAAATCCCTTTTTCGAAACCAATTGACTCTTAAACCGGTTTGCGCACAGAGATTCCGGCTAAGGAATTCTGTTGACCGAGGGGAAGGTGTTAGGCACCCCTCGATCCCGTGGTTCGACCACAGTCGCTTGGTGGAGTGTATCGACTCTTTTGGCATTATGAAGTGTATAAACTACAGAAAAAGCACGCCAAAAAAATTAAACAAAACAAAACAAAACAAAACGAAATGTAAATCCAGTCCAATTATTACAACCCGAAATAGAAAGGGACTGAAAATAAACCTACGCTAATCCTAAACTAATACTTTACCCGATGCCTCGGGCCTTCATCACGGATGTCCTCCGGGTACAAGGTACTTCGGGGCATTCCCCGGATAAATCAATACAAATCCTTCAGGGCATTCCCCGGCCAAATGAGTACAATTTAAACTTTTCGTGCAATAAAGTAGAAAGTATCATTCAAGCACATATTCAAAACACTCCAACAAATTGTTATTCCTAAATTTGCCTACCCGGCCTACATTTTACCTATTCCGATCGATGTATCATGTTACTACCAAAATCAAATTAACGTTTCTTTCAAGTTATACGAACAATGAAATCAAACTGACCAAAATCGCCAATTATGTCAAGTTTTCAATTCTCACCCACAAACCCATTTTTTAACCACAATAATTACAACATGCTTCGATCACGTCTCAAAATCCGCAACCAACATCAAACACAACACAAATAACGAAGATTCAAAACCAACAAATAAATCATCCACGCCCACAACATCACGAAAAATAAATTAAAGATTCGGTTAGAAGAAATGGACCTCGATGAAATTGATCCTTGTCGATAATAAAGAAATCCGAAGACCAAAATACTCGATCGGAGAACCTCACAACGAGCGAACCAAACCCGATATTGAATTCACCCGTACAGATCGGAAAACCACGACAAAACCCTCACGATGAATAATCCACAAATCTGAATAAACGAGACTGAATTTGTAAAAATCGAGAAGACCCATACACGAAATTAGTGACGGAGTGACGGGAAATGGGTCGGATGTTGACGCCTGTCGTTGGCGTCACTGTTTCCGGTGACTGCCGACGGAGAAGAAGATCGGAGCAGCGGCGACCGGTGGATGTTTCGCCATCGGAACCGGCTGTTGTTGACGGTGAACGGCGACGACGGCGTTATTGTTGCCGTCGTCGGTCGAATAGTGGTGTCGGATGGTGAGACGAGCTGTGGTGAGTTCCTGGCAGATCTACGGCGGCTAGTCGTCGGCGTGGGGGCATTGGTCGGAGCGGGATAAGACGGTGAGGCGGCGAACGTCGGCGTTCTCTTTTCAGTTTTGGAGAGAGAGATAGATCGAGATCGGAGAGAGCGGCGCCGGTGCCGGCGAGGGAAAACGATGAAAGGGGCGGCGATTGTGGTTTTCTGTTTTGATATGGGGCTGGTTGTCGGTGACGGAGTAGCGAGGGGAGAGAGACAGAGACGACGGCGCTGCTGCCGCCGTCGTTGGTCGGATGGAACGGCGGCCGGTCGCCGGCGAAATTTATTGAAGAGAGAGGGAGTGAGAGACTAGAGAGAGAGAGAGTCTTTTTAAGAGAGAGAGAGGAAGCCAAAGAATCTGATCTTTTCCTTTGATTTTTTTTTGTTTTTCTCTGCTGTGTCTATTCTCTCCCCTTTAATTGTGTGTATGTGTGTGTATATATTAGGATGGGGTAGTGGGGTAGGGTAGTGAGGTAGGGGTAGGGGTAGGGATAGGGATAGGGTTTGTTAGAGTAGGGTAGGTAGGTGTTGTTTTTTAATTGGAGGGATAAGGGTTAGGTGTCCACTTTTAATTGGGAAGGTTGTTAATTTGTTATCAATTGGGATTATGTGGGGATTTTGGGATAAGATTTGTTTAGAGTTGGTTTTGATTTTTGTCATTTGTGGATGAATAATTACATGATTGAGAGTACACGGTAGGATAAGGTAAAAAATGGGTAAAAATGATATTGCGGAGGGACGAAATTAGGTGTCTACACAAATCCTTCGGAGCATTCCCCGGCCAAATGAGTACAATTTAAACTTTTCGTGCAATAAAGTAGAAAGTACCATTCACGCACATATTCAAACACTCCAATAAATCGTTATTCCTAAATTTGCCTAACCGGCCTACGTTTGCCTACCAAGTTCAACATATCACAATTCTATCATGTTTAACATTATCAATACATCAAAATTAATCAATATTCATTTTCCTCCATTTTTAATCCCCACCTTAATTCTTTTTTAACCACGTGATTAACCCATTTCAATACACAATCCACCAATCGAGAATAACGAAAATTCACCAATCATGCTTAGCACATCACACACCCAAATGTCACCAACAGTTCACATCAACAAATAAACCACGGTATCGAATCACACGCAATCACAATCACATAAGAATTAAATAAAAGAGAAGAAAGAATTGGACCTTAAATTTGAAGCTTTCAAACTCAATGTTATTCGAATAAAGAGAGTCCGCACCCAGAAATCTCGAGCCGAACCTTAACACCAACAATCCAACTCGACAAATAATGACCCGTTCACCGTCACTTTTCACGCCGTCACTGTTCACCAGTATTGTTCACCGGTTACTTTTTTTTTTTTTCGTTGTTGTTCTTGTTCTTGTGAGGAAGATTATTTGGTGATTCTTGTTATTGTGGAGAAGATGATGATCAAAGAATAAGCCCCCTTTTTTCTTCTTAGAATTTTTCTTTTATAATGGTCATGGATTTGTTATGATGTGGGAATTTTTGTTGGTCCCCCATATATTCTTTCTTTGTGGACAAGAAAAAAGAGGGGGGGGATCATATGAGTAGTTAGGGTAGGTGGAAGCTTTTGATTGAATAGGTTGTAAGGATAAGATAAATTAGTTAGAGGTATTTTTTTGTTTATTTTTGTATTTTGGTGGGATATAATTACATGGGGTTGGACACATGGTAAGGTGAACTAAAAATGAATAAAATTAGACTTCGGGAGGGAAAAAATTAGGTGTCTACAACCCTCCTGAAGAATGGAAATTTATTTTATGCTCAGGACCCTCCTAAAGAATGGGACAGGACCCTCCTGAAGAATGGGAATTTATTTTTCTGCTTAGGACCCTCCTGAAGAATGGGACAGGACCCTCCTAAAGAATGGAAATTTATTTTTTATTCAAGACCCTCCTGAAGAAGGGGACAGGACACTCCTAAAGAATAGAAATTTATTTTATGTCCAGGACCGTCCTGAAGAATGGGATGTTATTTTTCTGTTTCACCTTTTTATTTTAAGTTTAGGAACATATTTGAAAAAAATGAAGAAATTTCAAGTTCAAGAGCCCGCCTGAAGAACAGGGTGAAGAAAAAAGGAAGTCCAGGATCCCTCCTGAAGAACAGGGTGAAGAAATTACAAGTCCAGGAGCCCGCCTGAAGAACAGGGTGAAGAAGTAGCAAATCCAGGAGCCCGCTTGAAGAACAGGGTGAAAAAAAAAAGAAGTTCAAGAGCCCGCCTGAAGAACAGGGTGAAGAAAAAAGAAAGTCTAGGAGCCCGCCTAAAGAACAGGATGAAGAAAAAAGGAAGTCCAGGAGCCCGCCTGAAGAACAGGGTGAAGAAATTACAAGTCCAGGAGCCTGCCTGAAGAATAGGGTGAAGAAGTAGCAAATGCAGGAGCCCGCCTGAAGAATAGGGTGAAGAAATTATAAGTCTAGGAGCCCGCCTGAAGAACAGGGTGAAGAAAAAAAAAAGTTCAGGAGCCCGCTTGAAGAACAGGGTGAAGAAAAAAGAAAGTCTAGGAGTCCACCTAAAGAATAGGGTGAAGAAAAAAGGAATTCCATGAGTCCGCCTGAAGAACAGGGTGAAGAAATTGCAAGTCCAGGAGCCCGTCTGAAGAACAGGGTGAAGAAGTAGCAAATCCAGGAGCCCGCCTGAAGAACAGGGTGAAGGAATTGTAAGTCCAGGAGCCCGCCTGAAGAACAGGGTGAAGAAAAAAAAATTCAGGAGCCCGCCTGAAGAACAGGGTAAAGAAAAAAGAAAGTCTAGGAGCCCGCTTAAAGAACAGGGTGAAGAAAAAAAGAAGTCCAGGAGCCTGCCTGAGGAACAAGGTGAAGAAATTGTAAGTCCAGGAGCCCGCCTGAAGAATAGGGTGAAGAAAAAAGAAAGTCTAGGAGCCCGCCTGAAGAATAGGGTGAACATTATCAGTTGCAAGTTCAGGAGCCCGCCTGAAGAATAGGGTGAAGATTGTCAAGTTCAAGTCAGAGGAAAGTTTGAAGAATAAATCAATTATCAAGTTCCTCTATAATGCCAAAATCCAACGAGAAGGAACATTTCGTGTTTCAAGTTCAACTCAGAATAACGACTATCTCACCATTTGAGAAGTCGTGAAGATTCAAGTCAAGATTCCAGAAAAGTGGCATAGATAGGATCTTTCGCTTGTATCTTTATTTTTATTTTTTTTCTTTTTGTTGTTGTTGTTATTCATTTCAATGTAAAAGAAGAAAGGCGAAAACCGAAAGCTCGACGGAATCTCACTCGCCCTTTATATCTTTCTCTCACTTTTTACCTTTGAACTACATGTGACCCGATTCCCTTAAAACTCGGGATATGTAGGCGATCCAAAACCAGTACTCGATCACATCTTTTATTTTATTTTTATCCACATTTTTTTGAATAATCGGAGGATCAAAAATCATTTCTTTGTCTACTTCTTTGTATGAAAACTCTTCGAGATTTCACACAAAGAGGGGCAAAGTGTAGACACGTAATTTTTGACCCTCCCGAGTTTTAACCTATTTTTGACATTAAATTTTTATTTATGTCAAAATATTATCTTTAGTTCATATTTTATTTTTTTAGTAGATTTCATTTTAAAATTTATGAAAAAATATTCAAAAAATAAAGTTACATATTAAGATATTTTTATTTTTTCTAAAATAATATGAAATTTTTTCAAAAAAAAATAAAAAATCTTTTAATTTAACTTTTTATAAATAAACTAGTAATTTTATTTTCTCTTAATTATATTTTATTTTAGGTTAGTTATACTTTTTATATTTTTATTAAGTATAAAAATTAATCAGTTAATATTCTTTTAGTATGATTATTTATTTATATATAATTTATTAAATTTATTTTTATTTTAAAAAAAAAGTGAAATCTTATCCAAAGAACCACCCCAACTTCCCCACATGCACACTCCCCTTTTTCTCTCAACTCCTCCCCACGTATTCTCAACTTCCTACACTTGTAACATGCACCCACAACACTATAAAAAACTAAAGACAATACACACAGAGGGGGACGGGAATAAAAACCAAAAGAAAAAGGAGATTGAGAAACAACAACGAAAAAAAAAGAGGACACAAGGACGAAAAAAAAAAGAACACGGAGAAAAAAAACAAGAAGAAGTAAGAGAAAAAAAAAAGAAAACAATTCCAACACTTCTCTTTCATGCACACACGCACACAAACTGGAAAAAAAATTGAGAGAATCTAAGAAACAAGACTTGAGAGAAAATCAGGAAAAACAAAAAGAAAAACTGCACAGAAAGAAAGCCCATTCAGAGAGGAAAAGGAAAGAAAAAAGGTGACAAGTTGAGTTCGGGTTTCCGTTTGAGTTACCGGTGACAACGTTCTCGCTTCGATACTTGGTTTAATTTGTAATACAGGTTTTTATCCCATCTTGTACTATATTTCATAAGTTTATTGTGAATCAAAGCATAAATAAAATTGTTTAAATGACATTATGCATTATTTAGTATGTGTGGTTGATTAATTATGTAGGTTTTATGATTGCCATGAGTTGTACGAGTAAGTTATGGAGTAGTTATACAGTTGTATGTAGATTTGGAGTTGCCAACTAATTTTATAAAGTCTAGGATTGTTACATGGTGCAGAATTATATGCATGTTAAACTTACTAAAAGATAGCGTCCAACGGGTATGTTTTTTATGTGTACCATATAATTGTGTGTTGGAATAAGGAGAATTTGTTTATTTGGTAATATATGGGATCCGACTCTACGCGGATCTTATTAGTGTATTCAATCGATAGTAATTGCTAGTTTTGTTTCTTCGCTCTTATTAAGTTCTAAGAATGTGATATTTGAATACACTATGTTTCATGTTACTCCCTAGTCATAGATTTTCTGCTTTATTTTTCTTTTATTTCAAAATTTGAGACAAGATTAGACAATTCGGGTTTAAAATCAAAAGATGAGTAATGGGAGTTATCTTTCTTTTCCTAAAAAAGAAAAAATTTAGTACTTTGAAATACATCACCTCTTCTGGTTTTCACTTGTTTGGCATGTAAAGCAATGATTTACCTCAATAGTTTAGGCACTAGTTTAGTCTATGTTTTTTCCTTATTCTGCCAAACGTAAATGTATATATATATCAAGCCATGCACATTGTCTTCTTTTTTTTTGGCTTAAAATGGATCTGATAAATTCGCTAATCAACTGTATCAAACTGGTAAATTAAACTAGTAAATTACCAGTTTGTGTTTTAATTATCTTGAGTTAGTTTATTTATTTATTTTTTATTTGCCTTCATTTATCTCGCTGCTACTTGTCCAAGTTGGCATTGTCTAATTAATTATTCCTTATTCATGTTGCTAATAGATAGTTTGTACTTAGGTTCCAGAATATTTGTATTGTTATTGTTATTTGTTGTTTTAGCAATTTACAAGTGATTCGTAAATACTGAAATGTGTACTATTTTACTTTGGATTTCGTAATAATTAAGTCGGATTTAACATTGGATTTTTACCTATTCAAGGCATAATAAAATTAACTAAGGTGAGAATGAGAGAGACGAGTTGCGAAATAATTCAAAACTCGTTGCAAAATAAAGAGTAAAAAATGTAAAAATAGATAAGGTAAAATTATCTCAAGTTTACAAGAGACAAAACAAATTCCTTTAATGCTAGAAAAGTTTTAGGTATTTTTAAAATATTTTTCTCGATTAAGAATGCAGCGTACGCATCTTTCTGAGATATTTTAAAATTTAACGTTGTAATAATGCATCTCGATAAATATTTTTCTAAAATTAACTTTCATCGATTTAATATAAGATAATAGATAAGTTTTAATATTAAAAATGAGCGAACTTAGGCCTTAGCATAATTTAATAAAATAGTTTAAGTTAAGATAAGTCAATAAAAGTGACCGTGCTAGAACCACGGGACTCGAGGGGTGCCTCACACCTTCCCCTCGGTCAACAGAATTCCTTATCCGGTCTTCTGTTTTCGCAGACCAACAAAGAGTCATTTTTTTTATTAGAAATTCAAAAAGGTGACTTGGAACACCATAACTCAATTCCAAGTGGCGACTCTGTAAATCAATTAATCTCTATTCAATACCATCATTTCAATTTGAAAAACCCTTCGAATCTGATCCCTTCGGGCGGAAAAAGGGTGTGACAACCTTTTACCTTTACTGCCAGAAGCTAAGAGAGACGTATCAATTTGAACCATATTTGTGGTACGGTTATTTTTTCTTCTATATTTAAAATCTTTCCTTGTTTATAAAGTCAAATCTTTACAAAATTATTGATTACATTTTTATTGCGTACTTAAAACTTTTTAAAAAACTTGATACTTCTTAAATTTTTCTTATTCTAACGCTTTTATATTTATTTCTAGATTTTTCAAATCTTCTTAAAATCAAATTTAGTTTATTTAGAATTCTTAAACTAATGGAAAAAGTATTAGTTGTCATTAATTATGATGACTTCTAATAAGGAAAGGTTTAATCATAAATATATTTAATTAATTTCAACTCTTAAATTTTAGGGAAAACTATAGTGAAACGACGATTTGTCTAAAGCAAAGACTTTTAATGAAGGGTAAAAAGTTCAAACAATATTTCTAAGACTCTTCACACTTTTAATATTATATATATATATATTATAGATTATATATAAATATAAATTATAGATTATAGATACAGATGTAGATATATATAACCTTGGTCTAATTAATAAATTATACACATTATACGCATCCATTAATTTACCGTACTTTTTACCGTACTATATATATTTGTCAGCAATTGTGCTCCCTAGACCGCTATCATATAGTTAGGTAGGGACAATAAGTCTGCAGTGACGAGAATCTACAGATAGTCATTTTCCACTTCCAATGAATTGCTCCCTAAGTTATCTTATCATTTTATATTAGTGGAGTACATACATAATTCCTCAAAATTGTTTAATTTTTTCACTTAGACACTTATATTTGGCCTTGAACATATTAAATACTTTATTTTTGTAAAAGAATATGTCAATTAGACATAATCTACTAAAAAAATGATGCACTGCATGCACTACACTAAATTTTCAATCGTGTTATAAATATATTTACATTATAGTGAATGTCTATATAGATAAGATCTATCAAGATCTAATAAGATCTATCAATCTAGTTGATATCTATCAGGATTTGAAGTATAATAAGATCTATCAATCTAGTTGATATCTATCAGGATTTGAAGTATCTATCTTTTAGTCAGAAACTAGGAGTAAATTTTCCCTATAAATAGAAGGGTTTCTTTCATTGTAAATCATTCTCAAGGATCTCAATAGAATCCCAAAATAAGAATGACTCTTTCTTCCCTCTCTCTATTTCTTATTGTTCTTGCTTTATATTTTTTTGTTCTTGCTTTTATATTTCATAACACGAGACTCTGCCAAACAAAGTGAGATTATAAATCTAAAGGTAATTTCAAGGTTAGTAATTCCTTATGTTATCTGTCTTTGCTACTAATAGTATAATTATTGTTGGATTTGAAGAAAAATAATTAGTTTGGAACCATTTATGTTTAAAATTTCTTCCCCAAGAATAATATTGTCAAAAGGGATGATAATATGTTAGGTTCAAGTCCCATCGATTTATGCCTAAGACGCCTTTATATGGATAAGACGTTGAGTTTGAATCTCAATGCACCATATTAATGATATTATGATGGCTAAGGCAAAACAATGGATATTTGGTGAAACCTATCTCATTAAATATGCTCCATTCCAAGAAGTGAATGTGGTAGCAATATATGATAAGTCTGAAAGATAACAATTTGCTCCATTCTTGTGTGGTAGCAATATAGAGAAATTCTCTCTATCATATTTATGCCTCGATTTGCTCCTGAAGTAGCAATATCATGAAAAAGGTTATAAGCTATCAAAATTTGATAGGCTTAAGGCACGATTATATTTCATTCCTGGGGAATGAGAAGCTTATTAATGCAAATGTGCACTTGATTGTGATGATATCACAACTCACCTCCGAATGAGGCAGAATAACTAAGAGTTATTTTAAAATCTACTTCTAAAGTAGTAAATGTGAAATTTATTCATGTAATAGTAAATCTGAAATTTACTAAAGTAAAAGGTACATGTCATGGTAAACTTGGAGCTTGCTGGAATAAAAGTTCATAAATTGGCATAAACAATTGCGACATCACAAAGATGTACATAGTGAGTATTAAACATATATTGAAGAACTCGAAAGTTCTTCATGAACTTTTAATGTTGCTTGTTCTCATGATAAGTTGGTTGGACCAACTAATGTTGGGATTTGATCCCTTAAAATCTAAAAATTTTAAAGGTGAATAGGGGACCATTCACCTATCATGTGATTTATTAAGATGCATCGATATAAGATGATCACTTGCACGTTTATTGTCAATCTGCAGTTTGACATTCATAAAGGTGTTTTCTCAATAAAATTGAGTTAAGAGCATAACTTTCAGATTATGAAATCAAGATAATCCATCTTGATGATGATGGTTTCACATTGAATGCCTTCATAAATAACTAAACCATGGCTAATGAGAACAAAGCTTCATGTGTTGGTCTGAAATATGATATGTTGCATACAATAACACTTGTATGCATTAGACCAATAAATTATAATTATTTCTTCCCGCTCAATTAGTTTAAGGTCAGGAACCAACTATTCCATCTAATAATTTTGATGTACGGTATACGATTAATGAATATACCAAGATGCACAAAGATGGAATCCTCAAAGAAGATGAAGGATGTATGTTAGTTTTCCTAACATAAGGGGGAGATTATAAGCAACTATGAAATATGTTAGGAATTATGATCAGATCCTCATTCAAAAGATAATTCAAGTCAAATGTCTAATGCATCTCATATTTAAGCTGCAAGTTCTTCTATTTTGTGTTCATAAAGGGCAAAGTCTATGCATGAGTGAAGCGTGGTAGACCAATCTGTTCCAAATAAAATAATCTTTGAAAAGAATGAGGAGCAAATAATCATAATAAGAAGGCAATGTGCTCTTGAAGATCCTACGACATAACACTTCATGAAACCTTACGAGAAGTTCAGGTACCTGAAAATAATGAAGTGATGAGATCTCAAAATATTATGTTGCATTGTGGACCGATACAAAATGATATATCATTAACGATATCTTTGATACGATATTGACGCAATATTGTTAAAGATTACGAGGATCTGAATTCTGCGTTTATTTAAGCATGCTGACGTAGAAACATTTATCAAGTGACATGAAAGGATGCATCTTGATAAGCATAACACTTATTTGATTTGCAGTCCAGACACTTGAAGATGTCACACATATTTATATTGTCACTTGACAAAAATCCATATGAAAATTTTTAAAAGATTCAAAATGCCTGAAGCATATAAAGTTTCTAGAAAAATTATTTATTATACTTATGAGGGATAAATTGATGGTTTGAAAATCATTAAAACTCTTGGAGATTTTTTAAAAATAATAAGATTATTTGCTGAAATGCGAAACATACCGAATTGGATTGGTTTTGAAGTACCATATCTTAGTCCAATTGGTGTACTAATGTATGTTGCAAATACTACAAGGCCTGATATAGCTTTTTCAGTTAATTTGTTAGCAAGATAAAGCTCTTCTCCCATTAGAAGACATCGAAATGAGATCAAACACATGATTTTATTTTATTCTAAAGCTTGCAGTCTCAATCTTGTTGGTTATGCTGATGTTGGATACTTATCTAACCCGTATAAAGCTCGATCTCAAATAAGCTATGTGTTCACATGTGGGGATGCTGTCATATCTTGGAGATATACAAAGAAGTCTACCATAGTCACTTCATCAAACTATGCTGCGATAATAGCTATTCATGAAGCAAGCCAAGAGTGTGTGTGGTTGAGGTTCACGATACATCTCATTCACGAAAAATGTGGTTTAAAATGTGACAAAGTACCCATGATTTTTTATGAGGATAATGTAGCATGCATAACACAACTTAAGGGAGGACTCAAGGAGATAGAACGAAGCACATTTCGCCAAAGTTTTTCTATATACATAAGCTACAAAAAGAATGGTGATAATAACATGCAACAAATTCGTTCAAGTGACAATGTGGCTGATTTATTCACCAAGTCTCTTTCAACTACAACTTTCAAGAAGATGGTGCACAAGATCGGGATGCAAAAGTTCATTGGTGTTCTCATTAGGGGGAGCAAATACGCATTGTACTCTTTTTTCCTTTCAAGATTTTTTTCCACTGGATTTTCCTTATAAGGTTTTTACTGAGGCAGCCGAATTGCGTATTATTAGAGATGTGTACTCTTTTTCTTTCACTAGATTTTTTTTTCAACTGGGTTTTTTCTTGTAAGGTTTTAACGAGGCACATTATCTATCAATTAGACATTCAAGGGGGAGTGTTATAAATGTATTTACATTATAGTGAATGTCTATATAGATAAGATCTATCAAGATCTAATAAGATCTATCAATCTAGTTGATATCTATCAGGATTTGAAGTATCTGTCTTTTAGTCAGAAACTAGGAGTAAATTTTCCCTATAAATAGAAGGGTTTCCTTAATTGTAAATCATCCTCAAGGATCTCAATAGAATCCCGAAATAAGAATTACTCTTTCTTTCCTCTCTTTATTTCTTCTTGTTCTTGCTTTATATTTTGTTGTTTTTGCTTTTATATTTCATAGCAAAGTGTGAGATGTTAAAACTTTTTATTTTTTAATTTTTTTCTACTTAAATCTTTTTCAACTCCAAAGAGGCTACTGAATTTTTCGTCAATTTGCATATAGGAGTAGTTGATCGATATGTTGAGATCAATATGAATGGAAAATTCAGTATATGCAATTCATTCATTAGGAAACAATTAGATAGAATCATCAATGTCACAAGCACTTAAAGAAAAATCTGAGCTATACAGTATATTTTATAACTATAACAATTATACTAGTACTCTAATTTTAGATCAACAAAGGTGAATTATTTCCATACTGTAGTGGATGGTGTTGGATATCTCTTCGGTGGCATTCATGGATATTTATGAAATTCGAATTGGAATTTACATTGAAAAAATCATTGTTAAAAAACTTGAAGGATTCAACTTTGAGTTAATTTCGA
This sequence comes from Capsicum pubescens, assembly GCA_030864215.1. NCBI lineage: Eukaryota > Viridiplantae > Streptophyta > Magnoliopsida > Solanales > Solanaceae > Capsicum > Capsicum pubescens. The sequence goes on from CM061548.1 coordinate 336,678,427, forward strand.
ATCTGAAATTTAATTGGATTTTGTTGTAATAAAAAAAAACCTCATTGATTCCAGATGAAATTTGATGGTATAAATGCCATGATTAAAGATTTATGGGAGAGGAAGACGGTGGAGGTGATGGCGGGGATAAAATGGAGAAGACATTGGCTCATCTTTTTTTTTTTCTTTTCATGTGTCTTTTTCTAAAAATTTTTTGGAAAAATTTCATGAAAGCACAACTTTAGTTTGGAAATTACTAAAAATCCCTTCAATTTGAAAAAAATTCAAATATCCCAACTTTTATTAATTTAGGTTAAAAATTGAGATACATCCTAAAACACTTTTCTTTTTCCAGTTTTAACTTTACCAACTCTTCCTATATTAATGGCTACATTAATGCCAAAATTTTGGTCACAATTTTATTCCATAATTTTCTTTTCTTCTTATTCTCCTCCTCCTCCCCCTCCTCCTCCTCCTCCTTCTTCTTCTTCTTCTTCTTCACATTTTTTAATTAAGGTATATTTTTTTACCTAAATTCATCTTCACTTTCTTCTTATTATGTTCAATGGTTTTTCTCAAAAATCAAATTAAACAACATCATATCTCTTTAGCTCACCCGAATGATTGTTTGAAGTTTTTTTGTTAAAGATGCTGATGTTTTTTGTGCTCGAGTTATGGGTAAAGTTACTATTTCGGCGAAGAAAATTATCCTCGGTGAGGTCATTTTCGACTAGTTTTTCGTTATTGGTACTTTAGGGAAACATTCTAATCCAATAATATTTTGTTGAGCGAAGCAAAAAATCAATTGGAACCTCCGACAAAAGATGATACAGTGACCAACGAATTTAAAGTCATTCATCTTTTCGAGAAAGAAAAATCCAACTACACTCAATCCAACTACACTCACCTTGGTAATACTCTCTAATCATCAAGTTACTGAGGAAAAAAATTGTGCATCATTATCTCAAAATACAAATTCAAGATCTATGCAGACCTTCAGAGCAATTTCTTGTATATGTTGTTCTCTATTTTTGTTGTTGTATGTATCTCTTGTTCTTTAAGTTTTAGTGACATAGACATATTAAAGATACACGTTAGTAAACTTAAAGATATATATTGTGTACAAGTTTGTTTTGGATGTATCTCACCCTATTTTTTATTTTGATTAAAATATTTATACCAAAGATACATATTCTGTAAAACAACAGATATATTTTAATCTTTTGTATATCTGATTCTATATTACTGTGAATTTAAGTATCTCTTGTTATTTCAGATCTGGGTAATTCCATGCTTAGATACATATTTACACATACATGATACTTTTTCAATATCATGTATCTATTGTCATCTGTTTAAGTTTTATATGTATCTCTTGTTTTTAAGTTTTAGTGAAATCACCATACTATTTAAGTTTTATATGTATCTCTTGTTTTTAAGTTTTAGTGAAATCACCATACTAAAGATACAATTAGTAAGCTTAAAGATACATATAGTGTGTGAGAGCTATGTTATATTTATATGTATCTAGCATTATTTTATTTTATTTTAATTTAATATTTTTTTTTGAATTCAATTATTTAGCCCTTGTACGTTATATCGTTAATCCAAACGCCGGAATGACGTAACAACACTGATATATTCATTGCAATTACTTCAAACAAAATCAATAAAAAATAATAAAAAGAACGTAGGAATCGTTTATAACTGAAAACAAAATATGAAAGAATTTTTGTTTAAAAATGTGGAATAACAATAGATACATATATATATACCTAATTTATATATAAGAGTGTTTTGTTATATCAATATATATATATATATATATAAACAAAATAAGACTCCAAAGTCATTACTGATAAGGACTCCTAATTTAAAACAATTGCACCACTCATCAAGTAAAGTCGTAATAATAAATAACTATATACAAATAGACATTCACTCGAACACCTACGTTACATTATCCTTACATAAAGTATATCACCAATAAAGACAAAAAAGAGTTATTTGGTTAGTGTCTTTATTGAGATTCTTGATGTCACTTATCTATTTGTTCATGAGTCGAAAACAACTAAAAATATTATGTGGAATTTAGCGTCTGTTTGTATCTATTTAACATTCTTCTTCCCCTTTTTATAAATGAGAATAATATTAAGGAAAAATTACCTAAAAGAATTTGTAGGATGTATCTCACGTTAGTTATATGTATTTTCAACGATAATATATTTAAAAATTAAGATGTATTTTATCGTACAGAAAAAAATTAACGAGAGATACATATATGTACAATCATGCACAATATGTATCTTTAACACTACTGTATTTTTGGTATGCTGATATCACTAAAACTAAAACACCAAGAGATACATATATATACACAACCCGAATCAGAGATACAAGATGAAGGAAAAATGTATCTAGCTGACCAAATATTTATCTCAGCCTACTAAAAATAACAAAAAATAGAATTATTAATTTTACGTTACATGTATAATTGAATAAACAAGAGACAAATAACTACTTTTGTAACGTTAAACAAGATATAAATTTTTGTAACGTTAAACAAGATACAATTTTTTTTCGTCAGATCTCTTTTTGCATAAATAAGATACAAATCTTTTTTGTCAGATCAATTGCAATGAATGCTCAATGGCATACCATGCCATAACTGAAATAACAGTACACTTATCCTTGTAGATTTGCCCAACCTTAACTTCACTATTTTTGCAACCTGTAATGATCTTGTTCCCCTTCATATCGAACAACGACAACGAAAGGGGTTTGGGTGAATATGGTATAATATTGTTAATCCAAACGGCGGAATGACGTAAGAACACTGAAATATTCATTGCAATTGATGAAAGAAAATCAACAAATAAAAAAAAAAAGAGGTCCTATAATTTTTTTTTTTTGATGGAACGTATGAACTTTCATTGCAATAGATGAAAGAAAATCAACAAATAAAAAAAAAGAGGTCGTATGAATTTTTTTCGGTGGAGCATATGAACTTTTTACAACCTGAAAACTGATTATAGAAAGGTTCTTGTTTAAAATGGTGTAATAACAAACTAATTACCATATATCGTGAGATATTATTTAGTTTTTACTATAATTAGTTAGGTTAATTGCTATATTAATATTTGTTTAGCTATTACATCCCTTAAACACATGCTAATTAATTTAACTAATCCCTTAAAACATACTAATTAGTTTAACTAATACATGTATCTGTAGGACTTATCTAACTTAACTTATATGTATTTTCAAAGACTAAATATTGGGATTTAATGAAATTTTAAAAATAGTTGAGATTTTTAGTAAATACTAGTAAACATGTCGTTATATATATATATGTAATTTTTACTTTTTATTATTTCTCAATGAAAGATTATACTAATACATAAGTAAGTCATTCTACTATTTAACTATTGAAGAAGGTGCTTCAAGCAATTCTTTTCAAATAACCTATGGATTACTTTAATAAATTTCGCGTCCATTCACTGACTTCGCCGCAGCTTGGGGCCCCTTGCTTTGTCCACTGTAGGGGCTGCTGCCCCTGGACCTCCACAGTCGAACCCACAAACATAACAAATATTTAATTGAAAATGAAAAAAAAAAAATATTTAACTAAAGTAGAAATTGAAAAAAATAAATTGTAGTTCTTTAAATAAATTCACTTGAAAAAAATTGATTTTTTTCCTTTTTGTGGAAAACCATTAGTATTTCACTTAACATTACTTTTCAAACAATTTTTTCAGAAACAAATTATATTTGCAAATATCAATAATCAAACTTCAACTTGCCAATAATGACTTGAGTATTTTTTTTTTTTTTAATTTAGAAAAAGGGTTCCTGTCGATGTGGCGCTAAAATTAATTAAAGCCAGACTCTATATATATAAAAGAATATACAAAAACGGGGAAGAAAAAATAGAGACAAAATTCAGCTAACTAACAAAAATGGGAGGAAGAGTGATGGGATCACCATGGAAGAACATGTTAATGCTTAGTGTAGGAATGGTTATTGCAGTTATAGCCACAGTTACAACCATGATTCCTAGCAAAATAGACATGTGTAATGTGGCCTTTTGTTTGTTTCTTGGATTCACACTTGGTCAAACAAAGTTGCTATCACTTGCAAGATCATTTGTTGGTTTTGTCAAATTTGATTGGCTAGTCCAACATTGCATGCAATTTTTTTTCTTGTCAAATTTGGTCGGCAAAATAGTGTGTTGATGTCATTGATGACTTCAACGTAGGTTTGTTTTGTGCCTATAAATAGAGACATTTCCACCCTCTTTGGAATATTCCATTTAGAGAAGAACACCAACATTTGAAGAAGATTTAGTTGTGTTTGTTTTCTTCTTTGTAGAGAGTATTTGTAAGAGAGTTGTGTTGGGAAATACTTTGAGTGAACCTCTTCTTTGGAGTGATCTTTGTGAGGTTTTTCTTTTGGGTTTTTGGGCTATTAAAGTATTTAATTACTCTAATTTTGTACTCTCTTTTGTATCTTTGTACTTTTTTTGTTCCGTTGGTGTTTAGTGAAGTTGTTTCTCTTTTGATTGTGGACATAGGTCAAGTTGACCGAACCACGTTAAATTTGTGCCTCCTTTATTTTCTCAACTTATTGTTATTATCGTCTTTGTTATCGTCTTCAATCGATTACTTTGTTTAATTCTGCACTATCCGGGATTTTCGATCCTAACACCATGTTTAAAGGACTTAGCAGTTTCATCATTGTTGTTTACTCAAATTTTGTTGCTACTCGTCTCTCATCCTTCTTCCATCTTCATCTTTATAACCAGGTTCTTCCCTTTCATCTCATTAATCATATCAATTATTGTGTTTACTCATTTATTTCATGTAATCACTTGAATTCTTGATCTATTGATTGGAGTAAAGGTGTCTTTGATAAATGATTCTTAAGGTAGAGCCAGGATTTTGGATTTTGATTAGATAGCTTATTGGTTTCTTGATTAAATCACTTATAGTACCTGTTAAGTGATTTTTTTAACACAAATATATACTAGCTTTTGGTCATAGATTTTCAAATATTTTTGACAAGATATATTTGGGTGAAGATTTCACCATGTGTTGACCATAATTTGAGAAATATATTTCACTTTTAAAAACTTTTCAAAAATGGAATTTGGCCGAGATGTTAGTTTTTTCTACTATTTAAAAATTTGAATAATGCACCAAATATATTTGTCAAATAATAACAAATTGTATGATCAAACACTATTTATCAAGCTGTTTTCTCAAAAACTACTTAAAAAATCTATGATCAAGAGGATTCCATATAATTTGAACCATAGCTACTATGTTCTCCGTTGAATCTGTAGGTCGAATAGTAGCTCCGCCCCTATTGGTGGAATGACATAGTGATGAATCCTAATAGGGAGAACTGCAATTGTATACATTAACCATTGTTCATGCATCTTCATACTATTACAATTATTTCAAACTAGTAACCAAATCTTTTGAAGGGAAGAACAAATAGAAAAGGAAGAAGGAAGGGAGGTTTCAGACTTAATCTAAGCAATTAGAAAAATAATGAGACAACCTCATAACATAAAATCTAATACTATGATATATCATTTCTATATATAGACATCATCCCAATTTGCATATAGCCTTTCTTTAATCAACATTCCAAATATAATTTGTCAGATTTTCAAATATATCCTCTATCATGGTTATATTTGTTACAGCTATTGTTGTCTTTTTATATAATCTTAGACTTTTTGAAAAAGTAATTTTTCAAAATTGAATATATAACATTCAAAAAATTTATTTTCTTATCATTATACGTGTCGTGTCAAAGTTAAATTTATTCCAAATTTTGATTTATTTAATATTGAACCCCTCATGTTCTACTACATCCCAGCATGACATGCTGTGGATTTGGTAAGTGTAGTACGAGAAAACATCATAAATAGTCCCTTCTCTATACGAGCAGGTCTAAAATAGTCTCTTAATAATATATTTATTAGTTTTGATTCTTTAACTATTTAAAAACTTAATAAATTTAGTTTTTAATTATTTTTATCAAATTTGATATTTACCTATTTTTAATATAAACAACATAAAAATTATACTAACGGAATCCTATCTCTGTGAGATTCTCTCTTCCTGCTACTTTTTCCAACGATATTTTCATTTCCGTTATTAACTTTCTCTGACCACTTTCTTTAAACTGTGCGGACCATATCCAAAATTTTCATTTAGCATATTGCTTTATTCAAATTATCTTCAATGGTAATAAAAGTTTGTACTTGCATCGAACTTTGTCGCTATTGTTGTCTTTCCCGAAACGTAGCACATTCAAGCCATTAGCATCAACAATATACTTCCTTTTATTAGAGCTTGTGTCTTTTTTCCTGAAAAATATTATTATGAATTGTTGAGGTTAGTGATTTTTTTCACAAGAGGAATTTGAGGAAAAGACAACAAAAAGAGAGAAATAATTGAGGAAATGAGTTACAATTTTGATTTCACGGAAGCAAAAATTTATTAATATAAATTCTATGTTGTTTATATATAAAAATAATTAAAAATCAAACTTGTTAAGTTTTTAAATAGTTAAAAAGACTAAATCTAATAAGTATATGAAACTATTTTAGACCGACTCTCGGGTAGGGCTGTTTATCGGTTGAATCGGTTGGATAATTATGCTTAGCGGTTCGGCTTATTGGTTATCGATTTTTAAATATACTAATCCGCTAGCCACCCAATAAGATAACGGTTGGTTCGGTATCGGATTAGCAATTCACGGACGGTTATCGGATGGTGTAACGGATAAATTTAAGAGAGAATGAAATATCGATCGATTATTGGTAGTTCCTCCGTTTCTTCACCAACTAAGTTGTTTATATACTATGATTGATCTATTTATCAATCTTTTAGACTTCTTGAGTTTTGTCCGTGTAGTTATTTAATAGGTTAAAGCATCAAATCAAATAAAATTTTTCTTCTGGACTTAAAATGTATGTAGAAACATTTTTAATTATTAGATTGACAGAAAAAATTAAAACTTTAATATTATTTGAATTTTTATGTTTTATATCAAACTTTGTGAAGGACAAATTTGGGTTGTTTCATTTTTATTGCGGTCCTTTGTGTTGTCAAGAGTAATTTATATTTTGGTTTAAGAATTAATTTCAGATTTTCTTTATATTTTAGGAAATTTGACTGCAATTTATGGTTAGATGTCACAAGAAGCGACATGTTATTTTTTAAACTAAGAAGTGAATAGAATAATAAATGAAATTGTATACATTGGATTGACAAAAGATACTTATATATTTAAGGGTAAAAATATAATTATAATAATTCTTAATGGGTTAACGGTATACCCGATAAAAAAATTGAGTAATCCGTCTCCGCACCAATAAGCCATTAATTATAAAATTTTGATCCGTTCTCCAACCATTAATCCGATAATCCATTATCAACTAACCAATAAACTAATTTTACTGTTGAGTTAACAATCACGGTTCGATTTTGAACAGCCCTACTCTCGCGACCATTTATGGCATTTTCTCAGTGCAGCACATTAAATGAGTGGAGTAGGAATGAGCTTTATCTCCTTTTGAGTTTGAACAAAAAAAAATTTTCAATGAGCTACTAAATACTTTTTCTAATTGAATTAGATCGAATATTCATTTTAATTTTGAACAGAACTAATTTTCTTCTTTAACCCTTTTATTTGTAGATCAGGGCGCCAACCATTGTCCTTCTCGGTGATTTGGAGAATCCTTCTACTTGCTTTAATTGGGTAATTGGTACTACTATTAATTTTTTTTTATTGTCTCATCGTAAAGTGCTGTTAATTTCTTCGTTGCAAATACTTATCATTTTTACTAAAAATAGATATTTAATAATATATATTATTTTAAAAAGAAAAAACATATTAACTGATCATGAACGTTATTCAAAATTTATTAAAAGACACTTAAATTTTATGGTCGATCTATTACCTTACAAACGTGCTGATATAGATTATTGTGAATAGGTCATTTTGAATTATTTTAAGTCTATGCATGTTGTCACACATTTGACGCGCGTAAAATATATAAACTTGACTGCAACCACCAATTAAAAAAAGCCACATTCAATTATTTAAAATTCCTTCTTCTCTTCTCTCTAAATCACCCAATATTCCCCAAATCTCCATTGTTATAGTCGTTGGAGCTTTGATTTTTTTTTTAACTCTTTTCGCAAATTCTTCTCAACGAAATCAGCTTTAATGTAAGATGTTTTCAATTATGTTCTAATCTCTTAACGAAATCAGCTTTAAAAACTTTAATTTCGTCTTAATTTGCTTAGAGCTTTGAAATCAAATTATATTTTGTAATTAGGTTTTAAGGGAGATATTTTTATAATGTCAAATACAATCTTGAATTATTTGTAATGACGAGAAGATCACATAAATTAGTAATGGCGATATTAGTAATCAAATGCAAATATCAAATACCAAATATTTATAAAGACAAAGAAGAATCATCTTGATATTGAGAAGAATCTCGATATTTATAATGTCAAATATCCTATATTTCCTTTCCTTTTTCAATGGTGGTAATTTGAGTATTTAAATTTGAATTTAGATGAATTTGATATTCATAAACTAGTAATGGAAGTTTGACAACTACTTGATCCCCTTACAGTGAAATTGGTGATAGCAGCGATTGTGAGAGTTGGAAGACTATGGTGGAGAAACTTCTACAGAATATGTGAAGAAGAAAGGAAGAATTTTTTTTTTAAAAAAAAAGAAAAGGAATTATCTAAAAAAACATGGCCATAGTTTCTTAAAAAAAAATTAAATTAGTTTGACACATGTCAAATTGTGATTGTTACGTCAATTACACATTTTTAATATAATTGGTGTTGACTGAAAAGGAGGTACAAATAATACTTTAAAGTTATTTAAGGGGGTAATAAGACCTCCAGACGAGACAATAAAAGAGAACTAACTTCATTTAGACACGAGCTCTTGATGTAGAGCATCCTACTAACGTACACTGTTAGCCGGAATCGATGGCAAAAATAAGGTCGAGGTCGACCTCGGAAGGATCAAGAAGTGTCGAGAAAGCAAATTAAGACTCCTGGGTTAGCTCTCATGGAAGGAAAGAGGGTCTCGTGAAGAAATTTCAGGCGGTTCAGCTGAATCAACAAAAGGGAAAGAAACACTAACTCACAATTCCACCGTCTCACCACCCCAACTGTATCCTAGCCCTGTAAACATGGAGCAAAGCTCACCAATTGGGGATTATACAACAGTTGTAGTAGTAGTAAAAAAAGGAGAGTTCTCGCAGAGTTTGAACCATGAGGAAGTCCCAAACCCAAAGCTGGCCGGAGAGAAGCAAGCGGTAGAAACAACAGTGGATAAATGGTCAGGTCTTTTCTCGCAGAATCGCAACTCAACTAATGGTATACCCTTATTTTTTTTCCTCCGGTGGTTGTGAATGAAAAGTTAGCAGTACAACTAGAGAAGGATGAAATTGAACAGCAAACTGAGGAATGGCGAAATGCGCTTATATTGTATTCGATAGGGGAAACTCCAAGCTACAGTTACATGCAAAATTATATTGCCTGAACTTGGAATAATGTTGCTAGCCCTGAATTGTATTATCACGATGAGGGTTATTTTATGGTGAAGTTCAAAACAAGTCAAGATAGGGGATGATATTTTATTTTCAAGTCCATACACAATAATAGAGTGCCTGTAATCTTGAAGATGTGGACTTCAAAATTCAATTTCCAGGAGGAATACCCAAAACAATTTCACTTTGGGTTAGGTTTCCTAACCTACCCCTGAATTATTGGGGGCCAAGAACTTTGAGCAGAATATCAAGAATATTGGGAGAACCTATGTCTGCGGATAAATATACCAAGAACCAAACAAGAATTTCTTTTGCTCGGGTGCTTATCGATATGGATGTTACATAAAATCTCCCATTAGAACTGGACATTATAGAAACCTCAGGAGATCACTTTTCACAGAAAGTTGAATATGATTGGAAGCCATTAATTATTTTGTAAAAAGTGCTTGAAGTATGGTCATGTGTGTAGAGAGACCACTGGCAGGGGAGGGGCTAATCCCCCTAAAACTGAACAAATCAGGAAAGTTGACCAATTAAAGGAGGTGCCAAGGGGAAGAAAGATGGTTCAGCAATGGAGAAATAGGAATAGCTATTCAGAAGTTACAACAAAGTCTACTGAATTAAAGGAAGTTTGGCAGATGTAGCATCAGAAGAACATAACTTTCCCAAACTCGGTAAATCATATGGATCTAAGACAAAGCAGGATAAGACAGTTGCTCATCATCACCCCCTGGAGGTATGAGAAGCATGTCCTATTCAGCATTGATGCAACAAAATCTTGCTCTAAGTGAATAAATCAGTGGAATTTTAACTCCAAGTTGATTTATAATCTTGTCCAGGGAGAAGGTGGTACACTTGGGATTTGTAAGTCCTCGAAGAGGGATTATCCTAACAACTCATGATGAATTAGCTAGTGTGGAATTTTAGGGGGCTTAAAAAACCTCCTAAACAAAAGGAGATAAGTAATTATATAAAGAAGCATAGGGTATGTTTTGCCAGGCTACTAGAGACTAAAGTCAAGGAGCAAAAATTTCTATCCTGCCTCAATAGAGTGGCTACGGGGTGGATCTATGCAAATAATTACATAGAATCACCTAATGGTCGTATATGGGTACTGTGGAAACCAAGTGAAATATCAGTTACCATTCTAGAAATACATAGTCAATATATTCACAGTCAACTCACTGGCAATAACTCAGATTTTTCTAGTGAGGTTACAGTAGTTTATGGAAGTAATAGCAACATTGAAAGACATGGATTATGGACAGGGCTATCTAATATAGGCACCACTACGAATAATCCATGGTGTGTTTATGGCGATTTTAACACACTTTTTTCAGGATCGTGTTGGTGGCCAGCCGGTTACAGATAACGAAATTAAGAATTTTCAACAGTTTGTTGACACTTATACTCTGACTTACATGAAGGCTACTGGTAGAATATTTACATGGACAAACAGGCACGTACGGAGCAGAATTAATAGAGCTATATGCAATGACAAGTGGATGCTAAAGTATGGCACTGTTACTGTACAATTTAAGGAGAATTTTTTTCTGACCACTCACCAATACATCTTAATATTCCCTGTGTTAATATCTTGAGAAGGAAGCCGTTTTGATTTCTTAATGTGCTGGCTGATGATAGTCAATTCTTACCTATTATAAAAGAAAGTTGGAGCAAACATATTCAGGGCACTTATATGTACCAGTTCTGGGAGAAACTATAAGAGTGCAAGGAGCCTTTAAAGAGTCTGAAGCATAATGAAGTGGGTAGTGTAGAATGCAGGATAACCGAAGCTAGAGAAAAACTGTTTGCTATTTAACAGCTCATTACAGCACAACCTAGTAATGATCTACAGGTAGCTGAAAATTAGGCTCAGGTAGATATGACCAAATGGCTCACTATTCAAGAGAACATACTGCAACAAAAATCAAAGGTTCACTGGATAAAGGTAGGGGATGGTAATAATAAGTACTTTTTCAACTTAAAGCAATGGCTAGTTCTAATGCCATAACTATGTTAAAGGATGTCAATGGTAATAATCTACAAAGGGCTACTAATATAGAAAAGGAGGTAGTTAAATACTACAGAGGCTTGATGGGTTCTGCGGCTACAAGAATTCCAAGTATTGATCTACAACTAATGAGAAGAGGGCCTAAAATCAGTATACAACATCAAAGGGACATGTGTGCACCTATCACTAGGGAGGAGGTGAAAAGAGCCCTTTTTTCCATTGATGATAATAAAGCACTGGGAATAGATGATTTCAATGCATATTCTTACAAGAAGGCATGAACGGTTATCAAAGAGGATCTTTTTAAGGCAGTTCAAGAGTTCTTTCAATACAACAGATTCCTCAAAGCAATAAACAGTACTGCAGTCACTTTAATACCTAAAATCTCTCATCCTGAAACAATGAGAGACTTTAAACCGACAACATGCTTCTCTACTGTCTACAAGGTAATCTAAAAAATTCTCACCGCTAGAATAAAAGGAGTATTGGATGGGGTAGTAGGCCAGAGTCAATCAACTTTTATTCCGGGCAGGATCATATCTGACAATATTATCCTAAGCCACGAGCTTGTTAAAGGATACACTAGGAAAAATCTTTCTCCCCGATGTATGATCAAGGTGGATTTGCAAAAAGCATATGATTCTATGAATGGCATTTTATTGAACAAAAGCTTAAGAAGATTGGTTTTCCTAGTAAGATGGTGAAATGGATCATGATATGCATAAGAACTGTAAGCTATACATTTATTATCAATGGTGCTTTGTTCAAAACTGTTCAAGCTAAGAGAAGTCTAAAACAGGGGGGTCCATTTTCTCCTTATATTTTTGTAATAGTGATGGAGTACCTGAACAGATGCCTACAAACTCTTCAAGGAGAACCTAATTTTAACTATCACCCAAGATACCAAAAATTGGGAATAGTTCATCTTTGTTCTGCAGACGATCTCCTAATGTTCTCTAGGGGTGATTATACATCTGTACAATTGCTAAAAGAAAGATTTGAGATGTTCTTAGTAGCTTCGGGGCTAAAATCAAACTTAAGCAAAAGTCAGGTGTACTTTGGAGGTGTAAACAACACCACTAAATAGAGAATCTTGGACATTTTGGGGTGTGAGTTAGGATAACTACCTTTTAAATATTTGGGGATTTCACTATATACTAAAAGGTTGACTGTCCTACAATGCAAACCACTAGTTTAAAAAATTACAGTTAAGATCACTACCTGGACGACTAAAGTTCTAACATATGCAGGAAGGGTCCAGATCATAAAGGTAGTCCTATTTGGAGTTCAAGCTTATTGGAGTCAATTATTCTTATTGTCAAAGAAGATTGTGAAACTTATAAAAGCAGTTTTTAGAAGTTACCTTTGGAGTGGAGAAGCTACAATTACAAAAAGAGCACTATTAGCCTGGGATCAGGTATGTTTACCTAAAGGTGCAGGTGGTATGAATTTGCTAAACTTACGACTCTAAAACACTGTAGTTTTATGCAAACTGTTGTAGGCGTTGAGCATGAAGAAATGTAGGTTATGGATAACTTGGATCCATACATACTACATCAAAAATCAGAATCTTGAAAACATGGTTATACCACTCCAAGCTTCCTGGATGATGCAAAAAATCCTGCACATGAGAAGATTCTAGCAAACATTAGGGCATCCTGGAGCATTTCTTCAGCGAGGCAAAATTAGTATAGCTAAAGTGTATTTATAACTGAGATGTGAGGTTCCTGATGTAGATTGGAAGAATTTAGTATGTCATAACTGTGCAACATTTATCTTGTGGTTATAGATGCGAGGGAGGCTATGAACAAAAGACTTGTTGAGAAAATGGGGCATACCAGTGGCTGAAACATGTTTGCTATGTAATGAGGAACCAGAAACTACAGATCATTTGTTCTTTGATTGCCCTTTTTTGCAACTCTATGAATTGCAATTTTGGCATGAAAAAAATGGCAAAAGAGAACACTATAGTGGCAGGAAGAGTGGAAATGGGTGGATCAACACTCATGAGGAAAGCACCCTAGAGGGGTTATCATGAAGGCTAGTTTTGTTGCAGTCATCTATTCTATTGGGCAAGAATGAAATCAACGAATATTTCAAAAAATGCAAAAAACAGTAGAGATGCTCCTCCATCAGATAAAACTTAGCCTATGTGTTAGAGTTGGAGGAAATAAGAGACTAGCTGATTATATAGAAGAGTATTAGTAGACACTTAGGATTAAAGTTCTGAAAGATTAAGTAGCTAACTGGTTTCGTTTGAGAAGAGGATAGTAGGTTTCTCCCTCTTGATTTTGTAAATATCTCACTTGGTAATTAATAAAGTATTTTAATTTCTAAAAAAGACCTCCGCAAACTTTAGGTATTTTTTTAAAAATTCAGAACAACTTTAATGATGTCTTTATGTCTATACCTTTTTAAAAAACAAAGACATAATTGAGTACATTTTTATCATTTACCCTTAGCACACTTTTTATTTATTGAAAAGAGATCACACTTTTCATTAACTAAAGAGATTAAAGAGAGATAACTAAAAAAACTAAATAAGGGTATGACAGTAAAAATACATAATTTCTTAAGGGGCGTATAAGTTAAAATGTGACAAAATAGTTAGGAACGAAGGGGGTATTTAACTTCAAATTTTGCATTGCCTCGAGAGTAAAATTACTATTCCTTTTATTTTAATTTGCTTGTCTTCTTGACACACATAAATTAAAGAAGTCTTTTAAATATTGTAATTTTAAATAAAAGATATGTCATGTGCCAAAATATGTAAAAAGTTGGAACTAAAAATTTCTAAAAAAGAATATCTTTTTACAAAAAAAAATAAAAAATAAAACAAAGTAGCCCAAACAAATCCAAACGAAGGGAGTAATTTTCTTGTTTGGTGTGTTTAGGTGCTTTGGACAGATATATGATTATGTTGGTATAAGTCATAGCTCTCCCACACTTTCCACAGCCATGCTCAATCTTATTCCAGCTTTTACTTTCATCCTTGCCATTACTTTCAGGTATCCATGCATACTCTGTCTCTTTTCCAAATGTGAAAAATGAAATAATTAATTTACCATAAAAAAATCATTAGAGGAAATGATCTTTTAAACTTTTATGTTAAATTGTTACTTCTCTGTGTTTAAATTTATGTAAATTTATTTGATTAGATACAAACATTAAAATAGAAATTTATGAAAATTTTAAAACTTGTAATTTTAAAAATATGAAAAGTTTTGTGTGGTTATAAGATTTGTGAAATTTATGATCACAAACATATCTTAATATTTGTGCGACTGTAAAAGCTTGTCATTAAAAATTGAATGAAAATTTAAGTTAACTCGAATTAAAAAAGAAATAAAGTCACCTATATTAAGTGGAACGATTGGGGGATATTGTATATGAGGTAGTAATAGAAAATACACAATGCATACCCAGCCAATTGAACTTATTCAAAAAAATTTATCTAGACACTTAGGGTGTGTTTGGTATGATGGAAAATATTTTCCTATTTTTTCTTGTTTGGTTGTAGTAAAATATTGAGAAAATATTTTTCAAGATAACACATTTTTCTCTATTTGAGGAAAAATGACTTCCCTCATGGACCAAGGAAAGTCATTTTCTGGAAAATGACAAATGTGACTTATGCCCCCACCCCCGCCCCTCTTCCCTACCCCCAACAACACTCATATTCACATGACTCAAAAAATTCATATTTCTAAAAAATTTACATTTTTCGAAAATATTTTTCACCATGCTTTGTTTTAATTTTTCACTGTTTGAAATAAAAAATAGTGAAGCCCGAATTTTTTTCTTTTCCAATGTTCGTTGAATGTATTGTTATTTTCATATGTATAGAGGAAGACTTACTTATGTTACTTTTGCTAATTGCATATTTCATTTTATCATCGATATAACTTGTTTCACAAGGTTGAATAAGCTTGTCGTTCCGTTATATTTCTATTGCTTGTAGTATCTTGAGATTGTCCTGACAAAATATTGAAAAGTGTCTCCTATATTTGCTAATTAATAGTTTTTTAAATTTAGTGATTGTAATATTTTAGTATTCGATATTAATATTATTTGCTATGCTTAAATTAGTTCTTACAAATTGTTTAGTTGCTAGAGACACTGATATACTAGTTAACAGTTAGTAGAATTTTTTAAAAAATATATTTTCACTCGCCAATCAAACACTAGAAAATATTTTTCTAAAAAATATTTTCTACTCGCCAACCTAACGCCATAAAATATTTTTTGAAAAATATTTTCCACTCACCAACCAAACATGAGAAAATAAGTAGAAAACCAACTTATTTTTCAGGAAAATATTTTCCATGAAAAATATTTTTCATCATACCAAACACACCCTTAGGGGTCGTTTGGTAGAGTGTATAAGATAATATTGAATAGGGTGTATTAGTAATATTGAGATTAGTAGTGCTAAAATTAGTAATATTGAAATTAGTAATGCTGAGATTATTTTTTATGAAGTGTTTGGTTTGATGTATTGAAGACAATATGTATTGTTATATTTTAAAAATAATATCATTTGTTTACAAAAATACCCTCGACATACTATAACTTTGTGTATTTTCTTTGCAAAGCTTTATTGTTCTTTTTTAAAAATAAAAATAAATCAACAATACAACTAATGACTTACTTTGGAATTGTAAGATTTAATCATTCACTTGCAAATTTTTTAATTTTTTTTGGTTATCTTTTCTTAATTTGTTGATCATTTGTTTCTTGTTCCCACTTTGTGGTGTTCTTAAGCCTCTGTTTGGATGGTGGTTTCCCATAGTATGGTATGGTATGGTATGGTTATCATGGGAACCATGTTTGTTTTGATTGTTTGTCAAAAGGCATGGTATAGTAAGATATTTTTTCATGGTTTGATAACCATGAAATCTCCCAATTTACTGAACCACCAATTTGGTGGTATCCCATGTTTTTTTTTTTTTTCTTTCCAACTATGCCCTTATATAATTTTATTTAATACTATTTTACTCTTACCCTATATTACTTATTTTTACCTTTTCTGCTCTCAATTTCTCTCTGCTCTTTGATGCGTTACTCTTCACTGAGTTCTTTTTCTTCCTACGCCTTCTCTTCTTACGCTCGTCCTCCAGGTATGTTTTTTAAACTTAACTGCTTATTATTTTCTTCTTGTGCTCTTTCAACAGAACATTGGTTGAATTCTTAATGCCTCAATATATTATGTTACATATTTTGCATTCCCCGGTTCTTATATAACTGAGTTGAGTATTTTATTTTTTGATAAAATTTATCATATTTACCTATCTATCAAAGATGTTGTTGAGTTCGGATTGGTGTTTGGACCCGTTCTTATTATCACCAGACCCCTGCTGCTGGGTTATTACTATACAATACCACATAGTTTAATCAATTACCTCTAAATACTCATATAGAAAGAACTATAGGAATCCATATTTTGGTAGAAAGCACCAACTTGGGCTCTGTCTGACTATTCAACACCAAAATAAAGGGAACTATCTCATCTGCAATTTTATTCCTGATTTGTTGTATATCTTGGGCTCTGTCTGACTATTCAACGCTAACAAAAATGAGCAGTTTGATGCACTAAACTTTCTCTATGTGTATGTTCTGAGGAAGGTACCATTAGGCGTTAAATTCCGTATAGTTTGAAAGTGATATAATTGATATCAATGTATATAAATTAAGTCCTACATAAAATATATGTTCAATTTCTTGACAAGGCTGCAGGGACTTATTGAACAATCATAACTAGACTCCTTTAATTATTCTTTTTATACATAATTCAAGAATGATGTAGAAAAGATTATTAAAATAGAAGGTTCAATTGATATTGATACCCTAGAACTGGATGAGAGACAACCAGCCACATTCTCAACCTCTTTGAGACCTGAGGTCAGCCAAAAAGTAAGTGCAACACCATTCACACCTACCGTGGAGAATTTCTACATGACCGATGCAATTACCAGGGCCTCAAAGATTGTGGCTCAGTGTAGTGCCTTGCTAAGGAAATGAGCATCGGGTCTCATTACCCGTAATAAGTTCTTTCCATTCACCTTTTTCTACCAGTGTTGTCAGTTTTAAAGTTGATGGATTTTTTTTATATTGAGATCAAAAGAGAGAGCAGAGAAGACTGTAAATTGATATGCCACAGTGAATGCCCTCATAAATGGCACCAACAACTTGAATTTCTAGTTTGTACCTTTTTCTGTAATGTAATCAGCAGATTTTGCTGTGATTGTTGAGTTTTCCACAATCCACACTAAGGCTGGAGAAAGTCAAAATGCATTCTCAGCACAAAAGTATGAAACTGATAAACTAAAAACTAGCTTACTAGTTTCCCCACTTTGCAGGAGACATAGCTAAAAATAATTGAAAATTTGATATAATGCTGTAGAGAAGTGAGGAATAGTAAAACTTAAGTCTGACAAGAAGTAGCTATTTTATTCTATTTTTATTTTATAACAAGTTCATTTATCAGTACACAAAATCTGAATTTAACTTTGCACATTGTACTAATTTGTCAGATTTACTGTAAATAAAAAATAGTAGAACTGAAAACATACATCTTTGTTTAAAGCAAAAGTTGTAGAACAAAAGATAAAATTCACACATCTGCTTGATTTGCTTCTTTGGTTATTGGTTCCTGAGCTCCACCAAAAGCACCAACCAAAATGCTTAAGATAATACAGGTGAACTAATTTCTCTGATGATAGGTTATTCCTTTAAGAAATTTGAAGCATCATATAAACTGTGATTGTATTTGCAATGCATATATGTTGATCGAATTATGTAGGAAGCAGATAAAACACAGAATTAGTCCAGCATATGATTGAAAGCTAATTTTTATCTATGACTTACTGTAGTTCTCCAGGTCATCAATTAAGTCTATGGAGTTCATGGCCAAAAATTAGTTCCTAGTTCTCGAATTATATGATGAATGATTTTATATATATGATTTTCTAACAATCAGTTTGAAAATTTGCATTTTTTGACTTCTGTATTTGCATTTTATACGGGTTTCTCATCAATTAGGTAGAAATTCTGCATTGATTGTTATAATTTAAAATTTATAATAATAAGGAGTATTTTAGTAAAATTACCCGTTACGATACTGTATCATACCATCAAACCAAACGAAAAAACTATTATTAAACAGCAGTGAACAATACAGTCTATCCAAACATTGTATTGTACTATACTATACAGTACCATACCATACCATACCATACTGTACCGTACATTATGAAAACATGGCAAACCACCATCCAAACAGAGTGTAAGTTGGAGGGAGGTAAGTCTAGCTTTTGAATAAGACAATAAAATCATTGTTAACATAAAATTGTGTTTCGAAGAATGTTAAAGCTAAGAAAAAAATATTTTTATTTTTGATATATCTTATTTACAAAATTGAAGCTTGTATCCAATCATGCAATAAGTATTTTCAATGAAAGTTCATACGTTCCATAAAAAAATAATTATAAGACCTCTTTTTTTTTATTTGTTGATTTTCTTTCATCAATTGTAATGAATATTTTAGTATTCTTACGTCATTCCGCCGTTTGGATTAATGATATTATACCATAATCACCCAAACTCCTTTCGTTGTCGTTGTTCGATATGAAGGGGAACAAGATCTTACAGGTTGCAAAAATAGTGAAGTTAAGGTTGGGAAAATCTACAAGGATAAGTGTACTGTTATTTCAGTTATGGCATGGTATGCCATTTAGCATTCATTGCAATTGATCTGACGAAAAAGATTTGTATCTTATTTATGCGAAAAGAGATCTGACAAAAAAAAAATTGTATCTTGTTTAGCGTTACAAAAGTAGTTATTTGACTCTTATTTATTCAATTATACATGTAACGTAAAATTGATAATTCTATTTTTTGTTATTTTTAGTAGGCTGAGATACATATTTGGTCAACTATATACATTTTTCCTTCATCTTGTATCTCTGGTTCGGGTTGTGTATATATCTGTATCTTTTGGTGTTTTAGTTTTAGTGATATCAACATACAAAAAATACAATAGTGTTAAAGATACATATTGTGCATGATTGTACATATATGTATCTCTCGTTAATTTTTTTCTGTACAATAAAATACATCTTAATTTTTTAATATATTGTCGTTGAAAATACATATAACTAACGTGACATACATCCTACAAATTCTTTTAGGTAAATTTTTTTTAGTATTATTCTCGTTTAAAAAAAAAAGGGAAAGAGTATTATTAAATAGATATAAACAGACGCTAAATTCCACGCAATATTTTTAGTTGTTTTCGACCCTTGAACAAATAGATAAGTGACATCAAGAATCTCAATAAAGACACTAATCAAATAACTCTTTTTTGTCTTTATTGGTGATATACTTTATGTAAGGATAATGTAACATAGGTGTTCGAGTGAATGTCTATTTGTATATAGTTGTTTATTATCAGGACTTTACTTGATGAGTGGTGCAGTTGTTTTAAATTAGGAGTCCTTATCAATAATGACTTTGGAGTCTTATTCTCCAAAACACTCTTGTATATATATATATTGATGTAACAAAACACTCTTATATATAAATTAGGTATATATATATATGTATCTCTTGTTATTCCACATTTTTAAACAAAAATTCTTTCATATTTTGTTTTCAGTTATAAACGATTCCTACGATCTTTTTATTGTTTTTTATTGATTTTGTTTGAAGTAATTACAATGAATATATCAGTGTTGTTACGTCATTCCGGCGTTTGGATTAACGATATAACGTACAAGGGCTAAATAATTGAATTAAAAAAAATATTAAATTAAATTAAAATAAAATAATGCTAGATACATATAAATATAACATAGCCATCATACACTATATGTATCTTTAAGCTTACTAATATGTATCTTTAGTATGATGATTTCACTTAAACTTAAAAACAAGAGATACATATAAAACTTAAATAGTATGGTGATTTCACTAAAACTTAAAAACAAG
Source organism: Capsicum pubescens (assembly GCA_030864215.1). Classification (NCBI taxonomy): domain Eukaryota; kingdom Viridiplantae; phylum Streptophyta; class Magnoliopsida; order Solanales; family Solanaceae; genus Capsicum; species Capsicum pubescens. Next base: position 336,699,012 of record CM061548.1, read on the forward strand.
AGATACATATAAAACTTAAACAGATGACAACAGATACAAGATATTGAAAAAGTATCATGTATGTGTAAATATGTATCTAAGCCTGAAATTACCCAGATCTGAAATAACAAGAGATACATAAATTCACAGTAATACAGAATAAGACATACAAAAGATTAAAATGTATCTATTGTTTTACAGAATGTGTATCATTGGTATAAATATTTGAATCAAAACAAAAAATAGTGTGAGATACATACAAAACAAACTCGTACACAATATATATCTTTAAGTTTACTAACATGTATCTTTAATATGTCTATGCCACTAAAACTTAAAGAACAAGAGATATATACAACAACAAAAATAGAGAACAACATATATAAGAAATTGCTCTGAAGGTCTGCAGAGATCTTGAATTTTTATTTTGAGATAATGATGCACAACTTTTTTACTCAGTAACTTGATGATTAGAGAGTATTACCAAGGTGAGTGTAGTTGGATTTTTTCTTTCTTGAAAAGATGAATGACTTTAAATCCGTTGGTCACCGTATCATCTTTTGTCGGAGGTTCCAATTGATTTTTTGCTTCGCTCAACAAAATATTATTGGACTAGAAGGTTTCCTTGAAGTACCAGTAACGGAAAAATCAGTCGAAAATAACCTCATCGGGGATAATTTTCTTCGCTGAACTAGTAAATTTACCCATAACTCGAGCACAAAAAACATCATCATCTTTAACAAGAAACTCCAAACAATCATTCGGGTGAGCTAAAGAGATATGATGTTGTTTAATTTGATTTTTGAGAATAAACATTGAACATAATAAGAAGAAAGTGAAGATGAATTTAGGTAAAAAATGTAAAGAAGAAGAAGAAGAAGAAGAAGAAGAAAAGAAAATTGTGGGATAAAATTGTAACCAAAATTTTGGCATTAATGTAGCCCTTAATATAGAAAGAGTTGGTAAAGTTAAAATTGAAAAAAAGTGTTTTAGGTTGTATCTCAATTTTTAATATAAATTAATAAAAGTTGAAATATTTGAAGTTTTTTCAAACTAAAGGAATTTTTAGCTTTTATGAAATGTTTCCTAATAAAAATTGTTAACTGAAGGTGCATTTTGTTCCCCTAAATAGTTTCCCATGTAAAATTATGTGTGCTTTCATTAATTTTTTTATCATAACAATATTATCAAAGGAGTTGTTAAGACTGTATATAAACTACTTATATAATGGTGGTACAAAAGAAATAAAAGAAAATATTGGTGGGGCTATCTTATTCTTTATTTTTTAATTGCACCTATAAAATAAAAGAAATTAATTACATAAGGTTGTTGGCAGAGTGCTTTAAGGTCCTAATCATTGACGAGGAAGAAAATTAGGGAAAAAGACATAAATAGTCATTTTGTTCAAACAAATGACATCTGCATGACCTTTGAATTTAATTGTTCAATTAATAGCGTGGTCTTTTCTTTTATGGCTCTATCTTTACTGTCTTTTCTATTTTATGTTTTTTGGTTATTTTTTTTTATTGCTATATTTAAAATGCTACTATTTTACTTTTGTTATAAATGTACCATATATAGTGAATGTCTGTTTTACCAGATATATGAATACCTATTTTACTATATATTATGTATGTCTATTTATGAAGAAGTTGCAGACCACAAGGTTAGTTTTTCCTTATAAATAAAGGAGTTTTCCCACATTGTAATTCATTCCTCAAGAGAAGAAATAAGAATTACTCTCTCTATTCTCTCTACTCTTCTTTTTTATTCTTTAGTTATTTCATAACACGTTATCAGCACGAGACTCTACCGTCTCAAATTTGAAGGCTAAGGCTAAGGTATTATTTTTTTATTTCTTCCCTTTTCCATATGGCTAACAATCTTACGAAGTGTGAGTTCGTTGCCCTTCAAAGTTCGGGCAAGAACTATATTTCATGGGTGTTGGATGCTGAAATCCACCTAGATGTTATGGGTCTTGGAGATGCCATAAAGAATGAAAATACAACATCTAATCAAAATTGTGCTAAGGCTATGATTTTCTTGCGTCAACATCTTGACGAAGTTCTGAAAATTGAGTACCTTACTACTAAGGATCCACTAGTATTGTGAAATAGCCTAAAAGAAAGGTTTGGCCACTTAAAGATGATCATTCTCCCGAAAGCACAATATGAGTGAATGCATCTAAGATTTCAAGACTATAAGTCTATTCATGAATACAATTTTGTCATGTTCAGAATTTCTTCTCAATTGAAACTATGTGGAGAGACGATCAATGATAATGATATGATGAAAAAGACGCTCTCTACTTTTCATGCCTCGAATGTGCTATTACAACAGCAATATCGAGAAAAAAGTTTCAAGAAGTATACTAAACTGAGTTCTCATCTTCTCGTGGCTGAACAAAATAATGATTTGTTGATGAAAAATCACGAGAACCGACCAACTGGATCTGCACCATTCCCTGAAGTGAATGATGTGCACGCTCACCATGCTAGGCGTGGAAAAGATCGCGGCCCTGGTCGTGGACGTGGTCGTGGTCATGATAACCAAGAAAGAAACCCTGTTCCGGGTGTTAATTATTTATCGAATAAAAAAAAAGATGAGAAACGTAAAGCAATTAATTATTTCTGATGTGATGGAAAAGGATATTATTCACGTGACTGTTGTGCTCTCAAGCACTTGGTTGATCTTTATCAAGCATCACTAAAGTAGAAAGAGAGAAATCTTGAGGCTTATTTTCTCTCTGAAAATGCTGTTGACATCACAAGCTTGGATGTAGCAGATTTTTTCGAGCACCCTGAAGGAAAGATTGATCACTTGATTGATGATGGTTCTGTAAACATGGAAGAATGAATGATTTTTAATTTTATTTTATTTTTATTGATAAGAGTTAGTGAATAAAGAATCATGTAAAAGTAGTTATGTGCATGAGTATTAATTTTTGATTAGTTCAATTATATTATTATAATTTATTATTGATTTAATTTCAATTTGCCATTATTTATTGAAAAAAAGAAGAAGAAGAAGAATGAAAACAGAAAGAATGAAAAAAAAAAAGGTGATTCATTAATAAAAACAAATGTAGGCGCAACAAAAAAAAAGAGCGATTGTTGGCTGGCAACCAATGACCCCGTCTATGCCATTCATTTTTTTTTATTGTATTATATTCTTTATGCTCCATACTATTGAATTATAATAATATTATTTCATTCTTTATCAAATATAATATAATAATATCATATTGTTTGCATGTTAACGTTCTGAACAAAATGCATTTTTCTTCTTCTTAGTAAACTATTAAAACTATTGAAAAATAAAATACTAAGCTAAGCTAATCACGTACTAAATAGGACATTTTTTTTTATTGCTTAGTAAAGTATGATTAACAATTTCTTATAGCATAAGCTTTCACTTTGTACAAAGATTTAATATATATTTTATTTGATGTATGCCATTTTATTTGAAGACATGGATAATTTTCAAAGTAGGCAGTCCAACCGCAAGGATATTTTTTTGATTGATTCTGGCACTACACATACGATATTCAAAGACGAGAAATATTTCTCTCATCTAACCACGGGCAAGATTAATGTTACTACAATTCCTGGTAGTGCTAGTTTGATTGAAGGCTTCGGAAAAGCCATTATAATCTTGCCCAAGGAAACTAAACTCATCATGAATAATGCTATGTTCTCTCCCAAGTCTCGGAGAAACTTGATGAGTTTTAAAGATATCCGTGAAAATGGTTATCATATCAAGATAATTGATGAGATGAATCTTGAATATCTTGGTATCACCAAGAATGTCTCTGGACAGACATGTGTTATTAAAAAGTTTCGTGCTTTATCTTCTGGCCTGTATTGGACGAGGATTTATGCAATTGAGACACATTCTATAGTAAATCGAAAGTTTACTAATTCCAATACTTTCGTACTTTGGCATGATTGTCTGGGACATCCTGGATCTATAATGATGAGACGAATCATAGAAAATTCAAATGGGCATCCATTAAAGAACTTGAAGGTTCTATCGAATGGTGAATTTTCATGCAATGCTTGTTATCAAGGCAAGCTGATTGTGAGGCCATCGCCAACAAAAGTTGGGATTGAATCCCCCACGTTCCTGGAACGCATACATGGGGATATTTGTGGATCCATTTACCCACCTAGTGGGTCGTTTAGATACTTCATGGTCCTAATAGATGTTTTTTCTAGATGGTCTCATGTGTGCCTTTTTTTATCTCGTATCTTGACATTTGCAAAATTATTGGCACAAATAATACAATTACGGGAACAGTTTCCCGATAATCAAATTAAGTCTATTCGCCTTGATAATGCTGCAGAATTTTCATCCCAAGTATTTAATGACTATTGCTTATCGATTGGGATAAGAGTGGAACATTCGTACCCCATGTCCACACTCAAAATGGCCTTGCTGAGTCATTAATTAATCGCCTGCAGTTGATAGCAAGACAATTGCTTATGAAAAATAAGTTGCCCACTTTTGTTTGGGGTCATGCAATTTTGCATGTTGTAACACTTGTTCTTCTTAGATCAATAAATTATCATAAATTTTCTCCGTTGCAATGGTTTTGGATCAAGAGCCTAATATATCTCATTTGAGATTTTTTGGGTACGGTGTTTATGTGCCTATTGCACCACCAAACCACACCAAGATGAGCCCCTAAAGAAGGTTAGGAATTTATGTTGGGTTTGAATCACCCTCCATTATTCGCTATCTTGAACCATTAACGAAAGATATGTTCACTGCTCGATTTGCAGATTGTCAGTTTGATGAGATAGTTTTTTTCAAAATTAGGGGGAGAAGATAGTGACATCGAAAGAGAAATTTATTGGAAAAATCCATCACTATCTCATCTTGATCCACGTGCTTCTATTTGTGAGCAAGAAGTACAAAAGATTATTCATCTACAGAAAATTGCAAATCAAATACCGGACGCATTTACAGATTTGAAAAGGATCACTAAATCACATATTCCTGCAGAGAATGTCCCAATTTAAATTGATGTCCCTAAAGGACCATCCACTAGTGTCATAGCTAATGAATCTAAAGCACGTTTGAAGCGTGACAGACCATTAGGTTCTAAGGATCGAAATCCTAGAAAAAAAATGGCCAAGATGACACTACGAAAGATCCTCATATGGAAGTTCAAGATTTGAGCAATGTTAATATTCCTGAAGGAATTAATGAGATTGAGACTCAGGAAAATGAGGAACTATCCATAAATTCAAGTGATGTTGAAACTAATTTGAATCGATTTAAAATAGTAGTGGATTATGTCTTTGCATATAATGTTGCAACGAAAATCATGCAAGACAGTGAGAATCTTGAACCTCGATCTGTCACAGAATGTCGACAAAGAAATGACTGGCCAAAATGGCAAGAAACAATTCAATCTGAATTGAATTCACTTGCCAAACGTGAAATTTTTGGACCTATAGCTCAAACACCTAATGATGTTAAGCCTGTTGGCTATAAATGGGTCTTTGTGCGAAAAAGAAATGAGAAAAATGAGATACAAAGATATAAAGCACGCCTTGTTGTGCAAGAATTTTCATAACGGCCTGGTGTCAATTATGACGAGACATATTCACCAGTTATGAACGCAATAACATTGCGTTATCTTATTAGTTTCACTGTCCATGAGAGAATTGAGATGGATTTGATAGATGTGGTAACAACCTATCTATATGGATCACTTGATAATGATATATACATGAAAATTTTCGAAGGATTTAAAATGCCAAAAGTATATAGTTCAAAGCCTCGGGAAATATATTCCATTAGATTGCAAAGATCATTGTATGGTTTGAAAAAATCTGGACGCATGTGGTATAACCGACTTAGTGAATATTTATCTAAGGAAGGTTATACGAATGATGAAATTTGCCCATGTGTTTTCATAAAGAAAAAAATATCGGAGTTTGTTATACTTGCTGTCTATGTTGATGACATAAACCTTATTGGAACACCAATAGAGCTTCAAAAGACAATTGATTACCTAAAGAAAGAATTTGAGATGAAAGATCTCGAAAAGAAAAAGTTATGCCTTAGTTTGTAAATTGAGCATTTGACAAATGGTATTTTTGTCCATCAATCTGCCTACATAGAAAAGGTGTTGATACGATTCTATATGGATGGAGCACATCCATTAAGTACTCCGATGGTTGTTCGATCACTTGCTGTGAATAAGGATCCATTCCGACCTCAAGAAAAGAATGAGGAACTCCTTGGTCCTGAAATACCATATCTTAGTGCAATTGGTGAACTAATGTATTTTGCAAATACTACAAGGCCTGATATAGCCTTTTCAGTTAATTTGTTAGTAAGGTATAGTTCTGCTCCTACTAGGAGACATTGGAATGGGATCAAACACATATTACGGTATCTAAAAGGGACTACCGATATGAGCTTATTTTATCCTAAAGATTGTAGTTCCGATCTTGTTGGTTATGCTGATGCTGGGTACTTATCTGACCCACATAAAGCTCGGTCTCAAACAGGCTATGTGTTCATATGTGGGGGTACTTCCATATCTTGGAGATCAACAAAGTAGTCTATCGTAGCCACTTCATCGAATCACGCTGAGATTATAGCTATTCATGAAGCAAGCCGAGAGTGTGTGTGGTTGAGGTCCATAATACATTTCATTTGAGAAAAATGTGGCTTAAAATGTGTCAAAGTACCCACGATTTTATATAAAGATAATGCAGCATGCATAACACAACTTAAAGGAAGATTCATAAAAGGAGATACAACGAAGCACATTTCGCCAAAGCTTTTCTATACACATGAGCTCTAAAAGAATAGTGATATTAATGTGCAATAGATTCGTTCAAGTGACAATGTGGCTGATCTATTCACCAAGTCTTTTCCTACTGCAACTTTTAAGATGATAGTGCACAAGATCGGAATGCAAAAGTTCAAGGATGTTCTCATTAGGGGGAATTAATACGCGCTGTACTCTTTTACCCTTACGAGGTTTTATCCCACTGGATTTTCCTTGTAAGGTTTTTAATGAGGCAACATATATGCGTATTATCTATCAATTAGACATTCAAGGGGGAGTGTTATAAATGTACCATATATAGTGAATATCTACTTTACCAGATATATGAATACCTACTTTACCATATATTGTGTATGTCTATTTATGAAAAAGTTACAAACCCCAAGGTTAGTTTTCCCCTATAAATAAAAGAGTTTTTCCACATTGTAATTCATCCCTCAAGAGAAGAAATAAGAATTACTCTCTCTATTCTCTCTACTCTTCTTCTTTATTCTTTAGTTATTTCATAAGATCTTTCAATTTTTTTTCACTACCTTTTTTTTGCTTTTTCTATGTGGGCTCCTTTATTATTTTTTTTTAAAATCTATTTTTTAATTGTTGCTTTATTTTTTAACAATCAAATATTTTTTTAAAAAAATGTGTTTTTCAAACATAATTAAAAATTTTGTGGCATAATTTTTTCTTTTAAAATAACAAAGCAGTACAAAGAAAAGAACAATAATTGAAGAGTAGATTTTTCTTAAAGAAAATGAAAAGAAGTCGATGATTCATTTTTATATAATAATGATACAATTTTTTATGCACATCCTATACATACACATATTCTATACAAGAATGATACAATTTATAGATAAATCATATACAAAAATATTATTCTATACAACAATTACACAATTTCTATACACATTTGGTAAAACAATTATACAATTTTTATGCGCATATTGTATAACCTTTAGCTGCAATTGTTATCAAGATACATATTTTATACAATAATGATACAATTTTTATACACATCTTATCTTGTTTCTATACATATATCGTATATACATACATATTCTATACAAATGATTATACAATTTTTATAGTATTGTATTTATTTATTTTTTTACAAAAGAAATTTCTTAGCCCACACCCAAAAAAATAAAAAAAATAAAAAAATAAAAAGAGCAACACTAAGTGGGCCGACTAGCCACTCTAGCCAAGGTAGCTCAAAACTGAAATGGCCATTTAGTGAAATTAGTTGGCCCTACTGGCCCCTCTATGTCCAATGGTCCAAATGTGGGCCATTTATTTTGAGATGGACCAGCAGGTGTCTTTTTCCCAGAAAATTATTAGTGGGCTTTGACAACTAAACGTGCTTAAAGACGAAAACAATTATATTCAGAAATAAGAAAAATTAGAAAAGAAAGCGAACGTATATAATATAAAATATATTGATTATTATAAAGTCGTGTCAATAATCAGAGATTTTGATTTCGAATTTTGATTTTAAAAAAATTCTTAATAGGAAATGCTACCCTCAAATAAACCTTACCTTGCGCTAATTCAAGTTAGTTGAGCTTCAGTCAAGTGAGAATCCAAAAAAAAGTTGTACTAGAAATGGTGGAACGAAAATGTGTATTAGATATAATACTTATGTTTTGGAGTTCGGAGTCTAAAGGACAAGTTTTTTCATTTAAAATTTCGAAGGGACATATGAAAATTAAAAAAAAAATTAAAAACGGACAAGACAAACACCTTGTCCATTAAAAGTTAATATCGTCAGTTACCTGATAAAGTGTAAGGCGAAAATATAATTTTACCTTATAAGGTAAATGGAGTCACTTACCTTATCATTTGACTGATAAAGTGGAAAATAATTTTTCCTAGGGAATGAGTGTTCCCTTTATCTGGATGATGGGACTTACTTGTAAGTTGAGTATGGGCTCTCACCTTGTAAGGTAGGATCCCATGTTTGCCTTGTAAGGCAGGATCTCATGTTTGCCTTGTAGCAACTTCAAAATTTGTTGCATGGTGCTATATAAAGAGTGTAGATTTCTTTTATTTGCATCAATCCTAATTTTTTTTGTCAAAGTGCATAACTCAAAATATTTATTGAATCTTATTCATTTTTTACTTTAAGATGGATGATAATAAGGTAAGAGTAAATTTACATTGGAGTAGTGAAGTTTTGCATGATGAGGATCAATATTAAAATCTGAAGAATTTTGACCTCGAAGATCAAACTCACTATCCGTGGTTCTTCAATAACAGGAGAATGTTCAACAGACGCATACATGTCAAGTGTTTGTAGATTAAGGTGATTACCAAAAATTTCAATGGTACGGAGAAATAAAGATAAAGAATCATCATTTCAAATTAAGGTTTCACCAAATAAAGGTTGTCCATTGGACAAAAAATAATTTGTATATTGACCAGCAATAACCACATCATCTTTCGGATTAGTAATACCCATTTTACTCCTAAACATGCAAAACGTCATCATCCCGATGTAAATATACTCTTACCTTATTATCATCCATCTTAAAGTAAGAAATGAATAAGGTTCAACAAATATTTTGAGTTATGTACTTCGAATTTTTTAGGATTCATGCAAATAAAAGAAACCTACATTCTTTATATAGCACTATCCAATGAATTTTGAAGTTGTTACAAGAAAAACATGCGATCCTACCTTACAAGACAAACATGGTATCCTACCTTATAAAATGAGAGCCCATACTCAACTTATAAGTAAGTCCCGTCAGCCAGTTAAAGGAAATACTCCTTTGCTAGGGGTATTTATTTCCCATTTTATCAGTTAAAGGGTAAGATAAGTGGCACCATTTACCTTGTAAGGTAAAATCGTGCTTTCGCCTTACACTTTACTAGGTAATTGATGACGGTAAATTTTAATGGATAAGGCAAGCACAGGTGCAACTTTTTATTTTTTATTTTCATATGCCCTGTCAAAATTTTCAAATGACTAAATTTTCGCACCATGCTTCATTTTTTATTTGTCTTAAAAAAATTTCATTTTCATATGCCCCTTTGAAATTTTGAATGAAAAAACTTGTCCTTTAAGCTCTAGACATCACATACTTAAAGTTGTTTCAAAGAGAATAAATGTCAAAATTAAATAATTTCTACACAGGTTACTCCATACAGATGTAGTCTTGTAGTAGTTTAGACACTACACCAAAAAAAGATATTTAGCGATAATTAGTTAACGACATCAGTTTAATGACTACAAAAAAATCTACATTTAGTGGCGGACACATTTCGTTGCTAAACAAATTATTTTCATCGCTAAACTAGTTTAGGACGGATCAACGATGAATAAAAGTTTGTTACAAAATTGCGTGTCGCTAAGAACTTAGTGACAAAATAATTAATTCCATCACAAAAACAGCAACAGAATAATAATGGCATAATATCGTTTGTGTTATGGAACATGATAAATGTCCATGTGTCCAAATTAAGTAACTTGTGTCACTATTCTAAAAGACTCAATATCAAAGTCATCCATCACCTATTTTCTTAGGATAAGATTCCATCTTTTTACTTGGCTATAAATAACCTATATTTTGTGTAGAAAATGTGATGTTGTGAAAATATTAATAGAGAAATTCTCCCTGGTTTCATCATTATACTTTGTTACATAGGTTATTTTATATCATGTTATCAACACGAGTCTCTACCATCTCGAGCAAATACATGTAATAAAGGTTAGTATTTATTTTTCTTAAATAATGTCGAATATATTCAAACGCGAATTTATTGCTCTAGATATATTGGGCAAATCTTACATGTCCTGGGCACTAGATGTCGAAATACATTTGGATGCGATGGGTCTGGCAGACACCATTAAAAACAAAAATCAGGCATCAAATCAAGACAAGGCTAAGGCCATGATATTCTCCGTCATCATCTTGACGAAGGTCTGAAAATGAAATACCTCACAATTAAGGATCCACTTATATTGTGGAATAATTTTAAAAAAAGATACGACCACCTGAAGATGGTCATCCTTCCACAGGCATATTATGAGTGAACTCATTTAAGGTTACAGGACCTTAAAAATACAACTGATTATAATTCTGCGATGTTTAGAATTAAATCGCAGTTGAATTTATGTGGAGAAAATATAACTGATCACAACATGTTAGAGAAAATATTCTCTACTTTTCCCGCCTCGAGTATGCTCCTGCAACAGCAGTATCGAGAAATGGAATTTAAAAAGTATTTTGAATTGATTGCTCATCTTCTTGTTGCTGAATAACATAATGAACTTTTAATGAGAAATCATGAAAGTCGACCTCCTGATACTGCTCCATTCCCTGAAGTGAATGCTGCATATTTTCACCAAACCAGGAGTGAAAGAAGCCCTGACCCCAGTCGTAGTCGTAGTCATGGTTGTGAAGGAGGTATATATTTTAATCAGGATGATTGCCTTGCAAAAAACAATGACCCTCAACACCAGCAGTACAAAAAGAAGGGTGAAGCTCCCGAAGCAGCGCCAAGGACGAACACTGAAAATAGATGTTGTCGATGTGGAGCAAAGGGACACTGGTCGTGTATCTGTCGTACGCCAAAACATCTGGTGAAGCTCTATCAGGCATCCCTTAAGAAAACAGATAATGACGTTGAGGCAAACTTTATCTATGAAGATAATATTAAGCCCATGAATTTAGATGCCTCAGATTTCTTTACTATCCTCGAAGGATATGTTAATCATCCTGTAGATGATGAATATGAAATAGTCGATTGTTTTACTTTCCTGTTTTATTAGTTTACATTTCTGTTAATAGTATCTCACTAATCTTGTAAATTGATAAGGTTTGTGTAATATGTTATGTGCTAGTAATATTATAATGTTCACATTATTTATGTTTTCATCTTGAAAAATATATGAATACTCCTGAAGTAGTAAATCTGAAATTAAAGATACGATAGAAAAAATTCTCTACAGCTATATGTATACCTCGATTTGCTCCTGAAGTAGCAAAATATTGAAAGAAGTCCTAAGGTATCATCGTTTGATATGCTTAAGGCACATTGTAATAATTATATTTCATTCTAGAAGAATGAAAACTTTTGATAAATTATTAATTATCTTTCATTCTCAAGGAATGAGAATTTTTGATAAATGTTATAATTACAGATCCATTTTCTAAAGTGAATGTGATATTTAGTAAGGTATATAAATGTGCACTTGACTGTGAAAATCACATTCAGAAGGAGTAGAATGAATTATTCTGAAATTTACTCCCGAAGTAGTAAGTTATCTTAAATCTACTCCTGAAATAATAGAACCTTGAAATTTACTCCAGAAGTAGTGAATCTGATATTTACTTGTAAAGTAGTAAATTTGATATTTACTCTCGAAGTAGTAAGATTGTGCAATAGTAAAATCTTGCAAACTACTCTCGAAATAGTAGACCTTTTACTCTAGTAAATAACTCATGCCATGATAAATTTGGAGTTTACTAGTTTTATTTATTGCGTGAATGATTTTGTCATCCTGAAGATGAGCATGTTGAGTTTTAAACATATAATGAAGAACTAGAGGATTCTTTAAGAACTATTACTTGTTCTCATGATGAGTTAATTGAACCAGCTAATGTTGGGACTAAATTCCCTGAATTCTGAAAAACGTAAAAAGTGAATAAGGGCCCATTCACCCGTCATTTGATATGACGCATCCATAAGATGGTCACATGCACGTTTATTGTCAACCTGCAGTTTGACATTCATAAAGTTGCCTTCTCAATTAAATTAAGTCAGAGCATAATTTTTAGATAATGTAGTCAAGACAATTGATCTTGATAATGCTGGTTATATTCAAGTTGGTTTAGTATTGAATGCCTCATATAAATAGCTAAACCATTGCTTATGAGAACAAAGATAAAAAATATTGGACTGAAATATATATTGCATACAATAGCACTTGTGTGCATTAGACCAATAAATTATGATCAATTCTTCCCTCTCAATTGGTTCAGGGTCAAGAACCATATATTTTTCATCTAATAGCTTTTTGATGTACAGTATATAATTAATAGATATACCATGATTCATAAAGATGGATTCTCCAAAGTAGATTGGAGTATATGTTAGTTTTCCTAACATAAGGGGGAGATAATAAACAGTTAAGAAATATGTTGAGAATTATCATTAGTACGATCCCCATTTAAAAGATAATTCAAGTCAAATGCCAGAAGCATTTGCTGACCCAAAATTGATTTCATATTTAGCTGCAGATGCTCCTATTATGTGTCACTGAAGGACAGAGTCTATAGCATGCATGAAGCATGATAGATCAATCGGTTTCAAATAAAATAATTCTTGAAAAGAAATGGAGAAAATGGTCATAATAAAGAGGCAATATGCTCTTGAAGAGCAGCGACATAATGCTTTGTGAAACCTCCAGAAGAGGTTCAGGTACCTGAAAATAAGAATGTGATGAGATCTCAATAAGTTATGCCGTAATGTGAATCGATACAAATGATATTTCGTCGGCGATATCTTTAGTACAATAACGCGTAATATTGTATAATATTATGAGGATTTGAATTCTACGTTTATTTAAGCATGCTGACGTAGAAATAATTATCAAGTGGAATATGTTTCTTGGTAAGCATAAGATTTATTTGGACTGTAGTCCTGACACCAGAAGATGTCATGTATTTAATATTGAATGGTTCACTTGATAAATAAATTTAGATGAGAATCCCAAAAGTATTGCATATTGTTCAAAGTCTCAGAAATTATATTCAATCAGATTACAAAGATCATTATACGATCTAAGATAATCAGGGTGTATGTGGTATAATCGCCTTAGTGAGTACTTGATAAACGAAGGTTATATAAATGATGTCATTTGTTCTTATATTTTCATTAAGAAAACGACATTAGAGTTTATTATACTCACTGTTTATGTGGATGGCATAAATCTAATTGAACTTCAGAAGAGGGCCAAAAGGCAATTGAATATCTAAAGAAAGAATTCGAAATGAAAGATCTTGGAAAGACAACGTTTTGTCTTGGTCTGCAGATTGAACATTTTGCAGACGGGATCTTCATCCACCAATATGCCTATACTGAGAATGTCTTGAAACAATTTTACACGGACAAAGCACATTCATTAAATGCTTTAATAATTGTTCAATCACTTGAAGTGAGTAAAAATTTATTCCGACCTCCAGAAGAGGGTGAAGAGATTTTTGGTCGTGAAGTACCATATCTAAATGCTATTGGTACACTTATGTATTTGCTAATAGCACAAGACTTCATATAGCCCATTCTGTTAATTTACTAGCCAGGTACAGTTCTCTTTCATGTAGATATTGAAATGGAGGTAAGCATATATTGTGATATCTAAATAGGCCTATTAATATGAGTCTATTTTATACTAAGAAAGATAGTTTAGATCTTGTTAGTCATGCAGCTGCAGGTTATTTATCTGAACCACATAAAGAAAGATCTCAGACAGGCTATGTGTTTACATACGGAGGTACTGCTATGTCATGGCGATCTACAAAGCAGTCCATCGTTGCTACTTCTTCAAGTCATACTGAGATAATAGTTATTCATGAGGAAAGTAGAGAATGCATATGACTGATATCAGTGACACATTCCATCAAAGAAAGATGTGGCCTGAAGCTCGACATCAAGATTCTCATAGTCATATTTGAAGACAATGCAGCATGCATAGCTCAATTAAAAGGAGGCTTTATAAAGAGAGATAGAACAAAACACATTTCGTCAAATTTATTCTTCAACGCATGATCTCCAGAAAAATGGTGATATTGATGTACAATAAATACGTTCCAGCGACAATCCAGCAAATTTGTTCACCAAATCTTTACCAACTTCAACCTTTGAGAAAATGGTATATAAAATTGGGGTGCGAAGACGGAACCGATTAAATCAGGGTCTTCATCAGGGGGAGTAAGAATACGCATTGTACTCTTTTTTCCTTAACTAAGGTTTTTATCCCACTGGATTTTTCCTGATAAGTTTTTTAATGAGGCAGCACTCAAATGCGTATTCAGAAAGTTTTCCTTTACATGAACATCTAAGGGGGGAGTGTTATGGAACATGGTAAATGTCCATGTGTCCAAATTAAGTGACTTGTGTCAATATTCTAAAAGACTCAATATCAAAGTCATCCATCACCTCTTTTCTTAGAATAAGATTCCATCTTTTTACTTGGCTATAAATAGCCTATATTTTGTGTAAAAAATGTGATGTTGTGAAAATATTAATCGAGAAATTCTCCCTAGTTTCATCATTATACTTTGTTACATAGGTAATTTTATATCAGTTTGCCATTTTTAGCGATAGAAATATCCATCGCTATTTTATGTATTTGGTTGTTATATGTCATCACAAAATTCATTGTTGTTTTTTTGTAGTGACAAAGCATCCATCGCTAATTATCTATGGACACCTAATTTCAGTGGCAAAAATATTATTGCAAATTCATTCCTAAATTTATTTGCTACGGAATAATATCCGTTGTAAATTTATTTTTGATACTTTTTTTTAAAAAATAAAATACACTGCACAAGAGATCACATACACTGAAAAAAAACATCATTGAGGCTGCAAAATTATAAAATACACTTCATTGAATTAATATTCATATAAATTAATGTTTTAAGAAAATCTAAAATATAGCTTGCATATAATTGTATCATCACTGATTACTGATCGGTATTGATTGAGCATTCAAATGAACTAATATCCGGACAAAACAAGCTACAAAACATCATCAACACTATAGTGTGGAGTCAAACACCCCAAAACATGCAACTACGTAATACACTTGAAGCTGATCAATATCAAACTATGAGTTTCTTTTCGCTGTTGTAATATTTCTTCATATTTTTCCTGTAAGAATAATTTAAAAGTTATTGAAACCTATGTAACTAAACCAAATAAGAAGAGTTTGATATCTATATTTTTTCATCAAAAGGAGGTGCAAAAGATGCATCATTCTATCATATTTTAAATCAAAATGAAATGACAACTCTTATCTCTTGTTTACTGATAGTTCTAGCATACAAGTCTTATCCAACTCAAGAAAAACAATCCATGCGAAAACAAATGGGCACAAAAGAAGTAATTGAAAATTTGAAGGTGCAGAAACACGAACAATGAAAACCTCAAAGGAAAGGGGGCAAAAAGGCAACCAACAACAACAACAAACTCAACACCAACCTCAACAAAGATATACTGACCTCAGACCCCACAGGCCACAAATATACAATTTATCAGGTTCAAAATCAGTAAACAAATGGCATGAATGAGCAAAAAATACCAATAAGTTATTCAATCTGCAGGTTTTCAATAGGTATTGACTTAAATTCTCCCAATCCCGTCCGGTTCTCTTAATGTTGGTGTTGAAATAAATGGAGGTATTGAGGGAATGAATGATACCTGTGATGTGGTGGTAGAAGGGGTTAACAGTGAGGTGAAAATTCTATTATGATGAGCATGAAACCAATCACATTTGTGTCCTGAACTCACCTGATAGCTCTGCTGATGTGAATTCTGGTGCGGTGACTGCTCCTATGTTCAAAAGAAGAATACTGGTGCTAATCAAGTGGAAGAGGAGAGGGTAGTTCCTATCACTCTTTCTTATAAGTATGATGATACTGATTATGTAGAGAAGGAAACGGTGTTTCAGTGTAAAGAGGTACCTTGTACCCCTGCATTTGGTACTAATGTAACACCTTTGTTGAGGTTTTAGTTGGTATCAGAATTAGACTTGTAAGTCTGATAAATATATCGTGGATGCTTATAAATGCACAAAATAATCAAGCTGGAAGAAAAGAGAAGCAGTAAAAAAAGCAAGAAAAATTAGAAAGAATTTTTCATGCTTTTCACAGAAGTTCCTACACAACAATGCACTAAATCTCGTTTATCCGAGTTTGTTAAACCAAAATCTAAAGGTAAAAAGCAAAAAGCTTGAAAGATAATTAAATTCAGATTTTAAAGTGATGACTTACACGAACTATTTCAAATCGCGCATCGACAAAAGATTTTTCATCATGATCATGTGTATTCATGTCTAAATGTAGCTCACTTGGTGTTGGATATCAACCCTTTTCAATAGCCTATACAAAAAGTTATTAATTCAAGACATCAATTCAATATTGCTGCTATAGTTAAATAATTGTTAGAAAATAGTATCTCATATATTTTATTCAAGTACTAAATAAGTGTTGGGTTCGAAATCGAGAGGGCGTCATGCGGAAGCTATTAGTTTGCAAACCATCGAACGATAACTCAGATAAAAAAGAAAAATATACTAAAAAGAAACATATTATTGATATGGTTTGGCCAATTGACCTACATATTAAAAGTTTAATATTAGAAAAACATAAAACCTATGAAAAAACATAAATCTATGCGAGAAATCTCTCTCCCCCTAAATCAGACTCTTTTAACGACTACAATGTGGATACTATTGTGTTGTCGTAAGAGAAGATGAGTTTTCTATTTATAGATGATCAAAACCTTTCTCCAAGAAAGAGGTTAGCCAAATATGAAAAAGTTTTATATTTTTCTTTCAGGAAAAGTAAAAGTAATTATGGTATTATTTTTATTTTCCTTACAAGAAAATTAAACTTAAACTTACATTTGATAAGAAAATCAAGGCAAAAATCCTAACAATAAGAAGACATTTGAGAAATACATTAAAATCAACTCATTTAGGATTGTCCAGACTCTCTAAAAAATTTCAAATATAGATGGTTGATTTACAATTCAATCTTCACAGAACTATACTCTTAAATCTATTTTGACTACTGCTACTCCAAAAAGATACATAATTGATACAACAGTGCTTGCAAATCTATTTTATTTTGAAAATTTCAACCATCATAGAGTGAATATGTGTGAAAACAGGCAAAGTTCTAAATCTGCACTTGAGAAATTTAGACAAAAATACATTCACTTTATCAAACATATTGTTACAATATTTGCAAATGAAGTTAATTTAATTATCATAACTTTATCAAATCACATATTGTTACAATATCTGCACATAGAGTTAATTTCATTATCAAAACTTAATCAAATTTCCTAGTTGAGTTTTTGTTTATAGCAAGATCTTTCTCAACCTATAACATTTGCTTTTAACTATCTAGCATCTGATATTTATTAGATCAATTAATTCTGATATCTACCAGCTCATCTACTTCAAATTTCCTCGAGAGTTCAAGCACAAAATATATAATCATATGTTATACTAGATGGGCAAGGCCCGTGCTGAGCACGGGCCCAATATTTTATTTTATCCTCATTTCAAGAATCTAGTTATTAAAAGAAAACTTTAAAGTTTTCGATTGTCAATGGAAGCTAGTATCCAAGTACAATGAATAGCCTTGAGTAGTTTTATTTTGCTTTCTATTCCGTTCGCAGACACAAGAGAGTGGGAGAGTGACAAAGACCTTCTTATCACTGCTCCAGTTACAAGAATGTACAGATCTGTAGATGTTTCATTTTTCAAAATGACATCCTCTCTTATAGGTTAATACTTTGCCTTCATCTGAAAAATCTGCACAATTTAACAACAGGAAGAAGAAATCAAATTAGCTATCTGTATGATTAAGCAACTTATTCCTTTGTGCTAAGTCTTCCTAGTGTGCATGTCATTCCAAAGTGCAACATATCTAGTTGTAAGCTACAAAAATAAATACCACATAAAAGAGAGGTGACACAACCACAATCAACAATCAAATCCCTTTTCTTTTCTTTTAAAAATTCAGTCATAAAAGTTGCTATGGAGATCATTGAATCAGTGGCCGAAACACACCTGTTGTAGATTGGGAACAATATTTGGCCAACTTGGTATAGAGGTGTATTTTAATACAAAGAGAGTGCTAATTTAGATAGACAAACAAAACAATGGATAATTGAGGTATGAAACTCATGAAAACGTGATAGTTTAGGAAGGTAAAAGGAATAATGGATAGTTGAGGTATGAAACTCGCAAAAAAGGATACTGTTTAGGTGTGTGTTACAAATAACTCTAAATTTTACGGTGAAAGAGATATATATTTACCTCGAGTATTCCATGTTCGAAGCTACTTTCTCTATATGCACTATATTCAGGTTGTTGATCTCAGCAGAAGTCGCCAGCTATTGGACCTGATGTAAAATTATTGGCACAGAATCCGCCTATAAATTTGTCCGATGTGCTAGCTGGTTCAGGACATTTGCCGGGCTCATCAGCAGGTTCTATGACCATCTTCTCAAGATTTCCACCATCACCTCCACCGCTACCTTCATACATTCAGCTTATTGATAGTATGCTGTGTAAGTAGAGTACCAAGGAGAATGCCAAGTGGCAACCAGCCATGGAGTAACTGTCTTATAAACATTAGTCAGGTCCTTCTCCAACCATTTGTATACCTTATCACTTGTATGACCAAACAATGTAAATGAAAAAAAACTAATAGAACATCAGAAAGTTAAGATCTATGGCCATAAGTGTTGTACATAAAACATGATATTTTATAGATATATCTATTAATCAAAGAAAGAGAATTGAAAAAGTAAAAATTGACTTTGTTATTAAGATAGAGAATCATAAGTGAACAATATCAAAACTATCCATAGAACTAAAAAATAAACTTTTTATTAAGATGGAAAATGGTAAGTGAACAATTTCGAAATGAATTTCGCCTTATCAATGGTAAATTAGATATAATTATGGTCTGCTGTTGTCCTTGGTTTGTGGTTGTTCATTTCTAATATTGATATACTATCTGCATGTGTAGGGTTCCTTTCTGTGTCGAATAATCCAAATCACTTGCACCTCAAGATTGCTTTTCTTTTTCTATCACAACGGTCTTCAAGGTTACTTGAAATTCTTCGATAAAAGTTATCTGCCATATCAATATATAATAAATATGATATATGCATATATGACGGGTGCGTATCAGATCCTAAAAAAATAGTGTACTTTTGAAGAATCCGACAGGATACAATAATATTTTTGGAGAGTTCGAACAACTTAGTTTATTAATGTTACAGTTGATGTCATTTCTTATATCCAACACAAGAATTACTTTCATCAAATTGAAAGGGTCCATAAACACTAAGGTAGACATTTTGTGCAATTAGCTATTATAACTTCAATACTACACAATAACATGAAAGGCATCCAAATTATCTTTTACCTGATTGCAGCAGTCCCTGAAACTCTGCACTTCTTTTAAAATGTAATAAAAGATGAAAAATAGGAAAAAATAGAGAGGAAGAAAAGTCAGTACCATTATCTGATAACTTAAAGGAGGTTTCATTTCCAGTAGCAAAACAATTCCAAACAAAAAGTAGATACTTCCTGCATTGTAAAACACGAAGCACGATAAAGAAAAGTAGACAAAAGTAGACATTTAGAAAACTATTATCAAATTACATCTTCTCAAGGCTAAAGGAGAAAAATCAAGCTCAATTTCAGAGTTGTATAATCAATTAGTTTAACACAAATTCTTTTACCAATTGAGCAAAGCTCTTATTTCTACATCTATTCATGTAGTTATTTTTTACCTTTCTCGTATTCTCTTATATCACATCAGCTCTGTCTGTATTCTAATTTTATATTTGAAGAAGCTTTTTATAATGTCTATCGAAAGTGTTAAATACCTTCACCAACAAAGTGGTTCGCTTACTTGGCATCATATTGTATTCTTACCTCTAGTTTATTATTCACGTACTTTGAAGGAGCACACCAAAGTAATTTAATATAGACCATATTCTTTTTGGCAGATCAAAGTACTAATTAAATGAAAAGTAGACTTCTTGGTGTTAGTCCTACAATATATGGACTACATGGAAGTAAAATCAAATTAATATTTTTATGCAACTGTTCTTGCAAAAGATTGATGTCAATCCTGAGAAGTGAGAGAACATGCAAATAGATTTATCTGACTAAAAATATTTTATCATAAAAAATAAAATAAGAGCGATTCAAGTGTAATCCATTTCATTATGGGATAGCTACGACCAATTCATTTAACTGAATAAATTTTTTATCTAATTTAAAGAAAAGAAACAATTTTCATTTCATAATTTTATCAGTTCTTAATTGGATGTGTGTGATGTAATTAGGCTTGTGCTCAATCTTCACAAGCTATAATGAGGCACACATTTTTGATGAATAGGAGCAGCTTCGTTAACTATTTTTTTAGTTTTTTGGGTCTCAAGTTTTCTTTTCACCAAACACCTTAGGTGGATCCTAACTTCTACTCTAAGTTGATTCTCCGTACATACCAATTTACGCAATCATACTCCATAAATATCAATTTACACAATCATACTTCATTTATATCAATTTACACAATCAAAATCAGAAACACAAATGGCGTACCTAGGTATTTATTTTTAAACAACCATGTCCAGTTAAGACCAAATTGTAGATATGCAATCAAAATTTTCAAAAGAACAAAAAACAAGCACAATCACAGCTAGAAGATTTGTAGCAACCAGATTGTGAAATCAGGAAGTGACAAATTCTACAGATAGAAGAAGAAGAAAACTCATACAGAGTGAGCACAGTAAAATCAAATTGAAACTTCAAAGTTTTAGCAATTTCATTTTTCAGTAAAAGGGAGAAGTCGATAAATACAAAGTGGGTGAAACTTTGACTGCATTCTTCAATATTGTCATGAGTATTTCACCTTTTTAAAAATTATAATAGCTAACCAAAATCTCCAACTATCGACTGTAAAATCTGATTAAATTGTGGTGGCAGATTGCAAGAACTTCAAGAATTAACAATCACAGATAACAACAAAGTCTCATTATCAATAAATTGGTGCATTAAAAGAAGAAATATAGATGAAAACTGACCTGAACTAAAAAATGCAAAGCCAAATTAAAACTTAAAAAGCAGAGAATGAGATTCATGTGCTCCAGTGAGTGAGAAAGAGCGGCGAGAAGCAATGAAGTGCTTCTTTTGGTACAATTAGCTTGTGCAGTGTTGGTCCTTCCATTGTTGGCTTATATATATAGTTAAAGTACAATTTTTATTTCTTTTGGTACAATTGTCATGTGCAGTGTTGGTCCTCTTGTTATAGTACAACTTTTATTTCTTTTCGTTCAATTGGCCTATGCAGTGTTGGTACTCTTGTTGTTGGCTTATATATATGGTTAATATATAAAATAGAGTAAAGCATCTAGTACCTCCTCAACTATGACCAAATTTGCTACGACTCACTCCAACTTCACTAGGGTCCTATTACATCCTTGAACTCAATTTTAGCGCATTTTTATGGGGAAAGGACATGGGCTGACCACTTTAAAAAGAAATGACAATTGAAGCCAGTCGGCCCAATTTATTTTCGTTTTTTAGCCATTTGGCCCAATTGGACACATGCAGTCTCTATACTCAATTGACAAACGTTTATACCACATTGATACACTTTTATACTATATTAAAGGTTGTATAGAATATGTATAGAAATTGTATAATTATTGTATAAATATGAATCTATATAAATGCATACAAAAATTGTATCATTATTGATGTATGAAAAAATATGCTAATTAGCGTATGTGTAAATACACATCATACAATTAGTGTATATATATTATGCATTGATTATATATTAAATATATATTTATTACACACAAATAATTATACACTCAATATTTTCTAAACAAAAGCAACAAAAAGAAGCAGGAACAAAAGAAGTGAAAATAAGCAAGTGCAGTGATGTTCTTTTTTTAAAAAGCAGCCATAAATTTTTTTTAAAAGCAAAACAAAAATAAAAAAATAAGATGAGCAAACAATGACTGAAGCAACGAAGGACTAAATGGATATAAAATGGCATTTCAAAGTCTTTGGCCATTCGGTTGGAAATAGTTATCACCGAATGACTATTTATCTGATTTTTAAATTTAGGTGCTAGTTTTGTGGAATTCTCTTAGTTTTAGGTGTTATTTTTGTCCTTTCCCCCTTTTTTATCACCCTTTTATGTTGACGTGATATCTTTTGTCAATTTTTTTAGCTGACATGACATCTTTGATGTGGGACCCATTCTATATAATAAAGATATCACATCAGTACAAAAAAGTGACAAAAATACGCTAAAATTGAATTTAGAAAGATAATAGAATCCCTATAAAATTGAAATGTGTCGTATCAACTTTCACAATAATTCTAGAGATATTAAATGCTATCTCTATAAAATATACTTACAAGTCTCTTGCGATGATCCCCGATAGTGACAGAACTGCTCATGTGAGTCCCACTAGCATGCTCCTTTCAACCACGATGATGACGTTTTTATACTTATTTATTTTAGACTTTTCATCAAACTTAGGATCTGTTCAAAGTAGCTTCCAACTGCTCAAAACATGGTACCTTACTGCTGCCTTACTCTCTCATTGTTTGCTCTTAACAATATCAATTGAGAAATCATGCCTTTTGAAATAATTTTATAAAGTAATAATTACACTAGTCCCACTACAATAAAATGCATATATAGCTACATAACATATTTTAGCTAAATATGAAAAGTTTCATAGCTAAACACTTTAGCCATAATTTTTTTTCATAGCATTCGTAGCAAGAAGTGGCGTAACTAAAGTTAGCTATAGACTTTTCATGGTTTGTGGCTAAGGACAAATACTTACAACTATGAAAAAGTTGTGTTGTAGCTATGATGGTAAAAAAATCTTGCTATAAAATAAATACTTATAGCAAATAATTATACTCTTTGCCATGACAAATAGAACTTGTAGCAATTTTTTATATTACAACAACTATTATAAATGTATTTACGTTATAGTGAATGTCTATCAAGATCTACTTTGATATCTATTAGGATTTGAATCATCTGTCTTTTACTCAGACTAGGAGTAAATTTTCCTCTATAAATAGAAGGGTTCCTTCATTGTAAATTACACATCAAGATCCATCAAGAGAAATAAAGAAGTCTCCCTCTTCTCTCTCTATCTATTCTTGTTGTTCTTTATTTATATTTCATAACACGTTATCAGCACAAGACTCTGCTAAATAAGGTGAGATTATAAATCTAAAGGTCAAGGTTAGTAATTCCTTATGTTATTTGTATTTTTATATTAATGATAGAATTATTGTTGGATTTGAGGAAACATAATTGGTTTGGAACCATTTATGTTTTAAATTCATTCCTTAAGAACAATATTATCAAAAGGGATGATAATATGTTGGGTTCAAGTCCCATCGATTTATGCCTAAGACGCCTTTATATGGATAAGACGTTGAGTTTGAATCTCAATGCACCATATTGATGATATTATGATGGCTAAGGCAAAATAATGAGTATTTGGTGAAACATGTCCCATTAAATATGCTTCATTCCTTGAATTGAATGTGGTAGCAATAAATCATATGTATGCCTCCATTTGCTTTTGTAGTAGCTATCAGAATTTGATACGCTTAAGGCATGATTATATTCTATTCCTGGGGAATGAGAAGCTTATTAATGCAAACGTGCACTTGATTGTGATGGTATCACAACTTACCTCCGAAAGAGGATGAATAATTGAGAAAAGTTATTTTGATATCTACTTCTGAAGTAGTAAATCTGAAATTTATTCATGTAATAGTAAATCTGAAATTTACTAAAGAATAAAGGTACATGTCAAGGTAAACTTGGAGTTTGCTAGAATAAAAGTTCATAAATTGATATGAACGATTGTGACATCTCGAAGATGTGCATGTATTGAAGAACTAGAAGATTCTTCGAGAATTGTTTAGGTCGCTTGTTCTCATGATAAGTTGGTTGGACCAACTAATGTTGGGATTGAATTCCTTAAATCTGGAAAATATAAAAGGTAAGTATGGGCCCGTTCACCTATCATGTGATATGTTGAAAAGATGCATCAATAAGATGATCACATGTACATTCATTGTCAACCTGCAGTTAGACATTCATAAAGTTGCTTGCTCAATAAAATTGAGTTAAGAACATAATTTTCAGATTGTGCAATCAAGAAAGTTATCTTGATGATGATGGTTTGACATTGAATGCCTTCGATAAATAGCTAAACCATCGCTAATAAGAACAAAGCTTCATGTGTTGGTCTGAAATATGATATGTTGCATACAATAACACTTGTATACATTACACCAATAAATTATGATTATTTCTTCCCCCTCAATTGGTTCAAGGTCATGAACCAACTATTCCATCTAATAGTTTTGATGTGTGATATACGATTAATGAATATACCATGATGCACAAAGATGGATTCATCAAAGAAGATAGAGGATGTATGTTAGTTTTCCTAACATAAAGGAGAGATTATAAGCAGCTATGAAATATATTAGAATTATCATCAGATCCTCATTCAAAAGATAATTCAACTCAAATGCTGAAAGCATTTCATATTTAAGCTACAAGTGCTCCTATTTTGTGTCCATCAAGGACAAAGTCTATGCATACGTGAAGCGTGGTAGACCAATCGGTTCCAAATGAAATAATCTTTGAAAAGGATAAGGAGCAAATAATCATAATAGGAAAGCAATGTCTACGACATAACACTTCATGAAACCTTATAAGAGGTTCATGTACCTGAAAATAATGAAGTGATGAGATCTCAAAATGTTATGTCACATTGTGAACCGATACGAAATGATATATGATCAATATCTTTGATACAATATTGGCGCAATATTGTGAAAAATTACGAGGATCTTAATTCTATGTTAATTTAAGCATGCCGACGTAAAAATATTTATCAAGTGATATGAAAGGGTGTATCTTGGTAAGTGAAAACTTATTTGATTTGCAGTCCAGACACTTGAAGATGTCACACACAAAATGTTGAATATTGTCACTTGATAAAATTGTATGAAAACTTCTTTAAGGATTCAAAATACAAAAGTTTCTGAGAAATTTATTGATAATCCTTATATTGTATAAGCTTATAGCTTGAAAATTATTGAAACTCTTGGAGAGTTTTCAAAGAAATACATTATTTGCTAAAATAAGATATATACTAAATTAGATTGGTTATAAAGTACCATATCTTATTGCAAGTGGTGCATTCATGTATCTTGCAAATACTACAAGGCCTGATATAGCCTTTTCAGTCAATTTGTTAGCAAGGTATATTTCTTCTCCTACTATGAGACATCAAAATGGGATAAAAAACAAGAGATTATTTTATTCTAAAAATTGCAGTCCCGATCTTATTGGTCATGCTGATGTTGGGTACTTATCTGACCCGCATATATCTCGATCTCAAATAGGCTATGTGTTCATAGGTGGTGGTACTACCATATCTTGGAGATATATAAAGCAGTCTATTGTAGCCACTTCATCTAATCATGCTGAGATAATAACTATTCACAAAATAAGCCGAGAATGTGTATGATTTAGGTCCATGATACATCTTATTTGAGAAAAATATGGTGTGAAATATGACAATCTACCCATAATTTTATACAGAGATAATTCAGCTTACATAGCACATCTTAAGGGAGGATTCATAAATGGAGATAGAACGAAGAACATTTTGCCAAAGCTTTTCTACATACATGAGCTGCAAAAGAATGATGATATTAACGTGCAACAGATTCGTTCAACTGACAATGTGACTGATTTATTCACCAAATGTTCTCTAATTGCAACTTTCAAGAAGATGTTGCACAAGATCGAGATGCAAAGACTTAATGATGTTCTCATTAGGAGGAGTTAATACGCGTTGTACTCTTTTTTCCTTACGAGGTTTTGTCACACTGGGTTTTTCTTGTAAGGTTTTTAATGAGGCAACCTATACGTATATGGTTAGAGATGTGTACTCTTTTTGCTTCACTAGATTTTTTTTCACTGAGTTTTTTTCAAGTAAGATTTTAACGAGGCACATTATCTACCAATTAGATATTTAAGGGGGAGTGTTATAAATGTATTTACATTATAGTGAATGTCTATCAAGATCTACTTTGATATCTATTAGGATTTGAATCATCTGTCTTTTACTCAGACTAGGAGTAAATTTTCCCTATAAATAGAAGGGTTCTTTCATTGTAAATTACACATCAAGATCCATCAAGAGAAATAAAGAAGTCTCCCTCTTCTCTCTCTACCTATTCTTGTTGTTCTTTATTTATATTTCATAACAACAACAATATATTCTATTATGGTAAAAGACTTTGCTATGAAAATTTAAAATTTGTAATTAATTTATGTTTTAGTCTCATAATAACAATCCTTACATTTAGCTACGTGTTAGAAAATTCGTAGCTATAACATGAAGTATTTGCCACAAATATTTTATAGATAGCTAAGAATTCATTCATTCTGCCACGAAATACATAAATTATAGTTGCATTTAAATTTGCTATAAAAAGTGAATATATAAAGCCATATATTTTACAATTATATATAGCTACGAAAATTCGTTGCTACAAATTTAAGAATATTTTTATAAATATTATTAATTACAAGAATTTCTATGATATAGCTAAAATTTAAAAAAAAATTCAACAATTTCATTTCTACAAATTAAAAAATCTTCTACAAGCTTTGTCAATAAAAAAGTTGCATAATATAGCTACAAATTCATTACATAATATAGCTACAAATTCATTTTTGAGATTCTAAAGCAACTGTCAAATTACTTATAATTATATTTTACAATTTTGAGAATAGTCATAATATATAATTCTTTTGAGATGCATCTTGTATGAGTTTAAAGCAACATAGTCTTCTACTATCTCTTATTCTGTAGTCTTCAAATGCACCTCAACTTGATCGACATCCGTCTTAAGTTATCGCTTATATGCTCTTATTCCATTAGTATATCTATCAATAATAGTAAAGTATTTTAGCACCAAGAATGTTAATAACAACTAATTATATATGCACATATGTAGAACTTCAAGGAGAAAAATATATTTCTTAGGTAATTCTTTTACTAAAATTTTTAACAAATACAAATAAGAAAAATGCAAAGCAATCAAACAAATAAACAAATTTGTAG
The DNA here is from genome assembly GCA_030864215.1 of Capsicum pubescens. Taxonomy (NCBI): domain Eukaryota; kingdom Viridiplantae; phylum Streptophyta; class Magnoliopsida; order Solanales; family Solanaceae; genus Capsicum; species Capsicum pubescens. The sequence goes on from CM061548.1 coordinate 336,726,781, forward strand.
ATTTTTTTAAACTTCTTAAAACATAAAGATATGAATTTCAAATTTCAATACAATAACAAAAACATGTTCAATGTAATTTCATAAGCAGTAAATATTAATTTTTAAATCCACACGGACAGAATATTATCTTCAAATTAAAAAGAATATATACAATTAAGTGAAATACTCATATTATGAAGCTTACTTTATCTACTTAGAAAATTTCATGTTTCAAAACCTACTAAAGAAAAATTAAATATTAATCAATTATACATCATAAAAATTCAAAACAAATCAAAAATTGAAAAAAAAAAATGGTTAGGGACGCAGAGCATGGAGGGAGGAGAGGGAAAAAAGAGTGTTGTGTGTTAAGTGGGATTAGGGTTATTTAATAAAAAATTAGGTTTTAAAATTTTGGTGAAAATTTTTGGACCTTTGCAATTTTTTATTTTTTGGGGGAGATTTTGGATGGATATAAATGGGAAGAAATTTTAGTTGTGAGGCGGCTGTTTTTTTTTTTTTGGCCAATTAGTTTTTGCTTTTTTTTTTTGGCCAATTAGTTTTTTCTTTTCTTTACCTTTTTTATTTTCGTAAAATTGTTTTTCTTTTCCTTATATACTAAAATGTATATATATATATGTATTTTTTACAAATGCTATTAGAGTTATGTTACTAGGGGCTTTGAGCTAAAAGTGATAAAAGAGTTTGAAAATGAGGTGTAGGTGACTCAAGTCTTAATAATTGAGTGGAGGTGACAATTATTTTATTATGAATTAAGAAAGTTGGGTAAGTTTGAGAATAACCCACAAATTTTTAAATTTACACTTTGATCCAAATGTTTACCTAATATAACAAAAAACGAAGGAAAAAAGGCACATTTCTCTCTCTTCTCGTCTATTGTTGTTTTCTCTCTCTTAGTGATTTTTGTTGTTCATTATTGTTGCTGCTTTATTCATCATCTTCTGCTTCATTATCATCATTTTCTACTTGATTATCAACTTTATTTTCTTCTTATTGACCATTGTTGTTGTTGTTGTTGTTACCACTACTGCTGCTATTTGACCAATTTCTTAGGTCAAATTTTATTTTGTACATCACTTTTCACTTTGGCATTACTTCATAGGAGACTTTGGTAAGTCAAGTTATGATTTTTAGTTGAATTTGTCATCTGGGTAACTGCTATTGTGCTGTTTTTCCAACAATAGACAACACACGAACATAAATGCAACATAAAAGTCATCTGTTTAAATAGATCAATCATTTGTTGCGAGATGAGCCATCTATTGCAACGAAAGACTCATATATTGGATTCATGTTTATGGTTCTATAGTGTCGTGGCATGAATAAAATAGACGGGTCATCTGTTGTAACATATGACCCATCTGTTGCAATAGATTAGTTATCTGTTGCTACAGGATAAATATCTATTGCAACAAATTAGTAACCTATTGCAACAAAACCTGAACTCAATTCCAATAGACGTGTCATCTATTGCAACAGGGTAAATATCTATTGCAACAGATTAGTAATCTGTTGCAATAGAACCTGAACTTGATTCCAACAGACGCATTATCTATTGCAACAGGTAAGTCATCTGTCGCAACAAGTTAATTATCTGTTGCAATATGTCACTCATCTGTTGGAATCAACTTCAAAAGTTCTTTAGTACTATAACATCTATCCCAATAGGCGCTTTACCTGTTGCAACAAATGTATAGTCTATTGCAACATATGATTCACTTGTTACAACAGATGACTCGTCTATTGAAATCAACTTCAGGAGCGTAACATGAATCCCAATAGGTAAGTAATTTATTGCGACTGATTACTTACCCGTTGTAACTTATTTTTCACTTGTTGCAACAGATTACACATCTATTGGGATTCATGTATGGCACTATGAAATTACTATTAACTTTTTTGACAAATGACTTTATTTAGGTACCACTAATGGAGGGATCAATAATAATAGGAGTGAATTGTCATGATCAATGTATCGAGAAGAGAAATCGATATGTATGGCGTTGGAAAAAGGGTGAAATTCTAGAGACAATAGCTATGACAGTCCAAAGTGATATTTCATATGATGATTTTGTGAACTTAATCATCAACTATTGTGGACTGAATTGTTAATCGGAAGAACTCGTCATTAGCTACATGCACAGCTCCTTTGGAAATCAAAGGGTACTACCTTTCAAGATAACCGATCAGGTTTGGTTGACTACTTATCTTAGTGATTCATCCAGGCTGGTGTTAAGGGTGTACGTGGTTGAAAAAAAGAGAGAGAATGAGAACCAAAATGAAGAAGAAGAAGAACAACAAGACATCTTTGAATATAGGTTGGATGATCTAGACATGAATATTCCAGATGATGATCAAACACCTACACCCATTGATGGACCCAATACGGTGGGCAGTTTTTCTCGATCAACACAATCTGGCAATCTTCAAGACAATGAGATCGTCTTTTCAATGGAACGTCATTCAAGGACAAGTAAGAACTATCTACTACTTTGTTTATTTCTTGCTTGAATTTTTTTTCCAGAATAATGAAGGTGATTAATTCGAGCAAAGTCTTTTGCTACAAATGTACTAATCCGAACTACAAGTGGTGGTTGAGAGTGGTGAAGTACTTGAATTCTGATAGATTCGTCATTCATAAACATGAAAAGTATCACACATGTGGTTTGGAGCACATCTCGGGCCAAAATCCTCACGCCACATCAAAGGTCCTCGGTGAATATTTCAAGAATAGATTCCCCGATGGAAAAGGCCCTTCTACAGGGGTTATGGCCAATCAAGTCCTTACGGAATTGGGTGTCCTGGTCACTTATTGAACTATATATATGACCATGGGGATTTCCAAGGACTTGGTTAGGGGGACACACAAGCATAGGTATGCAGTCCTCGATGCCTACCATTACATGCTTGAGTCCACAAATTCCGAAAGTAAGACGACGTTGCATGTTGATGAAAATGGAAGGTTCAAGTACTTTTTTGTATCCTATGGTGCTTGGATTCAAGGTTTTCGATATTTGAGAAAAGGCATAGCTGTTGACGGTACCTTCTTGAGGAGCAGGTATAATGGAGTTTTGCTAGCGGTGGTAGCGTAGGATGCCGAGAATCACATCTTTTCTGTCACTTTTTGTGTTGCTGACAAGGAATATGATGCCTTTTATAGATTTTTTTTGAACAACTGCGAAGCTGCATTGAAGATACCAAAGAGTTGTGTTTTGTTTCGGATAGGCATCTAAGTATTTCAAAGATCGGTTTAATTTTTGTCACTTCAGTTTACTTTGGTTGTTGCATCAGGCATCTTGGAGAGAACATTCAGACCAACTTCACAATGGAAGGGTCGTGGCTCTTTTTTATAGAGCAGCTAAAGCATATAGTAGAGAGGAGTTTTTAGACCATTTCAATCAAATAGAGGATATGCATCCCAAGGCAGCAGAACATCTCGTACCTGTCGGTTTCGAGAGATGGAGATGGGCATTCTGTCCAGCAAATAGGTACATTCTTATGAATTTAATGTCTTGTTAGAGTTACAAGTTTAGTATGATGTCGTACTAAGTGATTCTTTTGTATAGGTACAATATTATGACGTCAAACATAGCTGAATCGATGAATTTATTGTTTGGTGATGAAAGAGAATTTCCCATCAAGGCTCTGTCTGAAATAATATACAAGAAGTATGACCAATTTTTTAACGAAAGGCATGTGGAGTTCAAGGACGCAGGAAACCCATTTGTTCTAGAAGTGGAAAAAATAATATCAACGAACATTAGTCTGGGGAATAGGTTATTATCTCATCAAATAGCAGATTACAAGTTCAGTATCAACGATCATGGTGATGTTGCCACAATCGATCTTCGAATAAGATCTTGTATGTTCAGAGTTTTTGACTTGGACAAAATACCCTGTCCACATGCTATGGCATTACTTCTAGCTCAATACAGTGCAAAATATGAAACTAAAATTTAGGAGTACTCCTCTCTAAATTATTTGATGAAAAATATACAATGACATATAATGGGCATATTACTCTGGTGCCTCCTGAAGAATCTTGGGTTATTCGTGCAGCGCTTTTGGGGAGATTAATACCTCCTCCATATATTAACCCAAGGACTATCAAATCGAAAAGAAAGTTATATAAGAGAAGGCGTGGAGTTAGAGAATCATTTTCATCAAGAAGAAACAAGTGCTCCATATGTAAGAGCGCTGGCCATAAAAGAACTATATGTCTAGATCGTAATCCACCATGATCATTGTAATCGTAAAAATTTGTGTTGTTGTTTGTTGTGGACTTTTATATATTTAACTCATTATTGTGAACGTAAATGCTATCATTTATTATATATAAAATATCCTTTTTAATAACTTGTGCATCAATAAAAAGAGGCAAAACATGAACTAAATACAGCAGACTACAAAATTATTTTCAACAGATTATCCATCTGTTGCAACATATGGATATTAGCTGGAAGAACACAATACAGTTCATCAAATTGAAATATTTTCCTCCAACAGATGGATAATCAGTTGACAAAAACCCAACTGATGACCAATCTGTTCCAACATATGGTCCATCTGTTGAAAGAACTCAAAAGCCAAAATTGTTATTGCTACTGGATTCAAAATTTCTCCTTACCTCCAACCATCGACATATTAAAATGTATGTTTAGAAGAAGAAATAGACAGAATGAAAATTGAATAAGAATTAAAAAATCAAAGTCGACTAAAAATAAACTTTTCATTAAATAAAAAATAAAATACATTAGGTATAGATCCGATATAGAAAAATTATAATACATACGTTAAAAAAACACATTCTAATTATTATCATCATTATTATTATTGCCAGCCGGCCAATCAACCAGAAACAACAGGGCCCTCATCATCTTCTGTATCTCTCTGAACATCCTTTCTCTCACGGCGACCAACTCCCTTTGTAGGTCGTTAATCTGCCTCTAAAGTTACCGCATGGTGTCTCACAGAATAGCAATGTCCCAAATAGGATTAACCATATCTAAAACACACATGAATTAACAAAAAATGTAAACACAAAAGTAAAGAAAAGAGTCTGAATGTAATACAACTTATACTACCAACAAGTAGATTTACATAGAAAAAAGCTTACCTCAACGAGAAAGGAATATGCTCTTTGAATAGAAGTGGTTGAAGATATAATACGAAGAGACAAAATGCAAGAAATAAATGAAAGTGGAGTAGAATGAAGATTAAGAGGGACCTATTTATAGAGGATTGAATCTGAATGTGTTAGGAAAAAAGGCACGACTATTCAACTCCACTATATTAATTACACTCAAACTGCTGCCTTTTTGTTTTCTGTGAAAATTCATGACTTTTTCTTTTACATTTAAAATTCTCACCTTTCCAAAACAGTTTGAGACTTAATAACATCCGTTATTGTTGAGATGTTGCAATAGATCGTCCATCTGTCATAAAAGATAACCCACTGCCGCAATAAATTTACAATCTGTTGCAACAGATGGTCCATATATGCAATAGATGAGACATCTATTGCAACATATGGATTATCTGTTATGACAGATGGACCATCTATTGGAGGAGATATTTTTATTTCTTCTAACAGTTGATTCATCAGTTGTACCAGATGGGGGATTTGATTCATTAGCTGTTTTGAATGTGTTAAACAAAAAGTCACGACTGCTCACCTCTTTTTTAATAGTCATCACATACCTAAATTAATCCTAATTGGTGACTTATTACATAAACATATTTAAAAATAAAAAAGGTGAAAAGTCACGACTTGTAGCACTTGTTTTTTCTTGATGGGAAAGTAGTCATTTGACATTGAAGATGGTTACCCTTTGAGCCTCTGTAGTTTTGTGCACTACTTAATGATGGGAAGTAAAGAATAAAAACTGTCTAACATTGATGGGGTAGGAAGAATAAGGTACGTGAAGATGAATGGATCTACTTTCATGCGTGGGAGTTATGTATTATTGATCAGGCTATCGTGAGAGACACACATAAAGTATAATGATTTTTTGAATATAGTTTTTTATCGATTAGACATTGATCCTTTAAACAAGATCCTGTATTTTGCAGTTTAGTTTGATAGGTGTGAACTGATAAGGATGAAGGGTTCCAAGATGGTGGTGTCGATACTCTATTACAATTTAATAATAGTTTTGTTCATGCTTTTGTGTCAAGTTTGAAGAAGGGTTTAAGTTTTTGGCGATAGTGTAAATACCCAATAGTGATTGGACCGATTTTAATTGTGCAATGGACTTTTGAAAGGCCTCCGAAGCCTCGCACTGCAGCAAACAAGAATGGAAAACTAATAGAATTTCCCTTAGTCCAAATTTATATGGATGGGTTGCTCGAGGAGACTATTATACAACAGAAGGTGCTTGGGAGAATACCTGTATGAGAAGGGGGAGGCAGAGAAGACCATATAGCATCTCAGACCTTGTTTAAGAGGAAACATAGGGAAGCAAGTAAGGAATTTTTAGCGAACCTGACCAATGAATTTGACTTGAGAAATGAAAAAACTGAATGAGCTTCAAATGTAGAAGTGTATCCAAATATTAAAATCCGTCAGTCATTCTTGAAAAAGAAAAATACTCAAAAACACTGGAGCTAGACACTTTTCTAGGGACTGCGACTAGAGAGCGTGGCCTCAATGAAGACCCACAAAGTGCAGGACCAAAACTCTAAGGAAGCAGCTTGGCGAGCACAGAGGATTGGTAAGATTTTCAGTCAAGAATGAAACCTGAACCAACAACTCCAGAAGTAAAAATAAGAGAAGCCAAGGCGTCAATTTCTAAACTCTAACTTTCATCCCATGCCTTTTGTTTGTGGTTCTGACCAGGACAATGGCAGTAGAATAAAAAAGGTCTGAAGTTGGGCAGAAATCCCATGCCTTGTTGTTTCCACTTTCTTTGACCAGACCAGAGCCATAAACAGAAGACATGGGATGCGAGTTTAACTTGAGAAATTGACACCTTAGCTTGATCCATTATTTTTACTTCAGGAGATGTTGGTTCAGGTTTCGTTCCTACCGACAATCTTACCACCATCGGCGCTCGCAAAGATGAAACCTTAGAGTTCTGGTCCTACATTTTGTGGGTCTTCATTCAGGGCTTGCTAGTTAGTTGTAGTCCCCTAACAAAGTGCACAACTGCAATCCACTTCAACATTTTTCTTTTCAAAATGGACTGATGGATTTTTATTTTTGGATACACTTTCACATTTGCAGCTCATTCAATTTTTTCATTTTTCATGTCAATTTCATTAGCCAGTTTCACTACACTTTTCTTCCTACCTGTGTTTCTTCTTTAATAAGGTCTGAGTTGATATATGGTCTTCTCCATCTCCCCTTCCCGCACAGGTATTCTTCTTATCACTTTCCACTGTATAATAGTCTCCTCGAGTAACCCATCTATAAAAATTTGGACCAGAGTAATAACTATATTTATTTCTATTCTTGTTTGCAGTAGTGCGAGGCTTCAGAGGCCTTTCAAAAGTCCATTGAACCCTTAAAATTAGTACAATCACTATTTAAATATTTACACTACCACAAAAAACTTGAACCCTTCTCCAAACTTGACACATAAATATTAGCAAAATCTTTATTAAACTATAGCAGGTATCGACACCACCTACTTGTTTCCTCAGCCTTACCAGTTCGAACCTAACAATCTTAACTGTAAAATGCCATATCTTGTTTGAAAGATTAACGCCTATTAGGTAAAGAACCAACATTCATAAAATCAGTGTACTGGATGTGTGTTTTCACAATAGGTTGATCAGTAATACATACTTCCCACATATGAAGTGGTTCTATCTGCAAGCAACTTATTCCCCCAAACCCATCTTTACTTTAGCCTTTAATACTGGTCAGGAAAAAGTTGATTAAGTGTCACTTCCTTTTATCTTCAAACAAGAGAAAAACATTTGATGTTAAACAAGAGAAGAACAAAAAGAACATTACAAAAGGGTAACACAAAATTGAATGAATCAACAGATGACCCATTTGATGTAACAGATTCCCCATATGTTCAATCGATGAGTCATCTATTGTAACAGGTGACACATCTATGGCAATAGATGAATGACATATTGCAATTGATAGGTCATCTTTTGGAATAAATCAAACCAACCTTACTACTGATTTGATTTCTTCCAACAGTTGCTCCGTCTATTCTAATAGCTGATTCATTAGTTGCAACAATTGAGGAAACTGTTGCAACACCACCAACAATATCAACAACAAAGAAACAACACCATATGTTCCAACACCATCAACAACACAAACACCATATGTTCCAAAAACACCAACACCCATTTCTCAATAAATAGGAAACTGGTAATGGGTAAATCAATAATAATAACAGATGTAAATATATAATTTAAATAACATACAAAGGAAAAGACAAGAAGGAAGGATCAATAGTGAACCATACCTGTAATGTCAAAAAAGTAAAAGAATCAGAACACTCATTACAGTCGATCAAAGATATTGGGGGGATCAGTTGAGATCCGAAAGGATCCTTATCCTAAAGAAGAGAGAAAAAAGAGGAAAAAAAGGAGATGATTGTGATTATCCTAAAGAACAGAGAAAGAGAATTCTGAATCTGAATAAAGAAGAAAGATGAGTTGAGTTAATTTATGGCTGAAGGAGAGAGAATTCTAGAGATGAATTTTAAATATTCATTAATAACTTTTGGGGAAACGAGGAGACGGTGACATTGAAAAGACAAGATAAGACTACTCAAGGAGGAGATTTTTGAGTTATCCAAGTAATATTTTTTACCGCCTTAGTATTTTATCTTTTTTTATCTTGGGCATGATATTAGGAAATTGCTTTAAAATAATAAAAAAAGATCTTAAAACATATAAGTCCTATGTTGCAACAGATGATAATTTTTGTTTGAAAATTTTCAACGGCTCAGTCATCTGTTATAACAGATGATAATTTCTATTTGAAAATTTCTAATGGCTCAGTCATCTATTGCAACAGATGGCAACGCCTATTTGATAATTTATAATAGATAGTTAATCTGTTACAACAGATGGAAATGCCTAATTGATAATTTACAACAGAAAGTTAATCTGTTACAATATATGACTTAATCTATTTGATAAATTTCAACAGATAAGTCATCTATTGCAACAGGTTAAATATTTATTTTTATACAATTTCAATTGAGTCCGTTCAACTACAACTTCAATTGATTTAGATACATCTAAGGATGAGTTGATAGGATCAACTACAACTTCAATTGAGTCTTTGCAATTTCATGATGTTGGTATTGCGTTCCTTCCGACCTAAGTCATCAATCGATCACTCCAAGTTGAAATTATTCTTATTAAATCATTATCAAGGTAATACCTAAATTGATTTATCTAGAACTAGGGGTGAGTTCATGGGGTCAACTACTACTTTAATTGAGTCTTTGGCAATTGCATGATGTTGGTATTGAGTTTCTCCCGATCTGAGTCATCGATCGATCACTCTGAGTTGAAACGATTCTTATTGACTCATTATCAAGTTATTACCTAAATTTATTTAGTTAGAACTAGGGGTGAGTTCATAGGGTCAACTACAGCTTCAATTGAGCCTTTGGCAATTGTATGATGTTGCTATTGCGTTCTTCCCGACCTGAGTCGTAGATCGATCACTCCGAGTTGAAATAATTCTTATTAACTTAATTAATTATCAAGCTAATACCTTAATTGATTTAGCTAGAACTAGGTATGAGTTCATGGGTCCAACTACAACTTCAATTGAGTCTTTGCAATTGCATGATATTGGTATTGCGTTCCTCCCAACCTGAGTCACCGATCGATCACTTCGAGTTGAAATAATTCTTATTAACTCATTATCAAGGTAATATCTAAATTGATTTATCTAGAACTAGGGGTGAGTTCCTGGGGTCAACTACAACTTCAATTGAGTCTTTGCAATTGCATGATATTGGTATTGCGTTCCTCCCAACCTGAGTCATCGATTGATTACTCCGAGTTGAAGAGATTCTTATTAAATCATTATCAAGGTAATACCTAAATTTATTTAGCTAGAACTAGGGGTGACTTAATGGGGTCAACTACAACTTTAATTGAGTCTTTACAATTGCATGATGTTGGTATTGCGTTCTTCCCGACCTGGTCGTCGATTGATCACTCCGAGTTGAAACGATTCTTATTAACTCATTATCAAGGTAATACCTAAATTGATTTATATATAACTAGGGATGATTCATTGGGTCAACTACAACTTTAATTGAGTCTTTGTAGTTGCATGATGTTGGTATAGCATTCCTCCCGACCTGAGTCATCGATCGATTACTCCGAGTTGAAAAAATTCTTATTAACTTAATTAATTATCAAGGTAATAACTAAATTGATTTACCTAGAACTAGGGGTGAGTTCACGGGGTCAACTATAACTTTAATTGAGTCTTTGCAATTGCATGATGTTGGTATTGCGTTCCTCCCGACTTGAGTCATCGATCGATCACTCCGAGTTGAAACAATTCTTATTAACTCATTATAAAGGTAATACCTAAATTTATTTATCCATAACTAAGGGTTAGTTCATAGGGTTAACTACAACTTTAATTGAGTCTTTGGCAATTGCATGATGTTGGTATTGAGTTCCTCCTAACTTGAGTTATCGATCGATCACTCTGAGTTGAAATAATTCTTATTACCTCATTATCAAGCTAATACCTAAAATTCACCAGTGTTTGAGTTGAACTTCATACACTTTATTATGATGAGATGGTTAAAAATTACGTATATCTTTTATAATTTAAAAAAATAATTAAGATCAATTCGGATCAAATTAATATTTTCAAGACTTGTCATTCTTTTTCAAAATACAAATCAACCCATACAAATCATCCATTTGTGGAAAAAGTATTTCATCATTTCAAATCTTGAGTTCTCGCTTTTTACTTTCTCTCTCAATAATACAAACAACAACTACTCAATAAATTGCTCAACCCTTCACAACAAATAATTTTCTTCCTATTTCCGACCACATAGGTGTTATTTTCGACTTCATTCTTACTTGTATCCATCGTTTTGTCTATCTTCATAGGTAACAAAGTTCGAAAAGAGTTCTATATTTGTTCCTTTTTTCTAAAATTAGGGCTTTTAAGTTAATGATGAAAAAGAAGACTTTTAGTTGTATAATCTTTGAGAATGAGTTTACAATTTTGAGTTTTGATGGTAAAATAGTAGGAATAACCCGAGAAAACCCTTATTTTTGTTGCATTGTTCCATTGACTGTCGTGGTATTGGTGGTGGTGGATATTAGTGGTGGTGTTAGTAGTTGTGGTTGTGTTTTTGTGGTGGCTGTTAGTTGTGGCATTGGTGGCATTGGTTGGTCGTGTTTGTGGTGGTTGTTGGTGGTGTCGGTATTGGTAATGTATTTTTTAAAATTTATGCATACATCAATTGTAATGTAATTTTTGTTTTTCTGTTATTTGTAGGTAAAACATGTCTCCCAAAAGAAAAGAAAGTGAAAGTGGATCAACTTCTGACCACCTAATAAAGGCTACAGTACAGAGGGATTCGGAGGAGCTTCTTGAACAATCTTAGCCAGGGAATAGTGAAGCCGAGGAAAGATATGAAAACAACATTAAGGGAGATGAACAAGGGTGTGTAGATAGTGATGCGGAAAATGAAAGTGAGGAGGAGGAATAAGAAGATAAACAAGAAGAGGAGGAAGTAGAAAGTGAGAAAAAGGATGATCATCAACACGATGATAATGCATCACCAATGGGGTGTGAATTAAGATCGAAATCCCAACATGAGGATTTCAAAACTATTAGTGTTGATAGGTTTCAATTTGCGATGCCGATAAATGGCCCTGCAGAACTAACTGGTGATCTTGTACTTAAATATCAGTTGGGGAAACCTTTTGATGAATTTAGGAAAACTATGAAGAATGAAAACATAACTGAATTTTTTAAGAAGAGCTGCTTTGGAAATTTTCTTGAGCTTCCTGAGGACCATATTGCCCGTTTCCAAATGAGCACGGTATATGGTCTTCTCAAGTGCAGGATCAAGTATGTGGGGGGTGATAAATATTCGAAGGAGGGAAAAAATATGGATGAAATCTGGATCAACTACTATGGCTTGCCAGTTTGTTTTGGCTTGAAAGAGTTTGCCATACTGACGGGCTTGAGATGCGATCATCCAAAAGAACCTCTCACCAATGGAACACTGCACAAAAGGTCCAAGGCAATCAAGACAACCAAACCACCACCATCAAATACAAGGAAGGCATTGGCCCAGCGACCACCTGCCAAAACCAACAAAAGCAAGGAAAAAACAAATGGTTTATTGGATATTGCTAGACGTGGGTACAAAGTCAATAAGTTGATAGAAAATCTTAAGGATAAAACCATATCAAAGAAGTCCAAGGAGCAATTGTGCTTAGTTTAGTTTGCTCATTCCGTTATATTAGCAAGAGACGTCTACAAAGTCACAGAAGATAATTTATTGAAGCTTACTAAGGATTTTGAAAAATTCAACAATTATTCCTGGGGATATGATAGCTACTACTTGACTGTCAAATATTTACTGACCAAGCTATCCCCAAAGACGATCACATTATACGGCTTTTCTTGGGCTTTCATGATAAATTTAATCACTATTTGTTCACGCATCCATTAATTTATATTGAACAATTATTTGCTTGCCTCCTATTTGCAGATTTTAGTCTTGGGCATTTCAAGCCATTCCTTACCTTCGAAATCAGGTCAAGGATTACCCGGATGAGGTTTCTAGTCCAAGGATCTTAGGTGGTTGGCTGCAAAGAGCAACATAAGAATTAAGGAGGATAATTTTTTAAACTCTCCAGATGATGCAGTATGTCTTCTTTCGAGTAAAATAATTTTACTCAAAGAAAGATATTGAAACAGATATGCCATCTGTTGCGATAGATGGGTTATCTGTTGCAACATATTACACGTCCACTACAACTGGTACAATAGATGGGTAATCTATTACGACAGACGATTCTTATTTCGCATTATATTACCCATCTGTTGCTTTGGTTCTCTGAACCCGACTCAAGAGATTACCTATCTACTGTAAATTATACAACAGTTTGGTAATCTAATACAATATATTGTTAATCTATTGTGACAGATAGATCAACTGTTGTGACAAAAAGATTATCTGTTGCATAAGTTGTCTGTGTTAACATATAACCCAATTGACTGCAAATTATTATATGATTTAAATATATCTGTCTTTTTTTATAGATTTAAATGCAACTGGTACAACAAATGGGTAATCTATTGTGATAGATGATTCATATTTTGCATCAGATTACCTTTATATTGCTTTGTTTCTCTGAATCTGACTCAACAGATTACCCATCTACTATAAATTATGCACCAAATTGGTAATCTGATGCAACATATTGTTAATCTATTACGACAGTCAGATAAACTATTGCGACAGAAAGATTATCTATTGCATAAGTTGGCTGTGTTAACATGTAACCCAACTGACTATAAATTATTATATAATTTAAATGTATCTGTCTTTTTTATAGATTTAAATACAACTGGTACAACAAATGGGTAATCTGTTGCGACAGATGATTCATATTTCGCATTAGATTAAGCATATGTGGGTTTGGTTCTCTAAACCCGACTCAACAAATTACCCATCTACTGTAAATTATGCAGCAGATTGGTAATCTAATGCAATATGTTGTTAATCTGTTACGACAGATAGATCAGCTCTTGCGATAGAAAGATCATCTTTTGCATAAGTTGTCTATGTTAACATGTAACCCAACTGACTGTAAATTATTATATAATTTAAATATATCTGTCTTTTTTATATGTTATGCATCCATGGATCATGCCTACTGAGCAGGAGTTGGGGATGGCTTCTATTATTACTCTAGGTCTTGTTGATACAATAACAGACCCAATGGTGGAGTTAATAAAGAAGGAATTGACTGGAGCAATAGCCATAAGAAGAGTAGTTATGCAAGGTCAGCCTAATATTGAGGCTCTTTAAGACCAACCTACTGCAACAAATCTGGGTGTTTCTTCTGAGGGTGTTGCTCGTGTAGTTGTTGATGTTGGTGGCAGGCATGCTGCTGCTGCTAGTTGTGATGATGAGCATGTTGATGCTCAAGAAAAAATAAATATATTTGAAAATACCCCTTTCACAAGTCCCTCTTACCCTTACATAGGTACCTCTCACCCTTACACCGGTCCTTCTCACCCCTCTTCACCCTCATGTTCTCGTTGCAAATGGGAAGAGTGCAAGGACAACCAGGATAAACTCTTTAAAAAAGTAGAGGCAATCGCTAAAGATGTTGAGAAATTAAAATCTAAGAAGGGTGTCATACCATTCAAAAAGGTGAGGGAGCCATACACTCCTGCAGTGACGGTTGAGAGAAAGAAAAGAGAAATTAGCCAAAGACTCTTCAATCGAAAATAAAAAAATTACAACTCCTCCCTCTCCAAAATTTGTTGAAGTTCAGGGGTCATTCAAAAAGATGGACATATACGTGGAACTTAGCATCAAAGAGAAGAGGGATTTGTGATGGGCCAAGAATGCCAAGAAAGGCGCATAAGATTACCCCATCCATACCTTTTCCGCCCAAGACTTCAAGAGTATGACAGATATGCATACGCATAATATGGATAGGGTAAGTTTACTTTTCCTAACCTAGCCTTCTAATCTACTTCATGAAGAAGAAACTACACAACCGATGTGTCATCTATTGCAACAGTTATGTATTCTGGTGCAACTTATGGTAGTTCTGTTGCAACATATTACCCATCTCTTATAAAAGTTACATTAGATAGGTAATTTGTGAATAGATTCAGAGAACCCTCTGCAATAGATTGTAACACCCCACATTTTTTGGACTAGTTTTTGAACCGTCGTTCTTACGTGTATAAGTTATAATCTAAATAATTACCATATGAATATAAGTTTCATGTTCTTTATCCTTGTGTTTGATGTGATTTCGAGGTGAAAAATGTTCATAGCAATGACTTACAACAAAGTTAAGCTAAGATCATTTGATTCGCCCAAAATTTGGTATTCGATTCTACAAAGGTCTACTTTAAAAATGTATAACTTTTGATATACGTAAAATTTTTCAGCTCAAGACCCACCAAATTGTAGATAATTGAATCATATTTCCAACGATACCAATTTCTCCTATATCCAATACCCGAGTGAAAAGTTATAGCATTTTTTGTGTGAGGCAGTAAGCTGCCGCGATTGCACCGCTCGGCGGTAAGCCTCAAAATTGCAATCTGAGTTACGAATTTTCAGTTAAATGAGTGAGGGGAAATTGGGTCTTTTCCCACCTCAACCCAGGTCATAAATACACGATCTTAAGCCTCCATCGGGGCATTATTTTCCCTCATTATCCTATTTTACTCTCAAGAACAAACCCTAATCAATCCTCTTCAAGAACAATCAAGAATCAAGCTTCCCAATTCAAGAAAACTTTTAAGATTTTATTTCTTATTCAAGATTTAATATTTTAAGGTATGTGGGAGTTCATCCATGGGTCCTCTTTCACCCATGGAGCCCAAAAACTCTTTCCTTTTAATTAAAGCATGAATTTTCCATTATTATGGTATTTTATATGTTCAAGAAAGATTAAATTTCATGTTTTCATGGTGTTTTTAATTTAATTCTGTCCATGTATGATTCCATGCAAGATTTTAAATTTCTCATGCTATGAATTTGAATTTTCCATGCTTTATTCAAGTAAATTCCATGATAGATCCTAAATTCATGATGTTTAACAATATTCCCATGTTTTAAATTCATGCCTTCCACATGTTTGATGAAATTCCCATATCATGTTAAGTCAATTTCAAGATGAATCCCCAAGTTATTAATTTTGCCATATAATTCTATTGTTCACCCTTGTTTAGGACATTCTTACGTTCAAGCTATGAACTTTACATGTTTTGATGAAACGCCCATGTCCTATTTCAAGCGAATTTCATGTGAATTCCTAAATTCATGATTTTAGTTATGTAACCATGCTATGCTCTCATGTTTAAGATATTCCCATATCCAAGTTCATGATCCCCATATGTTTGGTGAATTGATCCATGTTAAAGTATTAATCTCCATGTGTTTGATAAAATTCCCAAGTGATGGATTTCTTTAAATAATGCATACTTATTATGGTTCCAAATGCTCTCATGTGTTCTTATTGTTATTGCTATCGAGTCTTGGAGGTTATGAATACCCGAAATTAGTTGTTGTCTAGTTTTTCAGTATCTACAGAATGATTTCAGTTATACCATAGGAAATATCATTCAGTCAGTGATATGGTCAGTTGTGAGTCCAATTAAGTTAGCTCAGTCCGGTTTCAGTCCCAGTATCAATTTACATATTAATAATAACCTCAGAATTCGTATGCACTGTTATTTTCAAAATACCATGACCTGAGCTTATCAATTATCAGTTAACAGTGCATGCACCAGTTAGTATTCTAAGTTAATTCAGTTGGGAGTAAGATTTAGCACCGAGCGAATCCAGGGATGGGGGCTCACTTGCCAGTTGAGGGTGTGACCGTTAGCAGTAGTCCCCGCATTCCAAAACTACATAGCCAACGTAGGTTGAGATGTTAACCTACCAGTTGAGGGTTGATCTCATATAAGTACCTGTCAGTTGAGGGTAACCCTTAGTCCTTTGGGACAACACCAGTTTAGTTGATCCACACAGCCAGTGTTAGTACCCGTGGCACGGTACTGATACCCTTCTAACTGGGGCTACAGGTTGGACCCTGATTAACTCAGGTTGAGGCATGTCGGTTAGTGATACCTTGCACAGTCTCAGTTTAGTATTCAGGTTTGCTTGACCATAGCGTACAGTTATCAGCTATTCAGTTATCAGTATTTTAGTACTTCAGCTTACAGACTATTTCAGAATTATATTATATGCTTGGTCTTGCATTCTCAGATAATACAGTTTTCACGCATTCATGCTCAGTTATCTCATGTTTATTAGTCAGTCCTTACCTCATATGCATAATACTCAACAGTTTCAGTCCAGTTATTCAAACTAAGTATAGTTCAGTCTTACATAACCAGTATTCATCTATTAGTCATTTAGTTAATCAGATAAGTTAGTATGTTTATGCATTCATGCTCAGTGTGATTGTATATTCAGATCCTCAATTTATGTCAGTATCTATCACGTAGTTTTAGACCCAGTATTCATACAGTATCCATGTTTTACCATATCCTAGCTTCAGTTCTACTTATGTCATTAAAGTAAAGTTTTACAGAAACTATGTGTAGAGATTCCCCATCTTATCAGAGTATGTTTGTCAGTCATGCTTTAAGATATTTTCAGCTTTTAGTTTATTCCATCCTATTGGTGAGTTTACTTACACTTAGCATACATGTTTTAAGATTACGTATGAAATCAATTTTACTTATTGCATTTACCCCTACATACTCAGTACATTCCAGAAGTACTAATCCACATATACATCTGTGTGGCTACATTGTTTCATAATGTAGGTACCAGTTTTAGCCCGCACACCACGAGCAGACAATTGTAGATTCCAGCCAGCAGGTGATGAGTTCTCCTACTTCGGGAACTCCAAGCTGTTTTAGTTCATGTACAGTTTATTTATTTTCATGTGTATTGATTTGTGGTATTTGGAGGCATGTCCCAGCTATCTATATTCAGTATAGTAGAGGCTTCATAGATGTCAGTCAAAGTCAATCATTAATTTCAGTTCTTTTCTCAGTTTTAATTAGATTGTAAACTTTATTAGTATTGTACTTATTCAGATTATGCCATGATTATGTTTCTGCACAGTAAACTCAATTATTTTATACATTATAAATCAGTTTCTCAACAGGATTCCAATTCATGGGTTAGCTTGGGATCACTTGTGGTTCCAAGCACCATGTGACGACTAGGGAGTAGTCTCGGGTCGCTACATAGATGGACCATCCGTTGCATATTTCCACTATATTTTCCTTCTTTACAATTACTAACCTATTTAAAAATTGACTTCTTATATCACAATAAGTTGAAGAAATTCTCTGCCTCTTGAGGGGCAGGCAATTAGCGTACCCGGAGGCTTATGATGCTGTCGATAGAATAATGAACCTCAACTTCTACTAGAATTTCAAGGATAGGTAAGATGATCTCAGTAAGTGAGCATCAAATCATGGTGGTGCGAGATTTTATTCGTTTGTTTCTGGGTTCCAATGGGATGAAGAAATGATAAAATATGTTAGACGGGAGAGGACAAATCCACACGACAAGATCTGGACCTGAGCAAAGAGGATTCTTGGAGTCATAAACGTGGACGACATATATTGTAGGACTGTTGAGATACTACTCGAAGATGGAAAGATCAAGGTTTATGACTCTAACTTACCTGCCTTGGACGAGGCCGATTTTTTTACCTATATGCAACCACTGTTGGAGTTGTTCCCCATCTTGTTGAGGCAGAGTAAAATGATGGATCATTTTCCAGTGAAAGTGTTGATAAAGCAACCATGGGATTTTGAAGGTCGAAACAAGGACATGGACCTTCCAAAAAATAAAACCGGTGCCGTGTGCGGGTTGCACGCGCTTGCACACATTGAATGTTTGCTGACCGACACAGAAATGGCCTAGCCAATGACCTTTCTGTGCAACAATATTGTGGCAAACATACAAGAGGTCTGGGATTATGAGGTACTAACTAGACGCTTGGAGCCTATGTATAAAGAAGAGCCTGTGAAATAGCAATTTTTTATTTCATCACTTTACTTTACATATGTAACTATACATGTAGTGGCAATTTTTTGATATTTTACAACAATTACGCATGAATATCCTTGTGCTCAACAAAACCAAACCAGTAGCAAATACAAATACACCACTATGAAAATTTCAGCAATTAGGCTTGAATATCCATGTGCCCAACAACACCAAACCAGTAGCAATTACACAACAAGGTAGTATTTTCTTGCTCGATTTTGCTTCTCTTCAAAAGCCTTGACTTTCTTAAAAAAAAAAACTCCACATTACACGATTTGCTTGTGAAATGTGTCGTTCTTCATACCATTCAAAGTAATCACATCCACCCAACTTCTATACAAACAAGACCACAATTATAAAATAATTACAAGTCAATAATTAATCAATTAAATAAATAAAAAATATTACCTTTGAAATCTTACAAATAAAAAATCAACGATCTGAATTTTGTTGAGTCCAAGAAGTCTTCAACAGAGCTTCATGACCACACTTACAATATCAAAAATCTTTATCACAAAAAATAGTCGAAGGTGAGCTAGACATTGTCAAGCTCAGTTGAAAAAAATAAAAAAAATATGCAAAAAAATTAAATACAAATAATTTGGATAGAGAAAAAAAGATGACGAAGAAGAAGATTTCAGAATTTAGGTTTAAATTTTATAAGGAAGATAAATATATAAGAGGGAAAAATAACTGCTGGGGGCCAAATCAGACGCCAATTCAGCAAAAATGGGGGTTCAACGAGCCTTGGCTGCGTGAATTACATGCGAGCTGCCAAAGTGAAAGATCACTGCAACTTTAGGTGCTTGTCGATGGGTTCTGCCTTTTTTATTTTAAGTCACTTCACTTTACATGTAGTGGCAATTTTTTATGTCTAATGAAAGTTGAATTTTTTATAATGCAACAGATTGTCCATCTGTTTTAACAGAAATTCTACCTTTTCTGACAGATAGTTTATCTGTTGCAATAGATTGGTCATCTGTTGCATTATGTTAATGTTTTATTGCATTATATCAATGTTTCTATCTAAGTCTATCTGTTGCAATAATGGAAAGACCTGTTTGATAATTTCCAATAGATTACCTACATGTTGCAATATATGTATAAATCTGTTTGATATTTTTCAACAGATATGTCGTCTGTTGCAATAAATACCTTATCTGTTGTAATATTTGAATCTAGTATTCCATTTTAATTAATAAGTTAAAATCTAAGGATAAAATAAAATTCATAGACAAAATAAAATAAATCGAAGCCTACAGAAATTACATGAAATAAATCAACAAATAAATAAAATGTAAAAAAATTATTATGGGTACAAATGTCAACAAATAAATCAATAATTTAAGTTTTGATGCCAACAATTCCTAAGGAGGGGTGAGGTTATGATACGATAATAATCATGGATATGGATTTAGGAGCATGTGCGTTGGACCCGAGCCTTGACATGTGCAATTGAAGTGTAAAAGAGGCCCAAAATGCACCCAAATCAGCCCATAAATTACACTAGATGGGTGCCCACTCTTTGAAGGGCCTTTTGGTCATTTTAACTTATATTTTGTAATATCTATAAAAGGAATATTATAGGGTTTTTAGACTTAGATTTTAGATAATATTTAAGTCTTGTATGACTTTTGAAACACTAAGTCCTCTCTCCTTTGAGGCAAACCGAAACTAGGACAAGAAACTAGTGTGGATTAACTAGTGATTGTGTTTGCTTGGAAACGTCGATGCTTGAGAGGTGGAATTCGATCTAGTGTCATGTAAGAGATAGGTTTTTATTATGTGTAGTGTTAAGGGTCCAAGAGTGGAATAGGCTCTTGGTTTCTTAAGATTATACCAATCAATTGTCTATCTATCTATTCCTTTTCTTTTATTGTAATTCTTGTTAGAGTTGTTCTAGTTCTTGTAAGCCGTGACTTGTTGTTCTTGTTATAACATTGTTGTTGTTCTTTGTATCCTTCATTTTCAAGTTGTTAATATAGTTTGGTAGCTGTTTTGGTGTTAAAACACATTGTTTATCTCGTTATTGTTGTTGTCATTGTTGAATCCGAGTGTGGTCACCAAAAGAGGTCCTCGATTTCTTAACTAGTGAACTTATTTTGGTGTTTGTTTCACGCTTCATTGTTTTTCTTGTATCAGGTTATTACTTTGAAAACCTCAAGCTATAAAGATCTACTAAATATGGACAATTTGTTCTTCATCCGGTGCTATGGAATTCGGTTTTGGTCATTGTGGATCTTTAATATCGCTTATGTACGATTTTTGAACTTTTGCTTCTCCGTATTTTTATTAAAAGAGAAACATATTAACAATGTTGTTCAGCAGTAGCTTCTACAGTGACATCTACCTGGAAAGTCAAAATTGGTCAATGCTAATCACAGATAAAAAATAGAAAAGGATAACTCATTTTTTTAGCAAATCAAATAGGTCTTCCTCCTGTTTTAAATTATCCCAAACAGATTATATTTCTGTTGCAATAGATGGATCAACTGCTTGGACAAATTATAACATGAGGAAGACCTGTATGATACTTTCCAATAGTTGAACCATCTATTGCAACATATGACTCATTTGTTTGAAAAAACTAAAACGATAGGAAGTCTTAATTTAATTTGTCCCAACATATGACCCATCCATTGCAGCAAATAGGTCATATGTTAGTACAAATAAAAATGGTATGTAGAGCTTTTGATTTGCTAAAATAGACGAGACATATAGTGTAACAAATACTGTATCTGGTGTAACAGGTTAGTCAACTGTTGTAACAGATGTATATATCTGTTTAATAATTTTTAGCAGATGTGTCATCTGTTGAAATAGATATGTGTCTGTTTGTTAGTTGTAACAGATGATATATATTCACCTTCTTCAGCTCGTGCTGCTCTTCTGTGGCCCTTGTACATTGCTCAATTTTACAACACATGGATAGAGGAGTTGCAATTTTGCTTTTTTGGATGCTTGATAATGCCTTGGAAAATACTTTTCTTCTCCCCTTTGCCTTAATATCTAATGGAGTGGATGGATATACAATCCTCTTTAATGGAATGATACCCCTCTTAGATGTCAATTCCTTTACAAAAGCAGTTAATGCATTAATACCATTAATCACTACATCATGTTACGCCTTGCAGTCTTGACATTTGCATGTAGAACATTTGCTGGGAGAGGAAAAATCTGTATAACCAGTATGATCATACTCATAATGGTTTGTTTTAAAAATTGTAAGATGAGCATCATTATCACCAACAGCAGCACCATTACCACCACAAACAACTCCATCACCACTAAGACCATCCACAATAACAACAAGCCCAGCCTTCAAAATTATTTTTCTTGTGATGGTTGTTGCTCCTAACAATTCTATTTTTATTCTACCAATGACCTTAGGTTCCGATAAAGTTTGCACAGAATGTAAAGTAAGAAAAATGACATCTTTAACTCTCGATTGGCCGGAACAAGCGACGGATGCACAATCTAACATAAATCATTACATATATTAGAATGATGATTAGATCATTCAAAAAAATCATTAATTAAAATAAAAAATTAATTATAATTATACTTACTACATCTTTCGGGGGGTTGAAGAGATAATGTTTTTTGAATTTTTATCAGTTTTGGCTGACAACCATCTCAAGATTCTTGGACAAGAAACTTATTCTTGGTAGTTCACTTGTTGTTTCAAATAAGGAATGACTTCAAACGCCTAAGCCTATAAAATAACTCCAATAAATCAAAAGCATTATTGAATAAAAAATGAATCATGTCATAATAAAAGAAATATTTACCATGAAAGTCCATAGAAAGCCATATAGGTTGACTGTCCTTGGCGTTAACAGAGTCAATAATTATTTGATAGTCATTTTGAAGCTTTTATAACCCCAAGGATAAATGTTAAATGCCTCAAGATCCTCGAAGAGTTTTATCAAACCAAGTGGTGTGTTGTTGTTAACGTCTCTCGCCCAGAGAACATTATGTACAAACCAAACCAAGCACAATGATTGCTTGTGATTCTTTAAAATTCTTTTACCTTTCAACGCTTCTATCATATTTTTATTTTTGAAGCTTGGACCAATAGTGGACACCAGGTCATCAAAATCACTCAACTTGCCTTTGCCTTTTTTGGGTGTGCGGGGTGCTTTTTATGGGTTAGAATAGGTATAACTTGAGAAGGAGATGCAGGATAATATTTTAGTCCAGTAACTATAGCAAACTCCTTCCAACCAAAATAAATAAGCATGCCATAGTAATTTATCCACACCTCATCCATCATATCTTTGTTTTCATATATAAACCTACGCTTGAGAAGATCATATACAATTTTCATTTGGAAACGAGTATTGTTGTCCTCTGACAAATCAAGATATTACTCAAAGCAGTTGTCCCTAAAATAAGCATCCAATTTTTATTCTCGAAGTATTTTCGAAAGGTGTCAAAAGATTTTCTCATGGCTGCCTTAGCCATGAAATCACCCGTTAAATATGTGGCACCATCGCACTGCATTCTCATAAGATAACGATCAATGCTAAAGGTTTTGACCAACTCTTCGATGGAAGGGCTAATAGCATTTGGATATTCTCTTTTGAAACATTCTCCCTCCCTATGTCGATCATCTTCTGCTCCTGATTGAGATAATACTTGTAAAGCAATCTCATAGAGTGGTGGATGTAGCCTAGCTGCTTCACTTGTTCCTTTACTTGGACTTAATTCATTTTTTTCTTTTGAGAGACATATTATCTAAAATTAACAGGAACATAAAATAGATTATAATTGATTAATGCATCATTAAAAAAGAATAACAACAAATCAAACATGTACAACATTAAAATAATAATTTCAACAAATCACATATCTGTTGCACCAGGTAGGATATCTATTGCAGCATATAAGCAATCTGTTGCAGTGGATGAGCAATCTATTGGAAAAAATAAAAATAGATTACTCATATGTTGCACCAGGTAGGTTATCTGTTGCTGCATATAATAAACCTATTGCAAGGGATGAGTAATCTATTAGAAATAATAAAAACAGATCAATCGTCTATTGCACCAGGTAGGTTATCTATTGTAGCATATAACCAACTTGTTACAACGGATGAGTAATCCGTTGGAAATAATAAAAATAGACCACACATCTATTGCACCAGCTAGGATATATGTTGCAGTATATAACCAACCTGTTGCAAGGTATGAGTAATCTGTTGGAAATAATAAAAATAGATCACTTTTCTGTTGTACCAGGTAGGTTATCTGTTGCAATTTATAACCAATCTATTGCAGCGGATGAGTAATTCATTGAAAATAATAAAAAGAGATTACTCTTCTATTGAACCAGGTAGGTTATCTGTTACAACCTATAACCAACCTGTTGCAGTGGATGAACAATCCATTGAAAATAATAAAAGTAGATCAATCATCTGTTGCACCAGGTAGGTTATTTGTTGCAACCTATAACCAACGTGTTGCAGCGGATGAGTAATTCGTTGTTAACAATAAAAACAGATCACTCATTTGTTGAAACAGATCACTCATCTATTGCCAAATGAGTTATCTGTTGGATCAATTTTGTTTAGATTTCTTCCAAATAGAAGAGTCGTCTGTCTCAACAGATGAATGATCTGTTAGATTGTTCATTTGTTGCATCGGATTTTCATTATTGCATCAGATTTTTATGTGTTGCATCAGATTTCCATCTGTTGCATCAAATGTTTTATCTGTTGTATCATATAGTTCATCCATTGCATCATATGGTGAATCTGTTGCAACACCAGTTTTACCAAGAAAAACAACAAATCAACCCAGCAATACCAACACAACACACACACTAAGAACATCAACGATGACCAAAAATCACCAACAAATTGAATCAATAGTTCGACAACAAAAACTACAATAACAATAAAAAATTATATTTTACACCGAAAAGAGTAGAGAAGAAATGCCAAAAATTAGAGTTTTATTCTGTCCAGATTTCAAATTTAAGCAAGAAATATTAAAATTGTTAACCAATACTAAAAGAGAAGTTGGCTCAAGTTCCTCTGTTTCTTCATAACTAAAAAGACATAATTTTTTACCTGTGAAAGAAGAAACGGGATAACGAAGAACTCGAAGTTGTTGTTGCCGGAGAACACTGCTTGTCACATCGATTAACGATTGAAAGTCGAAAAGAAACTCGCCCAGCTATTTATCGCCGGAGTTTGAAGTCGCCGGGAATTGAATGGAGAAATTTTGCAGAACTGTTGGTAGGGAGAGATTTGAGAGAGACTGTATCGAGAGAGATGAGAGAGACAATTGATTTGGAAAGGAGAGGGGTGTTGGTTGATTTATATTTTTGAAAAGATTAGAAAGTTTTGAAAATATTAATCAAGTCCACAATTATCTTAATCAAGTTTCATAATTATGTTTGACCCTTTAAGTTGGTCAACGTCACCAATCCTTCATTCAAGACTTAAATGACACCTTTCCTTCAATTTTCTGATGTAACTACATAATATAATAATTGTACCTTAAAAACAAATATAACAAAGGAAATTATTTAATGAGAATATATGCTTTATTTTATGTTAATAGAGAAAGTCAATGATTTATGTGAAATAAATATTATTCTAAATATTTTATTTTTTTTCAACTTTTTTCGCTATGATATTGTTAGTTTTTTTTTATGTACTCTCCTATTACAATAAATTCTTAATTTAATAATGTCTACTTAAACTGATGGTTATTTTGTAATAAATTTTTTTAGTTTGAATTATAAATACTATAATTATATGAATTTAAAATAATTTTTCTACTATTGAAGTAGAAATAAGGTATGTATAAAATAGAGTCATATTTGTGGATGAAAGTGTATTTTCGATCCCAAAGGTGAAAGAAGAATATTTTAGGACCATTTTCAATACTTGAAGGATATTTTAGACCCTGTTTCACATATTTTATTAAATATGATATTATTTACTTAAAGGTAAAATATTAAACTAAAGAGATCACTTAGATATTATGTCTTAAAAATTTTTAGTGAGAGGGATAGATAATGTAAAGGTATTATAGTTCAAATTATTTTTTTTTAAAAATAAAATAAAGTAAATAAGTATAAATTTAATATGTCAAAAAAATTAATAAAACATTTGTAATTATTATGATTCCTCAATAATGTTTGTTCATCGGGTGAATTCAAATATACTTATCTATAGTATATCTGCAATTGTTGATGTTTCTATGAATACTTTTTTTTTAAAAGAAAAAAAATCATAAATCTAAAAAAATGTACTTTTTTAAAACAATAAAGTATCAAAGTATAAATAAATTTCTTTACAACTTTCAAAAAAATTGATTGTATATATTTTTTTCAAAAAAATACAATTAACATTCAAAATAATATGTTGTAATAAGATAAAACATTAACTTGATATATTTAAGAAGTTAACTAATAATACGTTTGAGGTTATAAGTATGTACATTACTTTTTTTTTGTATGTTTGCTTTGTTATTTGAAATTTAATTGATTCTTGTACACACACCTTTATTTATTTCAATTATATTTGAAATTTAGAAGTAAGATCACATAAAATTGAATTAAGTTGAAAGATAAACACCTGTAATTACATTCAATTTTTAAAAGTATTATTTCAATACATTATATTCAAATCAAATAATAATTCTAAAAATATATATTTGATCGGGAGGAAGTTTGACTAATACGGAGTTTTTTTCTAAAATTTGGCATGATTAGTTTATTGAGAAAAACATGATCGAACATTTATCTAAGATATATTTAAGACTTGCAAGCTGTAAAATTAAATTAAATCAATTGATTAATACCTTCAGTCACATTAGAGTTATAAATATATTATTTTGGGTGAAATAAGTTTGAGTCAAATAATAATTTTGGAAGTACTTGACTGGGATTAAACTTCAGTCAGACCAAATGAAATTATTTTTAAGTTCAATATAATTAGTTAATCCAAATTAATTAGAAGTTACTATTTATTGAGCTTATATTTAAAATTCACAAGTAGACAAGTAGTATTGATTCGAATTAAACGATTAATATCTCTAATTAAACTAAATTAGTATTGCTATAACAAATTTCAACTCGTGAAATCTAATTACTTACTATAAAATTTTATAATAATATTAAGTTTGTGGCATATCATTTAGTTATGATAAATAATTATTTTCCCATTCCAAATCAGTGGTTTTAATATTTTTTATTTTGTTTGTAAATAAGTTATGTTTTAGATAATTAAGAAGACATTAATGATGTTCTTTCAATTTTATCATTCTCTAAATAATTTTTTTTTATATAACTAAGAAATTATTAAAGAAACACGCCCTTCAAGGTATTTATCAAGGATAATTAATAAAAATATATTTATTTTATAGGAATGGATAGTTTTATTAAGGGACAGGCCCAAACTAAAAGTACCACTTATATAAGATGGAGAAAGTATAGTTATTATTAAACTAATGATTGCCACGATTTTTTGAAACTCAAAGCCAAAATATTTATTAGCTATAATATTTTATTTTAAATAACCTTTTTTAATGACTAAATGGTCACTATTGCTATGAGAAGTTCAACACATTACAACAATTAGTCATTAGCTACGAAATTTTATTGTAGCAAAAATTCTATGGATGTATACTTAACTTATTGCACTAATTTTTTGGAACTTGAAACAAAAATAATTTAGCCACAATATTTAATTTCAAACAATTTACTATGACTAGAGATTACTATTGCTACAATAAATTTTAATTTGTGGCAAAAATTAATAATTAGCCATAAAAGTATGTTATAGAAAAAAAATATGGCCATATCATTTAACTCTTGCCACAAATTTTTATGACTTGAAGCTAGAAAAAAATTATTTAGCTATAGTATTTTATTTTAAATATTTTATTGTGGCTAAAAGCTTACTATTGCTACAATAACTTATATCACATTTCAAAAACTTATGATTAGCTATAAAACTTTACCATAGTAATGAAGTTGTAGCTATTTAGGTAATTATTGTCACGATTGCTAGTAATTGTAGCTAAAATGAGGAATTATCTTGGTCAATTTAATTTTCATGGCTAAGAAATTTTAAGAGTTTTTAAATAGCTATGAAATTCAAAATGTTATAGCTATTACAAGTCAATAGCTACGATTTCTAAATTTATAGCTTAATTTTCATAGCTATAGGTGTCTTTTGTTGTAGTGTCCTATACATAAGAGTGAATACAAAGTCTAATTTAATTATGATGGATTATACCTTAAATTCTGCAAAATAAAAAATCTTTCATCTCGTTTGAGATATTTTTTCAATTGATTCCTCTAAGATCTTATATATGCTTGAAAGAACGATATATATAGTCAGAGTATATTCCAGACGGTGCCAACCAGGGCAATTTAGAATACAATATTTAAAAGCATACCATATATCAATGAAAATAAAATAAAAAAATAATAGGACGAGAATGGACTAACCTTGTGGGAGAAACAGTGACAAGCGTCCGCTATCAATTGGTACGTCTGCACTCAACTTCGTCACCTATTATGTTGCTACGAGAAGATGTTATCCCACCTATTGTGTTGCTTTGATTTAAGATAACTGAAGATGATTCCAAATGACTGGGTAAAGTACGATGATGAGTTGATGCTTGAATGGGTATCACCAATGGCATACTACTAGGCCCTGATGTGTTTGAATTTGGTTGATTTTATTTGGCCTACTTGAGGATTACTTGAGAGGATATGAAAAATTATTCCTACCTGAAGATTTTCCTACACAACTTTTACTGGCTCGACCTCTGCCTCGAGTCATATTATTAAAAGAAAATACAATTAATTTAATAAAAAATTTATTTACACCGATTATGAAACTAGGAACAATAGCCCCTCAATCATCCAACCTTTCATACATCTAACAACGCTTCAGATTATTCATGTTCCTATTTAATATTAGAATGAACAAGATAATTTTTAAGATGGGTGTAGAGAAGCTGAAGAGTAGTGCAGAGAAGTTATTTAGTGTTTTTATGTAAAAGAGGACTAACTGGGAGTTAGTTATACGATTTTAGAATTAGTTGTGAAACATGTGATGGGATAATTAGTCATTAACACCCTCTATAAAAGGGATGACTACCACTTGTATGAGTCAGTTATCAACAATTCTTCATTCTTAAGCATTGAGAGTGAATGAAGAGTATGTGTTCCTTGTGTTAATTTCTTCCATTTTCTCCCTACTATATGTGATAGATGTGGTATAGATTGTAGAAATTAACATGGTATTAGAGCATCTGGTAATGATTCCAAGCTAACCGAGCTCAAAATTTTCTCTTACTCACTAACAATTGAGCATTTGAGCTGCGACAATGGTTGAAATTCAGAATTCACAGATTATAGAGAAACCAGTGGTAGATCCACAAACAAATCATAATTATCCACTACATTTGCGGGCATCAGATACACCTGGTGTGTCTTTGATTCCTTTACAGCTTACAGGCCCTGAAAATTACGCAATATGGAGTCAATCGATGCAATTAGCTTTGCTAGTTTAAAACAAACTCGATTTCGTAGATGGAACCTGTGTGAAGAGTTCCTATAATGGAGCACTTGCAATCAAATGGGAACGATGTGATACAGTTATTCTCTCATGGATTAGTGCAGTTGTGGCACCAAAATTATTAACAAGCATCGTTTATGCTACAAGTTCGAGGAAAATCTAGAATGACTTCAAGGAAAGGTTTGATAAGCCTAACTTGACTAGAATTTATCATATATGAAAGAAGCTTAGTATGTAACTTAGGGTACTAACTCTTTTACTTCTTATTACTCTAAAATGCGTGACTTATGGGATGAAATTGATGTTATGGTGCCTCCTCCGTCGCGTGATTGTGAGGATCTGCAACCTCATGTTGAGCATGTTAAACAACAAACATTGATTCAATTTTTGTCGACCTAAATGAGAGTTATGATCAAGTAAGGAGCTCTATTCTACTCAATAATTCTATTCTGAGTGTGAATCAAGCCTATGCAATGGCTATACAAGAGCAGAGTCAACGAAAATTAGCTCTTGTGGACAAAGGAATTGAACCTTTAACCATGTTAGAACGGCAAAAACAACGTTATTCGAATCAAAGTAGTCAGGGGAGAGGATATAAACCTCAACATTCTCAAAGGAATCAGAATTTTTTTGGACAAAACTCTTAAGGAAGAATCAACTCTCAGACACAGAATTATCAAGGAAAGAAATCAGGGATTGTTTGTGAACATTGTGGTTAAAAAGGTCATGGCAAAGAGAATTGCTACAGAATTGTTAGTTTTTATGCTAATTTCAAAAATAAGAAGAAAGGACCAGACGAAGGTTACAAAGGATCACTCGAAGGTAACAAACTCTATGCTAACAGTGCTGTGACTGAAGAAAGAAAGGATGCAGTGAACAAGTAGGGAATCAATGGTATTTTCCTAGAGGCTATTTCACAAAGAAACAATATGATCAGGCGGTGCAGATGATGTCTTGACCGACATATACTTGTAAGGAGAATGCAGCTGTAGGTATGCATGTTTTACAAACTGATGTTGCATGTGATGAATCAATAATTGATTTCGGTGCATCTCATCACATAACACATTGTGCACAACTGCTAGATAAGTGTAGATCCCTGAACTATCATGAGTATAGTGAAGTACAAGTGCCTACTGAAAGCAAAATTAAAATACAACATGTTGGTGATAACGTTGTTTTAGGAGGTTATATTCTGAAGAATGTTCTACATGTACCAAATTTTAAATTTAATTTGTTATCTGTCTCTTAACTAACCAAGGGTCTCCAATGCATAGTGAGTTTTTATCCTTATCTTTGTGTAATGCAGGCTCTCTTCAGTGGAAAGGTGATTGAGATTGGTAGACAAATGAAGGATTTTATTTTTTGAATCATAATGTGACTTCAGTAATAAGTGCAACTGTAAGAAACAAAAGGAAGAAAGAACATATTCTTTGGCATCTCAAATTGGGCCATCCCTCAACTACTACTATGCATTCCAATAATGAAGAATAATGAGGATATCATTGCAGTGTCTTAAGAATGCATGATATGCCCTTTAGCAAACCAATGCAGGCTTAAATTTCCTGTTAGCAGTTCAACTTCTACTAATATTTTTTAGTTGATTCACTTTGATGTATGGGGTCCTCACGAACACCTTACATATAATAGGAACCATTACTTCCTTACTATAATAGACATGATATACCTCGATAATAGTATTTAATAGATTTGAATAGTGATTTATGTGTCTAGACTTAATAGACAAAAGTCATTTTCTTCTTAGCTGCTGGCCGTACAGTGCACGATCTACCCTTTTCCGACGACCACCGGAATAATCCAACGAATTTCAGCTTACAAACAACCTAAGGAGTGTTGGAATGTTGCTATTGAGCCAAGAATCGATTTGGAAATGTGGGACTGATTTTCAAGCTTTTTGTATGAAAATGGAAGAAAATTAGAGCTGAAAATAAGCGAAAATGACTTAAAACAATGGAGATAATGTCACTTTCCGATGGATGCCGAAAAATTCGATGAAAAATGACCGAAAAATAATCAAAAAATCGAGGAAATGGCGCCAAAATTGGGTGGTTGGTAGTGGATTGGTTGGGAAGCTTTGGGATATTTTTTTTTAAATTAATTATCCAATATTTATATTTTCGGACATGGAGTAAAGTGTAGTTTTTAAAAAATTAGGGCTGAAATGGGAAAGGAGCTAAAGTGTATATTTTGTAAGTTGTGTGCTAGAGTTGCATTTATTTTTTGTGGTCCCATTAAAATGTCTATTTTTTCAATTAAAAAAACTTGGTATCTAAATATTAAAAAAGATTTAGAAAGTGATCTTTTGTCCAACTCCCCCAACTTGTGAAACTCCTTCTGCAACGAGCTGTCTTTGGGTAAAAAAGCTCCTATTGTTTTTCCATAAACTTCAGAGGTGGAAAAGTAATTAAATAAGACGTTTTTAATTTTTTGAGTAGTACTTCATCTGTATTAATCAATTCACACATTAAATTCATGAGAAAAATAAGCAAAATCTCTGAGAAGTAAAATCTATCAATTCATAAAACATTTTCACTGTAAAAATTGAAAACAAAAAATTCACATCTACCTCAATTATTCTAATGTGGAGACCCCAACACATTTGACAAAAAAAAATTATCCATCAGAAAGTATATATTTCACTCTAACAGCTCATTAAACAATGTAAATGAAAATTGACTCTCATTTATTCTTAAATGCTTAAAGAGCTTCAAAAATTATTTTTGTGCACCCATTTCGTCGTAACTTAAACAAGAGTAGTGGAATTTGCAGAATTTTAAATAAAAATACATATCATAAAGGAAGAACGAGGAGATTTAGCATTACTCTCCTTTATTAAAATGTTTACCCTACTATGTCGAGATATATCTTTTCAACTACAACATATAAACCTTATAATATAAGAAGCTCAAATTAGGAACCAAGCACTACTATAGCTATTAAAGTAATTCTTCAAACACTTGGTGAGCAAGAACTCTAAGGTTTGTTGCAATGATTTTTAACCACACTTACTTGGGGTTTTGGGCTACAGGTGATAAAATTTTTTTAAAATGAGGTGTAGGTAACACAAGTCTTAATAATTGAGTGGAGGTGACAATGTTGGAGTCCCACATCGGTGGGTTAAAGTGTAATTGGTCTCCTTATATGGACTTGGGAAATCCTCCCCTCATGAGCTAGCTTTTGAGATTGAGTTAGGCCCAAGATTCATTTCTTTATCATGGTATCAAAGCCAAACCCACCCAGTTCATTGTTTCCAATGTTGGGCCCTCTGTCTTATATTGTCCATGCTCCAGATGTCCAGCTTGGGTGTGCAGGGGTGTTGGAGTCCCACATCGGTGGGTTAAAGAGTCCTTGGTCTCCTTATATGGTCTTGGACAATCCTCCCCTCATGAGCTAGAGCTAGCTTTTGAGGTTGAGTTACGCCCAAAGTCCATTTCTTTATCAGACAATTACTTAATTATGGATTAAGAAAGTTTGAGAAATTTCAAAATAATCCACAATTTTTTAAATTTATACTTTGATCCAAATGTTAGTCAATATAACGAGAAACGAAGAGAAAAAAGGCGCATTTTTCTCTCTCTTCATCCGTTGATATTTTCTCTCTCTTCACGATATTTGTTGTTCATTGTTGCTGCTGCTTTATTCACCATCTTCTGATTTATTATCATCATCTTATACTTCATTATCATCTTCATATTCTTCTTGTTGACCATTGTTGTTGTTGTTACCGCAACTGCTACTCTTTGACCAATTTCTTATGTCAAATTTTGTTTCGTACATCACTTTCAATATTGGCATTTATTTGAGAGGAGACTTTGGTAAGTCAAATTATGCTTTTTAGTTGAATTTGTCATCTGGGTATCTGCTAGTCTGCTATTTTTTCAACAATAGCTAGCACGAGAACATCAATGCAACATAAGAGCAATCTGTTTAAACAGATCCATCATCTATGGCACCAGATAAATAATCTGTTGCAACAGTAGACTCATGTTGGATTCATGTTTATGGTTCTAGGCGCCTGTAATATGAATTGAATAGATGGGTATTCTGTTGCAACAGATTAATAATATGTTACATCAGATTAGTAATCTGTTTCAACTGATAAATAATCTGTTGCACCATATTAGTTCCAACAGATAAGTAATTTGTTGCAACAAAATATATATCTGTTGTAAAAAAATATTTATCTGTTGCAACAGATGAATAATCTGTTTCGAACAACAAAATGCAGCTCTGTCACAAACCTAACAGATAACTCAACTCATATGTTGATCTCTTGCTATTGATACTGGATTTAAATTATTCCTTAATTGTAGACATGTCATTCGTTGAGAAAAAGAAATAGACAGCATAAAAATTAAATAAGAATTAAAACGTCAAATGCATCAAACATAAATTTTTTATTAAACAAAAAAAAATACATAGGTAAAAGAAAAAAAGCTTAATTATTATAATCATCATTATCATTATTATTATTTATGGTCAGCCGACCAATCTTCAACTGACAACATCAGCGCCCTCCTCAGCCTGCGGATCTCCCGCAACATCTTTACTCTGACGACGGCCAACTCCCACTGCAGGTCATGAATCTTCTTCTGCATTTTCCGCATGGAGTCTCATAAAATAGTGACATCCCACACTGGATCAGCCATATCTAGAAAATGCATAAATTGACAAAACACACACGTAAAAATAAAAGTAAAAAAAATAAAGAATTCAAATGTAATACAACGTATATTTACACAAAAATCAAGAAAAAATACTTACCAAAGACAGGAAAAAGCTATCAAGTCCTTGAAGAGAAAGTAGTTGAAGGTGCAACAAGAGCAAGGGATAAATAGAGTGTACTAGAATGGACGATTGAGTAAGGATGAACCTATTTATAGAGGATTGAACTTGAATGTGTTAGACAAAAAGTTGCAACTGTTCACCTCCATTTATTAATGACATTTCTTGCTTACTGTGAAAAGTTATGACTTGATTAAATTAAGCAATATTGTGATAAGTCGAGTTTTCAGCTTATTATTATTTTTAATAATTAGTTCTTTCCAAGAACCGTTTTTATACTGAGTTGTGACAACAGATTGTATATCTGTTGCATCAGATAACTCATCTGTGACAAGAAATATATCATCTGTTGCAACAAATAGATAGCCTATTGCATCAGATAATATATCTGTTGCAACAAATAATCTATATATCTTTTTTTTAAAAAAAAATTATCATCATGACATCCAATTTTTTTGAATTTTTAATTATATAAATTAATAAAACAGATTTAAAGACGCAACTATTCACCTCCATTTATTAATGACATTCTTGATTACTGTAAAAAGTTATGACTTAATTAAATTAAGCAGTATATAGATAAATCATGACTTTTCAGCTTATTATTATTAATAATTAGTTCTTTCCAGGAACCATTTTTACATTGAGTTGTGACAACATATTATATATCTATTGCATCAGATAACTCATCTGTGACAATAAATATATCATTCGTTGCAACAATGTATCAGATAATCTATTTGTTGCAACATATAATCTATTTTTTTTTCAAAAAAAATTTATCATAATATCATTAATCCAAATTTGCTTACTTTTTTATTATATAAATTAATAAAACAGATTTAAAAAAAGAATATTTTTGGTGAGTTTTTTACTGTTTAAATTGTGTTTATCATTTATTTCTTTATTGTTTTCTGTGAAAAGAAATGACTTAATGAAATCAAGCTGGTGAGTTTTTATTATTGTGACAAGTCATGAATTTTTAGCTTATTAAATTTAAATAATTTTTTTCTCAATTTAAAAATCGAAGACACCTGGTTTTTAATAACCGTTTCTTTAATAAAATAATAATAATTTTTTATTGAGTTATGGCAACAGATTGTATATCTGTTGCATCAGATAACTCATCTGTTGCATCAGATAACTCATCTGTTGCAATAGATATACCATCTGTTGCAACAAATCGACCATCTATTTTAGGAGTTTTTTTTATTTCTTCTAACAACTGATTCATCAGTTGCAACAGATGAGGAATTTGATGCATCAGTAGCGTTGTTTGTTTTTGTTTGTTGAATGTGTTTAGACAAAACGTCACAGTCACGACTATTCACCTTTTTCTTAACAATCATATCATCATATAACTTAATTAATCCAATATTGTGACTTTTTAAAATTAAATAATCATTCTTTTATGGTTATAAATTGTGTATATCATTTAGTTCCTTATTATTTATTAAAGAACCATTTTTAGGAGAATCATCATGACTTTTCACCACCCTCTATTTCCATAAGTACTCAATCCCTACCACCAACCATCAACATGTTGAGAATAGAGAATAAATAGAATGATAATTAAATATTAAATAAGAATTAAAAATTCAAAATCGATCAAACCAAACCAAACATATACATAGATTTTTGAATCCCTTATAGGTAGATCGGATGTAAAAAAGGAAAATACATACGCTAAAAGAAAGAAAAAACACAACCTAATTATTATTACTACTATTATTATTATCATTACTATTATTATTATTATTATTACTATTATTATCATTACTTCGAAGTTGGCCAAATCCCTCTGGAGTTCGTCAAACTACCTTTGAAGTTCCTGTAAGACTCGATATAAATCTTCTTGTACGAATCTGTATCAACCATATTTGTATTGTAAGTGTAGTAGAATGAACGAGTGAGAGGAGGCCAGAGGGACCTATTTATAAAATGATTGAATTGGAAGGGGTGACTTGACTTAGTCAAACAAAAAGCCACGACTGTTCATATCCCTTAATTAAATAAAATTGGTGACTTTTCGAATATGTAAATTAAAAAAAAATGGATCTAAATACAACATTTTATCTTTTTATTGTATTTCAGAAAGAAAAGAAAATTGCTTTAAAATAAATCTAACAGATGGGTAATCTGTTGCAAAATATATTCCATCTGTCAGATAACTTACAACATATTGACAATCTGTTGCAACAGATGGATATATCAGTTTGCTTTTCCTATAGATGTGGCGTCTGTTGCAACTTGCTAGTCATTTGTTTATACAATTTCATCAAGAGCATTAGATTTTTCTAAACACTTCTTGGCCAAACTCAATTTTTGCTCTTAGATTGCTTCTCTTTTTGCTTGAAGGATGCAAAGAAAAAAAGAGAAGTAATCCAAGAGCAAAAATTGAGTTTGGCCAAGAAGTGTTTAGGAAAATCTAATGCTCTCGATGAAATTGTATAAACAGATGACTAGCAAATTGCAACAGATGCCACATCTGTTGCAACAACATAGAGCTCTTGATCTTTTGTGAGTTTGTCAATGAGGACCACTTTCTTGGAAACTTTCTTATAATACTCATCTTGGTCCTTCTTAGCTCTACGAAAGGTCAAGGAGAAGTATGGAAGGTTCTCTTTGAGTTTTTCTAAGGCAAGTTCTCTCTCGACTGATAAATTCGGTGCTGCAGCATATATGGATAGTGCAACACTCAATGCAGAATAGTTTTCTGGTAGAAGCAAGTCTTGAGAAGACATAATCAGTAATCTCTTGATATCTACTTTTGCTGTGTCAAGAAGTTTTATTGATATCTTGTCCTCTATGGGAGAAGATTGATCAACAAATAAACCAAATGATTGAGATCGTTTAATCTGTTGACTAATTTAAGCAAAGACGTCTTCTGGATTATCAAACTTCACAGGGTAGTCTAGTGGTTCAATAACATCAGATGTCTTACTTCTGGTATTAGCTAATGATAGGGAGATTCTGCCCTCCTCACCATCCTGAAAAGAAAAAGCTCTAAAAATTAGATAGAGTAACTCGACATAACAACACAAGATGAACTAAATCTAGCATTCAGTTTTTCTTTTTATTCCTCCCCTTTTTATCTTCTCACTTTTTTCAAATACAAAAATTTTGTTTTTCGGATACTTGATAATGCCTTGGAAATTGCTTTCTTTCTCCTCTTAGCCTTAATCTCTAATGGAGTGAATGAAACTGAAATCCTCTTTGATTGAATGACAATACTATTAGATATCAATTCCCTTACATCAGTAGTTAATGCATTAACAGTATTAATCACTCCATCATGTTTAGCCTTGCACTCTTCATATTTGCATGCACAAGATATGCAAGGAGGGGCAAAATCTCCAAACCTTTGCCCGAGTTAGTGAACAGATTAAACAATCTCAATATCTCATCCTTTCTACTGATCATTCTTCTTCCATATAGAGGACAACATATCCGTCGTGCAAAAATCTACACTGTCGCCAGAAATGCTTGCCACAGCGAAAGTTTGTAGAAGGCATGACTAGTAATCTCTCAATATCACTATTATGACTTTCTAGACGTCTCTTGCAATTATATTGAAATGGACATAGCGAATAATTGTGCTTAGTTTGGTTTGTCAGTTCCATTATAATTGGAAAAGACGTCAAGAAAGTCATAAAAGTGATATTGAGAGACTAATAATCAAGCCTTCTAAAGACTTTCGTTGTGGCAAGCATTTCTGGCGATGGTGTAGACTTTTGCATGGCGGATATGTTGTCCTCTATATAGGAGAAGAGAGATCATCATAAAGGCTGATATATTAAGATCGTTTAATCTGTTCACTAACTCGAGCAAAGGTTTTAATAGGGTAACGAGCCTGTAGTTACGTAAAGTTTGATAGGCTTGGTAGAGTCAGTTTAGATCCAACGTTACGTAACTCTTTGCTAATTAATTTATCAAAACCCTTGAAGGTTGGTTGAGCAAGCTGCAATGAGTAACATTCGATAAAAGTGAGTTATTCAACTGCTGGGACCACATCTTCATTGTACATCAACACATTTTGACATAAAAATATACACAACGACCCTTCATTTATCCTTTAAGGCTTCTAAAGAAGGTGTTTTGAATGGCTTTTACAATGCCACAACTTTGAAAGTAGTGTTCCCGATCGATCTCACGACACATCAAGAACTCTATACCAAATTCAAAGATGGCAACGACAAACTTGAAGACAAAATCGGCGAGCTGAAGGCAAGCTTGAAAATTATCGGGATTCGCATACTACAGCAAGCCTCTGATCTTCTCCAAGGAATGTTGAAAGCATGCTAAGGCTAAAAAACACAATCAATTATAACCATATTGCTAAGGAAGTAGTGACACTCAATCTGCCTTTTAATCACGTTTATGTTTCCTATCAGGTCAACAGCAGTGGACCTGATCGAAACCACAAACAAGAAGGCATGGGATGCAATTTAAAATTCAGAAATTGCCGCCTTTGCTTAGATTCCTTACTTTAACTATAGTTTCTGTTGGCGGAAGTTTTCTAGACATACTGTACAACATTTCAACCCTCGATTCCCTTAAGGCGGCTTTCTTGTTCTTCTGCTATTTTCAATCTAGGTGATAATCCCGACCACGCTAACTAGTCGCATCTTCCTAGAAAAGTGACCATCTACATTATTTTTCTCTTAGAGAGACAACAAATAAATTTACATTACCGGATACACTTTCATATTTGCATTTGATACAAGTTTCTCATGTTTTAGGATAATTTCATCGGCCAGATTCGCTAGAAGTTACTTTCTACCTTATGTATCCTATTCAATTAGCTCTCAGATGATATAGTCTTTCATCAACCACTTATTTTCCCTCGAAGGCATTCTTCTACCGTACCTTATGGCGTGTAATCATCACCCCGAGAA
The DNA here is from genome assembly GCA_030864215.1 of Capsicum pubescens. NCBI lineage: Eukaryota > Viridiplantae > Streptophyta > Magnoliopsida > Solanales > Solanaceae > Capsicum > Capsicum pubescens. The sequence continues at coordinate 336,765,798 of CM061548.1, forward strand.
ACCCAACCATATAAATTTGGGCTAGGACAATAACTATATTATTTTTTTATTCTTGTTAGATGCAGTGCTAGGCTTCAAAGGATTTCTCAGAGTCCAATGAACCCTAAAAGTTAGTCCAATCGCTATTGAATCTCTTTACAACGACACCAAAACTAGATCCCTTTACAATGCTTGACAAATAAACATGAGCAACAACCGACATTAAATCTTAACAGGGTATCAAAACCATATTCATGGTCCCTCAGCCTTATCAGTTCGAACCTACCAAACTTAACTGCAAAATTACAGATATCTTATTTGAATAATCTATGACAAATTGGTCAAAACAGCATTCACAAAATCAGTGTACTCTATGTGTGTTTCCACGATAACATTATCAGTAGTACATACCTCCCACATATGAAGTGGTTCCATCTGCATGCAGTTTATTCTTTCGAACCCATCTTTACTGCAGCCTCTTGTGATGGTCGGGCAAAAGTTGATCAACTTTCAGTTCCTTATATCTACAAAGAAGAGGAAAAAATTAATGTCACAGAAATAAAATTATCCATCTATTGAAACAGATGTAGAGTCTATTGAATCAGATGAGGAGTTTGTTGCATCAGATGTAGAGTCTTATGCAACAGATGTGGAGTCTGATGCAATAGATGTGGAGTCTGTGGCAACAAATGCGGATTCTGTTGGAATACATCAAACCAGCCTTGATGGTGGTTTGATTTATTTCAACTGTTGCTCCATCTGTTGCAACATCAACAACAACTTAAACTACAAAGAAACAACAAATAAAAAACATCAACAACAAAGAAAACAACAACATTTGTTCCAACAACATCATCAACAACAAAAAAGCAACATCCTATGTTCCAACACCATCAACAACACCACACCACAAGTTACAACAACACCAACCCCACCACCAACATCAATAATAGCATCAACAACAAAGAAATAAACAAAATACATACAAAAAAATGATACTGCCAACAAGACTTTTAAACTTCTCCCAACAGATAACTTTTTTTGCATATTATAATAAAAATTCTTGGGTCATTTATTCAATAATTAAAAGTTTCTTCAAATTTTTTAAATAAATATGATATGAGTCAATGGTAATTAAATTAAAAAATAGATGTAAATAACTTGCAAAGAAGAAGACGAAAATGAAAGAGCAATAGTGAACCATACCTTAATGTGAAAAAGGGATCAAAATAGCAATTTCAGTCGAGGAATCTAAGATATGGATCGGTTTAGATCCGAAAGGATCTTTATCAGAAAGAAGAGAGAAAAAAAATTGTGATAACCCCAAAAGAGGAGAGAAAGAAAAAGATGAGAGACGAATAAAATAAATTTAGGGCTGATGGAGAGATGAGATAATTCTAATTTCTAAATGTACTACCCTTAATATTAAATGACTAAACAAGGTGTATTTATTCAAATTTATATTTTCAAAGCATAATTAATAAGGGTAATTTGGTAAAATAAACCCCTAATTAATATTTTCTTAATGGGTGTGCCAAGTAAATAGAGGCCAACTAATATGAAACGGAGGAAGTATTAGGGATTTCAATATTCATTAATTAATATTCATTAATAATTTGAGGGGCATGAGGAACAAAATAGGTGACATTGAAAAGACAAGACAAGACTACTCAATGAGATTTTTGAGTTATCCAAGAAATATTTTTTACCGCCTTTAGTAGTACTACTTTATCTACTCGTACAGAAGCTTGCTTTAAAATTAAAAGGAAAAAAAGATTTTCAAACAGATGCGTCGTCTGTTACAACAGATATAAATATCTATTTGAAAAGTTCCAACAGCTTAGTCATCTGTGACAACAGAAGCAAATGTCCATTTGATAACTAAATCAGATATGTCATTTGTTACAACAAATATCAATATCCGTTTGAAAATTTCCAACAGCTCAGTCATCTATCACAACAGATGCAAATGTCTATTTGATAATTAAATCAGATATGTCATTTGTTGCAATAAATATGATTATCTATTTGAAAATATCCAACAACTCGGTCGTTTGTTACAACAAATTTTATTGCAACAAATTTTATTGCAATTGATTTAGGTGGAACTAGGGATGAATGAATGAGCTCATAGGGTCAACAACAACTTCAATTGAGTCATTGTATTTTTATGGTGTTGGTATTGCATTCATCCTGACCCAAGTCATCGATCGATCACTCTGAGTTGAAATGAGTTCTCGTTAACTTAATGTTAAGATTAATAATAGTACCTACATTGATTTAGGTAGAACTAGAGTTTAATGAATAAGCTCACAGGGTCAACAACAACTTTAATTGAGTCGTTGCATTTGCATGGTGTTGGTATTGTATTCATCCCGACCCGAGTTGTCGATCGATCACTCTAAGTTGAAATGAGTTCTCATTAACTTAATTTTAAGATTAATAATAGTACCTACATTAATTTAGGTGGAACTAGGGATGAATGAATGACCTCACATGGTCAACAACAACTTAAATTGAGTCGTTACATTTGCATGGTGTTGGTATTGCATTCATCCCGACTTGAGTCGTCGATCGATCACTCTGAGTTGAAATAAGTTCTCGTTAACTTAATGTTAAGATTAATAATAGTACCTATATTGATTTAGGTGGAACTAGGGATGAATGAATGAGCTCACAGGGTCAACAACAACTTCAATTGAGTCATTGCAATTGGATGGTGTTGGTATTGCGTTCATCCCAACCCGAGTCATTGATTGATCACTCTGAGTTGAAATGAGTTCTCATTAACTTAATATTTTAAAAACTAAATCTTTTGAAAATTTAAAAATTAATTAAGATCAATTCAGACCAAATTAATAATTTTAAAACTTGTCATTCTTTTCCAAAATTACAAATCAACCCATACAAATCATTCATTTACGAAAAAAACTTTTCCTTATTTTAAATCTCAAGTTCTCGCTCCTCTCTCTCTCTCTCTCAATAATACAGACAATAACTACTCAATATATTGCTCAACCTTTCAAAACAGATTGATTTTCTTTCTATTTCCTACCACATAGTTGTTATTTTTGACTTCATTCTCACTTGTATCCATCATTTTCTCCATCTTTACACATAACAGAGTTCGAAAAGAGTTCTATATTTGTTCTTTATTCTAAAAATTAGGGCTTTTTAGTTAATGATGAAAAAAAAGATTTTTAGTTGTATTAACAATTTTATGTTTTGATGCTAAAAAGGTAGGAAGCACCCGAGAAAATTCTAGTTTTTGTATCAATATATTGTTGACTGTTATGGTATTGTTGGATGGTGGTTGTGGTGTTGTTGGTGTCTGTTTTTGGTGGTATCGGTATTTATATTTTTGGTGGTGGTATCGGTGGTCTTGGTGTTGGTATTGGTGGCATTGGTGGTGGTCTTGGTGGCATTAGTTATGGTGGTGGTGGTCCATCTGTTGCAACAGGTGAAAGATCTGTTGGGAGATATTAAATAGGTCTTCAAACAGATTCCCCATCTATTCCAACTGACGGGTTATCCGTTGGAGTATTTTTTTGTAATGTGGCATAGAATAATTTATTGAAATTTGTCTTACCTTTTTTTTAAAATTTATGTAGATATCAAATGCAATGTATTTTATGCTTTTCTATTGTTTGTAGTTAAAAGATGTCTCCCAAAAGAAAAGAAAATGAAAGTGGAGAAAGTGGATCAACTTCTGATCACCAAACAAAAAAGGCTAGAGTATAAATATATTCGGAGGAACTTCCAGAACAATCTCAGTCAGGACAAAATAAAGTCGAGGAAAGTGATAACTTCTCCTCACCAATAGGGAGTGAAATAATATCGAAATCCCAGCATGATTCTGTCAAAACCATTAGTTTTGACAAGTTTTGAGTTGCGATGCCGATGAATAGGCCTAACGCAGTATTTGGTGATCTTGTACATAAATGTCAGTTGGAGAAACCTTTTGATGAACTTAGGAGTATTATGAAGAATGAAAACGTAGATGGACTTTGTAAGAAGAGCTGCTTTGCATACTTTCTCAAGCTGTCTGAGGACCGCACTCTTCGTTTCCTAATAAGCATGGTATATGGCCTTCTCAAGCGTAGGATCAAGTATGTGGGGAAGGAAGGAAAAAAAGACCGATGAAGTCTGGATCAACTAATGTGGCATGCCGGTTTGTTTTGGATTGAAAGAGTTTTTCATAGTGACGGGCTTGAGATGCGATCATCCAGAAGAACCTCTCATCAAGGAAACACCCCACAAAGGGTCCAACAAACGCAAGGTAAAAAAAATTAGTTGTTGGGAATTTTTGGACCTAGCTACATAGGGGAGGATTTGATGGCGGATCTCGAGAATTAAAATATACCAAAGCACTACAGGGAGAAATTGTACTTAGTTTGGTTTGTCCATTCCGTTTTATTGGCAAGAGACGTCAGGAAAGTCATATAACATGATTTATTGGCACTTGCTGATGATTTGGGGAAATTCACTGATTATCCCTGGGGATATGACAGCTACTACTTGACTGTCGAATATTTACTGACAAAGCTATCCCCAAATACGACCATATTATACGGCTTTTCCTGGGCTTTCATGGTAAAATTGATCACTATTTTTACTCATCCATTAATTTATATTGAATATAGTTATTATGAATTTTTTTTGCTTGCTTCCTGTTTACATTTTTTAGGCTTGGGTATGTGAAGCCATTCCTCCCTCTGAAAGCAGTTCAAGGATTACCCGGATAAGGTTTCTCATCCAAGAATCCTTAGGTGGTTGGCAGCAATAAAGAGCAGCAAAAAATATATTAAGGAGACTGATCGCTTTAACCCTCTTGATGATGCAGTACGTTTTCTTTCAACTAAAATAATTTGCCTTAAAGAAAGATATTGAAACAGACGTTCCATCTGTTGCGATAGATGGGTCGTCTGTAGCAACAGATTACCCGTCAACTGCAATTGGTGCAATAGATGGGTAATCTTTTATGACAGACGTTCCATATTTCACAATATATTAACCATCTATTGCTCTGGTTCTCTGAACCGACTTAACAGATTACCCATCTGAGGTAAATTATGCAACAGATGTGTAATCTAATGCAATATACTGTCAATCTGTTGTGACATACAGATCAGCTGTTGCGACAGCTAGATCGTCTGTTGGATAAGTTGGCTGTGTTAACATCCATGTAACCCAACTGACTGCAAATTATTATTATATAATTTAAATGCCTCCTGTCTTTTTTTTATAGGTTGTGTATCCTTGGATCGTGCCTACCGTTGATGAGCTGGGGATGACTTCTTTTCTTACTCTGGGTTTTGTTGATATAAAATAAGACCCAACGGTGGAGTTAATAAAGAAGGAATTAGCTGGAGCAACATCCATAAGAAGAGCAGTTAGGCAAGGTCAGCCTAATGTTGAAGCTTTTCACGACCAACCTCAAACTGCAACAGGCCCGGGTGCTTCTTCTGGGGTGTTGCTGGTGGAGTTATTTATGATGGTGGTAGCCATCCTGATGCTACTGCTGCTGCCAGTTGTGATTATGAGTATGTTGGTGCTCAACAAAAAATAAATACTTTTGAAAACACCCCTTGTATAGGTCCGTCTCACCCCTACACCGGTCCCTTCCACCCTTACAGTGGTCCCTCTCACCCCTCCTTACCCTTATGTTCTCATTACAAATTCAAAATGTGTAAGAATAGAGAGGATAAACTCCTTGAAAAGCTAGAGAATATTGTTGTAGTTGTCGAGGAGTTGAAATCCAGGTGGGGTATCATACCATACAACAAGGTGAGAGAGACATGCACTCCTACAGTGGTGGTTAGAAGGAAAAAAAGAAAAATTAGACAAATTTTCTCCATTTTGAAAATAACAAAAACTGCAACTCCTCCCGCTCCAAGAGTTGTTGAAGTTCAGGGAAGGCTGAAGAAGGTGGACATATTTGCGGCGCTTGGCAAGGATAAGAAGAAAGAACTGCAAGAAATCATGAATGGCAGGATGAAGGTTAAAAAAGAATGCACCATGCATTCATTTGCCGCCAAAGACTTCACGAATATGACAAATATGCGTGTGTGGTACGAGGATAATGTAAGTTTACTTTTGCTAACCTAGCCTTCCAATCTACTCCACGAAGAAGAATATACGCAGTAGATGTATAATCTGTTGTAACAGCTTGGTATTCTGTTGCAATGTAATACACATCTGTTGCATAAGTTGTGTTGGCTGGGTAATCTGTCAGAGAACCCTTTGCATTAAATTCTTTCCACTGTGTTTTTATTCTTTATAATTACTAACCTATTTAAAAATTGTCTTCTTATACCACAGTATGTTGATGAAATTCTCTGCCTCATGAGGGGCAGGCAATTAGCATACCCAGATGCTTATGATGCTGCCGATAGGATAATGAACCTCAACTTCTACAATAATTTCAAGGATAGGTACGCTGATCTCCATAAAATAGATGATTCCAGTGGACTGGTATTTGATAAGTTAGTTTCTATGTTCCAATGGGATAAAGAAGCGATTAAATATGTTAGAGGGAAGAGGCCATATCCACATGGCAAGAGCTGGACCAAGGCAAAGAAAATCCTTGCAGTCATGAACGTGGAAGTCAAACATTTTCTAATTGTTGAGGTACTACTCTACGAGGGAAAGATTAAGGTTTATGACTACAACTTATCTGTCTTCAACGAGGACACGTTTTTAGCCCACATGAAGCCACTCTTGAAGTTGTTGCCCAAGTTGTTGACCTAGAGTAAGCTAATGGATCATTTGCCGGCTGAAGTCTTGACGAAGGAATCATGGGATTTTGAAGGTCAAAATAAGAACATCGATCTCCCAAAAAATAAAATTAGTGTAGCGTGCGGGCCGTACTCGCTTGCGTATATTGAGTGTTTGCTGACCAATACAGAAATGACCGGTATGTGCGACACTATTGTGGAAAAGATGCAATGGGTCTGGGCTTATGGGGTACTAACTAAATGGTTGGAGCTCGTGTATAAAAAAGAATATGTACAAAGACAGAAATAAACACGATAATATTTTTTCATTTCAAGCCACTTCACTTTACATGTAGTGGTAATAATTTTATGTCTGCGGATATTTGAATTTTTATAATGCAACAAATAGTATATCTGTTGTAACAGATATAATACCTGTTGTGACAGATTGATTATCTGTTGGAATAGGTTGGTCATCTGTTGCATTAATAGATGTTTTCTAGTCTCTCTGTCACAACAGATATCCAATCTGTTGCAACATATAATCTATCTGATGTAACTAATAGGTAATTTGTTGGAAAAAAATAAGAAAGTAGAAAGACCTGCTATATAATTTCCAGTAGATGACCTAACTAAATAGTTGGAGTCCATGTATAAAGAACAATATATACATAGACGGAGACGAACACGATAATAATTTTTTATTTCAAGCCACCTCACTTTCCATGTAGTGGCAATAATTTTTATGTTTGTGTATAGTTGAATTTTTATAACGCAACAGATAAGATATCTATTGTAACAGATATAGTACCTGTTGTGACAGATTGATTATCTGTTGGAATAGGATGGTTATCTATTGCATTATGCAGATGTTTCCCCATATGTCTATCGCAACAGATATCCAATCTATTGCAATATATAATCTATTTATTGCAACTGATAGGTAATCTGTTGGAACAAATCAAGAAAGTAGGAAGACCTGTTATATAATTTCCAGCAGATGACCTACGTGTTGCATCTCATGTTGCAACATATATCTATCGCAACAGATATCCAATCTATTGCAATATATAATCTATCTATTGCAACTGATAGGTGATATGTTGGAACAAATCAAGAAAGTAGGAAGACCTGTTATATAATTTCCAGCAGATGACCTACGTGTTGCATCTCATGTTGCAACATATGTCTAAATCTGTTTGATAAGATATATCATTTATTGCAGCAGATGTATTATCTGTTGCGATATTTGAATCTAGTATTTCATTTCAATTAACATGTTCAAAACTAAGGATTAAATTATATTCACAAACAACATAAAATAAGTTGAAACCTTCAAAAATTACATAAAATAACTCAACAAATAAATGAACTATAAAAAAATAATTATTGGTACAAATGATCTACTCTACAAATAAATCAGCAAGTTAAACCAAGGAGGATAGGTTATTACATTGACGGACTCAAGCTATAAAGATCTACTCAACATGGACAAGTTGTTCTTTATTTGGTGTTGCGAAATTCGGCTTTGATCGTCGTGGATCTTTAATGTCTCTTGCGTACGGTTTTTGAGCTTTTGCTTCTCTGTATTTCCATAAAAGAGCAGCATATATTTTGCGGAGTAATCTGACATCAAGTTCATCATTTGGTACTTGTAATCCATCGCTCAAATACTCGGCGTACGCGGCAACAAAAAGACCGCAATCCCTACATTAAAAAAACAAATAATCCATATCTTGCAGTTCATGCAAGTGTTATGAAATTTTTCAAATGAAACTAAATCATGACACTTAAACTTACAGGCTACCAATGGTTTGTTAAGCAATTCCTTCAACATATTGTACATCAAATGGATTACCCATTTTATCTCTGTATGCTTCAATCGTCGACCAATCAGTATGAACCTTTTGGTCCAAAAAGCCACCCATATCATGGTAAGTAGACAATATTTTGGCCAGCTTTTATATCTCAAACGACGGCCCAAAACATCTCCTTTGCGACATTGAGTCATAAACTCAGATGCGCCTCTCTTTTAGAACGATGACAGCCAACACCCAATGGAATTCATCACCACAATTAATTGAGATGTACACTTCATCGATCAAGTGCCAAGGTAAGCTTTCCGAAATGCTAAAACCTTTGATGATGTTGATTAAACATTCCTTATTTCGAAAAACTTCCGGTTGTTGTTGACAATACCTATGATAGACATTATTGATGTAAACTTTGTACAAATAATTGCCTGTTGTGTATCTGTATTGTTCTTGTGTTTACAACTTGGCCTTCTTTCGGAGGTAGTAAAAAATGACATCGATGTGCTGTGCATATTATCAAATATTTCGAATTACATGATGAAAAAATTAATACGCAGATGCTATTAAATAAAGTATTGATTAATAGTAATATGTATGGTATTTAAACCTCATCATTCCAGCAAGTTTGGGGTTGTGACATCAAATAGAACCAATTCTTCATTTCGGAATGTGCAATAACAAAGTGAAACATATCAAAACCAAGACTCGATTCGTTCACTTTATAGCGTTCATCATTTTATTTTCTACATAATGATTTATATGTGTTAATGTCACGTTCTTACAACAAGAATAGTATAAACAATATCTTTAAAAATTGATTTATGTACCTACCGGCATGATGCTTTAATAGCCCATCGGCAATCCATTCTGAATATTCGTTGATCAACTATGTTAGTTTTTTTAGAGCCTCGTCCGAGATGTTGAACCCTTTAAACGGGTAATTCTTCCATTCTCCCTAACTGACAGACTCCACTTTTTCTTCTTCTTGGAAGCAGTTGATGGATTATTAACTGCGATATTATGCTCTTCATTAGTGGCTTATACTGTGACATCCACCGGGAAAGATAGAATTATCAATGCTAATTACAGATATACAACAGATTGTCCATCTGTTACAACTGATGAGCCTTATGTTGCAATGAATAGATCATCTGTTGGGATGAATTCGAACAGGTAAATTAGAGAAGTATGATAATTTTGAACAGATGATCCATCTGTTGCAACATAAGACTCATCTGTTTCAACAGATAACGCTTCTGATGCAATAGGTTAGACAATAGTTGCAACAAATGTATATATCTGTTTGATAATTTTCAACAGATGTATCATATATTGAAACAGATATGTGTCTATTTGTTTGTTGGAACAGGTGATGTACATTCACCTTCTTCGGCTCATGCTGCTCTTCTGTGGCCCTTGCACACTGAGCATTGATGCAAGACAAAGACAGAGGCATTGCAATTTTGCTTTATACATTGCTTGATGATGCCTTGGAAGTATCTTTCCTTCTCCTCTTAGCCACCTTGATCTCTAGTGGAGTGTATGGATATGAAATCCTCCTTGATGGAATAACACCCCTCTTAGATGCCATTTCCTTTACAGAAGCAGTTAGTGCATTGATAGCATTAATCACTCCATCGTGTTTTGCCTTGTAGTCTTGACATTTGCATGCAGAACATTCGCTAGATATGGCAAAATCTGGAGAAAAATTTGTACAACTAGTATGATCATAATCATAATGGATTTTTATTTCAAAACTGTAAGAGGAGCATCATTAGCTCCAATAGAAGCACCACTACCATTACCATCATCAACAGCAACAAGCCCACCCTCCAAAATTATTTTTCTTCTGATGGCTGTTTCTCCAAACAATTTTATTTTTATTCCATCAACAACCTTAGGGTATGATAAAGTCTGCACAGACTGTAAAGTAAAAAAATGGCATCTTCAACTCTCGGTTGGTTGGAATAAGCCACGGATGGACAATCTAAAGTAAATTAGTACATTTATTAGAATGATGATGAAGTCATTTAAAATAATCATTAATTAAAATAAAAACTTGATTAGAATTAGACTTACTGCTTCCTTTGGGGGGTTGAAAAGATCAAGAAATTTTGCATAACCATCTCAGGATTCTTGGACAGGTAACTTTTTCCTGGTAGTTCACTTGTTGTCTCAAATAAGGAATGACTTCAAATGTCCAAGCCTATAACATAACGCCAATAAATCAAAAGCATTATTGAATAAAAAAATGATGAATCATATCATGATAAAAGAAATATTTACCATGAAGGCCTATGGAAAGCAATATAAGTCTACTATCTTTGGCGTTAACGGAGTCAACAAATATTGGACAGTCATTTTGAAGCCTCATAACCCCAAGGATAGCTGTTAAATGCCTCAAGATCCTCAAAGAGATTTATTAAACCGCAGCTTATGTTGTTGTTAACGTCTCTCGCCCAAAGAATATTATGTACAAACCAAACCAAGCACAATGATTGCTTGTGCTTTTTTGAAATTCCTTTACCTTTCAACGCTTTTATCAAATTTTTGTTTTTGAAATATGGACCAACAATGGACACCAGGTTCTCATGATCACTCGACTTGTCTTTGCCTTTTTAGGTATGTGGGGTGCTTTTTTTGGGTTAGAGTAGGTAAAACTTGAGAAGGAGAAGGAGGATAACATTTTAGTCCGGTAACTATGGAAAACTCCATCCAACCAAAACAAATAAGCATGCCATAGTAATTTATCCACACCTCATCCATCTTGTCTTTGTTTTCATACATAAACCTACGCTTGAGAAGATCGTATACCATTTTCATCTGGAAATGAGCATTGTTGTCCTTCGATAGATCAAGATATTTCCTAAAACAACTTTCCCTGAAATAAGCATCCAATTTTTGTTCTCGAAGTATTTTTCTGAAGGCGTCAAATTTTTTTCCCATGGCTGACTTAACCACGAAATCACCCGTTAAATTTGTGGCACCATCGCACTGCATTCTCACAGGATAATGATCAATGCTGAAGGTTTTGACCAACTCTTCGGGGAAAGGGCTATTAATATTTGGATCATCTCTTTTGAGACATTCCTCCTCCCCGTGTTCATTATCTTCTGCTCCTGATTGAGATACCACTTGTAAAGCAAACTCATAGAGTGGTGGATGTAGCCGAGCTACTGCACTTGTTCCTTTACTTGGACTTGATTCGGTTTCTTTTCTTTTGGGAGCCATATTATCTTAAATTAGCAGGAACATAAAATAGATTATAATTGATTAATGCATCATTAAAAAAGGATAACAGTAAATCTAATATGCACAATGGTAAAATAATAGTTCCAACATACCACACATCTGTTGCACCAGGTATGTTATTTGTTGCAACATATAACTGACCTGTTACAATGGATGAGTAAACCGTTGGAAATAATAAAAATTGATCACTAATCTGGTCACTAGGTATTTTATCTGATGAAATATATAACCGAACCGTTGCAATGGATGAGTAAATCATTAGAAACTATAAAAACAGATCACTAATCTATTGTACCAGGTATTTTATCTGATGGAATATATAACCGACCTATTGCAATGGATGAGTAAATCATTGGAAACCATAAGAACAAATCACTAATCTGTTGCACCAGGTAGTTTATCTGTTGCAACATATAACCAACCTATTGCAAGGATGAGTAAACCGTTGGAAACCATAAAAACAAATCACTAATCTGTTGCACTATGTAGTTTATCTGTTGCAACATATAACCAACCTATTGTAATGGATGAGTAATCCGTTGGAAACCATAAAATAGATAACTAATATGTTGCACTAGGTAGTTTATATGTTGCAACATATAACCAACCTGTTACAATGGATGAGTAATCCATTGGAAACCATAAAAATAGAATTCTAATCTGTTGCACCAAGTATGTTATCTGTTGCAACATATAACTGACCTATTGCAACGGATGAGTAATCCGTTGGAAACCATAAAAACAGATCACTAATCTGTTGCACTAAGTATGTTATCTGTTGTAACATATAACTGACCTATTATAATGAATGAGTAAACTGTTGGAGACAATAAAAATAGATCACTGAACTGTTGAAATATATCACTCATCTATTGCAAAATGAGTTATTTATTGGATCAATATTATTTAGATTTCTTCTAAACGGAAGAGTCGTATGTCGCAACAGATGAATGATCTGTTAGATTGTTCATCTGTTGCATTATATTTTTGTAGTTACGTCAGATTTTAATCTGTTGCATCAGATGTTTTCATCTGTTGCATCAGATGTCTTCATTTGTCGCATCAGATATTTCATCTGTTGCATCAGATGATTCATCTGTTGCAACACCATTTTTACCAAGACAAACAATAAATTATCCCAGCAATACCAACACATCACACATACACACACTAAGAACATCAACTGTGAACAAAAATCACCAACAAATTTGAATCAACAGTACGACAACAACAAGAAGAAATGCCAGAACTTAGGGTTTTATTTAGTCCACATTTCTATACTAGAAGAGTAGTTGACTCAAGTTTCTCTGTTTCTTCATAATTTTTAACCTGTGAAAAAGGAAATGGAACGACGAAGAACTCGAAGTTATTTTCGCCGGAGAAATCTTCACGTCGATTGACGGTTGAAAATCGAAAGGGAACTCGCCCGACTATTTTTTGCCGGAGGTTAAAGTCGTCGGGGATTGAAAGAAGAATTTTGCAGAACTGTTGGTTGGGAGAGAGTTGAGAGCATCTGTCAAGAGAGAGAGGAGAGAGACTGATTGATTTAGATTAAAGAGGGGTGTGGGTTGATTTGTATTTTTGAAAAGATTAGAAAATTTTAAAAATATTAATCAAGCCCATAATTAACTTATTCAAGTTTCCTAATGATGTTTGACCCTTTAAGTTGGTCAATGTCTCCAATCCTTCATTCAAGACTTAAAAGACACCATTCCTTCAATTTACTTCACTTACTTACTTCTTAGCTCACAACAAAAGTATAAACTCCTTCAGAGGATGATTAATACCTCTCACACATCACAACACATTAAACTACTCTTTATTCATCTCACACGAATAACACAAGGAAAGCAGAAATCTCAGATGATAAAACAAGAAGCTCAATTTTAATTCTTGACTTATCAAAAAATGCATGTTGAAAGATCCATAAATTTTGACATACCCAAACTATGATTAATCCATAAATACTGAAAATCTATGTAGAATCAACTTACCTGAATTGCATGTTGAAAGTTTTGTTACGAAAAAACCTCTAACTTATTTTCTTACAGATTTGACTTTGTTGAGACAAATCCGTAAGAAATCTTGAAAGATATTATAGAGAGAACCATAAAATCGAAGTTGAAGTCCATTTCAAAACTAAATCGAAAGAAAAAAGTATAATAGGTAATATAAGATGAAAATTCTAAGAAAAACGATGGAGGAAATGCTAGAGAGGGTTTGTCGAAGAGTGGGATTTGCTGGAAAGAAGGTTTGCTGAAGAGAGGGTCCAATGGGAGAGTTCGACAGAGAGAGCTTCAGAAAACCTTAATCTACATATATCATTGTAAAAGAAAAAAAAATTCAAATGGGTATAGTGGGATAATAAAAGAATATATCAAAATATATCTATATATATTATAAAGCAGAGGATGAAGCATTCTATATATATATATTATAAAGTAGAGGACGAAGCATCAGAAGAAGCCAAGTGGCAAGCTTTTAAGAAGACACGTGTCCGGTTTTAGGACAAGTTTAATAGTATTGTAATAAGATTTTTATAATTATTTGAATTTTTAAATACATTATCTTTTAAAAAAATATTATTATTATTAATTATTTTAAAAATAGAAACCAACAATGAAAGAGTTCTAAATGAACTCTTATATTTCATAAACTTATCTATATCAAATATAATGATAAATATATTATAATCATTATCATTGATAAATATAAATAATATATTTGTGATGCTTATTCTTCCTTGCTATTATTTTAAAATTTTAAATATAAATTAAAATTTAATAACTAAATCCAACGTATATATCTATTTTAAATACCTTTATATATCTAAGTTGTCTATTTATTTTTATATAAAGAAAAATAATAACAAACAAACAAAAGAAAGAAAGAAAGAAAAAAAAGGAAAGAAAAAGAAAAGAAAATTTAAAAAACGTGCAAAAAAGAGAGGTTAAACTATCACAAGATAATTAAGACTAATAAATTATTAATTTTAAATTTAAAATAATTATAAAATAAAATTGCATATTAAAAATAGTTAGTTATCACATTAGAGAGTTCTAATTGGACTCAAATCAAGTTTTGAATTGAAAGATTAAATATTTGAATTTGAAATACATTTATTAAAAGATATTCATTATCTTAAAAATAAAACCCATAATTGAAGAGTTCTAATAGATATTTGATATTTCAAACTTATCTCTTCAAAATTCAAATGCTATAAAATATATTTAAATATAATTTATTTATATATTAATGAAATAAACTGGGTTTTTAATTGATTAATGAAATATGGAAATTTTATTAAAATAATAATAATAATAATAATAATAATAATAATAATCCCTTTTAATTTTAAATTTAACATGAAAGATAAAGATCCTCTTTAACTTTGAATTGATAAGCAAATCTTTTAAGCATTCTAAATTAATAAAATAATAAGATAATTAAAGTAAGAATTATTTAAGTGATAAATAGATTATTTGAATTTTGTATGAAAAAATACACATTGATTATTTAGTACTGCAAATTCACAAAATTGACAATTGTACAACTTATCATTAAGAAATTAAAAACATGATTGCAAACTTTTAAAATGAATTATCAAAAAATAATTAAATAATTTTTTTAAACAAAATTACATAATAAAAAAAATGAAAAAGTCTCTCATAAAAGGCCATACTAAATGCACATGTTTGGACATTTATTTTTTTCTTTAAAAATATCTTAAAAAATAAGAAGCCACGTGGAAGTTTTTAAGACATATTTAATAACTTGTAATAAATGATTTAGAAATATCTGAATTAGAACTTTTTTCTTTTAACAAAAGAATTATTAGTAGCTTAAAGTTAGGAACATAAGATTGAAGAGTTCTACATGAACTCTAACTATTTCATAAACTTATCTCTTTTAATTTTAAATTTAAATTGAACTCCTCTTTAAATTTGAATTGATAAAAAAATCTTTATGCATTCTAAATAAATAAAATAAAAAAATAATTACAGAAACAATTATTTAAATGATAAATATATTATTTAAAGTTTGTATGAAAAAATATACGTTGATTATTTAGTACTGTAAATTCACAAAATCCTACACAAAATTGATAATTGTACAACTTATCATTAAGAAATTATATGATTACAAACTTTTAAAACGGAAATAATTAAATAATTTTTTATACAAAATTAAATAATAAAAAATGAAAAATCCCCTCATAAAAAGTCATACTAAATTCACATGTTTGGACATTTATTTTTTTCCTTAAAAATATCATAAAAAATAAAAAGAATGTCTCCTCTTTTTTTTTTTTTTTTGTTAAAAAACCAATTAAATGAGTTGAGTTCCTAATAAAATGCTAACTCTTGCACTTTTTAAGTTTGGAAATATACAATTTTTTATATGATTTATTTTCTTTATGATGAAACTATAAATTATAAGATAAAGATATTGTGAAAAAAATTAGGGATAAGGAAGAATAATAAACTAATATTCTTCTATCTAATTTATATGATATTTAAATTTGAATTTCAATGAAATTTAAATTTGAATTTAAATGGAATTTGAATTTGAATGAAGTACTAACTTCTTACCTCCCTGTCTCATACACACACACACACACACACACACACACACACACACACACACACACACACATGTCATTAGTTTTATTAATGATTTTTTACTGCACTGTTTATATTTTTTAGTTTCAAAGACTATTTTTATTTAATATTTTTTTTATTTTTATATGAAGGTTGGATATGACATATTCAGTTTCATCTACTCTATTAACGTTTAAGGTATACCAATTTTAATTAATATCGATATATCTTTTTCTGAGGATTCGATTTAAGGAATAATATTATTTTGACCATTCTCTTTTTTAATCATGATCCAACGTGTATTCCATCATCATCTCTTTCTATTGTTTTTCATGTTTATTAAGGTGCACAATAGTTTCTTTATTTGAATTCACTTATTAATTTTATCACAAAATTTTTAAAAAATGTATATTATTTGGTATTATTGCACTACTTTAAATGAAAAAAAAAACTTTATTAGGATTATAGATTTCGGTCATTGTACCCTCCTCCTCCAGTGAAATTGATAAAAGCATCAGAAGCTCATTTTATACTTTTGAGAAATTGTTAGCAACAAAAACTTAATGCTTAAAAAAATCTGTCCATCACATTTGAAATGAAAAATGTTTTAGGTATATTCATAGAAAATAAAGCAAGAAGAATTATAATTTTTTAACCAGAAGAAGATACATTTGAATTTAAAAGTTAAAATTTCAATAATTTTTTGAACTTTTTGATCACTTTTTTGTTCAATTTTACATTTAAATGTGGCTTATATGAAATAGATAGTATATTTAACAAAAATTAGATAGATTAATTTTTTCTAAAAAAAAATTGAATTGAAAATACATTATCTTTTTAAATTCACACATATAATTTTTTTTTTAAGTTTTATTTTATACATGTTCCCAAAAAGTATCAATCCCCTTTTAACTTAAGGATGACCTAAAAACGTGGCTAGAATCTATTGAAATTCAACAAACATACATCGATGTACTTTAGCTACATTAAGCCAAGTGATAAGTTGTTCTATAAAATTTAAATTGAAGAGAGGTGAATAATAGAATAAAAGTTCAAAAATAAGAAAATCATAAGTAAAAGAAAAGAGAAGTACTTATTCTAAAGATCACTAAATAAAGATCACTAAATAATTCTATTAAGTGAGAATATAATAAAGAAAAATATCAAACATAAAATTTATCGATAATTATCTGATTTATTATCTTAGTCATACAAATTTGATTGTGGGAGGTTGTACATTCATTGAGGAATATATGATTATTGATTTTTTTTAAAAAATAATCCGATTTAATTAGTAGTGAAAATGTAATAAAAAAATATGTAACACAAAAATTTATCGATAATTCCATGATTATTGTCTTTATTCATATAGATTTGATTGTGAGGTTGTGATGGTGTTGGTGCATGTCGGGCTAGGGGGCATGTAATAAAGAAAAATATGAAAAGTAAAAGCTCGATTTGATTGTGGGATCGTGATGATGTTGGTGTGTGTCTGGAGGGTGGGAGAGGGTCGCTGTACATTTAACGAAAAATAAATATTTTTTTTAACAGAATATGATAATATGTTCGAACAAAATATTACGATTTAAAATGATTGCGCGTATCGCGCGGATACGTATACTAGTATATATAATAAAGCAAAGAAGTTAGCCTAAAATTAAGCTAAGTGGCGTATTGAGAACTAGCCACTTGGTATTTTGGCAACAAAAATCTATTTTGTTGGTAATAAAATTTATTTTACTTTTGTTTATTTTTATTCTATTATTTCATATTGTGATAAAAAATAATTAGAATAGACTCCTATGAATGAACACT
The DNA here is from genome assembly GCA_030864215.1 of Capsicum pubescens. Lineage (NCBI taxonomy): Eukaryota > Viridiplantae > Streptophyta > Magnoliopsida > Solanales > Solanaceae > Capsicum > Capsicum pubescens. Next base: position 336,783,975 of record CM061548.1, read on the forward strand.
ATTATAATTATTTATATATTTCACATCTATGTTTATTTTTATTCTATTATTTCATATTGTGATAAAAAATAATTAGAATTGACTCCTATGAGTGAACACTTATTATAATTATTTATATATTTCACATCTATGTTTATTTTTATTCTATTATTTCATATTATGATAAAAAATAATTAGAATTGACTCCTATGAGTGATCACTTATTATAGTTATTTATATATTTCACATCTATGTTTATTTTTATTCTATTATTTCATATTATGATAAAAAATAATTAGAATTGACTCCTATGAGTGAACACTTATTATAGTTATTTATATATTTCACATCTATGTTTATTTTTATTCTATTATTTCATATTATGATAAAAAAATTCTTTTGTTTATTTTTATTCTATTATTTCATATTGTGATATAATTAGAATAGATTCCTATGAATGAACACTATTATAATTATTTATATATTTCACATCTATGTTTATTTTTATTCTATTATTTCATATTGTGATAAAAAATAATTAGAATTGACTCCTATGAGTGAACACTTATTATAATTATTTATATATTTCATATATTGGTAAAAAATAATTACTACTAATTCCACTATCATTACTACTGATTGAATAAATTTTTCTCTTTTCTGGCAATTACTACTAATTCCACTATCATTAGTAGTAATTCCACAATAAAAATAATTACTACTGATTCAATAAAAATTTCAAATTTCCGGAAATTACTACTAATTACACTATCATTAGTAGTAATTCCACAATAAAAATAATTACTACCGATTCAATTAAAATTCCATATTTTCGGCAATTACTACTAGCTAATTCTAATTACTAGATATATATTCCAATCACGCATATTCCTAGCTAATTCCACAATTTGTATTTCAATTTTTAAATATATATTCTAATCAATCAAGTGATTGCTCCTTATTTCATGATTTGTATTTCAATTGATTTCACAATTTATGGTAAGTGAATCATATCATCATATATATATTAAATCAAAACTTTACATTGCCAATTATTATCATATATGGCTATGGTAAGTGCTACTAAATTGTATTACAGCTAATCATGATTAACATGCATATAAGATTGGTAACTAAATATTTGATCAATAAATATATGTTAAAGTAATATATTCTGATCATAGTTGATTCTAATTAATTTTGCCTGTAAAAATTACTATATAATATGATGATTCCTACTTAATACGAATATTGAAACTACAAAGGCATCTATAGAAAAAGAATCACTTAACTCCTTCACTTTATTAATATTATGGATGCTAAGATTGACTTAATCAAAGAGGTTTCAGGGACAAAAATGCAGTGGTGTCTAAAAGTGCGAGTCGTGCGATTGTGTGTTATTCCTGATAGTGAAAAGGAAGAAAATCCACAATCGATGGAGATGGTGCTGTAGGACGTAAAGGTATTCATATATCACTTTTAAAATTAGTTGTCCATGTATATTGACGTTTTCCAATTATGGATATACTATAGGTGCTGAATTTTTTTATAGGGAGAGAGTATCCATGCAACTATTGGGAGACATGTTATGCGTTTGTTCAAGGAAAAAATAAGTGAACTCGGGCTATATGTAATGAAAAACTTCGTGATTGGTCCAAATACTTTCAAGTTTAAGACCACTAAGAATAGGATGAGGTTGACGTTCACAAACAGAACAATGATTGAAGAAATAAATGATCCACGTTTTGGTATGAATATCTTCAATATACGACCTTATAAGCATTTGATTGACCAAGTGGATGTTGACGAGAATGAGTTATTTTGTAATTATCATAACAGATTTATATTGTAATATACATCGTTACTTTTTAACCAACTTATTATGATTTTTTGGATCTGTATTAGATGTCGTTAGTGAGATTGTTGTCCATGGGGCAATTCAATCTCACAAACAAAATGATAAGATCAGTGTCTTTATGAATGTCGAGCTACAAGACTATGAGTAATCTCATGTTTTATGCATAGAATTACTAATTCCTAAAGAAATGACATTTTTTCCTTTGTTATGATGATGTATACTCTCATTTAGGTTGAACAACATTGAGGTTACTTTTTGGGGTGAATTTGTTGAACAAATCACTCCATATTTGGATGGCACTGATCCAGTCATAGTTGTTATGCAATTCATTCGAGTGCATAAATTCTAAGGTACAAATTGTCTTGTGTATAGTTAACCAAGTACTTATATAGTTAACAACTTATGTATGCTTAACTTTGTTTGTGTTTGAGAATATAGATAAGTACTATGTTCGTAATACTTGGCATGCTTCAAAGCTGTAGGTTAATCTCGATCTTCCTCAAGTTGTTGATTTTAAGATTAGGTTTTCTATTGTAACACCCTGTAAAAAAATTTTCCACGTGTTATCTCGTTGTAGCTTGCTTATATAGTTGAAGACTTAAATGTTTTTTCTAAGTATCAAAGAAACTTATTCTCATTTTGAATTCCCTATCTTTGAGGATTTTATTTTCGACCTTCCCGAGCTTCATTTCTTAATTTTTTTTATTGATATACGATGGGGCAAGTTAATAGTATGTCTTGGGTGCATTTTAGGGGAAAAACATACTGCTTTGAAATGCCTTTGAAATGCTCCAGCATTTTGGGCGCAGTTTGGGCGCATTTCAGGGGCAGATTCAGGGTCAACTTCAAACAATCATAACTTACTGTATATAATGAACTGGGAGAGATGCTATATATCATATGAAATCTCTTTGAGTCTTATTTTCAATGCCACTGATTTCATCCAAATCCAAAATCTCAGTCAAAAGTTATGCCCGTTTTACTTTAACATATCAGCCTGTCAACTGGCAGAAATTTCTGCGATATTTTTGATTTCTTTAGGGGTAAAATGGACATTTCCCATCCCATATCATACACTAATAGGAGATTTAAGACTTAATTGACCAAAATATGGCCATTTTCTTTCAATTTCTCAAGAACCAAACCCCTTAGTCCCAAAATAAAAATCAAGATCCCTCAAAATTCAACCGTAAAATTTTAAAATTTATTTAAGATTCAAAATCCCCATTGCGAGGGCTACAAGAAACACCCATCAATTGTTCGTATAGCATCCCTAACGCGAGAGTTCATTTGAAATCTTCTAATCTAAGGTACGCGGGGTTTTTCCAAAAATCTCATGGGCATAGAAATCATGATTTTAAGAAAAGGGTTTCGGATTTATGAATATATTCATGTTTTAGAAACATTGATGATATTTTTTTGGTTTTTAGGCCTTCCCCAAATTGATTTGAATTGATATATGTATATATGTACGTGTTTTAATATTGATGATTGAATTGAGAGCATGATTCATGTAAAAATTCCTCTCTGGTTATGATTTTCTTTACTTATCATATGCTATATATTATCTTGAATGCATCATTGAAAAATATGATATGAAATGCCTTAAGTATTTTTATAATTGGATTATGATTTTGATTTCAAAAGAGAGGGTAGTTATGTTGATAAATGTTGAAAATATTCATATAACGAAAGAGTGCATGATTTTGCCAAAAGCACATGACCACCATATGTTTGAAGGATTCTTGCATAGTTTTGACTTATGTTTCAGAATATGAAATCTCTTAAACTATTTGCATGTTTGGGTGGTATGAATTGAGTTTTTATGAAAGAATCATGCATGGTACAATATGGCTCAGAATTAGGACTTGCAAGCCTTGGTGTGACGACACCAACTCAGTTAAAGCCATAGTAATTCAGAGCAGAATAGAACATATGTTCGAAATTAGATTTTCAGATGTTGAAACTATAAATATGCATGATTCAGAATAAGATAAAATTGGACATAAAGAGAGCTTAGGTGGTTCCCTGAAGAAGTCATGAGTTCAGATAACTCATTGCCCAAAACCACGAATTGCCAATCCGGGTATATTATTATACGCTGGCCTAGTGCTCTGTGGCGTATCAGACTCAGACACTCCAACCCTTGCGTCACACTTGGGTTGGGGGCTTCCCCGTCGAGTCAATGGAGGATTCCATATAGCCCGTGGAATATCAATCTTGTAGGGGAGTGCCACCTAACTTAGAAGTAATACAAAGATCAGAAGTGGTATTGTCAAGAATGGTTTATGATTTTCAGAAAAGTGCCCATGTGTTTTGAAACTATTTTATGCATGATGTTTTGTAACCCGCTCTGAACTATTTTATATTTATGCAAAATTGTAATTTTGGATTTCTTTACGTACCAGTACATCTGTATTGACCCCCTCCCCCTACCTCTCAAGTTCTGAGGCTCAGTCTAGGGGTCCAGATATGCTTTAGATTTCATCAGACAGAGTTGCATTGTTCAGTTGGTGAGCCTTCTATATTTCAGAAGGCCTATTTACTTTTCGATAATTATTATTAGTTATGGTTTTGGTTTACTGGGGGCCTTGTCCCAATTTTTAGATTGTGTTAGTGATCATGTAGTAGAAATTTCGCAAACGGTTTGCAGATGTTGTTAGATGGATTTGGATTTCATTCTCCATTGCTAACTTTATATCAGATTTATGACCATGATTCCATTTGTAATAATTTCCGTATTTCCTTATTTGTGTATGAATGGTGTATATGATTTCAAGTTAGAAGGGTGTCCGGGCCTTCATGGTTCGGGATGCTCATCACGACAAGAGCCTCGGTTCGGGTCATGATAAACTTTGTATCAAAGCACGATTCATGGTCGCAGGATGTCTGCAAAATTGCATCGGGTAGAGTCTTGTTTATGGGTGTGTAGCGCGCCACACTTATAAGCAGGAGGCTACTAGGCGTTTAGGAATTTTTCCCCTCTTTGTGATTTAGTTCTTACTTTGGAGTCTAATTTGTCCTCTAATCAATGATGTCTTGCTTTTCAGAAAACAGTCATGCTTCCTCGTCGCTCCAACAATTAAAATACCCAGGATGATGAAGTCCCCCTCACCCATGGGATACGAGCGCACACCCTTGAACCTGTCCCTACTCTGAGAGTACCACCAGTCCCGACCAGTCCTCTTCAAGCTCCAAGAATAAATGTTAATCATCCCCAGTCTTCTCAGAGGGACATATCGAATGCAAAATTCAGACAATCCATCCACATGCTTGCACAAATGGTAGACGCACAAACTCAGAGGTCAGAGAATACTGGGTATACATCTATTAATTTTGAGGCTACTAGGGTGGTCCAGTTCATGAGAATGAACCCGCCAAATTTTTTTGGCACTAAGGTAGAAGAGGACCCACAGGAGTTCGTAGACAAAATGGAGAAGATTTTCAGAGTAATGCATATGGATCAGGTGGAAGGGGTTGAGTTAGCAGCATACCAGCTTAAGGATGTAGCGAACCAATGGTATAACGAGTGGCAGGATGCAAAGGGTGAGAGTGCTGAGCCTACAGTTTGGACCGAGTTCGTGAAAGCTTTTCTTGATCGGTTTTTTCTTTTAGAATTGAGGGAAGCCAAAGCAGAGGAATTCATGAATCTTAAGCAGGGCAAAATGAGTGTCCAGGAGTACACTCTGAAGTTCAACCAACTGACCCGTTATGCACCGGAGATGATAGGTAATATGAGAGCCTGGATGAGAAAATTTACAACCGGCCTTTCAGATGATCTAGCACTTGAATGTCAGGGAGCAGTGCTGAACAGGGATATGGACTTTTCTAGGCTATCAGTCTATATGCATCAAGTTGAGGAAAAGAAAAAAAAATTACTGAGTCTAGGGAGAAGGACAGGCAGGCAAAGAGAACCAAACAACAGACCAGAGTCATAGTCAGCAGCATAATGGTAACTGGGGTAACAAATAGCAAAAGAAAAAGTTTTGGGGCAAGGCACAGTCTGCAGCTAGCGCCCCAGCGCCCAGACCCCCAGTTGATAGACGATCCTAGAGTTTTCAGACTAATCATGGATCCAGGGCGTAGGATACCCAGTCACAGGGCAGTGTGGCACAGCAGCATCGTACTTTTTCATGGTGTGAGACTTGCGGTAAGCATCATCCAGGAAAGTTTCATCTGGGATCACTGGTGTGTTATTCATGTGGCCAGACGGGTCATTTTCAGAGGGATTACCCTTCGTCTAGAAGGAGTGTTGGGGGTGCCAAGTCTCAGGAAAACTCTTCTGTACCACCACCGCCTTAAAAGGGCGCCACTTCAGCTACCGGGAGTGGTCATAACCGGTTGTATGCCTTGACCAGCCGCCAGGAGGTAGAGGCTTCACCAGATGTAGTGACCGGTATATTGCAAATATTTTCTCGTGATGTATATGTATTGCTTGATCCCGAGTCTACCTTATCCTATGTGACCCCGTATGTGGCTGTTGGTTTTAGGTTTTAGCCCGATGTGATTGCTGAACCTTTTTTTATTTCCACCCCGATGGGAGATTCTGTTGTGGCTAGGAGGGTGTACAGGAATTGTGTTGTATTTGTTTGTAGCCGGGATACCATAGCTGACCTCATAGAGCTTGATATGGTTGATTTTGATGCCATCTTAGGGATGGACTGGCTCCACTCATGCTATGCCAAGCTAGACTGTAGAACCCGAAAGGTTACCTTTTCCTTTCCGAATAAACCAGTGATAGAATGGGAGAGTCATTCTTTAGAACCTAGAGGGAACTTTATATCCTATCTTAGAGCTCATAAGCTCATTTCCAGAGGTTGTCTATATCATCTGATATGAGTAAAAGATTTTAATATTGAGAGTCCATCTCTTCAGTCAGTCCCTGTGGTAAATGAGTTTCCAGAAGTCTTTCCAGATAATCTTCTAGGAATACCACCTGATAGGGAGATAGATTTTGGCATTGATTTATTGCCAGTTACCCGACTTATTTCTATTTCTCCATATAGAATGGCTCCTGCAGAACTGAAAGAGTTAAAAGAGCAGCTGACAGATCTCCTAGGTAAAGTCTTTATCCGTCCTAGTGTTTCTCCCTGGGGTGCGCCTGTACTTTTTGTACGAAATAAAGATGGTTCCCTTCGTATGTGCATAGATTTCCGCCATTTGAATAAGCTCCCGATTAAAAATAAATATCCCCTTCCTAGGATTGATGATCTTTTTGACCAACTTCAGAGTGCTAGGTGTTTTTCAAAGATAGACCTTCGTTCGGGATACCACCAGTTGAAGGTTAGAGAGTCAGATATTCCCAAAATATCTTTCTGAACTAGATACAACCATTATGAATTCTTAGTCATGTCCTTCGGGTTGACTAACACCCCTGCAGCTTTCATGGATCTAATGAATAGGGTCTTCCGTCAGTTTCTAGATCTGTTTGTCATAGTATTCATTGATGACATCTTGGTATATTCTAAGAGTGAGGAGGACCATGCCAATCACCTCCGAATCATCCTTTAGACTCTAAAAAATCATAAGTTGTATGCAAAATTTTCCAAGTGTAAATTTTGACTGAATGTTATTGCTTTCGTGGTGCATATTGTGTCTAGTGAGGGAATTAAGGTTGATCCCCAAAAGATTGAGGAAGTGAGAAAATGGTCCAGACCCACGACTCCAACTGACATTCAGAGCTTCTTGGGTTTAGGAGGGTATTATAGAAGATTCGTAGAATGTTTTTCTTCTATAGCTGCTCCACTTACTAAGTTGACTCAGAAAAAGGTGAAATTTGTGTGGTTTGACTCATGTGAGAATAGTTTTGAGAAGTTGAAGGACAAGTTGACTACTGCACCCATGCTGACTCTTCCATAAGGTACAAAAGGTTTTTTTGTATAATGTGATATGTCCCGAGTGGGACTCGGATGTGTTCTTATGTAGCATGGTAAGGTGGTGGCTTATGCATCTAGGCATTTAAAAGTGCATAAGCGCAATTACCCTACCATGACTTGGAGTTAGCCGCTGTGGTATTTGCACTTAGGATTTGGCGGCATTATCTTTATGGGGTGCATGTTGATATTTTCACTGACCATAAAAGTTTGCAGTATGTTTTCTCTCAGAAAAAATTGAACCTCAGGCAAAGGCGCTGGATGGAATTGCTAAAGGATTATGACATAAGCCTGCACTATCATTCGGGCAAGGCGAATATTGTAGCCGACGCCCTCAGCAGGTTGTCTATGGGCAGTCTTTCTCATGTTGAGGAAGGAAAAAGAGAAATAGTGAAGGATATTCATAGACTTGCAAATCTTGGGGTGCGACTCTTAGATTCCAAAGATGGGGGAGTGGTTGTTCATGAGATAGCTAAATCTTTCCTTTGTGCAGAAGTTAAAGAAAAGCAGGCCGAAGATCCCATCTTGATGCAAATTAAGAATGATGTGGGTCAGCAGAAGGTGATGTTATTTGAGATTGGTGGTGATGGTATTTTGAGATATCAGGGGAGATTATGTGTGCTAGATGTAGATGGTCTGCGGAAAAAAATCCTTGACGAAGCTTACACTTCAAAAAATGTTGTTCATCCAGGCTCTACGAAGATGTATCATGATTTAAAAGCTATATATTGGTGGAATAATAAGAAACGTGATGTGGCTAACTTTGTTGCCAAGTGTTTGAATTGTTAGCAAGTTAAAGTAGAGTATTTGAGGCTCGGTGGTACATCCCAAGGGATAACTTTACCTTTGTGGAAGTGGGAAATGATCAATATGGAATTCATTACAGGACTTTCAAGGTCTCGAAACCAATATGATTCTTTTTGGGTTATTATCGATTGGCTGACTAAGTCAGCCCATTTTCTGCCTGTCAGGACTAATTATTCGGGAGATAATTATGCCAAGCTTTACATTAAGGAGATAGTTCACTTACATGGGACACCGGTATCCATTATATCTGATTGAGGTACGCAATTTTCTTTGCAATTTTGGAGGTCCTTTCAGAAGGGTTTAGGTACCCAAGTAAACCTAAGTACTGTGTTTCACCCTCAGATGGATGGGCAAGCTGAGCGCACCATTCAGACCCTTGAGGATATGTTGAGAGCCTGTTTAATTGATTTCAAGGGTAGTTGGGTGGATCACTTGCCACTAATAGAGTTTACATATAATAATAGCTACCATGCCAGTATTAAGATGGCTCCTTTTGAAGCACTGTATGGAAGAAGACGTAGGTCGCCTCTAGGGTGGTATGAAGCGGGAGAGACTCAGTTGTTTGGGCCTGATCTTATCTACCAGGCAATGGAAGACGTGAAACTTATTAGAGAATGACTTAAGACAGCTCAGAGTAGATAAAAATCCTATACCTATGTTAGAAGAAGGGAGTTGGAATTCGAGGTTGGTGATTGGGTATTTTAAAAAGTCTCTCCTATGAAGGGAGTCATGCGCTTTGGGAAGAAAGGTAAGTTGAGTCCTCGTTATATAGGACCATACCAGATTTTGAGAAGGATAGGTGCAGTTGCGTATGAGTTAGAGTTGCCTGCAGACCTGGGTTCTGTTCATCCGGTATTTCACATATCCATGTTGAAGAAGTGTATTGGAGACCATTCTCTAGTGTTACCCATAGAAGAGATCGGACTCCTTATCCTATGAAGAAGAGCCTATAGCAATATTAGATCGTCAAGTTAGAAAATTAAGGAGAAAAGAGATAGCCTCAGTTAAAGTGTTGTGGAGAAACCAAAAGATTGAAGAAGCTACTTGGAATCCGAGGATGACATGGGAGCTAGATACCCAATCTTGTTTGATCCAGCGAATGATGAAAAGGAAGGTACAATCCTTGTCATATTCTTTCCTATGCCTTAGTATGTTTGAAATCGTGCTTATCTGTGTTCTGTGTCATCATTCGGGGATGAATGATACTAAGGGGGGATAATGTAATGCCCCGTAAAAAAATCCTCCATGTGTTATCTTGTAGTAGCTTTCTTATATAGTTGAAGACTTAAATTTTTTTTCTAAGTGTCAAAGAAACTTATTCTCATTTTGAATTCTCTATCTTTGAGGATTTTATTTTTGACCTTCCCGACCTTTGTTTCTTGATTTTTTTTGTTGATATACGATGGGGCAAGTCAATAGTACGTCTTGGGTGCATTTTAGGGGAAAAACATACTGGTTTGAAATGCCTTTGAAATGCTCTAGCATTTTGGGCGCATTTTAGGGGCAGATTCAGGGTCAACTTCAAATGACCATAACTTCCTGTATATAATTAACTGGGAGAACTTATATATATCAAATGAAATCTATTTGAGTCTTCTTTCTAATGCCACCGATTTCATCCAAATCCAACATCTCAGTCAAAAGTTATGCCCGTTTTACTTCAACATATTAGCCAGTCAACTGGCAGAAATTTCTGCGACATTTTTGATTTCTTTAGGGATAAAATGGACATTTCCCATCCCCTATTATACACTAACATGGGATTTAAGCCTCAATTGACCAAAATATGGTCATTTTCTTCCAATTGCTCAAGAACCAAACCCCTTAGTCCAAAAATAAAAATCAAGATCCCTCAAAATTCAACCGTAAAATTTTAAAATTTATTTAAGATTCGAAATCCCCATTGCGAGGGCTACAATAAGCACCCATCAATTGTTCGTATAGCATCCCTAACGTGAGAGTTCATTCGAAAGCTTCTAATTTAAGGTATACAGAGGTTTCCCAAAAATCTCATGGGCATAGAAATCATGATTTTAAGAAAAGGATTTCGGATTTATGAATATATTCATGTTTTAGAAACATTGATGATATTGTTTTGGTCTTTAGGCCTTCCCCAAATTGATTTGAATTGATATATGTATATATGTACGTGTTTTAATGTTGATGATTGAATTGAGAGCATGATTCATGTAAAAATACCTCTCTTGTTATGATATTCTTTACTTATCATATGCTATGGATTATCTTGAATGCATCATTGAAAAGCATAATATGAAATGCCTTAAGTATTGTTATAATTGGATTATCATTTTGATTTCAAAAGAGAGGGTAGTTATGTTGATAAATATTGAAAATATTCATATAATGAAAGAGTGAATGATTTTGCCAAAAGGACATGACCACCATATGTTTGAAGGATTCTTGTATAGTTTTGACTTATGTTTCGGAATATGAATTCTCTTAAACTATTTGCATGTTTGGGTGGTCTGAATTGAGTTTTCATGAAAGAATCATGCATGGTACAATGTGGCTCAGAATTAGGACTTGCAAGTCTTGGTGTGATGACACCAACTCAGTTAAAGCCATAGTAATTCAGAACAGAATAGAACACATGTTTGAAATCAGATTTTCAGATGTTGAAACTAGAAATATGCATGATTCAGAACAGGATAAAATTGGGCATAAAGAGAGCTTAGGTGGTTCCCCGAAGAAGTCATGAGTTCAGATAACTCATTGCTCAAAATCATGATTTGCCGATCCGGGTATATTATTATACGCTTGCCTAGTGCCCTGTGGCGTATCAGACTCAGACACTCCAACCCTTGCGTCACACTTGGGTTGGGGGCTTCCCTGCCGAGTCAATGGAGGATTCCATATAGCCCGTGGAATATCAGACTTGTAGGGGAGTGCCACCTAACTTAGAAGTAATACAAAGATCATAAATGGTATTGTCAAGAATGGTTTATGATTTTCAGAAAAGTGCCCATGTGTTTTGAAACTATTTTATGCATGATGTTTTGTAACCCGCTCTGAACTATTTTATATTTATGCAAACTTGTAATTTTGGATTTCTTCACGTACCAGTACATCTGTATTGAGCCCTTTCCCCTACCTCTTAGGTTCTGAGGCTCAGTCTAGGGGTCCAGATATGCAGTAGATTTCATCAGACAGAGTTGCCGTGTTCAGTTGGTGAGCTTTCTATATTTAGAAGGCATGTTTACTTTTTGATAATTATTATTAGTTATGGTTTTGGTCTATTGGGGGCCTTGTCCCAGTTTTTAGATTGTGTTAGTGATCATACAGTAGAGATTTCACAAACGGTTTGTAGATGTTGTTAGATGGTTTTGGATTTCATTCTCCATTGCTACCTTTATATCAGATTTACGACCATGATTCCGTTTGTAATAATTTCTGCATTTCCTTATTTGTGTATGAATGGTGTATATTATTTCAAGTTAGATGGGTGTCGGGGCCTTCATGGTTTGGGATGCTCGTCACGGCCAGGGCCTCGGTTCGGGTCGTGACATCTATCGATCTATATTATATTATATGTTTATTCAATTTCCATTTCACAACTACAACTATAGAAAGTTAATAAATAAATGCAGTTTGACCAGTGTGCATGGAGATAACACTTTGAGAGTTAGCCAAATTTTAACTCAGCGTTCTTATTTTATTTCGGATGAGCTACTTTCTGGAGATGTGGAGGGTAAAACTATTGCGCAATTAGTTGAGTGTCTTCATGTGAGTATAATTTGGCATGTATTTGAAATTAACAAATAAGCAATTAATCCAGAAAATTACTTCTTAATAGAATCTTCTTTTTTATATGTGATAGGAGGGGAACTTTTGGATATATGCCACCATTGTTAATATAGAAATGGAAAATGGTTTGTCATATATGGGTTGCAAAAGGTGCCCTAAAAAGGTCGCAAAAATTGGAAATAACTTTTATTGCAATAAATATGATCGCATGGATCATTCTGCTGCTCATAGGTTTGAGCCCAATTGTGAATATTTGAAATGATATTTTGAAATGTGATTCAAAATTTATATTATAAACTTTTATTCTAGATATAAACTCAAAGTGAGAGTAATGGATGATACTAGTTTTATTTCTTTGTTGCTTTGGGATCACAAAGCAACAAAGCTCATAGAGAAGTCTGCTGCTCAATTGAAAGGACATGTAGACGAGGTATGTTAATGACGTGTTTCACATAGAATTTGTTTTAGACTTTTCTAAAGACATAGTTTATTATTATCTATATTGTTTTGGAAAGAACCATTTTACTACATAAATTACTATGTATTTTGGCTTACAGACTACTGATTCTGATGATGATGGTGCTTATCCACTAGAGCTCGATATTATTCTTGATAAAAATGCCCTATTTAAGGTAGCTGTCAAGAGCATAATGTAGAACAACATGTTGAGGTTTATACCGTTCTTAAGATTTGTGATGATGTGGAACTTACCAAGCAGTTTCGACCTTCTTCCAGTGACGATGAATTTCTAGTATGTTTCATTTATACATAGCTCAAAGCATTTACATTTTTCTAATGTTCACAACTATATATCAATACCTTAAAGGTTTGTAAGCAATTGTTAATTTAATAATTTCATATTCATAGGATCCATATTTCAACCGTGAAAAGGTCGTTGCTGAAACTCATGAAATCACGGTGATTTCAATGTTGCCTTTTCTTTCATTCTATATATAAACATAATAATTATTATTAGAGATATTTATTATCAATAATTTTAAAATTAAAGTTGCCCTTACATTGTAGGATTCTAGTCCTGATAGTGACTTGAATACTCCAACAAACACTCTAGCCAAGAGAAGTTTATTGGAGGTTGAATCACTTGGCATAGAAGTTCAAGATGACCCCAATGCACAACTCTCAAGCACTAAGCTTAACAAAGTGGTTAAGAAGGAGGAACTTGCATGAGTTAGAGCATCCAACAAGCTTGAAGACGATAATTAGAGAAATGATTGTTTTTATGTTTTTTCAGGGAATTAGTTTTGTTGCAAACAGTATGTTTTTGTTGAGACTTATTTAATTTGATTCCAAGGCTTAATTAATATGGTCTGGATTTGTTGTTTTATTTCTTGGAAACGTAATAATCCACTTTTGTTATGGACGGAAAGTTCCAGTTTATAAAGAGCTTTATTGATTCTATTGCTTGAGTATTTAAACAAATATCTGCACTTTTGTTATTCAATTTAGTGGATTAATTTAGTCATTTTATGCACAGAGCAGTTACTCTATCATCTGTATTTTGTATTCTGTATGACCTTTAGAATATTGAGTCATTTTGACCAATGTTGTTTTCGCGTTGTATGTATTGTAATATTTGATTTTTTCAGCCAAATGAAAGTTATATCCTAAACATAGCATCACTAAAGAATTTTCTATTTGGTTTGGAATCTAAACTCTTAAGTTGCTTTTGCAGTAGTTGTATTTTTTTTTACCAACATAGGCATATCAAACTTCTTTTCGAATTAGGAATTGGTATGGCTCTGGTTGTGGGTATTTACGTCCAAATGAAAATTATATCCTAAACATAGCATCTCTAAAGAATTTACTTTCTGGTTTGGAATCTAAACTCTTAAGTTTCTTTTGCAGTAGTTATGTTTATCAAAGTATGAAATTTTTGATATGAATATAAAAGAATATAAGACCCTAATAAAGTTATGCCACCATAATAGAGAATTAAAGGTTTTTAGTATGGACTTCAAGTTGTTCCTATATCCTCTGCTAAGTTGGAGGCTATAAAGTTCAAACCAGAGAAAAGTGTGAATCTTCTAGGATTCACAGATGCTACAAATAGAGTGAGGTATAATTTATTTCTTGAGTACTGTCTATACAATTTTTTTTCTGGTTGATATTTGGATAGGGGGAATATCTTGGGCTGTTTGTCTTTCCAATCTTCATACAATAATGCTTTTTTTACTCAGGCATTACTACCTGAAAGATATAAATATCTTCATAGGAGAACCTGACAACAAAAAGCCATCCTTGCACTTTCTGCTTGGGCAAGGAAAATGAAGGAAATGAACAAAGTAGAAATTGTCCGATGCGTATGGAGGCAAAGACAGGTTAATACTATTTTTGGGGTCCTAACTCCAAATGTCTATGACAAGGATAATACTGTAAGTATGGTTTAAATTTTCAACTCTTGATTATTCTTCTCTTAGATTGTTGACATTCTCATGGACCGCTGCTTGCAGCCTGATTCATTTTACTTTAATGTTTTTCCCTTTGCTGAGGATGTTTGGGAGTTTTCCCTTCTTTCAGCAATCTGCCTTCATCAATGCAGCCAAATGAAAAGCAACAAGAGACGACAGATAAATTGGTTCAGATGTTGTATCTTGCACTACCTGGAAAGCAGGAAGTGTTTCCTACTGACTTTACACCTAATCCTGTTTTAGAGGTATGGAGTCATGATAGTTGTAGAGTATAGTTGAGTTTTCCTTTTAGCTGGAGTATTACTTTACGTGGTATGGAATCAAGGATTTTTATTGAGTAGTTTCTTTTTGATGGTTTCTAATATTGCACGTGTGATTTATATTTCTCTGCTGTAGATACATATAATAACTGCTGCAAATACATATATCAAACTTCTTTTCGAATTAGGAATTGGTATGGCTGTGGTTGTGGGTTTTTTCGACCAAATGAAAGTTATATCCTAAACATAGCATCACTAAAGAATTTTCTTTCTGGTTTGGAATATGAACTCTTAAGTTGCTTTTGCAGTAGTTTTGTTTATCAAAGTATGAAATTGTTGATATGATATAGTAAGGGATCCCCTCGCTGAGCTTCAGACATTACTAGCTTTACTTTACAAACATTTCGAGTAGTTGAAAGACCTGATGCGATTAGTTCAACTTGGAGTTCTTGCAGATGTCCCAGGTAGCAATTGAGGAGCTTGGAGTTGTCCACCGACAACATGATATCATGTATTCTTTTTAAACTAAATCATGAACCCATCAAGAGGAACTTCTCAAACATCATGCAGTAAAATACCTGTTCGTCTCTTCGCACCAGTTGGGCATTGATTTGTAAACCTTGACCACTAGAGGTTGGTAATACGATGGGTAAAGGAGGGTCGACAGGGGTTGCACGCTGATCAGCTAACACAATAGCACTATTGTTGTTATCCATGCCAAGGTCAAGTAAATTAGGCAGTGCACGAGTTGTAGCTTCAGCTGGTTGCCTTGCTGCAGGATGCCGAGCATTAGTTGTACTAGTTGGCGGTGATGCACCACTTTTTTCTATAGGAGTAAGAGAATCAGAATAACCCTGTTCACCTGCATCGGCAAACTATTTATCCTCAGTTTTCTAAGTGGTCTTCACATGAGTGATAAATGATTCTATAGGCTAATGATAGATAAAGGATAAAGAGCAAATATTGGAAAGAAGTTTGTCAAGAGGGTAGGATCATGTTTACCCCCGTGTTTATTTTACAAGTCAATTTTACGCCTAAAAGAAGTGTGTTCATGTTCTTTGCCAAGTTAAGGGAATGTTTGCATTGAATAAAACGTGTCAAGTTTAGGGGAGTCACAAGGTATTCAAGTGAGATAAACTTAAAACGACACTGGTTATGTCATGTATTACTGTTGATGAAGCAACAAGGACTTCGATCATACCATTGAAACAACAAACTTGTACATAGATTTTTCGAGTTCCATAGAAGAATCATCTTGTGATATGAACATGGACTCTAAAGGCATCTCTGGCCATTGACAACTTCCATTTTTCACAAGCATTTTGCCTAGCTTCGCCACTGATTTTCCAGTTTCTATATGCATTTTACAAACAACGATAGTCTATCCCATCCTTTCGGTACCTATCTCATTACAACATCAAAAATCAACTTTAAGTAACCATTTGTACTTCTGCTACATTGTTATTATATCTACATACTGAATGAAGCCACGTAAAGGAGTTCCTTAGTACAATTGAATCAACTGTAAAATACTAAACATACGTTGGCTCAAAGTTTACAAAATCAATATTTTTCTTGCATATAGCAGAAAACCAGACCTATGTTGCTCGAAATCTTCAAAAATGTCACCAAATCTATGTCAGAACCTTTAAAAGTAGGTCATTTTTGTAGAATCTGACAAGGGTGCAACATCAAAAGCCACATACTACTGGAAAAGTCGAAATTGTATTTGAAACTATAGTCTTAACTATCTACATTAACTGTATCTAATCATCCATTTAATTCAAGAATTTCCATTATTATGATCAATATGATCAACTATTATCAGGAGCGGAGCTACAAGTCTATCTACAAACTCAACAGAATTCACTAGCTTTGGCTCAACTATGTATTTGTGAGATCAATAAACAATAGCTTTTAGAATCCAGAACTCATAAACATAAATAAAAAATCTTGATAGAATCCAATAATATGTAGTTCATCAAATATTATAAAAAAACATACAAAAAAAAACTGTTAAATATAAATACATAGAAGTAAGATAGTGCAGTCTGGAAAGGATAGTGCATACGTTAGACGTTACCCCTACCTTGTGAAAGTAGAGAGGTTATTTCCGACAGACACTCAACTCAAGAAAAATATCTCAAAGAAATTTTGGAAAAAGAAAATACGTAAGCGCGATAATTAAAGTACAACAAAAATCAACAGATAGTAACAGAAATTGAAGAACAAGAAACTACGAGAACATAGTTCCTGAAGTACTTGGAAATTGAAGAATCTGAAATCAAACTCTTTCACTTGATTTTTCCTGCTTATTATTCTTCTTTTGTAACTTGTACATTTTTTCTCTTTATCACCTTAGTGATTATATTTTCTTGAAATGTGATATAAACAATAAAATGACACTAAATTTGAAAATACAATAAGAATCAAAATGCATTTGAAGGACCAAAAAGAAATATGTCTAACAAACAAGAAAATAGAGAAGTTAGATAGTTGGTTGGTCTTTATTTATTAACTTGTCATGGGGTGTAACATTGTTTTCTATCATTGTGTTTATAATAGATAGTTTATTATAAGTTAAGTAGTTGTTTTGTAATAGTAATTTTTTTTTTGTTTTTTTGTCTGTCGTTTGGTATTCGCTCTTCGACTCGACTAGGGGCAGGAGCGGAGTTGGGTAGGACCGAGGAGATTTTTATTGGTTTTTGGTTCGGTATTTGGTGTCCGCTTTTTCACTCGATTAAGGGTAGGAGCAGAGTTTGGTAGGGTCGAACTCTCTAAAAAGCTTTCAAGGAGCTCATCTGCATTATCAATTCTTTTAGCATACTCATCGATAATCCAGATCAGGGATGCCTTTGCCTCTAGCTCATCCAGTGTGTCCAAACTTCCATAGAGAGTAGTAATTATGAACTCATAGGTGTTAGGATATCTTCTAAAAATGTCCTTGATTACTATAATAGCTTCTTGAACAACATAATTTACTTTTATCTTAATCAATTCAAGTAGGACACTGATACAACGCTCAACAACCCTCTCTAATTTGATAGGACATCGGCCAATAGCTCGGACAACTTTTCTGATAAAGTCAACATCCACTTCTGTGGCATATTCCTTAAATATAAGTAGTAACTGGTCTATGTTTCTGTCTGAAGCAAGTTTTATCATGATTTCTAAATTCTCCATTTTCACATATAAAGGATCATTATACTTGCAAAAGAATAGCTTGATTTTATGTGCAAGGATTGTCGGACGCTTTTGTACAATGAGGTTTGTGTTCCTTAAAGCAACATATTGAATTTCAGGTAAGGTTTGTGTTCCTTAAAGCAACATATTGAATTTCAGGCTCTACTAAAAGAAATGTTACAAGAGGATGAGCCATCTTCTTACAAAGGTTCCGAACTACATCAGTGCTAGTGATGAGTTCCATCTGTTGGAGTATCATCTTGACAGCTGAAAGAACAACAACGCAATTTCAAAGTTGTAATCATGGAGTGACTCGCTCCACTATTTTTTCAATTTCGTGAGCATCAGTTGCTTTGTACTTAGGAAATCCAATATAAATACTTGACCCCACTCAGTGCATTCATTCAGGGCAGTTAGAAGCTTTGAAAGTGTATGACTGTTGATCTCAAAGATGGGTTTTCTATTGCTTCCTTGGATTTTTACAAGAGCAACAACGACATTTGCAACAACCATAGGATTATTGTCAGATATTAAGTCCTTGAGAGCATCCAGAAAACCCCTATCTTCCACAAGCTCGGCATTTATGTCATAGATCTTAGCAACACAGATAGCTACTGTCTTACGAACATAAGGATCATCATCTGAAAAAAATATCTATATTACTCAAAGTAGTTAGCCTATGGATATGCATCTGTATAAGTCTAACTTCTCATTTTCACATAGTTTATTGTGGAAAGGACACTAACAATAAATGGAAAAATTGTACTATGTTTCTTGAAATCGTCTATATGAAACTTAAAATTTAAATTTACAATACCAAGAGTCCAATATATTTACTGTTGTAGAGTTTCAGATTGTGAGTTATATTAAGTACATATATACCTTTTAGCCAACTTGCCAAATAAATATTCATGGTTTGGAAAAAATATTGGAATGAGTTCCGGAGTAACACTAATTTTGGTTAAATAAGTCCACCAAACTATCAATATAGCAAACAAATACAAAAGTAGGCAAACAACACAAATTCCAATAGTTTAAAGCTTAATTATAGAAACTTTTGTCATTTTATATAATTATTGAAAATCTCAAATTTAGGACTGTTGAGATACATAATTAGCCCGTGATACATCTAAACGAAAATAGATTTTTTTTGTAAGGATATATAATTAGATCTCAATAATTTTTTTTCTGATTTTGGATCTGTTGAGATGCATAATTAACTTTTGATACATCCAATGAAGATATATAATTAGTTGAAATTCTTATAATTACTTTATAAGGATGAGAACTTGTGTAAATATGATAAATTAGGGTGTATGTTTATGTTATTGTATTAATATCAAGAACAAAAAACAATAAGGATAAATGCCAAAAAATATCCCATATTATGAAATAGGAACATTAAGGCATTCCATTGTCCTTATATCACCAAACTACATGTAAGAGCCGCTTTCTCTTTCTCTCTCGCACTCTTAACCTTTCTCTATCTCAGCCTATATCTATCATCAAATAGACTACCACAAGGTTCCAGACTCATATGAAATCCAACTTCAGTAGTGCATACAGATGGAAAATCAGGGTAAGAAATTAGCGAGAATAAATAGAGTATGCGTGCGGAGACAGAAATGGGCTAAATATTTTTCGAGAAGCAATTGTATAAACTTTGAACACCAAACTACCTTTTTGGTATGTTTTTCTTATTATTTTTATCATTAGCTAGATGCATCTCTATGTACCACTAAGCAATTATCTGTATGCCAAAATTCCCCAATTTATATAGCTGAATGTCTCAATAGGAAAACTCTCAAATTATTGAGATAACATTTTATTTTAGAGAAAATTTAAGTTTTATCGAGGTTGTGTTGTGAGTTAATTATAGTGCAATTTTATTTTGGATATAATAATTCGACTTTGCGTGATATAACCTCTGGTTAATTCCAAACACTAATATTTTCCCGTATGGTTCTGAATATATAGCTTACATTAATTAATTTTTGATTGTGAGTCATTTCTCCTATCTGTAACTTATTTTGTTTGCAATGATAAGTATTATACATAGAATGTTGAACCAGCGAATGTCAGTGGGACTAGAATCGGACGAGAGGAAAATACTTTCACTTTGCATGATATAACGAATGGTCAATTCCAAACAGGTAATTTTTTTCAATATGGCTTTGAATATAGAACTTATGATTATAGATTTTCATTTGTGAACAGTACAACTATCGAGAGGCAAGGAGAATTTTCCTCTGAGTGTTGCTGTTAATGAAATGAGAAAACAGAAGAATGTGATGAGCTTAAACATATCAACTGATACACTTGTATGCCGAGGAACATTCCAAAAATATTTCATATTCAACAAAATTAGAAAGGAATAAAACATATAAAATTTCCAATAACTCAAAGCGTAAAAACAACAACACACGTTCTACATAGTATTTTAATTTATTATAATGAGAGAAAATCTAAATTGGTTATGAAGTTGTGTTCTTTCCACCTTGTGACTATCTGTAACTTATTTCATTTGCAACGATATTTATTATACAAAGAATGTTGAGCCAATGAATGTAAGAGAGAGTAGAATCGGACGAGAGAAAAATAATTTCACTTTGCGTGATATAACGAATGGTCAATTCCAAAAAGGTAATATTTTTCAATATGAATCTGAATATAGAACTTACGTTTAAAGATTTTCATTCGTGAACAGTACAACCATTGATAGGCAAGGAGAATTGTCCTTTGAGTGTTGTTGTTAATGAAATGAGAAAACAAAAAAAATGATGAACTCAAACATATCACCTGATACACTTGTATGCTGAGGAACATTCCAAAATATTTCATATTCAACAGAATTAGAAAGGAATAAAATATATGAAATTCCCGATAACTCATTAAGCGTAAAAACAACAACACACGTTCCATATATCATTTTAATTTATTATGATGAGAGAAAAGCTAAATTGGTTATGAAATTGCTTTCTTTCTACCTTGTGACTATCTGTAACTTATTTTGTTTGCAACGATATTTATTATATAGAGTATGTTGAACCAGCGAATGTCAGGGGGAGTAGAATCGGACGAAAGGAAAATAATTTCACTTTGCGTGATATAACGAATGGTCAATTCCAAATAGGTAATTTTTTTCAATATGACTCTGAATATAGAACTTACGTTTACAGATTTTCATTCGTGAACAGTACAACCATTGAGAGATCAGAAAATATATGTTCTAAGTGTTGCTGTTAATGCAATGAGAAAATTAAAGAATGTGATGAGCTCAAACATATCAACTGATACACTTGTATGCTGAGGAACATTCCATAATAGTTCATGTTCAACAGAATTAGAAAGGAATAATGGTTATGGAATCACCAATACCCAGAAAGTGTACAAACAACGAAACATGTTTGACATACCATTTCATTATGTAAAAGTTACACACCTTTGATGAGTATCCCATCAATGAGTTGTGGAAACATTGAATCATTGCAAATTGTTGCACATAATCAAAAGTCATTTCCACTGCGAGATTTGAGCAATGGTTAGTTTCTAATTTCTCTGTTTCTTAGTTCGTATCAGATTATCAAATAAATTTTGCATCGAATATCTAAATAATTTGTTTATTTCAAATATTTATTAATGACAGAGTTTGAAAATTGTTTGTCTGTAAATTCAAAACAAAAGAAGGGTAAAGACATATTGGGCGGTCTAAAGATTCTAGACTTAGGTCGTTTTAGCATGCAATATGGAAGTTCAAGTTTTGATAAAGATACTACCCAAGGTGTTCAAAGTTTTGAAAATATGATGAAAAATAATTGTCTGCCTGATTTAAATGTTCCTCCGATCGTGTAAGGTTAGCCTTTGACTTTTCATCTTTTAATTAATATGTGGTATTAAAAAATACTGAAAATTCAAGATTTGTAGTATTTATCATAATTTCATCATGAATTTATCAAAATTGTGTTCTAACAAGAATGTCATAGTTAGTAATTACTCCTTTTACGTTTTACTATATTATTATAGGTATTCGAAGTGAAGATCATTTGCCTGATTTAAATGAATATTCATGTAATAGAGGTAAAGTTTGAATCTCTTTACAACCTTTGAAGGATTTATCTTATTTGATTGTTAATATGACCCTTATCTATATTTAATCAACTAATAATAGGTCTTCAAAGTCATTCTCCAGATATCCGCCTACATCAAATTCTACCTGATTTAAATGTTCTTTTAATTTTGTCAGGTTGGTAATTGAGATTCTTATACAATCATGTTGAATAATATGTAATATTGGAAGTTACTGACAAGCAATAATTATATAATTCTTTTAGAATCTGAGGTTAGAAATATCGATGCTGCTATACAAGGTATGTCATAGGGGTATTTTGATTTTTATTTTATCGGCATCAATAAGTAAATATGTGATTTCTATCTAAGTTGTTTGGACTCTCGAAATTGCCGTACTTATGTTAGATTCTTAAAAATTACACTATCTTTGGACGATTCAACACTCACCCATCAATATTTTTGAGGAGTCAGAACCACTTAGATTTATATGATAAAAGTAAATTTAGAGTGACATCGCTAAACATGAATACACCCGTACAATTTCATCATATCTACTTTCATACTTACCAAGTAGTGATATGCAATCGATCTTAGATGATGAACACGAAGAGGACAATCATTAAGAAGGTATGTAAATTGTAAATCAAATAATTGTCAATATGATTTTATATAGAAAGACTAGAACTTTAACATATTTTTCACTTATTTAATTTTAATATTAAATTTTTAGAGGATAACATCGAATGTGGAGACATCTGTAACGATGGTACATATTGTATGTTTTATACTACTTTAATATTTAAAATTTTTATGTTGAATATGGTTTTTTAACTTTAAATTTTATTCATTTTAGAGTATAGGGACATAGGAGATACTACTTATGAGTGTGAACATTGTGGGGCATATTTTTGGTATGAAGATAGAATAAAAAAAATACTATAAGTCTAAAAGACCAACGTTTAATTTGTGTTGTAATCATGGAAAGATCAAGCTCCCTGATTCAAAGGAGCCTCCTCCAACTTTAAAACAATTATTATTTGGATTAGGTTAGAAGAAGAAACTAATTTAATCTCATTATTGTGATGTACTCCGCACTTCATGTATATACTTATCATTTTTCAACTCTTATATTTTGTAGGTCCAAAAACTGTTCATTTTTGAGAAAATATTATAACTTACAATTCGATGTTCTCATTTATATCGATGGGGGGAAGGTTGATATCTCCATCAATCAATCATGTAGTCCGCGAACATTCTAATTATCTGGCCAGAATTATCATCAAATTGGAAGTTTATTGCCTCCCGAGGGGTCTAATCCAAAATTTGCGCAATTATATATTTATGATATA
The DNA here is from genome assembly GCA_030864215.1 of Capsicum pubescens. NCBI lineage: Eukaryota > Viridiplantae > Streptophyta > Magnoliopsida > Solanales > Solanaceae > Capsicum > Capsicum pubescens. Next base: position 336,807,546 of record CM061548.1, read on the forward strand.
GAAAATGAAGTCGAAAATAGAATTCATACTGTGAGGTAATTATTGTACCAAATATTATATACATAACAAAGTACATTAAACGAAATCATGTACCGGAATTCATATAATCTTTGCTTCTGCAGTCGTGGTCAAAGCGTAAGCAAACTTCATGCTGAGATTGTTTCTGATTTAAAGCAAATTCTTGATGAACATAATGTTTTGGCCAAGACATTTAGAATTGTAAGAGATCGATTTCAAGAAAAAAGAAGCTCCAATGTTAGACTCAGATTGATAGGAGAAAGAAACACTGATAGAAGATGGTATAATTTATCAACGATTTTAGAGGTAGCTGCTTTGGTGGTTGGAGATTTTGAACTACCAAGATGTGATAGAGATATCATAATTGAGACATAGTCTGGTCAGCTGCAGAGGATAAATGAGTTGAATGCTGCCTATTTAGGTCTACAGTATTCTTTGCTTTTTCCATATGATGAAGACGGGTACAGAGAGGACATTTCTTTAAATGGGTGTGTAGGTGGAGATCATGAATCAGTTGGAGGAAGACAACATGTTAGAGTGCGAGAGTTTTTTGCTTACAAAATTCAAGATAGGAAGGATAAAGTACCAACAATTGTGTTTGCAAGAAGATTATTTCAACAATTCTTAGTTGATGCATATACAATGATTGAATCAGGCCGATTAAAGTATATTAGGACTCATTAGAAATAGTTGAGAGTTGCAATATATAATATGTTACAAGAAGCTATTTTTTACGGAGAAACTAATCATTCATCTCGGGGAAAAAGAGTTGTTTTACCATCAACCTTCACGGGAGGTACACGATACATGATTCAAAACTATCAAGATCTATCTATGGCTATATGAAAATGGGCTGGGTATCCTGATCTGTTTATCACGTTCACTTGCAATCCAAAGTGGCCTGAGATTCAAAGATTTGTAATGAGTAAGGGCTTAAATCCCAAAGATCGTCCAGATATCTTAAGCAAGGTTTTCAAAATCAAATTGGATAGCTTAATAAAGGATTTGCGAGGCAATAAAGATTTTGGAGAAGTAAAATCGGGTATACATATAGCTTTTCAAATAATAATATTTTTGTTTTTTCATGATAATTTTTATTATAGATTGAATTTTTTTTTATTCCATAACTTCATTTAAACTTTCTGTGCAGTGATTTATACAATTGAGTTCCAAAAATAAGGGTTGCCTCATGCTCATATATTGTTGTTTCTGCATGAGCATAACAAATATCCAACTGCTGTGGATATCAATAAAATAATTACAGCAGAAATACCAGATGAAGTAGTTGATCCTCATTATTACAAGGTCGTGAAAAGTTTCATGATTCATGACCCGTGTGGTGCTGCTAGAAGATCTTCTCCTTGCATGCGGAATGGGATATGTACCAAACACTTTCCTAAGAAGTTTGTGGATTCAACCACAATTGATAAAGATGGTTATCCTATTTATAGAAGAAGAGATAACAGAAGAACTATCCAGAAGGATAGTATTGACTTGGATAACAGGTTTGTTGTGCCGCATAATCATTTTTTGTTAATGAAGTATGGTGCACACATAAATGTGGAATGGTGAAATCAGTCAAAATCCATCAAGTACTTATTTAAGTATGTTAATAAAGGGCATGATCATGCCACGAATGCTTTTTCCCGAAGTATACATGATGAGGGTTCACAGGATGTTGATGAAATTAATATGTATTATGATTGTCGATACATATCACCTTGTGAAGCTTCTTGTAGGATATTTGAATTCCCTATTCACTATAGACAACCATCGATGGATAGGCTATCATTTTATCTTCCAAATGAACAAAATGTCATCTTCTCTGATGATGATCCAATTAATGATGTTGTCAATAGACCAAGTGTAAAGGAATTAATTTTTTTAAGTTGGTTTGAGGCAAATAAAAGATTTTCTAAAGCAAGACAACTAACTTATGTAGAATTTCCTCTTAAGTTTGTGTCGAAATTAGTTTTGAAAAGATGGGAGAAAAGAAAAACTTCTTCATTTAAGATTTGAAGGATTTTCTTTGTTCCTCCTGGATCTGGTGAGCTCTACTACCTTAGATTTTTATTGAATGTTATTAAAGGTCCAATATGTTATAAGGATCTTAAGTTTATCAACAATCACGATCACACCACTTTTAGAGATGCATGTTATGCACTTGGCTTATTGGATGATGATAAAGAATATGTGGATGCCATAAAGGAGGCAAGTAATTGGGGTATGCCATCGTATCTTAGACAGTTATTTTCTATGTTGTTGTTATCAAATTCGATGTCATGACCAAAAATTATTTGGCAAGAAACATGGCAATTATTGGTAGATGATATTCTTCATGAAGAAAGAAGATTATTGAATAATTCAGGTACGAATATAATTCTTATATCTTCATGTTATGATAATATATTATATAATTTTGGTATGCATGTGATAATGATAAATGAATTATTCAATCTTAGGATATTGAAAATATATTTTTTCAAAGAGGAGATAAATTGTCTTTATAGTGATAAACAAATGTCGAAAACTTGAATAATTAAAGTGATTATATCTGTTCATCAATTGAAGTTCAATTAGAAATGGCTGAAATTTATTTTGATATATTTTTTACTGTCACACCCCTTTTTTACGTTACGCGTACTCCAAAACATTGGAATACATTTTTAAAGTTCGAAAGGGTTTTATTATTTAAGTGACAAAAAAAATTTTTGTTTCGGAAAAAAGGATTATTTGCATTTTTTATTCAGAGTCGCCACTTGACATAATCCGGTGTGCCAAGTCACCTTTGAAAAATCCCTTTTTCGAAACCAATTGACTCTTAAACCGGTTTGCGCACAGAGATTCCGGCTAAGGAATTCTGTTGACCGAGGGGAAGGTGTTAGGCACCCCTCGATCCCGTGGTTCGACCACGGTCGCATGGTGGAGTGTATCGACTATTTTGACGTTACAAATGCATAAGCCACACAAAAACACATAAAACAATCCATCAAACACATGAAACAAAACAAATCCAAAATTAGTGTCCAGTCCAATTATACAGTCCCAAAAATAAAAAATGCATAAAAATAAATCCTATTCTCAATTAATCATAGACTAATGCTCTAATGCCTTACCCGACGCCGCGGGCCTTCATCACCATTTTTTCCGCCAACATGATACGTCGGGGCATTCCCCGGTGAAATCAATACAGGTACTTCGGGGCATTCCCCGGTCAAATTACAGCATTGAATTAAATGCGATAAAACAAAACCATTCCGACACATATTTCAAACATGTCATCAATTTGCCATGCCTAAATTTGCCTACCCGAACCTACCATTTGCTTATCCGTTCTAGACTAAAGACATAATCCTACCACGATTCATACCAACAATAAATCAAATTAAACCGAATCTATCCTTTTGTTAATTTTTCCAATTCCACCCCCCCGACTTTCTTTCCGTCCATCCATTGAACATGATCAAGTTTATGCCTTAATCTACCAAAACCAAACAACCAAGCATCACAATCATAACATCAACATAAACAAAAATTCAACAAAACTATAATCACCACTCGCCATCGCAACCAATCAAAACAAACAACCACATATATATATATATATATAAGAGACGAGTTAAGAAATGGACCTCGATAGAACGTTTTGTCGATAATAAGGAAATCCGAAGACCAAAACTCGATCGTAGAACCTCACGACGAACAAACCAAAACTCGGTATTAAAATAATAACCGGACAGCTCCAAAACCCGTGAATAAAATTTTACTCTACGAAACCCAACCTCACAACAACGAGATTCGATAAAGTCAACTTGAAACTTACTATCAACGTTGAACCATGAAATAGACGAAACCAAAATCAACCAAAGACAGCAAGAAATCAAAAAACCCAACAGATCGAGGCGGTGAGCTCACGGCGATAAAAAAGGACGACGGCGGCAGATCTAGGCGGTGACGGAGCTAGTGCCGCCGCTGGTCGCTGTTATTTGGAGAGAAAGAGAGGGGGAGAGAGGGAGTGACGACGGCGTTGTTGCCGTCATCGGAGAGAAAGAGGGAGATCGAGATCGGAGAGAGAGCAGCGCCGGCGAGGGAAAACGATGGAAGGGGCGGCGATTGTGGTTTTCTGTTTCGATGGGGGCTGGTTCGTCGGTGACGGAGTAGCGAGGGGAGAGAGACAGAGACGACGGTGCTGCTGCCGTCGTCGTTGGTCGGACGGAGCGGCGGCCGGTCGCCGGCGAAATTTACTGAAGAGAGAGAGTGAGAGACTAGAGAGAGAGAGAGCCGATTTTTCTTTTTCTTTTTTTTTTCCTTTCCTGTGTCTATTCTCCCTCCTTTAATTGTGTATATGTGTGTATATATTAGGATGGGGTAGTGGGGTAGGGTAGTGAGGTAGGGGTAGGGGTAGGGATAGGGTTTGTTAGAGTAGGGTAGGTAGGTGTTGTTTTTTAATTGGAGGGATAAGGGTTAGGTGTCCACTTTTAATTGGGAAGGTTGTTAATTTGTTATCAATTGGGATTATGTGGGGATTTTGGGATAAGATTTGTTTAGAGTTGGTTTTGATTTTTGTCATTTGTGGAGGGATAATTACATGATTGAGGGTACACGGTAGGATAAGGTAAAAAATGGGTAAAAATGATATTGCGGAGGGACGAAATTAGGTGTCTACATCATGCCCCCTTTGAATGTAAACATGAAGTGTTTTTAGGCAAAGAAGTAGACAGCAAGATAGAATTTTGTCCCGACCATTATTCAAAGAAAGAAACAGGAGAACGAAGGACTACCGGGTCTTGAATTAGGAAAGCCTACCCACCCAAGTTATGAAGGGATCAAGTGATAAGTATCTCCAAGGATTGGACGGAGATGGACTATACCGAGTTGGAGAGTCGAGTGAGGCTCCGTCGAGGTTCCGGTCCGCGGCTCTGTTATTACATCAAAATGAAAATTACAAGTAAAAACATAAGTGAAATTACAAAAATCCTATCTATACAGCTTCTGTTGGTTCTTGACTCGACTTTCATCACCCTGTTCTCCAGGCGGGCTCCTGACTTGCAATTTCATTCCCTTTGTTGCTTGGCTTTCAATTGCTTCACTTTGTTGCTTGACTCTTTTGTTTCTTCACCCTATTCTCCAGGCGGGCTTCTGACTTGCTATTTCATCACTTTGTTGCTTGACTTTTCATTTTCTTCACTCTGTTCTCCCGGTGGGCTCCGAACTTGCTATTTCATCACCCTGTTCTTCAAGCGGGCTCCTGCCTTGCTATTTCATCACCCTGTTCTTCAGGCAGGCTCCTAAAACTCAAAATTAAAACTAGAACGAAAATTATCCCAAACAAGAATTATAAATAATTAGTATTTCATTTTTTGAAAGCATTGTCCCATTTTCCAGGAGGGTCCTGACCAGAAGGTGAAATCCCATTTTTCAGGAGGGTCCTGAGCAGAAAGTAAAAATATCTAAACAAAAACTAAAGTCCCATTTTTCAGGAGGGTCCTGAACTGAAAGTAAAATCCCATTCTTCAGGAGGGTCCTGAACAGAAAGTAAAGTCCCATTTTTCAGGAGGGTCCTGAACATAAAGTAAAATCCCATTTTTCAGGAGGGTCCTGAACAGAAAGTAAAATCCCATTTTTCAGGAGGGTCCTGAACAGAAAGTAAAGTCCCATTTTTCAGGAGAGTCCTGAACAGAAAGTAAAATCCCATTTTTCAGGAGGGTCCTGAACAGAAAGTAAAGTCCCATTTTTCAGGAGGGTCCTGAACATAAAGTAAAATCCCATTTTTCAGGAGGGTCCTGAACAGAAAGTAAAGTCCCATTTTTCAGGAGGGTCCTGAACAGAAAGTAAAATCCCATTTTTCAGGAGGGTCCTGAACAGAAAGTAAAATCCCATTTTTCAGGAGGGTCCTGAACAGAAAGTAAAGTCCCATTTTTCAGGAGGGTCCTGAACATAAAGTAAAATCCCATTTTTCAGGAGGGTCCTGAACAGAAAGTAAAATCCCATTTTTCAGGAGGGTCCTGAACAGAAAGTAAAGTCCCATTTTTCAGGAGGGTCCTGAACAGAAAGTAAAGTCCTATTTTTCAGGAGGGTCCTGAACAGAAAGTAAAATCCCATTTTTCAGGAGGGTCCTGAACAGAAAGTAAAATCCCATTTTTCAGGAGGGTCCTGAGCAGAAAGTAAAATCCCATTTTTCTGGAGGGTCCTGAACTGAAAGTAAATTCCCATTTTTCAGGAGGGTCCTGAACATAAAGTAAAATCCCATTTTTCAGGAGGGTCCTGAACAGAAAGTAAAGTCCCATGGATGTGCATTTTCAATGGTAGCTGAATCAAGTGAAACAAATTTGCCCCTGTTTCAATCGAAGAAAAATTTGTCAGTTAAAAACTTAGTGGTGGCTTGCAGATCTTGGCTTTTCAGGTATCTGCCCAGCACTCGTTCCTTTCATCTTTGTTCCAAATTGCTAACACTTGTCGTGTCTTGCCGCATCATTGACCTGGATCTAGATTGAGGGAAATGAGTTCTGACTCAAACAATGGGTTTCCATTTTTACCATGCCCCTGAGGTGCACTCTTTTCCCAAATCTGAAATGCTTCTACGAATCCAATAGCCTGTCGGTTGATAGACTTCCTTTGCTTCGTGTTGAATTACGATCATATTTCTTTTCTGTGTTGTTCCTTGGCTTTTCCTCATATAATTGGAAAGATTGGTAGTAAATTTGAAATCGTTTCTTGCTTGTTTTGACACAGACTTGACTTAAAATGTAAAGAAATGATGGTGACTTTTATTTTGATAAATGACATAAAAAAAAAACAAAAAGCATGAATATGTAAATGAAAGAAAGAGGGAAATGTCCCATATTCAAAAAGAAAACTTATCTGAATACGACAACCAACTACAATGAGTATGACATGCATTTAGGATTGAGCTGCCTGATCTTCCTATCCAAAACTCCCCATTTGTTGTCGAGTTTGTGCCTTTGCCGTTGAGCCGCTTCTTCAAATCTATTGGACTCATACATCACATTCGACTGACGACATCTAAAAAGACATTCGCCAACAAATCTCTTTCTTTTCACTTTTCACTTTTCTCTTGAACTCTCCCTCGCCTTACGGTGCCCGTGAGGGTTTTCACCAATAAGACTCTCTCATTTTTGTATTTCTCTCAACTCACTATCGCCTTATGGTGCCTGCAAAGGTTTTCACCAATAAGACTCTCTCATTTTCATTTTCTCACAAATCACCATCGCCTTATGGTGCCTGCAAAGGTTTTCACCAATAAGACTCTCTCATTTTTGTATTTCTTTCATGATTTCTTATGCTGAGGGAGATAAGAGGTACTTCGCAATGTATCGTCATATCCATTGCATGCTTAGCCTTAACACTATCAAAAATTGATCTGAAGGACTTTCTTTGGTTGTAACTTGGTTTTTGGTCAAGGTTAGAAAAGATGGTAAGAGGCTCAAACGATACTTGAAGTGGGGGTGGGGCTTACAACTTTTGGAATCGACTCAAACAATGCATTAACTCATGCCCCAGTTTTGTTGACTGGGTGAATCTTAAATCTTTATTTGGTTGGACCGAGCCCGAAATAGGGTAGCCTACGTATCTCAACTCCCGAGAAAGGAGAATCAGGTCGCACGTAGTTCCATCAGCTTGTTCTTTGCTTTGCTTTGATTTTTTTTTTTTTTTCGAACTCTTTCTTTTATTCTTATTTTCTTGACATTTATCTTTGACTCTATTTTGATTCCAAAAGAGGGATATGAAAGAAAAATAAACGAGGCTCAAAAGGGTAAACAAAGGATGACACAATGTTTGGATAGAAGAATAAAATGCCTTCGTCATATCAATCTTCAAAAATGCAAGTACTAAACATGCAATAAAATCAAACAAAGGACCAAATATCATACATAGTATCTTTTGACCGCATCAACATTGATAGCCATTTCTGCCATTTTGCCTTCAATATCTGTCAAATATAAGGCTCCATTGGGTAACACTTTCTTCACAACGAAGGGACCTTGCCAGTTAGGGGAGAACTTGCCCTTCGCTTCAACCTGGTGAGGAAGGATACGTCTTAATACCAACTGACAAACTTCAAAATTCCTGGGACGGACCTTTTTGTTATACGCACGAGCCATCCTCCTTTGATACAACTGGCCATGACACACGGACGTTAGCCTTTTTTCCTCGATCAAACTCAAATGTTCCAGTCGGGCTTTTACCCATTCGTCGTCATCGATCTCTGCTTCTACAATGACCCGAAGAGAAGGAATTTCAACTTATGCAGGGATGACTGCTTCTGTCCCATACACTAATAAATATGGAGTTGCCCCTGTTGAAGTGCGAACAGTGGTGCGATAACCTAGCAATGCAAACGGAAACTTTTCATGCCACTGTCTAGAACCTTGTACCATTTTTTGCAGTATCTTTTTTATATTTTTATTGGCGGCTTCTACAGCACCATTGGCCTTTGGGCGATATGGAGTAGAATTTCGATGTGCGATCTTAAACTGTTGACACACTTCTTGCATCAAATGACTATTGAGATTGGCAGCATTGTCTGTAATAATCATCTTAGGAATTCCAAATCTACAAATGATATTGGCATGAACAAAATCTACCACAACCTTCTTTGTCACCGACTTGAAAGTTACTGCTTCCACCCACTTTGTGAAGTAGTCAATGGCTACCAGAATGAATCTATGTCCATTTGATGCCTTCAGCTCAATCGGTCCAATCACATCCATTCCCCAAGCTACGAACGGCCATGGAGCGGCCATTGCATGCAACTCAACAGGAGGAGAACGTATCAGATCGCTGTGCACCTGACATTGATGACACTTTCGAACAAAATGAATAGAATCCCTCTCCATAGTAAGCCAGTAATAACCTGCTCGAAGAATCTTCTTTGACAAGACGTGACCGTTCATATGCGACCCGCATACTCCAGAGTGTATTTCAACCATTATTTCCGAGGCTTCTTTTGCATCTACACACCTTAGAAGTCCCAGATCTGGGGTCCTCTTATACAAGATTCCCCCGCTCGAGAAAAATCCACTAGCCAAACGCCTAAGAGTCCTCTTTTGATCGTTGGTGGCATATGTTGGGTATTCTCCTGATTGAATGTACCGCTTGATATCCAAGAACCAAGGTTCTCCATCGAGCTCTTCTTCAACCACATTGCAGTAAGCATGCTGATCACGACTCTGTACATGCACTGGATCGATGTAGGCTTTGTCAGGATGTTGGAGCATTGAAGAAAAAGTGGCCAAAGCATCAGCAATTTCATTACGAATCCTTGGAATGTGCCTAAATTTTACTAACACAAATCGTCGGCATAGCTCCTGCAAGCATTGTCGATACGGGATGAGCTTCAAATCTCGCGTCTCCCAATCGCCTTGAATTTGATGGACGAGTAAATCTGAATCTCCCAATATCAATAATTCTTGGACTCCCATATCAACAGCTAACCTCAAACCAAGGATGCAGGCTTCATACTCTGCCATATTGTTAGTACAGTAGAATCGAAGTTGTGCTGTTACCGGGAAATGTTGTCCCAATTCAGAGACAAGAACCGCACCTATTCCAACTCCTTTCATATTGACAGCTCCATCGAAGAATAACCTCCAACCTGGATCAACATCTATATCGACTTCATCGACACACGACACTTCTTCGTCAGGAAAATATGTCTTTAATGGCTCGTACTCTTCATCGATGGGATTCTCAGCAAGATGATCTGCCAAGGCTTGGGCTTTCATGGCGGTTCGAGTCACATATACGATGTCGAACTCGGTAAGCAAAATTTGCCACTTTGCCAATCGACCTGTCGGCATAGGCTTCTGAAAGATATACTTCAAAGGATCTATGCGGGAGATGAGATAAGTAGTATAGGATGAGAGATAGTGCTTCAACTTCTGTGCTATCCAAGTTAGGGCACAACACGTCCTTTCAAGAAGAGTATACCTGGCCTCATAAGTGGTGAACTTCTTGCTAAGATAGTAAATAGCCTGCTCTTTTTTGCCTGTGACATCATGTTGACCCAGGACACACCCGAAAGAATTGTCCATGACTGACAAGTATAAGATCAAAGGCCTACCAGGCTCCGGGGGTACCAACACGGGCGGATTTGACAAATATCTTTTGATTCGATCGAACGCTTCCTGACATTCTTCAGTCCATTTTACCACAGCACTCTTTTTTAGCAACTTGAATATGGGCTCACAAGTGGTTGTGAGTTGAGCAATAAACCTGCTAATGTAGTTCAGTCTACCAAGCAAACTCATTACCTCCGTTTTATTCTTGGGCGGGGGCAAATCCTGAATGGCTTTGATTTTCGAGGGATCTAATTCAATTCCCCGACGGCTGACTACAAACCCCAACAGCTTTCCAGATGGAACTCCAAATACACATTTTGCCGGGTTGAGTTTGAGGTTATACCTGCGAAGTCTTTCAAAGAACTTTCTCAAGTCTTTTACATGGTCGGCCTGACTTTTTGACTTAATAATCACATCATCCACGTAAACCTCAATCTCCTTATGCATCATGTCATGAAACATAGTGGTCATAGCTCTCATGTATGTTGCTCCAGCATTCTTCAAACCGAACGGCATCACCCGATAACAATAAGTTCCCCATGGTGTGATAAAAGATGTCTTCTCTGCGTCTTCATCATCCATAATGATCTGGTGATATCCGGCATAGCAATCCACAAAAGAGGCAACCTCGTGTTTAGCACAGTTGTCTAGCAAAATATGGATGTTGGGCAGTGGAAAATCATCTTTTGGACTTGCCCTGTTCAAATCGCGGTAATCAACACACACTCGAATTTTTCCATCTTTCTTTGGTACGAGAACAACATTGGATAACCACATGGGATAACGAGCCACTCGAATTACTTTGGCTTCAAGTTGTTTCATGATTTCCTCTTTGATTTTAATACTTATATCTGTTTTAAACTTCCTCAACTTCTGTTTGACAGGAGGGAATGCGGGATCCGTTGGCAATTGTTGAGACACTAATTCAGTGCTTAAACCAGGCATATCATCATAAGACCATGCAAAAACATCCTTATAATCTATTAACGTTTGAATCATTTCATCCTTTAGCTGGGGCAAAACATGTACACTGATTTTAGTTTCCCTAACATCTTCTTGATTCCCTAGATTTATTGGCTTAGTCTCATTCAAATTAGGATTCGGTTTGTCTTCAAATTGTTCCAACCCTTTGCTTATTTCTTCTAATGCTTTTTTTTCATCATATTCCTCATCCTGCTCCATTACATCTGGATTATTTTGGATTTTAAGACCAGGCTGAAAATTCCGCATGCATGTCATGTCATTAGAATCAGCATAAAGAGAACTGTGTAAAAATAAAAACAAACTATATTAGACACAAAACAAAAGGGACATTGCATTTCATTAAATAAAAGATAGAAGGGTTTAAACACAGACACCAATATAACATAAACAAACTAAAATCCGAATTACAACCCTGAAATAACTCGGATAAACAGAAAGGAAAACAAAATAAACTACCAAAACTCCCTCCTGACGGGGAGAGGAGTGACTTCCCAATTATTAAGCCGGACAGCTGGACCTATGAATTGCACATCTGCCATATTGGTACCTTCTCCTGCTTCAACCATATCAACTTCAATAAAAAAGTTCTGGAGGTCACCCACCAATTCAACTTCAGATTCCACATGCTTCGCGACATCGCTCTTAACAAATGACTCACTGAGTAGTGGCATTGGGCTAGGGAGGGACCATATTTCCTTCTTCCTTCCCCTGATTTTCTTCAGATCTTCCGCTGTAGGCTCAAATCCCAGACCAAACGTGCCCACGTTCTCACTCGGACATATGGGATGAACTATACCATGCAGAGATGCTCCCAAACCTTTTCCTGGTTCAAATCCGTATTTCCAAAGTTCACTCACCATCATGATAGAAGCAGAAGACAATTGCGGTCCCGGTATAGCTTGCCACTCGGGGATACGACTCACTGGCACTGTATCAAAAATTTGATAGACGAATGTCTCCTCTACGTTATTTGCTTCAATAAAGGACAAGGGAGAATCTTCGTAGGCTGATAAATCTCCTTCACCATGAATAACTACTTCTTGCCTGTCATGCTCAAACTTAATCATTTGGTGCAGCGTGGATGCAACCGCCTTGGCCTTGTGGATCCAGGGCCTTCCCAACAACAGATTGTAAGAGGATTCTACGTTCAATACCTGAAATTCTATGGCAAACTCAACAGGCCCTATGGTCAACATTAGTTCTGTTTCGCCAATGGAATTTGACTTTGCACCATCGAAAGCCCTAACACATACATTGTTGGGCTTGATCCTATCAGCACCAACATTCAGCTTTTGCAAAGTAGAAATAGGGCAAATATTTGCACCTGAACCTCCATCAATCATAACATGAGTGACGTAGAAATCCGCATACTTCACTGTAATGTAAAGACCCCGATTATGCCCTGTACCTTCAACAGGCAATTCATCATCAGAAAAGCTGATCCGATTGACCTCAAAGATTTTTCCCACCATTTTCTCAACCTGGTTGATTGTAATCTCCCTTGGAACATATGCTTCATTCAATACCTTCAGCAAAACATCACGATGCTCCTCGGAGTGCAACAGCAAAGATAAAAGGGAAATTTGAGCAGGGGTTTTCTTCAACTGGTCTAATACTGAATACTCTGGCAATTTCATCTTTTTCAAAAAATCTTCGGTTTCCTCCTCAGTGATAGGCTTTTTGATAGACGATGGTTCACTCACCGTTGGCTTAGACTTTCTTAAGCTTTCAGGCACGAAGCATCTTCTTGACCTGGTCAAACCTCCTACCTCATCTACATCTTCCACAACTCCTTTCCCGTGATAGGTCATCACAGTCCGCCCATAATTCCAGGGAATCCTTTTCATATCAACTATCGGAGGTTGGGTCACCGGTTTGAGGACAATAGGAGCTGCCAGTGCTCCTTTCACCGTCAAGATAGGCTGACTCAAAGCTCCCATCACTGTCAACTTAGGTTTATCCTGACTCGAATCACCATACCTTCCGGCGCCTTGTACTGTGATCAGGGGCTTCTTTGTGCTTTCTCGGGATTTATCCTCCCTCATTCCTTCCTGGCTCAATGACATTGCTTTCAAAGACTCCGCTACATTCACCGATTTCTCCTCAGTGGTGTGTATCTTGACAATAGGCTTATAACCCCTCGAAGACTCTTTCCCATCATATATCAATTCTAACATATTGGCTTCAGCATGGGTTGGCAGTGGATTCTGGTTAATGTTTGGACCCTCCGGGGCTTGGACCAACATCGGATTTGTGTCAATCAAATCTTGGACAACTCTCTTCAAATGCCAGCATTTCTCAATATCATGGCCTGGCATATCAGAACAGTACGCACACCTTAAAGAATAATCGAGATTCCTTGGTGGTGGATTTGAAAGCCTTCCTTGAATTGGGCTTAAAACCTTCAACTTCCTCAACCTATCAAACAAGCTAGCATATGACTCCCCAAGAGGTGTGAATTGATTTTTGACCGTTTTCTCCTGCTTATACTCGGTCCTAGGCTGAAAACTGGGTCTGGGGGGGTTTTGGTAATTTGGTGGAGCGAATGGGCGATTTTGTGAAGTTTGCGCGCGCCACTGCGGGTAAGAAGGGGTTTGGGCATATGGTTGCGCACTATATACTGGGTAAGGGGGTGGTGGAATGGAATATAAAGGATTTTGTGGAGGGTAGTAATGGTGGGGAGGAATATATGGAGCTTGGGCGTAGACTTGGGCTTGGGATTGGGGATAGGGGCGAGGTGGCCTTTTAGGATAAGTATGGGTTCCGGCTACGACAGTCGCAACATCCTCTTTCTTCTTTTTTCCTCCAAATGCGCCAGATCCACCTTGAATCGCTTGTGTGGTAGCTTTTAATGCAGAAAAACTCACTATTCGACCGGTCTTAATCCCGTCCTCTATCATCTCCCCCATTTTGAGGACTTCCATAAAAGACTTTCCCATTGCCGGAAGTAAATGTTGAAAATAGGTTTCATCCTGCGCCTGAATGAAAACTTCTACCAACTTACTTTCCTTCATTGGAGGCTTTACCCGAGCGGCCTGTTCACGCCACCTTATAGCGTATTCCCTAAAACCTTCAGTGCTCTTTTTCTTCATGTTGACCAAGGATTTTTCGTCCGGAATCAAATCGATGTTGTACTGAAAATGTTGAACAAATTCAGAAGCCAAATCATCCCAACTGTTCCATTTATCGATATCCCGATCGATGAACCATTCTGAAGCCAGATCTGAAAGACTCTCGCCAAAGAAGGCCATGAGTAGTTCTTTCTTTCCTCCTGCAGCCCTCAACTGGTTGCAATAACGTCTCAAGTGTGCAACAGGATCACCGTGTCCTGCGTACATCTCGAACTTAGGCATCTTAAAACCGGGAGGCAGGTTGATGTCAGGGAACATGCACAGGTCTTTATAGGAAACACTTCTATAATCTCCGATTCCTTGCAAATTCCTCATAGCTTGTTCCAAACTCTTCAGTTTCTGGGCTATGACATCCTGTTCCTCCGTTGCGACAGGTTTCTCCGTATCAAATGGAAATGTAGGCGGCTGAGTGTACCCATACGGTTCATTCAATTGCAGAGTAGGCTCCGTAGCATAATACTGACCATCTGAAACCTTCAGTGCTGGCTCACTGGAAGACCGAGGAAGCCTCATTGTGGGACGCACTGCATATATGGGAGTTTCTTATGGTGGCGGGGCCACGAATACCGGTGTGATCGGTGGCGCTGGCTGAGCAGCTGGTCTTGATTGGGGAGCTGCCAGGGGCACACCAGAATTGTCAGGATAATAATGTCGCGGAGTGAATCCTGGCGCGTGCTCAGGTGACTCAGTAGGAGCGGAGAATTGTGCTTGAGAGAGCGGTGGACAATTAGAGATATTCCCAAGACCTTCAGGGAGCGGAGGAGGAGACATTCCGCTGGCCCATGCCCGGTGCAAATCTATCAATTGTTGCCTGAGCCTTACTACCTCATCATTGTGTTCTGAACTTTCTTCCCTGTGATCTTGATCCGGGTCAATGAGCGAATTTTCAATCTCCCTGCTAGCCATTGCGAGCTTTGCTTTGGATCTAGTGAAGTATGGGTGACTAGCCAGAGTGCTGCAAACCTACCACTTTTATCTGAAAGAACATGCTCATCAAAGACGACATCCGTTAGGATTAGGGTATACCAAAAGCATGGGAATCACATTGGTAAAATTGCCCTAAGTTCATGTTCATTTCTACCAGCTTTTGAGGGTAGCGAGGTCATTTCAACATCATCCCGAATTTTATTTACACACTTTTTTTTTATCTACACCTATTACTATTTTTTTATCGATATCCGCTCTTTTCCTCACGTTATATACCTTTATTTTATCATTCTTTATGGCTTTTGTTTTCCTTAAAAGAAGAAAAATAATGAAAAACAACGAAACAAAATGATTAGATCGAACCCAAAAGTAGGCTGCCTACGTATCATGTTGTACATGAATCAGATCTTGCGTAGTTCGGGCAGCTTATGCATAAACATTACACAATTGAAGGTGTACGAAACACGAAAACAAGTAAACAAAAGAAAGACGTAACATCCTAACATTTCGATTAAAGATAGCAAAACATACAACGAATTTAGGACCACTTTAAAACTAAACAACAAATACAAAAATAAAATAAAAAATACTTTAAACACCTAACGATATGCGTGCAATAAATACCCGAATATCAAAAACAACTTAACTCCGACTTAACACAGACACCAACCTACAATGACAGAAACATAAAAGACTCAAACTACATAAAGATAAGACATGTTCTTTCAAACTGGTGCTCTGTGTGATGTCCCCGGCTGAGATGAACCCATCTGTGAAGTCCCCATTTTTCCACTTAGACTTTGCAACATGTCCTGCAACGACATTTTGATACTCGGAAACAAATTTCTTGCCCGTATCCCCGCCTCTTGGAGAGTACACCCGCAAAGGTTTCTCTGACACCCATCCACAGTTGTGATCAAACGCGACAACTGAACTCTCAAAAACTCCACCTTGACACCCGGATCTTCCCGCTCATCATCTTCTACCATGATTGCTTCCCGTATTCGCCCTCTAAGTTGGGCTGGTAAGGGTCTACTAATGCCACGGGGCAGAGATTGTAGCCAGATTTCATAGTTTTGAGTGCATCCTGGATTTTCCTCGAAAGTATCGACACCCAACTTTATCGCGTTATTCCAGAATTGCTCATATTTGCTTTCCCCTACGGCTTGGTCTTTAAAGTACTCTACATCCTTTAGAAGGTCCATTATTGGGGGGACGTCTTGCATTCTACCCAACTGACGCATCACCCTTCTTGGACTGTAAGGCCTAGTGCAGTTAAGTCCTATCAAAACTAGAAAGAGTTGCATTTGAGATCCAATCAAGATTTTCTTAGGACAAAACCACATATAGCACCAAAGAATGTTGTTTGGAGTTCTTGATCCGAGAAATTCGATCCAAGAATCGACTCCAAGAGGAAAAGAAAATTTGTCAAAACGCATTCTTTCTTGCATGGCTTGCACTCGATCATTTAGACAACGGTCGATCACATCTGCTCTAATCAAAGAAGGCGTATACAAGTGCTCCATCATCCACAACTGCAATATCAGATTACTCCCCTCAAAAAATCGTACCCCTCCTTTTACTTCAGTTAAAGCCTTATATATTTCTGTTAGGATCATTGGTACAATGGTGACCTCATCTTTTTTCTTGAATAAAGCTATCACCACTGATTGTAGACGAGTATTGATACACCTCTCATCTAACGGAAACACTAAGATACCCAACAAAGCCAGACAGAAAACCTCCAGACGACGTTGTTTCCAGATATTTTTGGTAGTACAGAATTCATCCCAAAAACAGTCGAAACCCTCTAAAGACCCAAATCTAGCAAACAAATAGTCTAAGGAAATCCAAGATTGTTTGAGACATCCCAGATGCTTGTTATCTTTTAATCCACAGAGTCGAAGGAATTTCTTACGAGTATGATTGCGGGCTAAAATCATCTGTTGGTCCATGTAAGTCAACCGAAACAAACAAGTTATTTCTGCCAGGGTAGGAGTCAATTCACAACTTTCGAACCTAAACACCAAATTATTTGGATCCCAGAAAGTCAACGCAGCTTCTATTAAATCCGGATGAGGCGTGAGATCCATGAGTGTTACAAGATTGCCTAACACTTTCCTCACTTCGTGTTTTTCGGAGTAATTGAACGTGCCCCACCACTTGATCAACTTTTTGGGTACCTTGACAACCATAAGGACTCTAGACTTTGTGGACAGGTCCATCCTGTAGTATCAGATAAGAAATTGTCTCAAAATTTGATAAGAGCAAAAGGTTCCCAACCAACGGGAATTTGATGCGGACATACGTCGATGGGACAGACCGCTTCATGACTCCAAATCGCCGAACAGTAATGCTGAATAAAATCAGCCTACTTGGCTAACAACTCTAGGTTACGGAGTAAAAGACCTAGCCTAAGACTAAGACGAAGACCAAAATAAAGGTTACCGGACCCACCGAGGGTTGCCTACGTATCCCGCCCCGAGGGACGGAAATCAGGTATGTGTAGTTCGTCCAGATTGGACAACTAACGATTAACTAATAAATTGACCCTAACTTAAGAGACAAAACCAAAAACAAACGAATAAAAACTTTTTGGATTTTTCAATTAGACACTTTCAACTAAGACTGACGCCACCAATTATAAAAAAAATCTTTTTGGTATTTTGTTTTTGACAGATAAGTAGACAAAGCAAATAAAACCCTCTTTTTTTTCATTCAATTTTTTTTTGAACTTACGGTACTTTGAGAAGATAAATGCAAAAACGTAAAAAAAATCTTTTTGAGTTTTGGGATCGTGAAGAACAAAAGCCATAAAGAACTCTAAAATAAACTTCGACACTCCTTTTGATTCATTCTTTTCGACTCACTTTTTTTTCCTTTTTTTTTTTTTTTTTTTTTTTCACACTTTACTTCTAACACATGTTTTCCCCGAATTGGTCCGTCAAATGACCACGTTACCCTCAAATATGCAACAGTTAGCACGTAGGGATGCTTTAAAGGCGAGTCTCCTACAAAGGACCGTGTAGACCCCGCTAGGTCTCAATAAGATGCACATAAGAATGACCTAAAGGCTGACCTACGTTGTGGTTTACTAACAAGGCCGTTCGGGGGAGCATATGGTCGATAGTGGCTGCTTTGCTTTCCACCTACTCCATACATCCAACGGCTCCCCCCCTAAAATAAAGGTGACTCAACTAGATTTTCGTGCGCACGACGTGCGCTCCGAGACTTGTTGCAGAAAGAAGGCCGGGGGGATGGACTCATGATGACAGATATAAAGCGGTAACACATAGGATAAATACTATAAACAAAGAGCACGAAAACGCACAAAAGTGAAAACAATAACAAAACAATAATCACAAACAATGCTTATACACTCGTAATGCCAAACAAAGCTGATACGACTCAAAAAATAAGCTCGAATTCTGAAATGTCCCCAGCAGAGTCGCCAGAGCTGTCACACCCCTTTTTTACGTTACGCGTACTCCAAAACATTGGAATACATTTTTAAAGTTCGAAAGGGTTTTATTATTTAAGTGACAAAATTTTTTTTTGTTTCGGAAAAAAGGATTATTTGCATTTTTTATTCATAGTCGCCACTTGACATAATCCGGTGTGCCAAGTCACCTTTGAAAAAACCCTTTTTCGAAACCAATTGACTCTTAAACCGGTTTGCGCACAGAGATTCCGGCTAAGGAATTCTGTTGACCGAGGGGAAGGTGTTAGGCACCCCTCGATCCCGTGGTTCGACCACGGTCGCATGGTGGAGTGTATCGACTATTTTGACGTTACAAATGCATAAGCCACACAAAAACACATAAAACAATCCATCAAACACATGAAACAAAACAAATCCAAAATTAGTGTCCAGTCCAATTATACAGTCCCAAAAATAAAAAATGCATAAAAATAAATCCTATTCTCAATTAATCATAGACTAATGCTCTAATGCCTTACCCGACGCCGCGGGCCTTCATCACCATTTTTTCCGCCAACATGATACGTCGGGGCATTCCCCGGTGAAATCAATATAGGTACTTCGGGGCATTCCCCGGTCAAATTATAGCATTGAATTAAATGCGATAAAACAAAACCATTCCGACACATATTTCAAACATGTCATCAATTTGCCATGCCTAAATTTGCCTACCCGAACCTACCATTTGCTTATCCGTTCTAGACTAAAGACATAATCCTACCACGATTCATACCAACAATAAATCAAATTAAACCGAATCTATCCTTTTGTTAATTTTTCCAATTCCACCCCCCCGACTTTCTTTCCGTCCATCCATTGAACATGATCAAGTTTATGCCTTAATCTACCAAAACCAAACAACCAAGCATCACAATCATAACATCAACATAAACAAAAATTCAACAAAACTATAATCACCACTCGCCATCGCAACCAATCAAAACAAACAACCATATATATATATATATATAAGAGACGAGTTAAGAAATGGACCTCGATAGAACGTTTTGTCGATAATAAGGAAATCCGAAGACCAAAACTCGATCGTAGAACCTCAAGACGAACAAACCAAAACTCGGTATTAAAATAATAACCGGACAGCTCCAAAACCCGTGAATAAAATTTTACTCTACGAAACCCAACCTCACAACAACGAGATTCGATAAAGTCGACTTGAAACTTACTATCAACGTTGAACCATGAAATAGACGAAACCAAAATCAACCAAAGACAGCAAGAAATCAAAAAACCCAACAGATCGAGGCGGTGAGCTCACGGCGATAGAAAGGACGGCGGCGGCAGATCTAGGCGGTGACGGAGCTAGTGCCGCCGCTGGTCGCTGTTATTTGGAGAGAAAGAGAGGGGGAGAGAGGGAGTGACGACGGCGCTGTTGCCGTCGTCGGAGAAAAAGAGGGAGATCGAGATCAGAGAGAGAGCGGCGCCGGCGAGGGAAAACGATGGAAGGGGCGGCGATTGTGGTTTTCTGTTTCGATGGGGGCTGGTTCGTCGGTGACGGAGTAGCGAGGGGAGAGAGACAGAGACGACGGCGCTGCTGCCATCGTCGTTGGTCGGACGGAACGGCGGCCGGTCGCCGGCGAAATTTATTGAAGAGAGAGAGTGAGAGACTAGAGAGAGAGAGAGCCGATTTTTCTTTTTCTTTTTTTTTTCCTTTCCTGTGTCTATTCTCCCTCCTTTAATTGTGTATATGTGTGTATATATTAGGATGGGGTAGTGGGGTAGGGTAGTGAGGTAGGGGTAGGGGTAGGGATAGAGTTTGTTAGAGTAGGGTAGGTAGGTGTTGTTTTTTAATTGAAGGGATAAGGGTTAGGTGTCCACTTTTAATTAGGAAGGTTGTTAATTTGTTATCAATTGGGATTATGTGGGGATTTTGGGATAAGATTTGTTTAGAGTTGGTTTTGATTTTTGTCATTTGTGGAGGGATAATTACATGATTGAGGGTACACGGTAGGATAAGGTAAAAAATGGGTAAAAATGATATTGCGGAGGGACGAAATTAAGTGTCTACATTTACCATCAAGTTTAGATTTTTATATTACTACATAAAATGGGGTTGTAGAGAATGTTTCCTCAAAATCTACTAGCCAAATTTGAAAAATAATATTCTAAGAGATCCCTAAAATAAAGAACCAAAATATAATTCTATCGTTGTCACTAAATTAGATAATAATTATTTTATGTAATCATGTAACTTTTATTTTTACGTTATAGCAATTGAAATGATGTTTATTTTTGTTCTTTCAGATGCACATCTATGCGATGATGAATTAAAGAATCATTGTTTAGAGAAGTTGGAAAATTTTTGAAAGGTTGCGGAAGAAGTTTTCAAGATTTTCCAATAATGCCAAGTCCTCTTTACAACGAGGAAGAAGTTGACCATAGCAACAAATAAATTCATGATGAATTGCGGTATAATAGACGTTCTTTGTTAGATGAACATCAACATCTATTGCTGAATTTGATAAATGAACAAAAATTTGTTTATCAGAAAATTATGATAGTAGTGGATGAAGATAGAGGTGGATTGTTCTTCTTATATGGTTATAGAGGAACTGGAAAGACATTTATTTGGAGGACTTTATCTTCTGGCATACAATCTAGAGGAGATATTGTATTAACTGTTGCATCAAGTGGGATTGCATCTCTTTTGTTATCAGGAGGTCAAACTTCTCATTCAAGATTTGCAATTCCCCTCAATCCAACCGAAGATGCCACTTGCAATATAAAGCAAGGGAGTCCCCTAGCAAAATTGATCGTCAAGACAAAGTTGATTATCTGGGATGAGGCGCCAATGATGCATAGCTACTGTTTTGAAGCTGTTGATCAAACTCTTAGAGATATTCTTAGATTCGAAGCCACTTACAATTTGGATTTACCATTTGGAGGTAAAACAGTTGTTTTAGGTAGTGACTTTAGACAAATTTTGCCTGTCATTACAAAAGGTACTTGACAAGATATTGTTAATGTTACTTTAAACTCTTCTTATTTGTGGCCCCACTGTGAAGTTTTGAAATTTACAAGGAATATGAGATTGCAGGGAAATCAGTTAAAGCCATATTTAGAAGAGTTAAAAGAGTTTTCAGATTGGATTTTTGCAATTGGTGATGGAAAAATTAGAAGTTCTGTTGATGGAATTGAAAAGGTCTGATTGCCTGATGATATTCTTATATATAATTGTGATGATCTAATAGCTGCAATTGTCGAAAGTACTTATCCTAATTTTCACAGTCATTCTAATGACATAAACTACCTCCAGGAAAGAGCAATTCTTACTCTAACTCTCGATATGGTGGAATCTATCAATGAATATATGGTTTCACTAAATCACAATCCCGATAAGACCTACTTGAGTTCTGATATAATTTGTATGTCTGATCATGCTTTTACAGGTTTAGACCAAGTGCATACACTGGAATTTCTGAATAGTATTAAATATTCAGGAATTCCAAATCACTCTATTACTCTTAAGGTAGGTATTCCTGTGATGTTATTGAGAAATATAGACCAGTCATCAAGATTATGTAATGGAACAAGATTGGTCATCACAAGACTTAGAAATTGAGTTATTGAAGCCAAGGTTTTATCAGGTAATATGGCTGGAGAAAAGTGTTTATCCCAAGAATGACGTTGACTCCATCTGATGCAAGAATACCTTTTAAGTTTCAACAACGACAATTTCTAGTCGTTGTGTCTTTTGCAATAACGATCAATAAAAGTCAAGGCCAGTCACTATCTCATGTGGGATTATTTTTAAAGAAACCAGTGTTTACACATGGACAGTTGTATGTTGCGCTTTCATATGCGACAAGTAGGAAAGGGCTAAAGATTTTAGTTTATGATGATGATGGAGAAAATAACAAACGAAGCTAGAAATGTAGTGTACATTAAAGTTTCTCGTAATTTGATTTGACACGCTATTTTAAGCTTTCAAGATTCAGTGTTGTTATCATGAATGGTTTAAATTTAGTGAACATGGTTATGGTTTAGCTGCATAACCATATATATATTTAATGAGATAATTCCATTGGTATATGAAGTGCAATTTATAAATGTTATACTTGTGATACACATATGTTTTATCTTTTTCTTTTCTGAGATTAGACAGGATATATATGACTGATTGCTCACCAAGAAAAGTATGTGAGGGAAGAACAAAGGAGATTGAAAGAGGTTATGATGGATCATACTCTGATACACAACAAACTGGCAAAGAGAAGAAGTCTTCAGTCCCTTATATTTTTATACATTATAAACTACCCAGTTAGTTTGGAATGCTAACTGAGCTTTGAGACCTTCCTATCATGTTTGAGAAGTTCCTCTTATTCTGTTTAAATTCTTGTGTGAGTATGTTGAATTAGATCGTCATATTTGCACAACTTTTTTTCTAAATTGACTATTGCATCTTAGATTTGTCTCCCGTTTTGGACCCTCCTTCAAAAGAACTTCAATGAAACTGTGCATAAACTTTTTAGGCTGCACCATGCATATGGCTTGCACTATTTTCCTGATTCCATGTTTTTTGTTGTAGGAGGAGGCATCAGCAATTAGAAGCGCAATCCACTCGTGGTACAAGACAATGATCCCAGATTCTGACTATACAGAGTTCGACAACTTCTTAAAGTGGCTCGGAGTTTCTCAATAAAGGGACTTCAATTTATGAGAATCATGTTAGAGAGTATTTTGTTTACTTTTTGTTTAGTCTGTTCTTTTGCTCTACTTTGGTGGTCCAATACATGAAAGATATTGAGCGGGAAGAAAACTACGGGCTCCTTGCTTGGCTTTCCCCTGCTGACAATTTGAGTTTTCCTTTTAGCTGGAGTATTACTTTACGTGGTATGGAATCAAGGATTTTTATTGAGTAGTTTCTTTTTGATGGTTTCTAATATTGGATGTGTGATTTATATTTCTCTGCTGCAGATACCTATAATAACTGTTTGACCATAAAAAAATACAGCTTATATTTGTTGTACTGTATAGGTACATGATTAATTATTGTTTATGGGCTGATTTCCATCAGTATTGATGAGTTTTTGTTTCTTCAATAGTTCAAGCTTGTGTTGAACTGATTGAATGATCTGATAGTTTTGAGCCTTTGATTATAATTTGTTATTGTTGTCATGGCTACATAAAGACATTTTGGAAACATTCTCTTTACCTCTGAGGTAGTGATACTTTTTTGTTTTCACTCTATGCCTTTGATTATTTGATATTGTTGGTTTTGTACCCACAAAGGCATGAAACAACCTCTCTGCCATGAGATCGGGGGTAAGATTTGTGTACACACTATAACCCATCCACTTTGTGGGTTATATTGGATGTGTTCTTTTTACCAACATAGGCATTTCAAACTTCTTTTCGAATTAGGAATTGGTATGGCTGTGGTTGTGGGTTTTTTTGGCCAAATGAAAGTTATATCCTAAATAAAGCATCACTAAAGAATTTTCCTTCTAGTTTGGAATCTAAACTCTTAAGTTGCTTTTGCAGTAGTTGTGTTTATCAAAGTATGAAATTGTTGATATGAATATAAAAGCAAAGACGACCCTAATAAAGTTGTGCCACCAAAATAGAGAATTTAAGGTTTTCAGTATAGACCTCAAGTTGTTTCTATATCCTCTTCTAAGTTGGAGGCTGTAAAGTTCAATCCAAAGAAAAGTGTGAAGCTTCTAGGATTCACAGATGCTACAAATATAATGCAGTATAATTTATTTCTTGAGTACTGTCTACACGGTTTTTTTCTAGTTGATATTTGGATAGGAGGAAATGTCTTGTGTTGTTTGTCTTTCCAATCTTCATACAAAAATACTTTGTTTACTCAGGCATTACTACATGAAATATGTAAATATCTTCATAAGTGAACCTGGCAACAAAAAAGCCATCCTTGCACTTTCTGCTTTGGCAAGGGAAATGAAGAAAATGAACAAAATAGCAATTATCCGATGCGTATGGAGGCAAGGACAGGGTAATGTTGTTGTTGGGGTCCTAACTCTAAATGTCTCTGAAAAGGATAATACTGTAAGTATGGTTTAAATTTTTAACTCTTGACTATTTTTCTCTTAGATTGTTGACATTCTCTTGGACCGCTGCTTGTAGCCAGATTTATTTTACTTCAATGTTCTTCCCTTTGATGAGGATGTTCAGGAGTTTTAGTTTCCTTCTTTCATCAATCTTCCTTCATAAATGCAGCCAAATGGAAAGCAATAAGAGGCAGTAGATAAATTGGTTCAACTGTTGTATCTTGCGCTACTTAGAAAACAAGAAGTGTTGCCTCCTAACTTTACACCTAATCTTGTTTTAGAGGTATGGCGTCATGATAGTTCCATAGTATTGTTGAGTTTTTCTTTTAGCTGGAGTATTACTTTACGTGGTATGGAATCAAGAATTTTTATTAAGTAGTTTCTTTTTTATGGTTTCTAATATTGCACGTGTGATTTATATTTCTCTGCTGTAGATACATATAATAACTGTTGTAGATACATATATCAAACTTCTTTTCGAATTAGGAATTGGTATGGCTGTGGTTGTGGGTTTTTTCGGCCAAATGAAAGTTATATCCGAAATAAAGCATCACTAAAAAATTTTCTTTCTGGTTTGGAATCTAAACTCTTAAGTTGCTTTTGCAGTAGTTGTGTTTATCAAAGTATGAAATTTTTTATATGAGTCTAAAAGAATAGAAGACCCTAATAAAGTCGTGCCACCAGAATAGAGAATTAAAGGTTTTTAGCATGGACTTCAAGTTATTCCTATATATCCTCTACTGAGTTGTAGGCTCTAAAGCTCAAACCAAAGAAAAGTGAGAATCTTCTAGGATTCACAGATGCTACAAATATAATGCGGTATAATTTGTTTCTTGAGTACTATCCGCACATTTTTTTTCTAGTTGATATTTGGATAGGAGGGAATGTCTTGTGTTTTTTGTCTTTCCAATCTTCATACAAAAATACTTTGTTTACTCAGTAATTACTAGCTGAAAGATGTAAATATCTTCATAGGCGAACCTGGCAACAAAAAAGTCATCCTTGCACTTTCTGCTTCGGCAAGGGCAATGAAGGAAATGAACAAAATAGCAATTATCCGATGCGTATGGAGGCAGGAACAGGATAATGTTGTTGTTGGGGTCCTAACTCCAAATATCTCTGATAAGGATAATACTGTAAGTTTGGTTTAAATTTGCAACTCTTGATTATTCTTCTCTTAGATTGTTGACATTCTCTTGGATCGGTGCTTGTAGCCTGAGTCATTTTACTTCAATGTTCTTCCCTTTGCTGAGGATGTTCGAGAGTTTTAGTTTCTTTCTTTTAGCAATCTGCCTTCATCAATGCAGACAAATGAAAAGCAATAAGAGGCGGCAGATAAATTGGTTCAGATGTTGTATCTTGCACCACCTGGAAAATAAGAAGTGTTGCCTCCTGACTTTACACCTAATCCTGTTTTAGAGGTATGGCGTCATGATAGTTGTAGAATACTGTTGAGTTTTCCTTTTAGCTGTAGTATTAGTTTACGTGGTATGGAATCAAGGATTTTTATTGAGTAGTTTCTTTTTGATGGTTTCTAATGTCAAGAAATGAACCTTGGGCCTAACTCAACCTCAAAATCTAGCTCAAGAGGGGAGGATTACTCAAGTCCGTATAAGCAAACCACTAGTCCATTCCCCAACCAATGTGGGGCTTCTTACCCACTCTAACATCCCCCCTCACGCCCAGGCCCAACTGGCACTAGCGCGTGGACCGAGAGGCCAAAACGGATCAACCTAATATTTAAATGGGACAGAGGACTCAATCAATAAAGTACGAGTGACATCTAAAAGATGACGATTTTTACGCTTAGCAACCCTATTTTGTTGTGGTGTATATGGACAAGAGCATTGTGAGACAATTCCTTTGTCAAGAAATTTTTTTTTGAATTCATTTGACATATATTCTCCACCAGAATCAGATCTTAATAATTTGATACAAGTAGAAAATTGAGTCTCAATGTAAGCCAAAAATATCTTGAACATGAAAAATACTTCAGATTTGGTACGAAGAAAATACACCCACGTAAATCGACTATAATCATCTATGAATGTCACAAAGTACTTGAACTGAGCATAAGAAACAATTGGTGAAATACCCCAAACATCACTATGAACAACATCAAAACACTCTGTAGCACGACTACCTAAATTAGGAAAAGGAAGAATTTTACTTTTGCCTAATTTACAAGTAGAACAATCAAATGAAGCAGGGGAAAATTGATTTTTACTTCCTAATAAACCAGAATTTGATAAATGAGACAACACAACAGAATTTGGATCTCCTAGACGCTTATGCCAAAGCTCAGTCTTATTAGCCGTAGAAGTACAAGCAAAAGATATAACAGGGGGAATGGAAAATTGTATAGGAAACAATCTTCCAACTTTAGGCCCCTTCGCGATTATCGTCCCTGACACCTGATCTTGCATAAGACAACCATTACTAGAAAAATTTACATCACAATTTTCATCAAACAATTGTCCAACTGAAATAAGACTAGTTGAGAGCTTCGGTGAAATAAAAACATTTTTGAAAGTTGGAGCAATATCCCTAACCTTGGTAATGGGTAAATTACTACCATTAGCAACCTGTATTTGTGACGAACCTTGATACTTACGAACATTTTTTAGCATGCTTGTTGAGTTGGTCATATGATTGGAAGCACCAGAATCAATAATCCAAAAATTAGATTTAACATCAATACCTTGAAATCCCAATGTTGAAAAGGCTGATACGATCATTTGTTGTACCATTTCAGGAGTAAGAACTTGTCCTGGAGGTTCTGAAGATGAGTTCTCAAGAGTGGAACCATTAATTGCTGCATGAAAATAATTTACCATACGATTCTAAGGGCGTGTAGGACACTCTTTGATAATGTGTCCTTGTTGTTTACAATAATTACAGAACTTCTTGCCACAATTTCTAGCAATATGACCATATTCCTTGCAATTGTAGCATTGAGTTCTATTCATATCCCTACTCATACCTTTACCTTGAGCAGCAAATGCAACAACGACATCATTTCCTCTTCTGAAAGCATTTTGTGTGACATAATGCTGCTCTTCACGAAGCAATTCCCTAAAACAAACATCCAGAGAGGGAGACGGGTCATGATTCATCAAGTTAGAGCAAACACTCTCAAACTCAGAGCGTAACTTCATCAAAAATTGATCTCGCTTGCTTTGCTCATGAACTTACTGAATTACAGAGAGAGATTCGGAAGGTATTTTGGCATAAACAATATCCATAAATTCAGCCCATAAGTTTTGAAATCCAGAATAATAATCCTGAATAGAAAGACCTCCTTGAGAGTAATTAGCAATTTCATACTCTAAGTGAAAGCGCCGGACACTATTATCTTGGTTGTAAACCTTTTGTAAATAATCCCACATGGCCTTAGCTGTCTTGTAAGGCCTGAGATTAGAAATAATAAGAGCGTCAATTGACCCTAAAAGCCATATCATCACCTGAGCATCTTTAATCTTCCATTCACCTAACTTTGTAGGATCAATAGGAGCAGGATCGGCTCCATCTATATGGCCCCATAGTTCTTTTCCGGTGACAAATAACTGAAACTAAAACTCCCATGACAAAAAATTCTTTTGAGTGAAATGAACATTGAATGATTCAAACTGATATGAACTCATAATTATGAAAACTAGAAACACTAACTCAAAAAGAACTACCAAAATGACCAAGATCAAAGTCCTAGGTGTTAATCGTCGAGGAACAATCAACAAAAACCAAAATTTTCAAAATAAATTTTGAAAGAAACCACAAATGAACTCTATGAAACAAGACAGCCAAGAGAAGGCTCTGATACCATGTCAAGAAATAGATCTTGGGCCTAACTCAACCTCAAAATCTAGCTCAAGAGAGGAGGATTACTCAAGTCCATATAAGCAAACCACTAGTCCATTCCCCAACCAATGTGTGAATTTTTACCCACTCTAACATCTAATATTGCACGTGTGATTTATATTTTTCTACTGCAGATACATATAATAACTGTTGCAGATACATATATCAAACTTTTTTTCAAATTAAGAATTGGTATGGCTGTGGTTGTGGTTTTTTTTGGCCAAATAAAAGTTATGTCCTAAACATAGAATCACTAAAGAATTTGCTTTCTGGTTTGGAATTTGAACTCTTAATTTTCTTTTGCAGTAGTCGTGTTTATCAAAGTATGAAATTATTGATGTGATATAGTAAGGGATCCCCTCGCTGAGCTTCAGACGTTACTAGTTTTACTTTACAAACATTGCGAGTAGTTGAAAAATTTGATGCGAGTAGTTGAACTTGGAGCGCTTGCAGATGTCCCAGGTAGTAATTGAGGAACGTGGAGTTGTCCACCGACAACAAGATATCATGTATTCTTATTAAACTAAATCATGAACCCATCTATAGGAATTTCTCAAACATCATGCTGTAAAATACCTGTCCATCTCTCCGCACTAGTTGGGCACTAATTTGTAAATCTTTCCCACTAGAGGCTAGCAATACGACGGGTAAATGAGGGTCAGCTGGGGTTGTATGCTGATCAGTTGACACAATAGTACAATTGCTGTTATCTAAGCCAAGGTCAAGTAAATCAGGCAATGCAAGAGCTGCAGGTGTAGCTGGTTGCCTTGCTGCAGGATGCCGATCATTAGCTGTACTAGCTGGTGATAACACATCATTTTCTTCTATAGGAGTAGGAGAATCAGGATAACCCTGTTCACCTGCATCGACATACTCTTCTTCCTCAATTTTCTGAGTGGTTTTCACATGAGTGATAAATGCTTTTGGAGGCTTATTATAGACAGAGGATAAAGTGACAATATTGGAAAAAAGTTCGTCAACAAGAGTAGGATCAAGTTTACCCCCGTGAACTTGGCAAGTCAATTTAACGCCTAAAAGAAGCGTGTTCATATTCTTTTCCTAGTTCAGGGAGCGTAATATAATTTACTTTTATCTTAATCAATTCAAGTAGGACCCCTCAGCCCTCTCTAATTTGATGGCACAACGGCTAATAGCTCGAACAACTTTTCTGACAAGTCAACATCCACTTTCGTGGCACATTCCTTGAATGTAAGTAGCACCTGGTCTGTGTTTCTGTTTGAAGCAAGTTTTATCATGATTTCTAACTTCTTCATTTTTCACATATATAGGATCATTATACTTGCCAAAGAATAGCTTGATTTTATGTGCAAGGATTGTCGGATGCTTTTGTACAATGAGGTTTGTGTTCCTTAAAGCAACATATTGAATTTTCGGTGAGGTTTGTGTTCCTTAAAGCAACATATTGAATTTCAGGCTCTGCTGAAAGCAATGTTACAAGAGGAGGAACCATCTTCTTACAAAGGTTCCAAACTACATCAGTGCTGGTGATGAGTTCCATCTATTGGAGTATCATCTTGACAACTGAAAGCACAACAACACAATTTCAAATTTGTAATCAGCTGCTTTGTACTTGGAAAGGGCATCCAGTATAAATACTTGACCCTACTCAGTGCATTTATTCAGAGCAGTTAGAAGCTTTGAAAGTGTATGGCTGGTGATCTCAGAGATGGGTCTGCTACTGCTTTCTTGGATTTCTGCAAGAGCAGCAACAACATTTGCAACAACCATAGGATTATTGTCAGATATTAAGTCCTTGAGAGCATCCAAAAAACACCTATCTTCCGCAAGCTTGGCATTTATGTCATAGATCTTAGCAACACAGATAGCTGTTGTCTTACGAACATAAGGATCATCATCCTTAAGGCAACATTGAAGGGGATCACATAAATACTCGGTGATCTTATCAACACGAATGCAACCCATAGTTCGTACAACCAAATCACGAATTAAAGGATTTGGATCCTGTGAATCCTTTACAAATGTATTTACGACAAGTATAGAAAGATCAGGTTGACTTTTAGCATAATTGATAAGATACAAGTATACAAGCTTCTTTAACTCCAAATTCTTTGTTTGCATGCAATTAACAACATCTGTAAAAAGTGAAGAAACATCTTTCCCAACTGTCATAGCAGCAATCACCTTTCTGATAGCATCTTTTCTCTTGTGCTTGTACTGAGAATTGAGTTCTTCTTTCTTCGTAGTGGAGAAATGAGCTCAGGGATTTCTCCTTTCTTCGTAGTGGTGAAGTACTTTGAATCGTGACTGCTCATTTCTCTTTTGATGATCTGGATCAGACGGACAGTCGAAGAAGCTGCTTAATGCACTCTTGGTGAGTCCAAGGAGTGGAATGCAACCTATGAGAAGCATAGCAGCTATGCCAAATTATTAAAAGTATGTATATTGGGAAACCTCCCCGATGATGGTAGCATTGGGCAAATTATTAAGTTGAATTATGGACTTCACCAAGGATAATTTAAGATGAATTCAGTTTTTAGCGGTTCAATTCTTTCATCTTACGGTGTTAGTATAATTTCTTAGTTTATTAGTACTATTCAAGATGATTCTAAGGTTAGTGTCAAGATTGTTACAATTATCTTTCTCCTTTTTTTCTCTTTACAATAATCCGCGCATCGCACGGGTAAGTATACTAGTTTGGTAAATCACACTAGCAACAGATTTGCAACGACTGTAGCAACAAATTTCAATTACTAAAAAATATGTATATTTTTTATTATATAATAGCGACGGACTTTTTTGTTAGCAATCATGCATACATAAGTTTGATAAAATAATCAACGAGCGATGAATATTCTGTCGCTAATTTTGTTGCTACGCTGCAACATTTTTGGCAGGCAACTTTGGCGCCAAGTTTTAGCTACGAATTTAATATTTCGTCGCTAATTCATCGCTATGTTTTGCTGTTAATTTACTTTGGATTTTTTAGCGATAAAATAGCAATTTTGTAGCTAATCCGCCTTTAATTAGCGTCGAAAATTCGTTCATCGCTAGAATTCGTTGCTAAACACTAGTTTTTTTGTAGTGATAATTCTCGCTAAATTGTATTTTTAGAGGCAACTAATGGTAATAATTACATTTTAATACTCTTTGTTAATGCCCCTAAAGTCTAGAGCAACATTGGATCCAATATAATTATAATTAACTAATGCCGGTAAAAGTTTTAACACTCTATGTTAAAGTGCATATCTATTATCGCTAAAAGCCTTTATTGTTATAGTGAGAGGCCTATGATGGAATCAGACCAACCCAAATAAATCTTCCATTACCAATTAGCTAAGTGTGAGCCTTCATAGATTAACCTTAGGATCATCTGCTTTGTATTGTATAATGACAGCTTCTTCTTGCTGTTGTTTCTCCCAAGTTCTTCTCTCGCTTTTCCCATTCTTTAGCTTTCCCCATATCACTGAGTAAAATCCAGATACAATTATAACTGATCCCACCAAAATTCACCCAAACAATGAATGTTCAAGATGGTCAATGATTTTTCTAGTTCATTTACGTGCCAGTTAGATTTCCCTACTTTAAAAGTATAACTTTCGATTATGTTACTTGGACTCTCTAAAAACTGTTGTCGTGCTCATATCAGATCCTTCAAAAAATGAACTACGATCTGAGAAGCATCCCCCGACATATTTAAAGAGTCCTAGCAACATAAGATGTCGGGATTGAGAAAATATTAGATTGTCGTCTACTATCGATAAAAATTTTAACATTTTCTCATAAAATTTTCAATTTGCGCTCAAAAAATTTTGAATCCGTCTTTAACTTTTTTTCATTAGAAAAAGACTCACAAAAAGGGAGTAAGAAAAGAAAGATGTGTGATTTACCTTCCAACATGGATAGTTTCACCCAGGAATAAGCTAGCAGCCATTGCAAACACAATACAAAGTGGATGAAATATGACTACAAGGAGAGGTCCTCTTCTCTCCACAACCCATGAGTTTATAACTCACTTGAAATACACTTCCAAATATGGCCTGCATTAACACAAAAGGACTCTTTTTTGAAAAATAAAAATAAAATAAAAAATGAACGAATTATATGCTTCGTTAGTGCAAAGACGTTTTTATATTGTCAAGTCATCTAATGATATCTATAGGCAAGTTTTAGTAATCATAAAAATGAGACAAAATTATTTTCTGTAAAATTAAATCGATGTTGAGTGTGTAATTCAAATCTCTTTATATTTTATACCAATCCCTCGCGGCATTTTATTATAACGATCCAATTTTCTTTGAAACTTTTCATGTTGAAATTTACTTCTCTATAACATCATTCTACCTATAACAACAATGACATTTGTTATTGCAGTAAATATTTTGCAAGAATCAGATTATATATAAAATAAAATACAAAAATATTTGTAGTAATCATCGTTAATATCATGCACATAATGAATTTCAAGTATGAATATCTAGCATGTTTTTTTTTTTTTTTGAAAAACTCTATTTGTTCTTAATGGAAAAAATAATCTTAAATGATGTCCATCAGTTATGTCATAACTTTACGAGGAAGTGATACTGATGTTGACCTTCTTTACATTTACACCCTTTTTAATTTTACATACTTTTGTTTATAACATATAAATGAGATCTAAACATCAAATGTTAGTATATATATATATATATATATATATATATATATATATATATATATATATATATAAACTAAATAACTACACAAATCTTTTGACATTTTTAAAATTAAATTTTTTGAAAATCTTCACTAATTTTGTTTTAAACTTTGTATCTAATCAAATATATATATATATATAATCTAAAATATATTAAAAGTGTGAAGACCCTTAGAAAAGTGATTTTAACTTTTTGTCCTTCATTAAAAGACCTCGCTTTAGACAAAATTGTCTTTTCATTATTTTTCTCAATTTATTATTTAATTAATTTCATAATATTTGACTCATAAAATATATAGGATCAGATTAAATATGATAAGACTTTTGATTAAATTAGGAGTGTGCTAATATATACATGGGGTAAAAATTCTAAAAACGTGTAAAAAAATTATATTTTTAGATTTTAGATCTTCAATTTTCATTAGGAATGTGCTAAAATATATAAATGGTAAAAATTCTAAAAATGATTTTAAGGAATTCACTGTTTGGTTGCTTGTATACATGTAGTTTTTGATCTACATGGCTAATGATGGCTTATTCATAAATAATATTCTATCATCTGGGTACTATAAAACCATTAAGGATTGTGAATTCTGCATTGCCTGGCAGGCACTTTATTGTGCCTCCTTTGGATAAAATTAAGGTTACGTTGTCTTCTCGATCTCTGTATATATACACATACATAAAATAACACGCGCACGGAGATATATTGGCATCACCCATTGTAAACACTTAATTTTAGACCAAATCTAATGTTTTTATATTATTTTAGTACTCAATTATTATTATTATTTTTGATCTAAATTAGATATTTTAAATTTATCTTATTTTTACTAAATATGTTTTAAATTTTTTGAAAAACTACAAAAATAGAGTCACATTTTTAAATAAGTTTTTTTTTTATTGTTGTTTATTTATTTATTTATTTATCTATTTTTAGGAAAAAGAAAATTTGCTAAGCTATATTTGTTTTCTTCTTGTAGCTTTTAATAAATAATCTAGTGATATTAATACTCCGTAATCATGTTCTAAGACTAATTATTTAACTTGTATTTTATTGGTTTTAGATAAATTTTATTTTCTTTTTTATTTTTTCTGTATTTTTATTTAAAACATTAATTTTTAAAAAGTAATTAAAAAAAGAAAAAGAGAAACCCTAAAACTACCCAATCTTCCCACTCCCCTTAATTCTCCCCATGTCTTCCACTTTTCCCTGATGTTACGCCCAACTCCCCATGCGCACAACACACACATACACTCCCCAATTATATAAACACACAAAGCAACGAAAAAAAAAGAGGGAGGAGGATTGAAACAAACTGGAAATACAACACAAAGCAACGAGAAAAAAAAAAGAAAGGAAAAAAGGCGTCGAGTTGAGTTCTGATTTCCGTTGAGTTTCCGGTGACGACGTTTTGCTTTTTTATTCGGTTCAATTCATCACCGAGGTTCTTGTCTAACTCTACACTATTTTTTTTGTATAAGTTTTCCTGAGAATCCAAGCACGAACAACTTCTATGCGATTTCATGTATTATATAAAAGGCATAGTTGATCATTTACATGAGACCTTGTAATGAATTTGTATATCCAACGGTTTGAGAATTTATCAGCATATGTGCATGTATATCATTTTTATATATATATCCAGTGGGATGCCCTTATTTTGATCAAAATCCCCTAAGTTTGAATCTTGCTAAAGGAAAATGGTGTGTTGTAGCAACAATTTAATAGGTATATTGAACATGGTAACCTTACTAATCTCGATACCAATAATAAGAGGAGTTATTCAACTATCAAAACAAGCAAACATAGCATGTGAAAAGTTTCTTGAAAAGCCAGTAAATAGCATTAGAAGTATTCATTTTACTTGTTTCATTTGCAGGGATAATTATTTCATGTTGTAGAATAACATGCTTACTTTGGGTTTCTGTATCATCATTGTTACTTCTAAATTTAAAGGATTAATTTAAAGGATTAACTGAATGAAAGGTTAAAAAGCTTGAATTTCTTCAAGTATGTTACAATCTAAAAGTGTTCTTTTTTGTCATTAAGACTTGAATATCTTTTTATTTCTTCCCAACTAAATTATTCACTTGTCATGTCATTAATGAAATTAAAATTATTAGCACATGATTATCCGAATATATAGGGAAAAAATCATCTTCCCTTAGGGAAAAATGTGTGTTAATTTCCAATTAAATTCTTTAATTAGCACTCAACTTTTAAATGGATGTCTAAGTCATATATGAGACGAGGTAGGATAAAATATTCTCAATAGAATTTTTGTCATATGCCATACAGTCGGGTTATATAGTTCTGGCAAGCCCAAAGTTAATTATTTTATGGGTGTTTGTTCTTGATTATATCACGTACTATATTTGTATTTGTTGTGACTAATAAAGGTGTCGGTGAGAGGATTAGTGGGAAAGGATTAAGGAATATAGATTTAGTGATTATAGCAATTGATTGCAGAAAAGAGAGAAAAAACTCATTTGTAAGGGAGCGAACTTGAAAAAGAATGATTTACGTTCTTGATTTTTACAAAATTAAGAATTTAATATACAAGTGAAAATTAACGATGAAGTTGGAAAGCCCTGCTTTCGACCATTCGTTAATAAAATTCAACATACCATTTGAAGCCGTTTGAATCGGGATGGGTAGATTTTAAACATATTAGAATTTTGTTTAGACTTGGAAAAATGAGGGACGACTCATAAATGCCTCAAAGGCGCGAGAAATGCATCAAAACTCGTGGTAAGGCCGAAAAGTACTACTATCGGTAAGACACACATTAATACAGTTTTAAATATATTCAAAAATAAATAAAAGCGGGATAGAAGTCACTTTTAGGCTAACAAATATTATGTATCCAAGAGATTAATTTAAGCCAGACGTAAGTCATTAAAGCGATCGTGATAGAACCACGGGACTCGAGGGGTGCCTAACACCTTCCCCTCGGTCAACAGAATTCCTTATCCGGATTTTTAGTTCGCAGATCAAAAATTAAGAGTCATTTCCTTTTGAATAGGGATTCAATAAGGTGACTTGGAACACCCAAACTCAATTCCAAGTGGTGACTCTGTAAAATGAATAATCCCTTTTCAAAACGCCACTTTAATTGGAAAAACCCATTTTCTCCAAAACCAACTCCCTAGCGGGTCGGATGGGGTAAAAACAGGGGTGTGACAGATGGCGACTCTGCTGGGGATATAACCAGAATTCGAGCTTTTATATTGACTTGTTTGGCTTTATTTAATTTTGATATTGTATATTGATGGCCTAAATGTGTTCTTTGCCTACATGTTTATCGCTTTGGTATTATTTGAATTGCAATATAAACTGTCTTCTCTCGTGCACCCATCTGAGTCTTCTGAGATACTGTATATTCGGAGATGCGGTATATGCTCCCGAACTTGAGATACCAGAGATGCGGAAACGCTTCTGGGAAGGATTCTGTAGTCACCCAAAATTTATGACGGGAAGGGACCAACAGTAAGGCCGGAAAGCCCTGCTACCGGTAAAGCTGACCCTTGCCGACTCAAGTTGTCTGCTCGTTTTACCGCCAGTTTAGAGACCTAACTCCACCAGGTTGAACCTAGCATAACTGGAACTTAGACATGGCTATCCCTAATAGACTGCGTTTTATTGGTATCACGTGCAATTTTGACTTAGTGGGGCTCGACCCGGGGGTCGGGTCCGTCTAGGTCAGGTGTCACCTTTTGAGACCATCATGTACATTTTATGTGCTACTTTTTGCATTATAGGAAATTCCATATCGAATGTTGACCGGCTTTTAAGTGAATTAATTGATCTGAAAAAAGGGTTAAATAAAAAATTTTAAGGGTTTATTTTAGAAAATATATAATATTTTTACATAGAACTTTTCTGAAAAGATTAAGTGGTTTTAACGTCGTGGTCTCGTTATGTTCATTTTCTTTGGTTTTAAAATCTCTCCTAGGAATATCATAGAGCCCATTTTTGTCAAACACAATTAAAATTTTGTCAAACAATTTGGTCCGCTATTTTGTTTTAATAATTTAATTATTTCTGATGTGTCTGGTTCAAACGTCATCAAATTATTGTCTCTACTCTAGGATGTTTTAGAAGACTTGGATACTTCCTGTTTTGTCAGTTATTATTTTCTCATGCTCATTTTGAAAACTTATTCCGTGTCGTTCCGTCAACTTCTTTCGAAAATTATTTTTGTCTTGTTTTAGGATGTTTAAAATAGAATTCTTATTTGCCATCATTATCCTATAGGGCAATATGAACTCATTCGGAAGGAGTGACAAGAGGCCGAGGGATGATGAAGTATCCCATTTCATGGTGTTGGATAAAGTTCCAAAGCTATTGCGGATATGGTATTACAATATGACTGACTATGGATAGGGAGAAGTATATAAGCACTTGGGATTTTTAAGGAGTCTGTTGAGTGTTGAACCACGAAGAGACGTGATAGAATCTTTGGTACAGTTTTGGGATCCTTCAAACAACGTATTCCGATTCTCCGACTTTGATCTCACTCCCACACTTGAGGAAATAGGAGCATTTATTGGAAAGGGAAAGAACCTTCACCGAGGAGAACCCATGATACCGAAGCATGTCACTTCCGAAAGATTTTTCGAGCTATTGCACATAAAAGAGAAGAACATAGAAGGCTGCCTAGAAAATGGATGGGTTCATCTAGAATTTTTGTACGAAAGATATGGTCAGGAAAGGGGATTCGAGTTGTTTAGATCAGAACTTAACAACGGGAGGTGCTACCGAACTTGGGAAAAGCAAAGTTCTGAAGCATTCATAGTGGATTTTTTGGGAATCATGGTATTTCCGAAGAGAGGAGGAAAAATCAGCACCAATCTGGCTGCGTTTATTACCGCTTTTGAGAAGAATCCTAAGGTCACCCTCGTGCCCATGATTTTGGCAGACATTTATCGGACCCTGACGATGTGCAAAACTGGGGTGGACTATTTTGAAGGATGTAACATTCTATTGAAGTTATGGATGCTCGAGCATGTTCGTTATCATCCATTTGTTGTGGATTTTTGAGTCGAATGGAGTGATTATATCAATGGCCATGAGAAGAGGATGGAGGACCAAAACTTTCCCAAAGGAATAAGAGCTTGGAAGGAGTACTTGGAGGGGTTAACGACGGACAAGATAGTGTGGAATTATCATTGGTTCCCCTCAAAAGAGGTGATATATATGTCTACTTTCCGACCTTTCATCGTCTTAATGGGTCTCCGAGGTGTTCAGCCCTACATGCCACTAAGAGTCATGCGATAATTCGGTCGACGTCAGCATATAGCTTCAGTCGAGGATATGAAAGAGTTCATGTACGAATTCCTCCCTGACATCCCTCTAAGGAAGACTGAGATACTTAAGATTTGGGGAGGATGTGTAATTTCAGGTTTCGATCACATGGTGGAAGACCGTAACAAGGGCGAGGTAGACTATTGGTATCTGCCATGGTTTCATGACCAGCCTCCTCCTAAAGCTATGCTAGAAAGGTCAGCCAGAGAGCCAGTGGATCGAGAAATGGAGATCGAAGTCAGAATTAAGCAGGCTCGACGAGAGGTAGAAGAGAACTATCGGTCTACTCTGCACGTCTTAAATAATGATTTGGAAAGGGCTAGAGAAGAATTGGTTCACCATGAGGCGAGATTTGAGGCCAGAATTAGGTCGGCTCATAAGGAGATTGAGAGAGAGAACCGTGTTGCCATGCATGACCTACAAGAAGACCTGGATATTGCCACCGGTTCTATGGAGCAACAATCGAGTGACTTTGAGAAAGAGAAGGCCTTGCTGACAAGTACACAGTCAAAGCTTCGGGCTCAGCTAAAAGCTTCCATGGAACGGGAAATATAAATAGCGAGAAGCTTCACGACTTTTCAGAAGGAAGTTGAAGTTGAGAGAAATCAGTGGATGACTGAACGACAGGCGCTTCACTATCAGATCGATGACCTTCATGAACAAGAAGGAGACCTAAAGCATACCGTCCGCTCTACGCAGCATTGGGTGCGAAACTTCCATGAGAGTATGATCGAGGACAGGGGAGAAGTACTTCAGCTCAGTGAAACCTTGATTAATGTTTATGCTAAGTATCTTCACCGAGGTGATGAAAATCTGGGCCGTCAGGCACGTGCTCTCGCTCCACATCTGCCAAAAGCATTATCCAGGATCTACTCAAGTCTGAGGGAGGATTAAGTTGCAAGACATCTTTGGAAGGCATCTTGATGATAATTATTAAAGTCCTTGTTTTCTTAGAGTTAGTTTCTTTATAGGTTTTTTAGTATTTCGCCAGTATTCCGATTCTGTTCTAGTTTTAGATAATTTTAGTTTCCTTTCATTAAAGCTTTGTTTTAAGAATAGTTGGAAATGTATGGAAAATTTTGCATTTGTTTCAAGTTTTTATTCTGTTTATTTCTGAATATATATATATTTACTATATCCATGAACTACGTGGTGATCTGATTCATGTAAAACATGATAAGTAGGCAACCCTCGGCGGGTGCGATCAAATATTTTTTCAAGTTTCAAGTAATAATTTTAAGATGTTGGCGTTAAATAATGAGGGTAAAAAAATTAATTCACCAAAGTCGGGATGAAACAAGAGGGTTTTCCTAAGTCCATTTCAGGAATGAAATTACTTAGGTGCATGACATTTGAGTTTGTTATGAATATATCAATATTTTTAAAGCTCTAAATCCTAACATATTTGTTTCTGTTTCATAAGAAAGAGAGAGAGTAAGGTGGTTGGTTGTGGTTAAGCTGGCCTCTCACCCGTACAACACAAGGTATAAAGGAAAAAGGAAGATGACTCAAAAAAATGGAACAAAATCTGATATTGAAGAAGGTCGAGATCAGTTAGTTCCACGAGAGTTCGCATCTTTGGAGGATAGGTTATTGAAGCAACAAATTACGGAAATGTATCAGGCCTGGGAGAATGGACAAGCCCCGCCTTCCTCGATTCC
This sequence comes from Capsicum pubescens, assembly GCA_030864215.1. Classification (NCBI taxonomy): domain Eukaryota; kingdom Viridiplantae; phylum Streptophyta; class Magnoliopsida; order Solanales; family Solanaceae; genus Capsicum; species Capsicum pubescens. Next base: position 336,847,706 of record CM061548.1, read on the forward strand.
TGGTCTTGTGAATGAAAATCATCCCAGTTCTACTCAAGCCCAAGTCGACGATCCACTTTATCCGCCTGGATTTGGTCCATACGCTAATATGTCTAGCGCTGCTGGCACATCCACTATGCGTACTCCAAATCCATCATTCACGAACAACCCGCTTTTTATTCCGGTCGTGCAAACTAATATAAATCCTCCATTAATGATACAGAAGCCTATTAACGAGCTGAGTCATGATCAAGTCTATCCTCCTGAATTGACATTCAAACCCGTAAATTCATATCATCCCACTCATCAGCCTGAGTCTTAAATCATGATTGAGAAGGCTATTATGAATGAAAAACAAGAAGAGATAGCTAGAAAAGTGAGGAGTCTGGAGCAAAGTATGAGAAATATACAAGGATTGGGAGGACACAAGAGTGTCTCTTTCAAAGGCCTGTGTATGTTCCCTAATGTTCATTTTCCAATAGGGTTCAAGACCCCAAAATTCGACAAATATAGTGGTCATGGTGACCCAGTGGCCCATTTAAAAAGGTATTGCAATCAACTTAGAGGAGAAGGAGGGAAAGAGGAGCTGCTTATGGCCTATTTCGGAGAAAGTCTGACGGGAATAGCCTCCGAATGGTTTATCAATCAAGACATCTCCCATTGGCACGTTTGGGATGATATGGCTCAAGATTTTGTACTACAATCTTGACATTGTCCCTGACCGTACTTCTCTAGCTAATATGAAGAAAAAACCATCTGAAAGTTTTCAAGAGTTTGCCATAAAATGGAGAGAACCGGCATCTAGAGTCAAACCGCCAATGAAGGACCAAGAATTGATTGACGTTTTTCTCCAAACTCAAGAGTCCGATTATTTTCATCATTTACTAGCCGCGGTTGGTAAACCTTTCGCCGAAGCAATAAAAATTGGGGAAATGGTGGAGAATGGCATCAAATCAGGAAAAATCATGAGCCAAACCGCCCTCAGGGCTACTACACAAGCCATTCAGAGTGGATCAGGTAGTTACGGAAATCGGAAAAAGAAGGAGGAAGGATCCATGATGGCATCAGGACCGGGCAATGCCCAAAGGGGATGGAACTCCCCTTACGTTCATGTCCAACAGGGGAAACCCAGCCCTCCTCAACATTATTATACACCTCAACCTGCTGTTCTTAATGCTCAAGCGTATGCCCGACCTCCTCAGTATCCACAATGGCGGGCACTTGCGCCACAAGGTTTTCGTCCGCGGCAGCCAAATTTACAAGACCCTCGTAATCCGTATGTTCAGGCAGACTATACAAGAGAACAGAAGCCAAGGGAAAACTTCACCCCAATTGGAGAATCGTATACGAGCCTGTTGCGGAGATTGGTCAAATTAGGATGGATTGAACCTGTTTTGCCCTTCAAAGTGGATCCGAATGCAAGTTGGTTTGATCCTAATGTAAGGTGTGAGTACCATTCAAACGTCCAAGGTCACAGTACCAAAAATTGTTGGAATCTGAAGAGAGCCATTAAAAAGTTAATCGAAAGCAAGACAATCGTAATACAAAAAGAAGAAGCACCAAATGTCACCGACAATCCACTTCCCAATCACAGTAACACACACGTCGTGGGGATAATTTTTGATGATAGAAACTACAGGCCAACAAGCTAAGCAGTGATGGAAATAGGCACCTTGAAGGAGAACCCGGGTGAAGCACTGAATTCTATGCAAAGAGAACCACTGATCGTGAAAGAAGCGAGTTCCATTATAAGACCCCGAGATTTAGAAAAGATGGTATTGTATGTTCCTGCAAAGCTAAAGGGAATATCACAAGATGGGCCAAAACTATATATTTCGAGTGGTCCCGCATGGTTCGACCAACAGCGCAACAACATGAGAAAGATAACAGAGCCAATTGTCATAAGACATGCAACACAGCTCCCAGTGACAAGCTTGAAAACCATCCCATGGAACTACAACAAAACCGCGGTGATGTACAAAGGAAAAAAGGTCATGGAAGAAACAAACGAAACAGGGGGTTTGAATCGATCAGGAAGATGCTATGCTCCAGAAGAATTAAGGAGACCAAAATAGTTTAAAGATAGTCAAGGGCCAATGAAAAAACCTGTCACAGACGAAGAGGTTGAGGAATTTCTGAAGAAAATGAAAACCCAAGACTATTCCATTGTCGATCAATTGAGGAAAACCCCGGCTCAAATCTCATTATTATCCCTGCTGCTACATTCTAAAGAACATTATCAAGCATTGATTAAGTTGTTAAATGAAGCATACGTCCCGAAGGAAACTACGGTCTGTCAAATAGAAAGGATGGTTCGTAGAATATTTGAAGCAAATAGAATCACTTTCAGTGATGATGAGTTACCCACAGAAGGTTCTAGTCATAACAAGGCTTTGCATCTGACTATCAAATGCGAAGGATATTACATAAAAGGGGTAATGATCGATGGAGGTTCAGGAGTAGATATTTGTCCTCTCTCTACTTTGCAAAAATTAAAAATCAGCCCAAATAGGATTCGATCCAATAATGTATGTGTTCGGGCTTTTGATGGTGCAAAACGAGACACCATTGGTGAGATAGATTTTTCTTTAGTTATTGGACCAGTTGAGTTTGTGATCACCTTTCAAGTAATAGACATGGATACTTCCTACAACCTACTTTTAGAAAGACCATGTATCCCTACGGCCAGAGCCATACCTTCTACTTTGCATCAAGTAGTTAAGTTTGAACACGACAATCAAGAAATCATTGTGCATGGAGAGGATGACCTTCCCATACATCGAGATCCTTCTGTACCCTGTATCGAAGCAAAAGGGGGTTGTGAATCTTCCATTTATCAAGCCTTTGAAATTGTGACAGCTGATCAAGTCATGGAAGGCACGCCGATTTCGGGGCCTCATCTCTCTTCTACTTCAATCATGGTGACTAGCCAAATGCTACAAAATAGTTATAAATCGGGAAAAGGATTAGGGGTTTCGCTGCAAGGAATTATAAACCCTGTAGATCCATGTGGTAGGTACAACACCTTCAGCTTAGGCTTTAAGCCAACTGCAGCAGATAGGAGATGGGCGAAAGAATAGAAAAAGAAGGCTTGGCAATTAACAAGTTCGGTTCCACACATTAGTCAATCTTTCACGAAAGCTCAAAAGGAAGAAGATCAAGACCCATCTGTTAACAAGGATATAGATGAAATCTGTCAAGGTCTCAAGGAAATATTTTATGAAGTAAACATGGTTCAGATGGGTGAAGGCCCTATCCACGCAGATGTGCATTACTAACTGGGAAGCCACTCATCTCCCCATAAGGAAGTAGTCTTGGTAGTTTATTTTGTTATTTCTCTTTTTTATTTCTTTTGCATTTTGGATTATTCTCAGGGTTGTAATCCACATAGTTTAGTTGCTCTGATTTTATGTTGACCCTCCTATCCTTTCCGATTCAATGAAATGAAATTCAAGTTTCCTAGTAAATTTATCTTTTCTTCCCTCTTTTAATTTTTATTTTTTTTTATCTTATTTTAGTTATGTTAATACTGGCTTCGATAACATGGCATGTACGCAGAGTTCACATTTAGATCCTAAAAAGTTGTCTAATCTCGAATCAGCAAAACAAAATGTAGATGAATACGATGAAGGTGAAGCTGATAAGGAAGTCAAAAAAGGATTGGATCAATTTGAGGATAAGCCCAAACCCAATTTAAATGACACTGAGATAATAAATTTAGGAACTAGTGAGGAGGTTAGAGAAATAAAAATAAGTATTCATGCGGATCAAAATATCAAGAATGATATTGTTCAGATTTTGTTCGAGTATAAGGATGTTTTTGCTTGGTCTTATGATGATACGCCAGGTCTAAGCACTGATTTGGTAGTCCACAAACTGCCTACATACCCTGATTTTTCACCGATCCAGCAAAAGCAAAGAAAGTTTAAAACTGACGTGAGCGATAAAATCAAAGAGGAAATCATGAAACAATTGAATGAGAACGTGATCAGGGTCGCTCAGTACACCACATGGTTGGCTAATGTGGTGCCCGTACCAAAGAAAGATGACAAAATCAGAGTTTGCGTTGATTATAGGGATTTGAACAAAGCAAGCCCTAAAGATAACTTTCCGCTACCCAATATTTATAGCTTTGTTGATAATTATGCTAAATATGAGATCTAATCTTTTGTGGATTATTATTATGGATATCACCAAATCTTGATGGATGAAACATATGTAGAAAAGACTACTTTCACCACCCCATGGGGTACTTATTACTACAGGGTTATGCCATTTGGTTTAAAGAATGCGGGAGCTACGTACATGAGAGCTATGACTACTATTTTTCATGACATGATGCACAAGGAAGTAGAAGTATATGTTGATGATGTCATTATCAAGTCCAAGACACAAGTCGATCATGTATATGGCTCGAGGAAATTCTTTGAAAGATTGCGAAAGTATAATCTTAAGCTCAATCCAACTAAGTGTGCATTTGGAGTTCCATCCGGAAAACTTTTGGGTTTCATAATTAGCCGTAGAGGCATTAAATTGGACCCCTCCAAGGTAAAATCCATTCGAGAATTGCCGCCTCCGAAGAATAAAATTGAGGTCATGAGTTTTCTTGGAAGGCTGAATTATATAAGCAGATTCATCGCTCAGCTCAGCACTACGTGTGAACCGATATTTAAGTTACTGAAAAAGGATGCTGCTATCCAATGGACAGACGAATGTCAAGAATCATTTGATAAGATTAAAGAATATTTGGCAAATCCTCCAGTACTGGTCCCACCGGAACTTGGTAGGCCTTTATTTCTATATCTGTCAGTGATGGACAATTCTTTTGGTTGTGTTTTAGGACAACATGATATCACAGGAAAAAAGAAACAAGCAATCTATTATTTGAGCAAAACGTTCACGAGTTATGAGGTAAAATATACTCTTTTAGAAAAGACATGTTGCACCCTAACTTGGATTGCTCAGAAGTTGAAGCACTATCTTTCGTCCTACACAACCTACCTCATATCTCGAATGGATCCTTTATTTTTCAAAAACCTATGCCCACAGGCAGATTGGCGAAGTGGCAGATTTTACTTACAGAATTTGACATTGTGTATGTTACTCGTACCGCTATGAAAGCACAAGCATTGGCCGATCATTTGGAAGAGAACCTAATTGACAATGATTATGAGCCTTTGCTAACTTACTTTCCTGATGAAGAGATTAATTCAATTGAGGAAGAAGTTCAAGATGATATGTATGCGTGGAAGTTATATTTTGATGGGGCAGTCAATGTCAAAGGAGTAGGAATTAGGGCGGTTCTTGTCTCACCAATCGGGCGTCATCATCCCGCCACAGCACGACTTCATTTCTTTTGTACTAATAACACAACAGAATATGAAGCTCTCATCATAGGGTTAAATATGGCAATAAATCTGGATGTACACAAGCTAGTGGTGTTGGGAGATTTCGAATTACTCATTCGACAAATTCAAGGCGAATGGGAAACAAGAGATATCAAGCTCATTCCATACAAACAGTTCTTAGAGGACCTTAGCAAAAGGTTCAAGTCTATCGAGTTTAGATATATTCCCAGATCCCATAATGAGCTGGCTGATGCCCTGGCTACCCTAGCTTCCATGCTCCCATACCTAGGAAATACGCATATCGACCCATTAGAGATACAGATACGAGATCAACATGGTTATTGGAATATAATTGATGCAGAACCAGATAATGAACACTGGTACTATGATATCAAATGCTTCCTAAAGTCAAAAGAATATCCAATACACGCCAATGCAGATAAAAAAAGGACTATTAGGCGACTTGCTAATGGTTTCTTCTTAAGTGGGGAAATTCTGTACAAACGAACCCCAGACTTGAACTTGTTGAGATGTGTTAATATTCAGGAAGCTGAAAGAATCATGAATGAGGTACATTCGGGGGTTTGTGGTTCGCATATGAATGGCTATGTTTTAGCGAAGAAGATTATGCGGGCAAGATATTATTGGTTAACTATGGAGAGAGATTGCTTTTTCTTTGTTCGCAAGTGTCATCAGTGTCAAATTCATGGTGATTTGATTCACTCGCCACCTTCAGAGCTGAATCCTATGTCTGCTCCTTGGCCATTCGTTGCTTGGGGCATGGATGTAATCGGTCCAATAGAACCAAAAGCTTCTAATGGGCATCGATTCATACTGGTCGCTATTGACTATTTCACCAAATGGGTAGAAGATGCTACTTTCAAATCAGTCACGAAGAAAACAGTAGTGGATTTTGTTCATTCCAACATCATATGTCGTTTTGGTATACCAAAGTCCATTATCACAGATAATGCAGCCAATCTCAATAGTCATCTAATGAAGGAGGTTTGCGAGAAATTCAAGATTGTGCATCATCATTTTACCCCTTACCGTCCCAAAGAAAATAGAGCCGTTGAAGCAACAAACAAGAATATTAAAAAGATTCTTAGGAAAATGGTCCAACGATCTCGACAGTGGCATGAGAAATTACCATTTTCTCTTTTAGGATATCATACAACTATCCATACATCGACTGACACAACTCCTTATTTACTAGTCTATGGGACTGAAGCTGTGATACCCGCAGAAGTCGAAATTCCCTCGCTTCAAATCATTGTTGAAGCCGAGATTGACGATACTGAATGGGTCAAGTCTAGACTAGAACAATTATCGTTAATAGATGAAAAAAGGTTGACGGCAGTTTGCTTTGGCCAATTATACCAGCAGAGGATGGCGCGAGCTTACAATAAGAAGGTACGTCCTAGAAAATTTGAGGTCGGCCAACTTGTTGTAAAATGCATCCTTCCACATCAAGAAGAGGCTAAAGGAAAGTTTGCTCCAAACTGGCAAGGTCCATACATAGTTAAACAAGTATTATCAAATGGAGCTTTGCAACTTGCGGATCTGGACGGAAAAATGACAGAAAAAACTATCAATGCCGATTCAGTCAAAAGATATTATATTTGACACACTAGTGCTTAACATTCTCAAGTTGAGATGACGAAAGGCCATCATTCTACTTAACTAAATGTCATTAATCCCTTGTCAGCCCTTCGAGCTTTATTTATCTTTCCTTGCTTACCCTCTTTGGAGTAAAAAAAAAAAAATAATAATAAAAAAATCTTGGTATTCAAAAAAAATGAGATATATATCCTATTTTCACTTTTATATGGCTCTTAAGTTGTAATTTATCCTAAAAATCCTTTTTCCTTTGTCCATTAAAGACCTTCCTATCAATTTTTGAGAATGTCAAGCCTTGTGTGCTGTATATATATATATAAAAGGCTTGTAGGTGAAAACCCATGGAGGCACCACAAGATATCAAAAAAATCAAAAAATAAAATAAAATCTTATTGGTGAAAACCCTCAGGGGCGCCATAAGACAATGATGAACGAGACAATCGAAATTAGAGAGGTCAATTGAGAAAATCCTAGAAGGAATAACTTTAGTCAAACAAAGTTTATCATGACAGGACAAAGATCAAGAAGGATGATTTGATTTGATTGAAAAGTGCAGCCTAATTCGAGATTAGACAGTTTTGAAGGGTCAAATATCTACTCCAAATTGTGTGTCATGCGTTATTGAAGTCAATATACACCTCCAAATAAGCTTTCTTACTTTACTGTTAGAAATACCTTCTATTCAAACATAATTCTTTTATTCCTTCTTTTGATTTTTCCTTATTTCATTTTTACACGCTCTGTTTTTTTTATGCGTAAGTCTTGCACCAAATGCAAAATAAAGAAAAACGCGCAAAATTGACCATGGCTCCCAGTGAAATTGAGCAGAGATTATTGGGCGTACACCACCTTGACAAGGACAGGGAGCCAGTTAAGATAAGTGTTACAAGTGAAGCATTTGAAAATGAAAAACAGAATCGTACTAAAACAAACAGAAATGCAACAGAATTTGAAAGACGAAGATTCAAGCTTGCCAATCAATTAGTTGAATCAACCTTATCAAGTTGGGGTAGAGATAAGGAAAATCTCTAAGGAATTCAAGGCCACAAACCAACTACCAATTTTAAAACTGACAATTTTTTTCTTCTTCTTTGCTTGAACAGGGGCAAAGTAGTCTTGTGAAGTTATTGGAAAAAAAAAGTATAGCAAAGTTAAGTTTTCTTAAATTTTCTGTTTTGTTATACTCCTATAATTCTAAATTCGTATCAATATAATTATAATAATAATAATAATAATAATAATAATAATAATAATAATAATAATAATAATAATAAAACCCCTCATATTCAAAACTGGGGCATTTTTTTTTCTTTTCTTTTCTCTTCTAACCAAAAATAAAAAAATAAAAAAATCCTAATCTTATCTCGTCTTCATAGGGCTCTATCCCTTAGTTGACCTCTTATTTCTTCTTCATAGGGTGCCATCCTCTAGTGGACATCTTATTTCATCTTCATAGGGCGCCATCCCCTAGTTGACATCTTATCTCGTCTTCATAGGGTGTCATCCCCTAGTTGACATCTTATCCGGCTTCATAGGGTGCCATCCCCTAGTTGACAGCTTAGGAAACACCATTTCCTAATTTTTCTTATCCGTCTTCATAGGGCGTCATCCCCTAGTTGACATTTTATTTCGTCTTCATAGGGCGCCATCCCTTAGTTGACATTTTATTTCGTCTTCATAGGGCGCCATCTCCTAGTTGAAATTTTATTCGTCTTCATAGGGCTCCATCCCCTAGTTGACATCTTAGGAAAAATCATTTCCTAATTTTTTTCTTATCCGTCTTCATAGGGCGCCATCCCCTAATTGACATTTTATTTCGTCTTCATAGGGCGCCATACCCTAGTTGATATTTTATTTCATCTTCATAGGGCGCCATCCCCTAATTAACATCTTAGGAAACACCATTTCCTAATTTTTCTTATTCGTCTTCATAGGGCGCCATCCCCTAGTTGACATTTTATTTCGTCTTCATAGGGAACCATCCCCTAGTTGACATCTTATTCATCTTCATACGGCGCCATCCCCTAGTAGACATATTAGGAAACACCATTTCCTAATTTTTCTTATTTGTCTTTATAGGGTGCCATCCCCTAGTTGACATTTTATCTCGTCTTTATAGGGCGCCATCCCCTACTTGACATCTTATCCGACTTCATAGGGCGCCATCCCCTATTTGACAGCTTAGGAAACACCATTTCCTAATTTTTCTTATCCGTCTTCATTGGGCGCCATCCCCTAGTTGACATCTTAGGAAAAACCATTTCCTAATTTTTTTCTTATCCGTCTTCATAGGGCGCCATCCCTTAGTTGACATTTTATTTCATCTTCATAGAGCGCCATACCCTAGTTGATATTTTATTTCGTCTTCATAGGGCGCCATCCCCTAGTTAACATCTTAGGAAACACCATTTCCTAATTTTTCTTATTCGTCTTCATAGGGCGTCATCCCCTAGTTGACATTTTATTTCGTCTTCATAGGGAACCATCCCCTAGTTGACATCTTATTCGTCTTCATAAGGCGCCATCCCCTAGTTGACATATTAGGAAACACCATTTCCTAATTTGTCTTATTTGTCTTCATAGGGTGCCATCCCCTAGTTGACATTTTATCTCGTCTTCATAGGGCACCATCCCTTAGTTGACATTTTAGGAAATAAACTTTCCTATTTTTCTTCTTTATGTCTTCATAGGGTATGACAATCCCTAGTCACATTTTTAGAAGCAAAAATCCTAATTTTTTTTCATGCATTCGCAAGGCATAACATCATTTAGTTGCATTATTGAGAACAAGAATCTTATTTTATTGCTTAACTAGCTTTGATTTCTATCATTTTTATTTACTTATTTTTTAATTATTGTGTAGTTTTTCTAATAATAACTCACAAAATTTTCCTAGTGCAAACTAGGGCAGAGAAATTTTTGTTTGTTTTGTTTTCTTTTCTTTGATTGGTTGCAAGTTTTCTGCAAAACACAGGTTTAATGCCGAGAATGGCATTCCATCTCTGATTGGAGTAGAGAAGAATGGTTAGTTTGAAAATACAGAGTTAACTTTGCATCTGTAGTAGCCCAACATCTCAAGAGTCATCTTCATATCTTTTGATCAAGAGAACAAGCATTCAATAATATTCTATGAACGATCTTTGGTAGAGTATCAATGACTCAATCTAAGTTTCAAGTTCAAGTCTCAAATCCTAATTTCAAAATCAAATTTTTAGATCAAGGTGCCCACCAGAAGAAGGTGAGGCAATAACTGAGGATCCAAGAGGAAGATCTGAAGCAAGAGAATCAAGACAAATAGAATAGATAGGATCTTGTACTTTTATTTCTAGCTCCATTTTTGATGTAATAAAAGGAACAACGAACCGGAAACTCGATGGGACCTCAACTCGACTCTCCAATTCATCCATTCATTTCTACACCCATTTGAACTACACGTGACTTGATTCTCGTATAACCCGGGATATGTAGGATGCTCAAAGCCAGGGCTCGGTCACACCTCTTTCCTACTTATTTATGTATTACTTTTGAATAAATGGTTAGGCCAAAAATTAGCCATGTTTACTTCTTTGCTTGAAAATTCTCCGTATTTTCAAACAAAGAGGGGCATTCTGTAAACACTTAATTTTTGACAAAACCTAATATTTTTATATCATTTTAGTACTCAATTTTTTTATTATTTTTTTTATTTTTGATCTAAATTAGATATTTTAAGTTTATCTTATTTTTACTAAATATGTTTTAAATTTTTTGAAAAACTACAAAAAATAGAGTCACATTTTTAAATAAGTTTTTTTTTTATTATTTATTTATCTATTTTTAGGAAAAAGAAAATTTGCTAAGCTATATTTGTTTTCTTCTTGTAGATTTTAATAAATAATCTAGTGATATTAATACTCCGTAATCATGTTCTAAGACTAATTATTTAACTTGTATTTTATTGGTTTTAGATAAATTTTATTATTTTTTCTGTATTTTTATTTAAAACATTAATTTTTAAAAAGTATTAAAAAAAGAAAAAAAGAAACCCTAAAACTACCCAATCTTCCCACTCCCCTTAATTCTCCCCATGTCTTCCACTTTTCCCTGATGTTACGCCCAACTCCCCATGCGCACAACACACACATACACTCCCCAATTATATAAACACACAAAGCAACGAAAAAAAAGAGGGAGGAGGATTGAAACAAACTGGAAATACAACACAAAGCAACGAGAGAAAAAAAAGAAAGGAAAAAAGGCGTCGAGTTGAGTTCTGATTTCCGTTGAGTTTCCGGTGACGACGTTTTGCTTTTTTATTCGGTTCAATTCATCACCGAGGTTCTTGTCTAACTCTACACTATTTTTTTTGTATAAGTTTTCGTGAGAATCCAAGCACGAACAACTTCTATACGATTTCATGTATTATATAAAAGGCATAGTTGATCATTTACATGAGACCTTGTAATGAATTTGTATATCCAACGGTTTGAGAATTTATCAGCATATGTGCATGTATATCATTTTTATATATATATCCAGTGGGATGCCCTTATTTTGATCAAAATTCCCTAAGTTTGAATCTTGCTAAAGGAAAATGGTGCGTTGTAGCAACAATTTAGTAGGTATATTGAATATGGTAACCTTACTAATCTCGAAACCAATAATAGGAGGAGTTATTCAACTATCAAAACAAGCAAACTTAGCGTGTGAAAAGTTTCTTGAAAAGCCAGTAAATAGCATTAGAAGTATTCATTTTACTTGTTTCATTTGCAGGGATAATTATTTAATGTTGTAGAGTAACATGCTTACTTTGGGTTTCTATATCATCATTGTTACTTCTAAATTTAAAGGATTAATTTAAAGGATTAACTGAATGAAAGGTTATAAAGCTTGAATTTCTCAAAGAATGTTACAATCTAAAAGTGTTCTTTTTTGTCATTAAGACTTGAATATCTTTTTTTTTTCTTCCCAACTAAATTATTCACTTGCCATGTCATTAATGAAATTAAAATTATTAGCACATGATTATCCAAATATATAGGGACAAAAATCATCTTCCCTTAGGGAAAAATGTGTGTTAATTTCCAATTAAATTCTTTAATTAGCACTCAACTTTTAAATGTATGTCTAAGTCATATATGAGACGAGGTAGGATCAAATATTCTCAATAGAATTTTTGTCATATGCCATACAGTCGGGTTATATAGTTCTGGCAAGCCCAAAGTTAATTATTTTGTGGGTGTTTGTTCTTGATTATATCACGTACTATATTTGCATTTGTTGTGACTAATAAAGGTGTCAGTGAGAGGATCAGTGGGAAAGGGTTAAGGAATATAGATTTAGTGATTATAACAATTGATTGCAGAAAAAAGAGGAAAAACTCATTTGTAAGGGAGAGAACTTGAAAAAGAATGATTTACGTTCTTGATTTTTACAAAATTAAGAATTTAATATACAAGTGAAAATTAACAATGAAGTTGGAAAGCCCTGGTCTCGACCATTCGTTAATAAAATTCAACATGCCATTTGAAGTCGTTTGAATCGGGATGGGTAGATTTTAAACATATTAGAATTTTGTTTAGACTTGGAAAAATGGGGAACGACTCATAAATGCCTCAAAGGAGCGAGAAATGCATCAAAACTCGTGGTAAGGCCGAAAAGTACTACTATCGGTAAGACACGCATTCATACAGTTTTAAATATATTCAAAAATAAATAAAAGCGGGATAGAAGTCACTTTTAGGCTAACAAATATTATGTATCCAAGAGATTAATTTAAGCCAGACGTAAGTCATTAAAGCGATCGTGCTAGAACCACGGGACTCGAGAGGTGCCTAACACCTTCTCCTCGGTCAACAGAATTTCTTATCCGAATTTCTAGTTCGCAGACCAAAAATTAAGAGTCATTTCCTTTTGAATAGGGATTCAATAAGGTGACTTGGAACACCCAAACTCAATTCCAAGTGGCGACTCTGTAAAATGAATAATCCCTTTTCAAAACGTCACTTTAATTGGAAAAATCCATTTTCTCCAAAACCAACTCCCTAGCGGGTCGGATGCGGTAAAAAACAAGGGTGTGACACCCATGCATAAACTGATTGCTAATGCATGTGTTTGGTCAAATATAGGAATGTTTTGAGAACTTAAAACACATACACGATGAAGAAGGTAAGAAGGAGGAGGTCCTAAAGTTCTTGAAGGGGAGTATATACTACCAAACAAGTCAGATAATACATTGCTCTTCACTGGACTGGCAACACCCCCTACAACAATGGCAACCAAGAAATTAAAGCCGATGAAGGTGTGCCCCAACTCAAATTTATTAAATTCCGTTCCAGACGTTCTGTTTGTGCCTGCTGCTACATTGTTGACGCTTGCATCAGTTAAGCTTTCCAGAAGATTATTCATCCAACACGCACGCAACATCGATCTGAAGACCATCTAATTGCAAGAAACCATCAAGGAACATCGGATTTGGGATGAAAAATTTTCAATTTGTACACAAATGTATGTATACCCTCAATAAGGAACTAATGCATCCTCTTCATTAAATCTACTGGTATTCTTGCTAGCAAAATATATGAAGAAGTTGTAAAATTTATGAAAGGAGGAGAATAATCTTCACACTTAGGCTACAAGAATATGACCACTCAAGACTCCCATATGCCACATGAAACACATTCATGTATCCAATAATATAACATGTTGAAGACAAACAATTAATGGAACTACAAAATTGTATCATACTGTTCATTTATTTAAATTGAATACTGTTCTTTTGAATTAAGTATTCTTGAATCAAATATTTAAGTTTGAATATTGTAATCTATGTTTTCGGTGCATATTAACATAAAGATACGTGAATATTTTTTTAAAAGTTTTACGTGGAGATATATATTGCATAGAACAAGTTGGTATCAACGGAGTTGTGTATCTTTTTGGTTGAGTTTACACTTTTACTTGATCTATGAATCAGGTAGGTGACTTGATTATATTTTTATTATGTTTTGGTTATGAAACAAGATACATGAGTACGGTATAAGAGCTCCTTTAACAAGAATTATTTCTCAACATAATTTTCTGCCGTTGTTGGTTTTCATCTTCTCTTGCAGTAAAGAAGACTTTGAAGAATGCAAGGGTGAACGGACGACACTTATATCGTATGCTAAAATTATGCAATTAGAATTGTTCATGATAGGTACATCTAATATCAAATTCTTTGTTTATTTATGTTTTATTATAAAATCAATACTTTTATATCATGATGTTTGATTTTTATATTTTTCTTACAATATTTCCGCTTTGATAACATTCATTTTTAGCCAAGAGTATATCGGAAATAATATTTCTATCGTACAAGTAGGGGATAAGATCTGAATATATATCCACTCTCGACATCTTTAATGTTGACATCTTAGGTTTATTCGAGAAGTTAAAAATAATTTTTAATTCAAAAATTATTGATGATGATGTTGAATTAAAGGGTTGACATCATCATCCCAAGAATTTATTAGAGAAGTTAAAAACAATTATTAATTCAGGAATTGTTGATGATGATGTTGAATTCTCTAAAGAAAAAATATGTTTAGGAAAAATATGTATCCCACGAGAAATTATCCATAATAATTGGGTTAGCGCATGATACCGTTTAGAGGCTTTGACGTCCCATGATACTTGTAGCTCGATGAGGTTGTTACACTGACTTTTTCTTTTGAAACTTCCCTCTTTTCTTCTATTTTAACATTTAATAAGTTTGTCGTAAAAATAAAACTCTTTTTCTTTCTTTGCTTTGTTTAAATTGATTTCTTGCATCCAATGTGTGAGATTATAGCTTAGTTCATCTATATTCAGCGTTAGATTTAAGTGAAATAATTGAGGAAAAAGTTAAAGATGAGAGCTTTATTCACTTCTCATGGGTGTGCTGGATGGTCAACACTTTATGGATTTTATTTGTACTTTTATTTAGTTATCCTTAGTGGCTAAATTAAGTTTATCACTTTGGAAGGAAGTGAAAGATGGTAAGTTTATTCACTTCTCATGAGTGCTACTTAATTATTTTTTTTTTTAAAATAATTATTGGGCAAACAAGTTTTTTCTTAAAAAGAAATCTTTTTTTTAAAAAAAAAATGGATATACTATTGGAAACAAGCATTTCAAACTAGATTAATTTTAAAAATTAAAAAAAATGATTTGAACATTTTGCTCTTCATTAAAAAACTCCGCAGTAGATAAAATTATTTACTACTGTCTTAATTAAATTTCTAGGTCGTTATAATATTTAAATTATGAAATATAATATATATGATAAGAGGAAAAATATATTTCTAAAATTATGAAATTTTAAAATATATGATAAGAGAAAAATTCGAGCAAAATGAATTGTGTAGAAAATTTGTTGTGTTAGTTTTTCTACAACAAGTTGCAATATGATTTTTAGTCCTATGCAACAACTAAGAAGAAAAAAGAATTTGCTAGAATTAAAAAAGCACATCTATTTATAAAAGAATTTCATCCATGAAAAGAGAATAAAAGAACAATTTAATGTAAGAGTAGTAAGCAAAATTTATGTCTTTTTATTATTTATTATTTATTTAATTTTAGGATTTACTTTTGAATTAGATTTTTTTTACACTAATGCCTTTTCTTTATTTAGATTATGATATCTTTTAGGTTTAGGAGTTATGATTATTTTATATAGTACATTTATTATTAGTGATTATATAATTTTTTTTATTCGGATTTTCATATTATCTTAATTAGGTTTTAGACTATTTTATTGGTATTGCATAGGTTGCAGCATAAATGATTTTCACGACACTTTAATATTTAGAAAATAAATTATGTAGTCTTTTTTGGCCATTTAATTATTTTTTTTTCAAGTTTTGGAGTGTTTTGTTATAGGATTTGCTTTGAGTTTTTATCAAAATTATAGTTATTTTTATTGGCGGAAAAAAAATTTACTTGATGAAAAAAATCTCTTCTATATTTGGTGAATATGAATGTCAATGCAGTGTATATGAAGATGAATCTCTTCTAAAAAATCTCTTTAATTGGATAAATTTTTAGTGATAGTATATGTTTTAAAAATTGTTTGGTACACAAGATTGATAAGTAGGAATCTCTCATCGGCTAAAATATTACATGTTACTATTTTATCCCATATTCAATATGGAATAGTATTTCACCATTTTAATTAAAGTGAAGAGATAAAATAGTCTTGAAATTAGTTAATATCTCATGGATAAAGTTAATTACAAAGTCTATTCTGAGATTATTATACTTATTCACTATTCATATGTCTCTGCATTTGATGTAATGTGTATTAACTCTTTGGCTTAAGTCATCGACAGACCCTCGAACTTGTTCTGAAAATTTTACTTAGACCCCTCAACTAAGGGTTGTACCTATCAGGCCCCTAACCCACCTGAATTTTGATCCAGTTGGGCCTTTTTTGCTTACATGGCACATCGCGTGCTGTCTACTCATCGGAGACGCGTGAGGAGCGATTTTTTTTACTAAATCGCAAATAGAAAGGTGCCAAGTGGCACCGAGGACCCCCAAAAAATATTAATTAAAAAATTTATATTTAAATTATTTTATTAATATAATTTTTAATTATTATAGTTTCTTAATTTTTTTTGAAAAAAAGCACCCCACCCCCCAAGTCATCTTCTTCACAACACCCCACCCCCATTCCACCCCCCGCATCTTCATCATCTTCAATCCCACCCCACCCCACCCGGCGTTTTCGTCGTCTTCACAGCACTCTACCCCCACCCCGTCATTGTCGTCTTCGATTCATTAATTAAAGCTTTTCATTAATGAAAATGACGAATTTTAATGCTTTTCATTAATGAAAATGGCGAATTTGAACTCGTTCGTAATGGATGATAATTACGAGTTCTTAGTTTTTCATCAATGGAAATGGCAACATTGAAATTCCTTACCATTAATTTTTCAATCATTCAATGGTAAATTTACCATTGAACAATAATGGGAATGGACATTGTTGCTGAAACTGTGTGTGTGTGAGCTCTGTGTGTGTGAGAGAGAGAGAACTCTGTGTGTGTGTGAGAGAGAACTCTGTGTGTGTGTGAGGGGGAGGGGTGTGTGAAGATGATGATCGAGGGGGGGGGTAGCTTTTTTTCTTTTCTTTTAATTAAAAAATTATTATTAAATAAATATTTAAATAAAAAAATTGACAAATCAGCAACTTCACTTTTTAATTATTTTTTTGCCACGTATTTTTTTAATTGGTTATTTTTTCCACATCATCGCGTGTGTGTTGCACACACTTCAGCTTTTAGCTGATTGACAAAAAAAGGCCCAATTGGATTAAAATTCGGGTGGGTTAGGGGCCTGATAGGTACATGCCTTAGTTGAGGGGTTTAAATGAATTTTCGGAATAAGTTTGAGGGTTTGTCGATGACTTAAGCCTAACTCTTTTACGACACTTTGAAATTATTATTTTTTCAAGATACCGACACATGAGTATTGATTCCTAGTTTACATAGAAAGTGATGTACTTTGACTTTATAAATCCAAATTGGCAAACACAATATAGAACCAATCGAAGATTGGAGGAAAAATTTAAAGAGCAAGAAGCGAAATTTCTTGTATTGTGAAAGACAAGGATTTCATCGTAAGTCTCACATCATCAAAGATCTCATCTTCTTCTTTCTATATCCTTTTCAGTAAATTAATGTGTACGTATCTTAATGTGAAATTGACCTCAAAGAATTTTTTTTTATTTACGGTCTGTTGCTATTTTTCAATAATTTATTATTATTGTATAAATGTTATTGTGATTAACGACTTGACTTGATGTACACGTGCAACGCACGTACCCTGAACTAGTATATATATATATATATATATATATATATCTCACTA
Organism: Capsicum pubescens; assembly: GCA_030864215.1. Lineage (NCBI taxonomy): Eukaryota > Viridiplantae > Streptophyta > Magnoliopsida > Solanales > Solanaceae > Capsicum > Capsicum pubescens. Next base: position 336,865,525 of record CM061548.1, read on the forward strand.
TAGCAACAATAAAATATTCAGACAAACATTGTTGCTATAGAAAAATTTGCTATAATATGATTACATAAATGATTTTTTTTTATATCATCAATATATGAAATATAAACTAAATAGGTATACAAATTTTTTGACATTTTTAAAATTACAAATTTTGAAAATCTTCACTAATTTTGTTTTAAACTTTGTATCTAATCAAATAAATATTCGTATAAAATTAAAATAGAGAGATTAGCATTTTAACATATCAAAGTTAAAAGAGCACTCATTGAGGGACTTAATCAATATCTTAGTGCGCGAGCTATCGTTCCCAGAGGCATTCAAGAGAATTCCTAGATTTTTTAAAGGTAAATTAACTTCTTCTTTTTTCACATTTGGTAGGAAAAAAGAAATAAAAAAACAAGGAAATTGAACTTGACGAAGCATAAAGAGAGTGTGTGCGTGGATACCTGAACGTAATGTCAAGGATGAAGGTAAAAGCTGGAATAAGATTGCGCATGGCTGTGGCAAGTGTGGGAGAGCTATAATACAACATAATCACATATCTTCCCAAAGTACCTAAACACATCAAACAAAATTACTTGGTTTTGTTCTGACTTTTTTATTATAATTAATTTTTTCTTTAAATATTATAATTAAATTATTTTTTTTAAAAAAATATATTCTTCATATTTCACTAATCCTTGTTCTTGTATGAAAGGCTATAGACTCTATAGATATAGGTTCTTTCTTCTAGTATTGTAGAAGCCACAATGTAGTCATAAGGTCTTTGAGAGTATTCTTTAGGAGGAGAATTCGTGAGACAGAAGTGTCACGGTGTCACTTATGTAGACCTCTTTTTATTCCAAGTGAATTGTGTGAGGTTGTCTCTTTCTATATTTTGTACGCTGTTTTATATAGTGGATTGCTCAACAATCTCCTTATGTGGATGTAGGTCGATCGACTGAACCACGTTATTAAATATTGTCACTAAACAAATTGGGTCAAATTGCGGGGGTTAATTTTAAGGTTTGTTGGGGTTTTAAACCCGCGCAAATTGCGAATTCAGTGGTTCCCAAAACCTCCACAATAAGAGCCGTCATAAATAATTTGCGACAGTTTTTTTTCGACCGCCATAATTAATTTAAGAAGGTTATTTTGCGGTGGCCGTACTTCTACCTAGCTTAAATTCGTCCCGAAGATGTCAAAGACATGCTTTAAAGATGAATACACTTTTATATATGTGGAATTTTCAAGATTTTCGCTTTTTATTGTGTGACAAATTCAATAAGCATTCCATCGATACCAAATTCGCCCAAATTCGACACCTAGGCAAAGAGTTGGAGCCTTTTTAGTGAGACAGTATATCACCTGGACCATCAGTGCATCACAGATCCAGCTTAAACGACAATTGTCTATTTTCAGTGTCGCTCCGCGACAGTGGCACATCGCGCCAAAGGCCCAGTTCACAATTGTCCTCTTCCAATGTTCCAACGCGATACCACGCGATGAGATTTCAGGTCGCGTCCAAGGTGGCAATGCGATTATACCGCATCGCGCCACCATGCAATTTCCAGTTATCACTTTCGAGAGATACGGGGCGATAGCGCCACGTCGCGTCAGGGGTCCAGATTGGGAAATTTTCACAAAAATTAAAAGACGCGTCCATGTTGAGGGCAGTAAGAAGAAGTTAGCTTAGGAAATCCATCAGCTTGTCAGACTAGGTGTTCTCTTAGTAGATACAGAGGAGGGTGATATATGGGTTCAGAGTAGTTTAGAATCATCTTTAGTTTCTGAGGTAAAAGAAAAGCAAGATAGAGATCCCAGTCTAGTCAAGTTGAAAGAGTCAATCAAGGATTAGAAGGTTGAGGTTTTCTCCCAAGGGGGAGATGGTGTATTGCATTGTTAGGGTCGTCTATGTGTTCCAGCTGTAGGTGAATTGACGCAACGAATTCTTGTAGAAGCACATAGTGCGTGCTACTCTATTCATCCATGGGCCACAAAGATGTACCGCGACTTGCGAGAGATCTATTGGTGGAGTGGGATGTAGAGAGATGTGGCAAAGTTTGTGGCTAAGTGCTCTACATGTCAGCAGGTTAAGATAGAGCATCAGAAGCCTAGTGGGTCTACGCAAGAGTTTAATATTCTCACTTGGAAGTGGGAAGAAGTGAACATGGACTTCATGATGGGTTTGCCTCGTACTCGTCATCAACATAATTCAGTTTGGGTCATTGTAGACAGGATGACCAAATCAGCTCATTTCCTTCCAGTCCATACCTCTTATTCAGTCGAGGATTATGCCAAACTCTACATCAGAGAGTTGGTCAGATTGCACGGTGTTCCGTTATCTATTATCTCAGACAGAGGTACCCAGTTTACCTTTCATTTCTGGAAAGCATTCCAAAAGGGTCTTGGTATCGAATTTCATCTCAGTACAACTTTCCATCCTCAGATAGATGGTCAAGCAGAAAGGACCATTCAGACTTTAGAAGATATGCTGTGAGCGTGTGCAATTGATTTCAAGGGTAGTTGGAATGACCACTTGCATTTGATTGAGTTTGCATACAATAACAACTATCATTCCTATATTAAGATGGCTCCATTCGAAGCTCTCTATGGTGGGAGGGGAAGATCTCCAGTCGGTTAGTTCAAAGTTAGTAAGGCCTCAGTTATAGGTCCTGACTTAGTATTCGATGCCTTAGAAAAAGTCCGGTTGATCAGAGAAAGACTCCGGGCTGCTCAGAGTCGATAAAAGTCTTATGCAGATGTGCGCAAAAAAGATCTCGAGTTTGAGATTGGTGACTATGTTTATCTAAATATCTCTCCCATGAAAAGAGTGAAGAGATTCGGCAAGAAGGGAAAGCCCAGTCCCCAATATGTCGGTCCCTTCAAAATTCTCAGTCACTTCATAAAAGTAGCTTCTGAGCTTGAATTGCCTTCAGATCTAGCCTTAGTTCATTCAGTCTTCTATGTCTCTTTGCTCAAGAAGTGCATAGGTGACCCAACAGTTGTAGTTTCTATTCAGAGCATAGATATTTAGAACAACCTCTCTTTTGAAGAGATTTTGGTTGAAATTCTTGACTATCAGACTCGCAGACTGAAGAACAAAGGAGTTCCTCTAGTCAAAGTCCTTTAGCGGAATCAGTCCATTGAGGGAGTTACTTGTGAAGTAGAAGCAGACATGCGTACCAAGTATCCTCACCTCTTCTCCGCTAATTCAGACTCAACCCAAGGTAACAACTTTCCTTAAGTCTTTCAGTTTCATGTTCAAATTTCAGTTACAACATGGTGTCCAGTTCATGTTCAGAATTTCATTATAAACTTGGCATCAATTACCATTGTATAATTCAGTCATGTAGTCAGAAATCCGTTATTCATGTATCAGATATGCATATTCATCATAATACATTTAGTTTATCAGTTATATTAGTCATGAAATCATGTTTCAATTGTTCATGTTCTGCATGTACTTCAGTCTATCATTTTTCCCATCTCAGTCAGTTTCATTCGAGGACGAATGTTCCCAAGAGGGAGATATTGTAATACCCTGTACTTTTACTTAACTTAAATTCATCCCGAAGATGTCAAAGACATGATTTAAAGATGAATACACTTTTATATATGTGGAATTTTCAATATTTTCACTTTTTTTATGTGGAAAATTTAATAAGATTTCTATCGATACCAAATTCGCCCAAATCCGACACCCGGGTGAAGATTTAGAGCCTTTTTAGTGAGACAGTGTATCACCTGAGCCATCAGCACGTTGTGGAGCCAGCTTAAACAACAATTTTCAATTTTTAGTTTTGCTTCGCGAGAGTGGCGTGTCGCGCCAAAGGCCCAGTTCACAATTGTCCTCTTCCAGTGTTCCAATGCGATACCACCGCATCGCGGTGAGATTTCAGGTCGCGTCTAAGGTGGCAACATGATTGTACCGCATTGCGCTACCATGCAATTTTCCATTTTTCACTTTCCAGAGATACGACACGATAGTGCTGCGTCGCACCAGGGGTCCAGATCAAAAAATTTTCACAAAAATTAAAAGACGCGTCCAGGGTTAAATGGGTCTTTTCCCATAATTTTATTCCACCCAGATGTGGGATTTAAGCCCTAAAAATGTCCTTAGCTACTTATTATTCACTTTTTCTCCAATATCAAAAACATTCTCTCTCAGGAAAACAAAACCCTAGCCCTTGAGAATCAAGGTCAATCTCAAGAGATCCATCCAAGAACTCCAAGAACCTTCAAGGTTTCCTTTCTTAGGTATGCATAGTGTTCATTCATGGATTCTTTTCATCCATGAAACCCAAGAATCAAGTTTTAAACTATGAATTATGATATTCATGCTATGTGTTGATTATGTTCATGTGGATGTTGTTGTTGTATGATTCCCAAGTTGGAATCTTTATGTGTTTTTATAAAAATATGTTAGCATGCGAGTTGAAAACCATGAATTTTAGTTGGCTATGATATGTTAATTTGATGATTATTCCATGCCCTAAGTCATGCACCCTAAGTGTTTGATAAAATGCCTAAGAGACTAGAAATTATGTAATATGACTCAATTGTAACTTAAGTGAAGGATTCATGTTTTACTCTTATGTTCAAATGACTCCCATGCTATTGATGTGCGATGTTGATGTTTGTTAGAATGCTCATGATGTTAGAGTATTAAATTATGACATTGAGTATATGCATTCCTACCATGTACAAGATTATGATAACCATGTACTTCATGAAATCCCCAACTTATTGTATTATGGATTGTTGATGTTGTCGTGTATTCAAGAATGTCATGCCTTGTCAGTTTACTACTATCGAGTCCTGGGGGTACTTTTACCCTATAATTTAGATGTGTGCCTTGAGACAGTGTCACGTTTTCATGATATCCTCAGGCAATCCATGTTCAGTAGAATTCAGTCAGTTATGTGACTCAGGAAAACTCAGTAAACTCAGTAATCTCAGAAAGCTCAGTACTTCAGTAATCTCAGTAGTATTCCGTCAGTCAACGGAACTTAATGAACTCAGTCTAGTTCAGTTTAGTTAATCATGTTCAGTGTCTATTCAGATGGGAGTAGAATTTAGCACCGAGTGAATCCAAGGATGAGGACACACATTGACAGTTGAGGGTGTGATCCTTAGAAGCAATCCTTGCATTCCAGAACTATGTAGCCAGCATAGGTTGAGACATAAACACTAACAAATGAGGATTGATAAGGTGGATTAACACTGTCAGACGAGGGTCCCACCATTTTTTTTTTAGGGACACTGTCAGATGAGGGTCACCCACAACTTGTCTTTACCAGTGGCGCGGTATTGACGCCCTTCCAATTGGGGTTACATATTGGACCCCAACCTAGATATATTGCTTTATTTGGGGCATGTCAGTTAGATGACTACTTCCCACAGTTACAGTTTCAGACACAGTCTCAGTAATAGAACTCAGATAGTTTTTTAGAATTTTAGGACTATCAGATACAGTCAACTCAAAATAGTACAAAACTCAGTTAGTTCCATTAGAACCTAGACTGTCAGATACAATTATTCAGTATCAGTTATATCAGTTATCAGTAATCAGACTCAGTATTCAGTACCATCACGAATTCAGTCTTAGTCACTTATTCATGCATTTATTCTCATGTTCATGTTATATAGTCAGTTAGCATTGTTCATGCATTTGAACCCTTTCCATTCAACCTACCTCACATGCATACCAGTACATTCAATCGTACTGACGCATTTGCTCTATGGTGTTTTATTCTATACCATAGGTTTAGAAGCACGAGCTTCAGATCATCAGTAGCATTCCAGTTTCAGCAGTCAGAGTTAGGAGGGAGTCCTCATCCTTCGAGGACATGATCATTACTTTATTTCTTCATTACTTAGCTTATTTCAGTAGTTGGAGTTAGTTGTGGATATGTCCCATCAACTCCTTATCCAGACAGTTTAGAGGCTTTTAGATTACAGTGTTTTCAGACTAGATATTCATACTTCAGTATTTCAGTTATTACAGTTGTTTTGGTATTGTTATACCACATTCAGTATTATTATTAGTCTTCAGTTTTGAACCTTATGGCCTTTCAGCCTTTTTTTCCCGCATTTATACAGTATACTATGGAGTGTTCAGTTACAGATATCAGTCATGGGTTAGCTTGTGGTCCTTCGGGGCCAAGAGTACCGTGTGGCGTTTCGGGTTCCAGATTCGGGGCGTTACAATTCTAAATTTAATTCTTTTTATAATAATTTTTTATTTAAATATTGCGGCAGTTTAAAACCTCTGTAATTTTTTTTAATTTAGTGGGACCCATCAATTTTCAATAAAAAATTATAAATTCTAATTTTAGCTCAAATTTAATTATTCCTTTAGGCATAACGCACAATCCAAAATTTATTCAATTCATATATCATTAACACAACATGACTATTTAAATATTATAATTCACAAGCATATAAAAAATACATTGAACATTAAACTTCAAAATTAAATTTTTAACATTAGCATCTTCAAACTCTAAATTCTCAATATTAACTAGTATCTTCAAACTCCAAAATCAAATTTAAACTCAAAACCTTCAATATTCTAAGATTCACTCCAACCACACAATTACATCATCATAATTGAATATCCATGATAATTTATAAGGAAATCAACGACTATCATTAGGATCACTATCATCACGCGTTCTCCTTGCATTCATGGGAGAAAAGGGTCCACTAGCCGCATCACTTGACTACATAAAAATGTAAAGTATAAAAATCAATTAGATAAACTTTTCTCTAGAAAAGACTATACTTAATGCAAAGTATCTACCCTCGATCTTAATGGTTCTCCAACTTGAAGTACAGCAAAAAGTAATACAAAGCCCATAATAAAAGACAGAGTGATGAACTTGGATTATCCTTCCAAATACGCAACATTCGCTCAATTCACTCTAGAGTTCCACTGTAGTCCAACTAAGAGACAATTTTCTAATGACAAGGGTATGAATGAACAGGGCCTAATGGAAGACAAAATTAAGATATTTCATATCGTAGAAGGGTAATTATGGATTGAAAGCTTTACAAACTACAACTTAAATATGTATGACAGAAGAATCAATTCTAGAAATACAAAAATAGATTAAATAAAATCATACTCTTCACAACATCTAAATTGACTACATTCATGCAGACAAACCTATTTCATCATTCTAAACACTAATCGGTGCATTTTCATAGATGGTCTCCACTTTTTCATTTTGCTTATTTCATTGACTGTTAAGCCACACCATTGGATTCTTATGAGAAATTTCATAAGTTCATAGATGTCAGGATGATGGAAAACCATAACAACAACAATAACCAACACTACTACTACGCCTTAATTCCAAATAAGTTGGGATCCACAAAACATAATGAAAAACAACTAAGATAAAAAAAATACTTATAATGAAAAACAACATGAAATGCATCATAGTCATTTCATCTTACTAACAGAATAATGAAATAAACCACAACAACAAGTACAACGCCTCAATTCCAAACAAGTTGGGATCTGCGAAACATGACAAAAAACAACTAAGATAAGCAAATACTTACCAAGATTACCTTGTTTAGCAGCAACATGAAATGCATCAAGATAGATGAGTTTATGAACCCAAGGCAAGGCTCTATGACTGCAAAAGAGTATTGCCTTAAGTTCCAGTTAGCAAAGTATGCTCCTGACTTGGTAGTTGATACCCGATCTTGTATGAGTAAGTTCATGACCGATGTGTCTGGTTTAGTGCTGAAAGAGTGTAGGAATGCTATGTTTAATAAGGATATGGATCTTTCCAGATTGATGATATATGCTCAGCAGATTGAGGCATATAAGATTAGGGAGAGAGATTGAGTAAGGGGAAATAAGAGGGCTAGATTAGAGCAATTTGAGCATGGCCAGACTAGATCCCATGGAGGGAATCAGACCCAGTTTCAAAATTGTTCATCTATGCCAACGCCTTTATCAGTTAGTGCTTTCACACCCAGAAATAGGCAGGAGCAGGGGAACAAGATCTCAGAACAGTGTAAGTAACAGGACTAGCTATCCCTTATGTGGTAAGTGAGGTAGGACTCATCCCGATGAGTGCTTGGCCGAGTAGAGAGGTTGTTTTGGTTATGGTAAGTTGGGCCAAAGACTTAGAGAGTGACCACATGCTAGGCAAGGGAACAAAGATATTCATCCCCCGACTCAGGCTACTAGTGCACCAGCTCCTTTAGTTCGTCCAGCCCTTTGTCAGGGCGCTTCATCCAGCATTGTTGGCGGTCACCGCCAGAATAGATTCTATGCCTTACCATCCCATCAGGAGCAGGAAGATTCTCCCAATGTTGTTACTGGTATGCTCCGTGTCTTTCACTTTGATGTTTATGTGTTGTGGACCCTGGGTCAAGTTTTTCTTATGTGACCCCGTTAGTTGCTGTGAATTTTGAAATGAGTCCCAAAAAAATCCTTGAGTCTATCCTGGTTTCCACCCCAGTAGGAGAGTCAATCATTTCAAAGCAAGTGTATAAGAAGTATCCTATTACAGTTCTTCATCAGGTCATATTCGCTGATATAATAGAGTTAGATATGGTCAATTTTGATCTTATTCTGGGTATGGATTGGCTTCATTCTTGTTATGCATCTATAGACTGTCGTACCTGCGTGGTTAAGTTTTAATTCCCAAATGAGCCAATTTTTGAGTGGTCCAAAAGTTCAGTATCTCCCAAGAGTCATTTTATATCCTATATCAATACCAGAAAGATAATATCTAAAGGTTGCATCTATTATCTAGTTTGAGTTAAAGACACTAAGTATGAGACTTTGACCATTCAGTCAGTTAGTATAGTTAATGAGTTTTCAGATGTCTTTTCGAAAGATCTCCCAGGGGTACCTCCCGATAGAGAGATAGAATTCAGAATTGACCTTTTTCTTGATACCCATCCTATTTCCATTCCTCCATACCATATGGAACCCATAAAACTTAAGGAGTTGAAAGATCAGCTCAAAGATCTTTTGGATAAAGGTTTCATATGGACCAGTGTTTCTTCTTAGGGCGCACCTGTCTTATTCATGTGAAAGAAAGATTGTTCTTTGCGTATGTGCATTGAATATCATCTACTTAATAAGGTCACAATCAAGAACAAGTACCCTCTTCCTAGAATTGATGACCTATTTGATCAATTGCAAGGTGCAAGTTATTTCTCAAATATAGACCTTAGATCTGGCTTTCACCAACTTAAAGTAAGGGAGTGTGATATCCCAAAGACAGCCTTCTGAACCCGATATGGTCAATTTGAGTTTCTAGTCATGTATTTCAGGCTAACTAATGCTCCAGCAACTTTCATAGACCTCATGAATCGAACATTCAGACAGTATCTTGATATGTTTGTCATAGTGTTTATAGATGATATCCTTGTGTGCTCCCGTACTGAGAATGACCATGCAGATCATCTTAGGATTGACTTGAAAACTCTTAGAGATCATCAATTTTTTTGCCAAATTCAGCAAGTGTGAATTTTGGCTAAGGTCAGTAGCCTTTCTGGGTAATATTATTTCAGCCAAAGGCATTAGAGTTGATCCCCAAAAGACAAAAGCCATAAGAAATTGGCCTAGACTTATCTCTCCATCTGACATTAGTACTTTCTTGGGTCTAGCTGGCTATTACCGCCGTTTTGTTAAAGGTTTCTCATCTATTGCGTCTCTCATGACCCTATTGACCCAAAAGAAAGTTAAGTTCCTTTGGTCAGATTTCTATGAGAAGAGTTTTTAGGAGTTGAAGACTCAACGCACTTTAGCCCCCGTGCTGACATTGCTTGATGGTACAGATGGTTTTTGGTGTATTGTGATGCCTCTAGAGTTGGATTGGGTTGGGTGTTGATGTAGAGAGGTAAGGTTATAGCTAATGCCTATAGACAATTTAAGTCGCATGAAAAGAATTACCCAACCCATGATCTTGAAGTAGCTACTGTGGCTTTTGCCTTGAAAATCTAGAGACACTTCTATATGGTGTTCATGTGGATGTGTTCGCGGAACACAAAAACCTGCAGTATGTATTTTGTCAGAGGGAGTTAAACCTTTATTAGAGGAGATAGTTAGAGTTGCTAAAAGATTATGACATGAGTATGCTGTATCATCCGAGAAATGCCAATATAGTGGAAGATACCCTTAGCAGATTGTCTATGAGAAGTGTTGCTCATGTGGGAAACGATAAAAAAGAGTTGGCTCATGAAGTGCATCATTTGGCTAAACTGGGTGTTAGGTTGCTTGACTCAGGTGAAGGTAATGTTTGGGTTCAGTGCAATTCTGAATCCTCTTTAGTTTTGGAAGTGAAGGAGAAGCAAGACTTCGATGCTAGTTTGGTCAGACTGAAGGAGTCAGTTAAATACCAAAAGGTAGAGGTTTACTCCCATGGGGGAGATGGTGTGTTAAGATGTCATGATAGATTGTGTGTTCTTGGTGTTGATGATTTGAGGCAGAGAATTATGGCTGAGGTGCATGGTGCACTATATTCTATTCATCCTGGTGCTATCAAGATGTACTGCGACTTGCGGGAAATCTATTGGTAGAATAGTATGAAGAAGGATATAGCAGAGTTTGTGGAAAAGTTGCAACTTGCCAACAGTTAAGGTAGAGCACCAAAGGCCTGGAAGTGCAATGCAGGAGTTTGGTATCCCTACTTTAAAGGTGAATATAGATTTTGTGACTAGTTTACCTCTTTTGTGTCGTCATCATGATTCTATTAAGGTTTTTACAGACAGATTGACTAAGCCATCTTATTTCCTGCCAGTACATACATCTTATACAACTGAGGATTATGATAGATTATATATCCGGGAGTTAGTCAAATTGCATGGAGTTCCCTTGCCTATCATCTCAGATAGGGGTACTCAGTTCACTTCTTAGTTTTAGAGAGATTTTCAGAAGGTTCTTTGTACCTAAGTTCAGCTTAGTTCCAATTTTTATCTGCAGATGGATGGTCAGGCTGAGAGGACCATCCAGACCCTAGAGGATATGTTGAAGGCATATGCTCACGATTTCAAAGGTAGTTGGGAAGAGAATTTGCCATTGATCAAATTTGTGTATAACAACGTTATCATTCTAGTATCCAGATGGCCCCGTTTGAGGCTCTTTATGGTAGGAGATATAGCTCACCCATAGGTTGGTTTAAAGTGGGTGAATATGCTTTGATTGGACCTGATGCTGTGTTTGAGGCTATGGAAAAAGTTAAGTTAATTAGAGAAAGTTTGAAGATATCCCAGAGTCATCAGAAGTCATATACAGATGTGAGGAGAAGATATCTTGAGTTTGAGATGGGTGATTAGGTGTACTTGAAGATTTTATCCATGAAGGGGTGAAGAGGTTTGGCAAAAAGGGAAAGTTTATTCCCTGTTATGTTGGCCCTTATAGAGTTCTAAGTCGTGTTGGGAAAGTAACTTATGAAGTTGAGTTGCCCATAGATCTGTCAGTTGTTCATCCCATCTTTCACGTCTCCATGCTTAAGAAGAGCATTGGTGGTTCCATTATTAAAAACCCTTCAGAGAGCTCAAATATTCAGACCAGTCTTTCTTACGAAGAGATTCCAGTCAAGATTCTAGACCATCAAATTCGTAGACTAAGGAACAAAGAGGTTCCTTTGGTCAAAGTGCTTTAGCGGAACCAGTCCATTAAAGGCGCTACTTAGGAAGCCAAAGTAGACATATGAACCAAGTACCCTCATCTCTTCACAACAGATTTAGATTCAGTTTAAGGTAACAAGTTACCTCAGCTCATCTCTTTTCATTCCATGTTTCAAGCTTTATATAGTCATTCATGCGATAGCTCATACAATTGCAAATTAGTTCAATCATTCTTATAGAAGCACACACCATTTATAGCTTCAGTTTTCAGCATCTCAGTTTCGTTAGCAATATTCGAGGACGAATGTTCACAAGGGGGAGATATTGTAATACCCCAAACTTTCTGTAAGCCTAATTTTATCTCTAGAAGATTAAAGGTTGACTTCCTAAGTGAATATTATTTAAATTATATAGATTTTTCCTAATTTTGACTTTTTATCGTGTGGGAAATTGAATTATCTTTCCAACGATATCCATTTCGCCAAAATCTGATGTCAAGGTAGAAAGTTATGGCCAAATTATAGAAAGAAGTCTGAACCACCCAAGAGCGAAGGAAAGGGCCAATGAACCGTTGAGATAGCGACGACCGTCTCCCAAACCGTCGCAGCTGAGGCAGTGAAACCAGTTTCTGTCCAAATGCAATAAAAAGGGCCGATGGACAGTCGATCTAGTGATGGACCGTCACCCAAACCATCCCAATGGGGGCAGTGAGACCAAATTCTGGCTAAGTACGATGGGATGGACCGACGGACTGTTGAGCCAGCGATGGACCATCACCCAAGCCATCGCACACTTCCTTTCAGTGATTTAAAGCCATTTTTAAAAGGAAATTTTGGTCTTTTTTCATTCTTTTAACACCTAGATATATAAAAATAAAGCATAGAACTTCAAATTCATTCAAAGCATAAAAACTAGGGTTTTCTCTCAAGATTAACCCTCAAGAGAAAGACCAATTCCTTCTCTAAGATTTCACCATAGTTCTTACAAATTGGGTTAAGATTCAAGGTTCCTAAGTCAAAAGCTTTAAGAATCCTCACTCAAGAGTACCAAAAAGAGTCTCAAGAAAGCTTGTTCATCTAAATTCATAATCTAAGGTATGTGGGGTTTGAACAAGGGTAACTCTTTCACCCTTGTGCCCAAAGGCTTATTTTAAATACAAATTTCTGCAAATTATGAGATTTTCCATGAAATTTAAGTTCGGGTTTGTACCCATTATTATTGTTTGCAAGATTTTGAGATTTTTCATGGATTAAAGGTAAAATTACATGATTTTGTTTATATTTTCATGCCTACTTCCGAATTTTCCAGATTCTAAGATGATTATGAATGTTTTGTCATCAAGCATGAATTTTGAGATGTTGAAATCATGAGATCCAAACTATGAGTTATTTTTCCAATATCTTGATTGTGATGATTGTAAGCTTTTTTTTAAGATGATGGTTGAGAAAGAAGTTTAAATATGATTTTGCTGCATTAAAGTTTTATATTTTGAGTCCTAAGTACAAATGATGAGTTTATAAGGAGATTATGATCTCAAGTTTTGTTGACAAGTTTTGATAAGTACTTTCAAAAGCTAAGATAGGAATCCACACTACGTATGATTTAAAGTTAAGAGAAGCATAATTTAGTCTTCATTATAGGCCCTTGAGTTATTTTAAGGTGGATTTCCTAAAAGTTCCGAGACTAAGTATGGGAGTAGTATTTAGCACCGAGTTAGGTATGATTCCAAGGTCTCATACCCCAGAACTATGTGCCACCATAGGATTGAGATTTATGGCCCCGAGGCCGATAAAGTGATCACTAAAGTTAAGGTTCTATTCTTATGGCAAGGGTAGAACAACTCTCCCAACGTGGGCAAGACGTTGGACTCCATGTCAGCTCACATGGTTTATGTCGGTTAGAAGAAACTTCCAAGTTTCCAAAGAGTCCTAAAGTTCCCTAAGTCCCAAAGTTCCATAATCATAAGTCTTTGAGTTTATAAAGTTTCAAAAGAAGTTCCTTATTCTCTTTAACTCAAAAGTATAAGTGTGAAAGTTAGGGTTTAAGATTTCCTTTTGCTTACAAGCTTTAAGAATAAGAGAGAATATAGATTTTAGAGTTAAGTATGATTTATGAACTTTATATTTCAAATTATTCAACTATGTTAATCATTCATAATTGCATACATGGTTTTTACCAAGATTATTAATATTGTTTACTTAATGCATACACCCATACACTCAGTACATCCTCAAAGTACTGATCAACATATATGTCTGTGTGCTACATTGTATCATAATGTACATTCAGGTACTCAGTCTCAGCAGCGCCAGTGATCTTCGAGTACCTTGTCTACACTTTCATAGTTGGTGAGTCCTCATGGTTCGAGGACCTATTTCCCTAATTTCAGTCTTGATAGCAGTTTTTTATTGTTTTTTATTTTAGTTCGAGTCAGTTGGGGGTTTGTCCCAATGACTCTCTAGTCCCTTAGTAAGTAGAGGTTTGTCGGACTGTTAGCGGAGTTCCAGATTACCGGTATTTTGTTATCCAAATATTGTTCTTAGTTATCTAAATCCAGATTTGGAATAATATGTGTTTATTGCTTGGTTTAATTATCCTAAAGTAAGTGTTAGAAGTAATAGTAAGCTCAAAGGGTTAGCTTAGGGCTACTTGTAGCCTTAAGCACCGTGTGACATCTCAGGATGAGATTTTGGGGTATTACAAGCTTGGTATCAGAGCCTAAGGTTTAATAAGTCTTAGGGAGTCTGACAAGCCACGTTATGTAGATTCTTAATCATCGGTGTGAAGCTCTCCACATCTATGAGCAAGAGGCTACGAGATATTTTAGGAAAAAAGTCCTCTTTTTCTTTCAGAATCTATCGTGTCTACAATTATCTCTATCCGCTATTAACTCATGCTTTTTTATGACAAAAAATGCCTCCTCACAGAGCCAACGCCCGTAGAAATGATAATCAGCCACCTCAGGCTGCAGATCCCTTGAATGAGAATGTGTCACAAGTAGAGTTTCGGGAAGCTTTCCAGGTGCTAGCCCAAGCTGTGATAGCAAATGTGCAGGGTAACCGTCAGGATGCAGCCCTACCTTAGCAAGATGGAGATTTAGCCGTAGCCAAAATTAAAGACTTCATAAGAATGAATTTTCCTGAATTCTTTGGGTCGAAAGTAGGTGAGGACGCACAACTCTTTCTTAACGAGGTGAAGAAGATCACCCAAATTATGTATGCTTCTAAAGAAGACAGTGTAGAGTTGGCATCTTATCGTCTTAAAGATATTTCATATGATTGGGTTGTGATGTGGAGGAAGAGTAGAGGGGAGAATGTTACTCCCATGTCTTGACAGGTGTTCCAGGATGCATTCTTGGATTAGTTCTTCCCACTTGAGATGAGGAAAGAAAATATAGAGGAGTTTATGAACCTAAGGCAAGGCTCTGTGATTGTAAAAAAGTATTGCCTCAAGTTCAACCAGTTAGCTAAGTATGCTCCTGACTTGGTAGCTGACACCCGATCTAGTATGAGTAAGTTTATGACCGGTGTGTTTGGTTCGTGCTGAACGAGTGTTGGACTTCTATGCTCAATAGGGATATGGATCTGTCTAGACTGATGATACATACTCAGCAGATTGAGGTAGATAAGATAAGGGAGAGAGATAGAGTAAGGGGAAATAAGAGGTCTAGATCAGAGCAGTTTGAGCATGGCCAGACTAGATCCCATGGAGTGAATCGGCCCTAATTTCAGAATCATTCATCTATGCCAGTGCCTTTATCAGCTAGTGCTCCCGCACCCAGAAATAGGCAGGAGTAGGGGAACAAGTCTTTCTTGTTCAGATCTCAGAATAGTGTGAGTAACTGGCCTAGCTATCCCCCATTTGGTAAGTATGGTAGGACTCTTCCCGGTAAGTGTTTGGCTGAGAAGAGAGGTTTTTTTGGTTGTGGAAAGTTGGGCCATAGACTTAGTGAGTGCCCACATGCTAGGCAGAGGAACAGAGATGTTCATCCCAAGACTCAAGGTATTAGTACACCAGCTCCTTTAGCCCATCCAGCCTCTCAAGGCGCTTCTTCCAGTATTGCTGGCAGTCAGCGCCAGAATAGATTCTATGCCTTACCATCCCGTCAAGAGAAGGAGGATTCTCCCAATGTTGTTACTGGTATGCTCCGTGTCTTTCATTTTGATGTTTATGTGTTGTTGAACCCTGGGTCAAGTTTCTTTTATGTGACCCCGTTAGTTGTTGTGAAGTTTGAAATCAGTCTCAAAAAGATCCCTGAGCCTATCTTGATTTCAACCCCAGTAGGTGAGTCAGTCGTTGCTAAGCAAGTGTATAAGAAGTGTCCTATTATTGTTCTTTATAAGGTCATATCCATTGATTTAATAGAGTTAGATTTGGTCGATTTTGATCTTATTCGTGGTATGGATTGTCTTCATTCTTGTTATGCATCTATAGACTGTTGTACCCATATGGTTAAGTTTTAATTCCCAAATAAGTCAGTTTTCGAGTGGTTCGGAATTTCAGTATCTCCCAAGAGTCATTTTATATCCTATCTCAAAGACAGGAAGCTAATATCCATAGGTTGTATCTATCATCTAGTTTGAGTTAAAGACACTAAGTTTGAGACTCCGACTGTCCAGTCAGTCTGTATAGTTAATTAGTTTCCTGATGTCTTTTCGGAAGATCTCCCAGGGATACCTCTTGATAGAGAGATAGAATTCAGGATTGACCTTCTTCTCGATACCCAACCTATTTCCATATCTCTATACCGTATGGAACCTATAGAACTTAAGAAGTTGAAAGAGCAGCTCAAAGATCTTTTATATAAAGGTTTCATAAGGCCCAGTGTTTCTCCTTGGGGTGCACCTGTCTTATTCATGCGAAAGAAATATGGTTCTTTGAGTATGTGCATTGACTATCGTTAACTTAATAAGGTCACAGTCAAGAACAAGTACCCTCTTCCTAGAATTGATGACCTGTTTGATCAATTGCAAGGTGCAAGTTATTTCTCAAAGATAGACCTTAGATCTGGCTATCACCAACTTAAAGTAAGGGAGTGTGATATCCCAAAGACAGCCTTACGAACTTGATATGGTCACTTTGAGTTTCTAGTCATGTCTTTCGGGCTAACTAATGCTCCAGCTTCTTTCATGGACCTCATGAATCAAGTGTTCAGACAATATTTTGATATGTTTGTCATAGTGTTCATAGATGATATCCTTGTGTACTCCCGTACTGAGAATGACCATGTGGACCATTTTAGGATTATCTTGCAAACTCTTAGAGATCAACAATTTTTTTGCCAAATTCAGTAAGTGTGAATTTTGGCTAAGGTCAGTAGCTTTTGTGGTTCATATTATTTTAGCTGAAGGCATTAAAGTTGATCCCCAAAAGATAGAAGCCGTAAGAAATTGGCCTAGAACTATATCTCCATCTGAGATTAGAAGTTTCTTGGGTCTAGCTGGCTATTACCATCATTTTGTTGAAGGTTTCTCATCTATTGTGTCTCCCATGACCCAATTGACCCAAAAGAAAGTTAGGTTTCTTTGGTCAGATTCCTGTGAGAAAAGTTTTCAGGAGTTGAAGACTCGACTCACTTCATCCCTCGTGTTGACATTGCCTGATGGTACGAATGGTTTTGTGGTATATTGTGATGCCTCTATAGTTGGATTGGGTTGTATGTTAATGCGAAGAGGTAAGGTTATAGCCTATGCCTCTAAACATTTGAAGCCGCATAGAAAGAATTACCCAACCCATGATCTTGAATTAGCTGCTGTGGTTTTTGCCTTTAAAATCTGGAGACACTATCTTTATAGTGTTCATGTGGATATGTTTATGGACTATAAAAGCCTGCAGTATGTGTTTTCTCAATGGGAGTTGAACCTTCGTTAGAGGAGATGGTTAGAGTTGCTCAAAGATTATGATATTAGTATGTTGTATCATTTGGGCAAGGACAATATAGTGGTAGATGCCCTTAGCATATTGTCTATGGGCAGTGTTGCTTATGTGGAAAAAGATAAGAAAGAGTTGGCTCATGAAGTGCATCATTTGGCTAAACTGGTGTTAGGTTACTTGACTCAGCTGAAGGTAATGTTTGGGTTCAGAGAAGTTTCGAATCCTCTTTAGTTTCGGAAGTGAAGGAGAAGCAAGACTTGGATGCTAGTTTGGTCAGACTAAAGGAGTCAGTTAAAGAATAAAAGGTGGAGGTTTTCTTCCAAGGGGGAGATAATGTGTTGAGATGTCAGGATAGATTGTGTGTTCCTGGTGTTGATGATTTGAGGCAGAGAATTATAGCTTAGGCGTATGGTGAGCGATATTCTATTCATCCTGGTGCTACCAAGATGTACCGCGACTTGCGGGAAATCTATATGTGGAGTGGTATCAAGAAGGATATAACAAAGTTTGTGGCGAAGTGTGCAACTTTCCAATAGGTTAAGGTAGAGCACTAAAGTCCTGGTGGTGCAATGCAGGAGTTTGGTATTCCCACTTTATAGGCGAATATGGATTTTGTAACTGGTTTACCTCTTTTGCGTCGTCATCATGATTCTATTTGGGTTGTTGTAGATAGATTGACTAAGTTAGTTCATTTCCTGCCAGTGCATACATCTTATACAGCTGAGGATTATGCTAGATTATACATCCGGAAGTTAGTCAGATTGCATAGAGTTCTCTTTTCTATCATCTCAGATAGGGGTACTCAGTTCACTTCTCTATTATGGAGAGATTTTCAGAAGGGTATTGGTACGCAAGTTCACCTTAGTTCCACTTTTCATCCGCAAATAGATGGCCAAGCTGAGAGGACTATCCAGACCTTGGAGGATAAGTTGAGGGTGTGTGCTTTCAATTTCAAAGGTAGTTGGGATGAGCATTTGCCATTGATTGAATTCGCGTATAATAATAGTGATCATTCTAGCATCCAGATGGCGCCGTTTGAGGCTCTTTATGGGAGGAGATGTAGGTCACGCATAAGAATCCATACTACGTATGATTTAAAGCTAGGAGAAGCATAATTTGGTCTTCATTATAGACCCTTGAGTTATTTTAAAGGGGATTTCCTAAAGGTTCTGAGCCTAACTATGGGAGTAGTATTTTGCACTGAGTTGGGTATGATTCCAAGGTCTCATACCCCAGAACTACGTGCCACCGTAGGATTGAGATTTATGAGCCCGAGGCTGAGATAGTGATCACTAAAGTTAAGGTTCTATTCTGATGGCAAGGGTAGAACAGCTCTCCCAACGTGGGCAAGGCGTTGGACTCCATGTCAGTTCACATGGTTTATGTTGGTTAGAAGAAACTCCCAAGTTTCCAAAGAGTCCTAAAGTTCCCTAAGTCCCAAAGTTCCATTATCATAAGTCTTTGAGTTTCTAAAGTTTCAAAAGAAGTTCCTTATTCCCTTTAACTCAAAAGTATAAGTTTGAAAGTTACGGTTTAAGATTTCCTTTTGCTTACAAACTTTAAGAATATGAGGAGAATATATATTTTAGAGTTAAGTATGATGACTCACAAGGTTTATATCACATATTTCACTATTCATGATTTATGAACTTTATATTTCAAACTTACTCAAGCTATGTGAGTCATTGATAATTGCATACATGGTTTTTACCAAGATTATTAATATTGTTCACTTAATGCATACACCCTCATACACTCAGTACATCCTCAAATTATTGATCCACATATACGTCTGTGTGCTACATTGTCTCATTATGTAAGTTCGGGTACTCAGTCTCAGCAACGCCATTGATCTTCGAGTACCTTGTCTACACATTCGCAGTTGGTGAGTCCTCATGGTTTGAGGACCTATTTCCCTAATTTCAATCTTGATAGTAGTTTTTTATTATTTTTTATTTTAGTTCGTGTCAATTGGGGGTTTGTCCCAATAACTCTCTAGTCCCTTAATAAATAGAGGCTTGTCGGACTGTTAGTGGAGTTCCAGATTACCAGTATTTTGTTATCTAGATATTGTTTTCAGTTATCTCAATCCTGATTTGGCATAATATGTGTTTATTTCTTGGTTTAATTATCCTAAAGTAGGTGTTATAAGTAATAGCAGGCTCAAAGGGTTAGCTTAGGGCTACTTATAGCCTTAAGCATCGTGTGACGTCTTAGGATGAGATTTTGGGGCATTACAGATCGGGCCGATAGGCTCGATCCCAGAGCTCACTACTAATCCCGATGGAGGTGTGGGAGCAAAGCCCACGCCGTATGGATCTTTATGGTTTTGGGCCTATGTAACGCCTCGAGACTACCCCTTGTACATCACTCGGTGCTTAGGACCACAAGTGATCCCAGGCTAACCCTTCTACTGGCATAACTTGTGAGAAACTGATTAAATACATAAAATTGAATGGAATAAGTGAAAGATAAATATTTTCTGAATATACTCAATACAAAACTATATAAAAAGGATTACAACTCTGCTTATACAAAAAAAACTGGAATCAAATACATTAACTCTTCTGATTGTCTATCTACGATGCCTCTACCAGTATTGACTACATATAGTCGGGACATGACCCCAAACTATCACAAATCAAGACTACTGAATTGGGAAACAAAAAGACTACTTGAACTGTGACTGACTCGAACCCTTGAATCAAAAGGGCTCATCAACTGCTGACTAGGAGCTGCAACTATCTGATTATGATGTGTATGCTACAACTTGTACCTACATTATTAAACAATGTAGCACACAGACGTATATGTTTATCAGTACTTTTGGAATGTACTAAGCATGTAGGGGTGAATGCATAAGTAAAATAATATCTCAATGTTCATATAAACTTGTAAAAAAGGATGCATTCTAAGTGTAATTGACTCACATTGTCTTGAATAATGAAAGCTAAAAATCATAAATCATAAATAATAAAGCATACAGTGTAAATCCTATGAGCCATAACACTTAGTTCTAAAAGCTGTACTTTTACTCTTTCTGTTCGTGAAATAAGTAGGACTGAAGCTGACTTCGTTTTCAAACCATGCAGGCTAAGTGTAAAAAAATACTCACCTTTATATCTGTAAGCTGAAAGATGAAATCTGATAACTGATATCTTATGTAAGACAATGTCTGAGTAAATTTGTGAGCTTTTACACTTAGTTTCCAAACACTGTTCAATTATTCTATTTTAGGACTTAGGGGGGTTCTTCTAACCGTCATACACCATGTGAGCTTCCATGGTATCCAATGTCTAGTTCCCTTAAGAGGAAAACCTCACATTGCGGAGAGGTTTCATACTATTTCCAGGGAGTATAACCTGAGCTGAGTGATCGCAATCTGTATCTGCATCCATATAAATAGGAATAATCTGAATAATCTATACCTATGTTGGCTCGTAGTTCTGGTGCATGTGACCTTGGAATCATACCCAACTCGGTGCTAACTACTACTCCCTTTAATCTGTATGCTCATTCTATAGGAAATCCACCTTAAAACTAGCATAAGGGTTTATAATGAAGACCAGTTATGCATCTATTTACTTTAAACAGTAATAAACTCTGAAATGTGAATTCCATATCTTCGCTGAGGATCAAAAGATCAAGTCTTGTTCAAAATCTAAATATAAACTATTAATAGGGTGCTTAAAAGTATAATGTTTTTGAAATATCAATACTTAAACTTAGGGCTTAAAAAACCATGTTTTAAACTCATATGAAATCATCACAAAGTTCATGCTCAATAACAAAAATTCTCGAAATTCTTTAACAATTCTTGTCAAGATAATGAAATTCAATTCTCAATACGTAAAATCAGATCACATGCATGAATGTGTGAAAATAACTACGCAATTCAACACACAAATCTCTTGTAACTTCATAAACTTCAAACATTGATATTTGGGTATGAACCCTAGACTACAAATCATGTAAATTAAACTTTAAAAATTAGTTTTGAGCACAAGGATGAAAGGAGTATCCGTGTTCATAACCCCACATACCTTATTATGTTTGATTTGATGTAAAATCTTGACTTTCAACCCTTGGGAATGTTCTTGAAGGCTTTTCTTCAAGTTCTTGGATTAGGAACCTTAAATTCTTGATTTTTCTTGAAAAAGAGGTGATGGGATTGGTGATCTTGAAGGGGATTGATTAGGTTTTGTTATTGAGAGTAAAATAGGAGAATGAGGGCAAATAATGCCCTAATGGATGCTTTAAATCATATTTTTATGACCTGGGTTGAGGTGGAAAAAGACCCAATTGCCCTTAACTCATTTAAACCAAAAATTCATAACCCGAATTGTGATTTGAGGGCTCACCGCTATTATCGGCGTGACGCAATGGAATTGCATTGAGCTGCTGGAATTGAAATCCAAACGTGACCCATTTTTTGTCCAAAAAATTCAAAACTTACCCAAGACATGCTCCTTACACCCGAAGTTAGAAGGTCTTAAAAATGGCTAATTCCTAAACACATAGCTAAATTTTTAGGCTTTTTGCCTCTTATACAAGTACTAGAAGTTGAACTGAACTAAGGATAATAGGGGGTATTACAGCCTAGGACTTATTTGTACGCACATATATATAAGTACAATTAGTGGGTAGGTTTTGAACATTCAGAAATTACGTCATTCTCTACATTGTAATCCGCTCCTTTCATAGTGAAATTTCTCTGCCTCTGCCTGTCATTTTTCCTGCAAGGGTTTCCACGTAAATCTATATGTTGTTCTTGTTTTTCTTTTACTTATGATTTTCTTATTCTGTACAAATCTTAACAAACTGGTATCAGAGCCTGTTTTGATTATTTTCTCAAGGATTGCAACTATGAAGTATGATATTTCGCTGTTTGATCGCAACATCAAATTTTTGTTATGGCAGGTTCAGATGTAGGCTGTGCTCGCGCAGATGGATTTGAACGATTCTCTATTAGGGTTTGATAAGATGACCTCATCATGGATGGACGAGGACAAATGGCGTAAGGATCGAAAGGTTCTATCATAGATCCACCTTTATTTATCCAATTAGATTCTACAGGATATTTTAATTAGACCACTGCCGCGGCGTTGTGGTTGAATATGGAATTGTTGTATATGATGAAGAGCCTAACAATTTACATCTCAAATAATGACTTTACTCCCATCGAATGACTGAGGGTGTGTCCGTGGGGGATTACCTATCTTTCTTTAAGAAATTATCTATGATTTAGAGACTCTGGTGGTTAAGTACGATGAGAAAGATTTAGGGTTGATTTTATTATGTTCTGTGCCTGCATCATACATGACCTTTAGGGATACAATTTTATATAGTCGTGATACTCTGACCATAAATGAAGTCTATGATGCATTGTTCTCTAAGGAGAAGATGAAACATCTTGTGAATGGGTTGGAGACTCAAGAAGATGGTCTTATTGTTCGAGGAAGGACTCATGAGAGGAATTCTGGGGGTGATGATAGGAATAGGTCAAAATCTAGAAATAGAAACAAAACCTGTAATTACTAAAAGAAGAAGGGCCATATCAAATCCGAGTGTTATAAGTTACAGAATAGAGAGGAAAAAAAACTCTAAAATTGAAGGGACACCAACCAGAGAAGTCCAGTGAAGCCAGTTTTATTGAAGATGGCGGTAGTGATGGAGAACTCTTGGTAGTTTCTAATGGTAATTCCAAATCCTGTGAGGATTGGATTCTTGATTCAACTTGCACATTTCATATGTGTCGCAATCGAGATTGGTTTACAACATATGAAGCAGTCTCTAAAGGTGTTGTGTTGATGGGAAATAACACGCCTTGTAAGATAGTTGGTATTGGAACAATCAAAATTAAAATATTTGATAGGGTTGGGAGGACACTTGGTGATGTACAATATGTCCCAGACCTGAAGAGAAATCTTATTTCTTTGAGTACCCTTGATTCTAGCTGATATAGGTACACTGTGAAGGTAGAGTTCTGAAAGTTACTAAAGGTGTTGTTATTGTAATGAAGGGACAGAGAAAGACTGCAAATTTGTATGTCTTGCAAGGCTTTACGATTATAGGTGATGCAACTGTTTCTACATTCTCTTTATCAGAAAGTGATATTGCTAAACTTTGGCACATGCGTCTGTGGCATATAAGTGAAAACGGGATGGCTGAACTAAGCAGGAGAGGACTTCTTGATGGCCAAAGTATTACGAAATTGGAGTTCTGTGAGCACTGTATTTTTGGAAAGAAGAAAAGAGTCAGATTCACTAAAGACATCCACTCAACTAAAGGCACACTTGATTACATTTATTCTGATATCTGGGGTCCTTCTCGAGTAGCTTCTAGAGGAGGTGCGAATTACTTATTTACTATTATTGATGACTATTCTAGAAAAGTTAGGGTGTTCTTCCTAAAGCAAATGAATGGCGTGTTTTTTACTTGCAAAGGGTGAAAGACGATGATTGAAAAGAAAATAGGGAAGTAGGTAAAATACCTTCGGACTGATAATGCTTTAGAGTTCTTTTCTAATGAATTTAATGCTCTGTGCAAGTCAGAAGGAACTGTGAGGCACTTTACAGTTTGTTATACTCCGCAACAGAATGGTGTGGCCGAATGAATGAATAGGACTATAATGGATAAGGTGCATTGTATGCTCTCTAATGCTGGTTTACCCAAGTCTTTTTGGGCCACAGCTACTTCCATAACTTGTCTTCTTATTAACCGCTCTCCGTTAGTCGCGATTGATAAAAAAACTCCACAAGAGTTATGGTTTGGTACTCCTGCTAGTTATTATGATATGAGGATATTTGGATGTCCTGCTTATGCTCATGTTAATAATGGAAAGTTAGAACCTAAATTTTTCAAGTGCTTATTTATGGGTTATAAGCCTGGTGTTAAAGGTTATAAGCTTTGGTATCTAGAAAATAGAATGGTTATAATTAGCAGGGATGTTGTGTTTGATAAAATTTCCATGCTTTGGGCTCCCTCCGAATCTAGTGCTTCACCCCCAGATGAGCTTAGTGACATAAATCAGCAAAAGTCAAGCACCCACAATGAATTGCAGATTGGAGCAGAGTCTACAGTAGTGCCTACTTCTTAGTCTAGCCTAGAGATACAGAGTGGTACTATTTATTCTTTACTACCAGTGATTCCACAATATTCTATTGCTAAAGACAGGCCTAGAAGAGATATTAGACCTCTTCAGAAGTATGCTGAAGCTGATTTGGATGCCTATGCATTGAATGTAGCAGAAAGTATTGGTTCTGGTGAAGATCCGTCTTCTTACTCAGAGGCAGTTAGTTCCGAATATTCCGGATGATAGATGATTGCTATGCAGGAGGAGATGGAATCACTTTATAAAAATGACACATGGGATCTGGTGAGACTTCCTAAAGATAAGAATCTATCCATTGCAAGTGGGTATTTAAAAAGAAAAAAAGAACATCGGGAGTTGAAGATACTAGGAACAAAGAAAGACTAGTTGCTAAAGGCTACAGTCAGGTTCCAGGTGCCGACTTCACAGATGTGTTTTCTCCACTTGTAAAGCATAGTCCGATTCCAGCCTTGGTTGGTATTGTGGACATGCATAATCTTGAGCTTGAGCAGTTGGATGTCAAAACTGCATTCTTACATGGAGAACTTGGGGAGGATATCTCTATGCAGAAACCAGAGGGATTTGTAGTTTCAAGAAAGGAGGACTATGTATGCTTGCTGAAAAAGTCTCTTTATGGCTTAAAACAGTCGCCCAGACAGTGGTATAAGAGATTTGACTCTTTTATGACCTCTCATATATTTTGTAGGAGTAGTTATGATAGTTGTGTCTACTTCAAGAAGGTAAGTGATGGTTAATTCATGTATCTTCTCTTGTATGTTGATGATATATTGATTGCAACAAAGGATATGAGATATATAATAAAAGTCAAAGCCCAGCTCAGCAAGGAGTTTGAGATTAAGGATCTAGGAGCAGCAAAGAAGATTCTTGGCATTGAAATTATGAGGGATAAAGAGAAGTGTAAGTTATACTTGAGTCAGAAAAAGTATATTGAGAAAGTGCTTCATAGGTTCAATATACAAAATGCCTAGACTGTTAGTACTATATTGGCATCTCAATTCAAACTCTCGACCACTTTACCTCTAAAGACAGATGATGAGCATGATTATATGTCTTGAGTTCCATACTCTAGTGTGGTCGGGTCTCTTATTTATGCAATGGTGGGTTCCCGACCAGATTTATCATATGCCATCTGTGCAGTTAGCAGATACATGGCAAATCCTGGCAAAGAACATTGGAAAATAGTTTAGTGGATTTTCAGATACTTGCATGGATCTGCTGATGTTTGTTTACAGTTTGAGCGAAATAGAGATGAAGTAATTGGGTATGTTGATTCTGATTTTGTAGGAGACCATGATAAAAGAAGATCCCTTACAGGCTATGTTTTCACCATTAGTGGTTGTGCTATCAGTTGGAAAGTTACTTTACAAACTACGATTGCTTTATCAACTACTGAGGCAGAATATATGGCTATTACAGAGTCATTCAAGGAAGTTATTTGGTTGAAGGGTCTGTTTGGTGAACTTAGCAAAGACTTACAATTATTATGGTCTTTTGTGACAGTCAGAGTGCTATCTTTCTTCCAAAAGATTAGATGTTTCACGAAAGGACAAAACACATCGATGTCTGGTATCATTTTGTGCCTGACATTATTGGTCGTGGTGATATTATGGTAAGTAAGATTACTACCCATGATAACTCTGCTGATATGATAACCAAGACATTACCAAGTACCAAGTTTGAGCATTACTTGGACTTGGTTGGTGTTAGCTGTTAAGATGTACCCTTAGGGGCTTTTGTGGAAGAGATGGAGAGTTTGTCTTGAAATGGATGTGAGTTTTGAATTAGAATTTATGTCAAGGTGTAGATTGTTAGAGCTATGACCTGAATTTTATTGGTCTGACACTAAAAGTTTCACGGTGCGACCCATATTTGTGATTTTCAATGGGGTCTACGGTGGTACCGTATGGATCGGGTCGATAGGCCTAATCTCGGAGCTCATTACAGATCCCGATGGGGGTGCGGGGGCGAAACTGCGTAGTATGGACCTTTATGTTTTTGGGCCTAGGACTTATTTGTATGCACATACTATATAAGTGCAATTAGTGGGTTGGTTTTTAACATTCAGAAATTACGTCATTCTCTACATTGTACTCCTCTCCTTTCATAGTGAAATTTCTCTGCCTCTGCCCGTGGTTTTTCCCCACTAGGGTTTTCACGTAAATCTGTGTGTTGTTCTTATTTTTATTTTACTTGTGCTTTGCTTATTCTGTCCGATTCTTAACAGGGGCAATAATTACTTTTTTGTCTTTAATCTAATATCTCGAGTTTAAGCCATGTGTATGCAATTGCCTTTTTTGGTGAGTGATTTGCTACAACATGGGAATTCACACACGCGAATTCAAATTAGCCAAACTCTAATATGATATCGGATACTAAGTGGCAGACCAAGAAAGTAAGTGCTATTAAAAAGAAGGTTAATATTTTTATACCTTAACTCCTTTAATCGACAGTGCATAGTTAAAAACAGTTCAGGGAATAAATTTTTGGTTCACTCTTGGAGATCGTCATATAAATTTGAGGAACAATTAAAGATTTGAGGTCAAGTTTGATTGAATCCACAAGATTACATAGGTACAAAAAAGGTGACCCCAAAATCTCACTGCTACAGGTTCAACATTCATCGTAAATTAAGTAGCAGTCAACATCACTGATCCAAACAAACTTTGAATAAGAAACAAACCAAGAAAAACATATCACTGATTCAATCACTTCAACCAAGACATTCTCCACCAACTTTTCAATCTAATTAACTTTACTACTTCAAGACTCAAACTTTATTCCCATAAACTATAATACCTAGTCCCTCTCAAACCAAATCTAAGATCCAAAACTATAATAATCAATCAAATACATAAACCAAAAAATTCTGCCAGTTAGGATAAGCATAGCATATATACATTAGCAAAACCCAAAGAAGCATAGATTAACACTGAGTGTTACATAATTAGCATAAGAAGAGTTATTAAAAATAAGAAACAATTACCTGGGAGATGGGAGATGGGAGTTTGAATACACCAGAGAAAAAGGTAATGGCCGACCACCAGAGACGCCGGAGTAGCAATGGACGGAGTAGAGAGTAGCCTATCAATAGCCGACGGTATCCTAATTAGCACTATTTTGGAGAAAAATGAGAGAGAAATGTTTTAGGGGCTATTATCGATGAATATTGGAGAAAAAAAAAGAGAAATATTTTTTAATTTGGCGCTATTTTTTTGGATGGATAGCGATGGTTAAAACCCCCACAAATATATAATTTTAGTAGCATATTTTTAATCCCCACAATTCATATAATTTTATGAAGGTTAAAATAGCCCCCTCAAATAAACTCCCATAATTACACCCGTTTTTCTGTAGTGTGTGTCTCTTTTGGTGTACTTCTGACATATCTTCTTATGTGGCATCTTTTGAGAATCAGATATAGAAGACTTGAAAAGGAGGGCTTTTAGTGCGATCTTCATGACCGTTACAGAGAACGTTCTTTGAGAAATTGCTTAAAAGGAATCTGCAACAAAGACATGGAAGAAGTTGGAATTATATTCTAGAAAATCTCTTACAAACTGCTTCTACTTGAAAAAAAGGTTGTAAATCTTTGTATGAATAAAGGTACACAAATTAAAGCTCACCTTGATGAGTTTAATTCAATTATAGCAGACTTGAAGAACTTGGATAATAAAATTGATAGTAAGGATCAAGTCTTAATCGTGTTATGTTCTTTATCACCGTCTAATGATACTTTTGTTGATACGTTTCTATATGAAAATATAGTATCCCACTAGATGATGTTAGTAATGCACTAAAATCCAAAGAGTTGAAGAAAAGATTTTTAGATAGAAGAGTTGTGGGCAAAGATCTCGTAAGTAGGGGAAGAATACATCAGAAAGACTTTAATAGGAAAAAGTATATTTCTAGATCAAATTCTAGAGCAAGGGAACTACTATGAGTCTCGGGCGCAGGGTCACTACAAAGGGATTGTCCTAAGCTAAAGAAGAAAAGAGGGAAAGAGAAAGTTTATTGATCGACAAATATTATTGACACTACTAGTAATTTCGATGACAGTGACTACGTAAGGGAAGTTTGTGCCGTGACTTCTGATCATAGGCACAATTTCTGGGATCTTGATTCTGGTGCAACTTTCCACATATGTCCATATAAGAATAGATTTGCAACTTATAAGTAGACGAGTGAGATAATTTATCGAGATGATAATAATTCATTAGAGGTATAGGAAATTGGTAACATCAAATTGAGAATGTTCAATGCCATTGTTAGAAATATTGAGTGTTTACTTATTCCTTGAATGAAGAAGAATTTGATTGTTCTTTCGACTTTGGATGATAAAGGGTATAAGTTGCACTCTAAGAATGGAACATTTAGATTATATAAAATCTCCATAGTACTCATGAAAGACAAGTTTCATTCTAGACTGCATTATCTCCGAGCGAGTGTAGTTGAAGGGAAAAGAACTGTAGCTTTTGGGAGGAGTGATCTGAATCAGTCTCAGTTATGGCACTTATGACTTGGTCATATGAATGATAAGGGGTTGTCTTTGTTGAACAAACAGGATTTTTTGGATGGTTATAAAATTAAATCTTGAATTTTTGTGAGCATTGAGTGTTTGGTAAGCAAACACGGGCGAAGTTCAGCAAGAAGCCAGAACATAAGATCAAAGATAAGTTAGATTACATAAATTCAAACTTGTGAGGTCCAAACATAATTTCCCTCAAAAGTGGTGTTAGGTACTTTATGACTTTGAGTGATGATTGTTCAAGAATTATATGAGTGTATTTTCTGAAAACAAAAGATGAGGCATTTTTTATATTTGTTAAATGGAAGATGATGGTTAAGAGGCACACTCAAAGAAAAGATAAGCGTCTACGGACAAATAATAAGTTAAAATTTTGCAATTAGAGTTCAAAGATTTCTGCAGTAGATAGGGCATAGTGAGACACCACACTTGTGTTGGAATATCATAATAAAATAGCATTGTAGAACATATGAACAGAACACGTTGTGATAGAATACGAAGTATGCTTTCACACTCATGTGTTAGCAAGGATTTTTGGGTTGAAGCAATCAATACAGCTTGTTACGAGGTCAATAGACCTCCATCCACAACTATTGAGTTCAAAAATCCTTTTAAGGTTTGATCCGGTTCGCCTTCTAATTATTCAAATTTGACGATACTTAATTGTCCTGCTTATGCTTATGTAAGGGATGTAAAACTTGAGTTGAGGGCAAAGATGTGCATATTTCTAGGATATACAATTAGAGTGAAAGATTACAGGTTGTGGTTCATAGATAAAAAGACTCCAGGGTCAATTATTAATAGGGATGTGACATTTAATGAATCTGCCACTTCGGCCAGTCAGAAGGAGACGACAATAGCAAAAACAGATCGTGGTGCCAGTGATCGCAAAAAGCTAGAAATTGAATCTCCACTAGATTATCCCAATATTTAAGAAGTGGAGAAGGTGAAAAACATTTATCAAGAAGATAATTTTGATGCACCTGTACAACAACAACAACTATATAGCATTGCAACAAGCAGAAAGAATAGAGTGATCAACCGATCAAAGAGGTTTGCTAATGTAGTTAATGAAAATCTTCTTGGATATGCAAATTTTGTGAAATTTTCTTTATTATTTGCAAAGACCATTGGTGTTCTTGATCCTAATAACTCTAAAGAATCTATTGATATCTCAAGAAGAGATAGATGAGTTGGTGCTATGGATGAAGAGATTGAGTCATTTCACAGAAATCGCCTTTATGAAAGTTTGGTTCATTGCAAAGGAGACAAAAGGTAGTAGATTTTAAGGGGGATGTTTATGTGACGAAAGTATGTACACGTGATTATCCGACATATATGATGACCAAGTCAGTCCCGAACAATAAGTTTAGACATTGCCTAAACTTGATTGGTGTGTGTAGTACTCAGTGAGCTCTTTTGAAGGCTGGAGCAAGGTAGAAAGACCTTGTCCCTATTGGTGAAGGAAATTCAAACCAAGGAAAAGATTTTTTAATTATGTCTTGAATTTTTCCCTTGTATATTTTAGAAAACTCATAATCCTTTTTGGTTTAGGAAATCTTTTGTCCTAATAGATTTGGAAAAGAAATATATTATCCTTAGGATTGGAAGAACCTTTTCCTTACATGTTTAAGACTATTTTGGGATCTATATATAAAGTATGTAATTGAAAATTCTAAAGCATTGTACACTTCTTCCTTTTCTTTTATAGTGAAAAACTCTCTCTGCTTTTGCTCGGAGGATTAGGCTAGCCAAACCTCGTTAAATCCTTGTGTTATTTTTCTTCTCTATTTTTTGTTGTTTGTGATTGTGTTCTAGTTAACCACGATATTTCCACAATATTTTATTGTCTAAAGTAGTGCTCAGTTTGAACTTTTCAGTAGCCCTTTTATGGTGAGTCAGTCAATAAGGAAAACTTTTAGTTTTAATGAAGAAATAATCTCTTAGGATCACTTACCTATTCAATAAAAGAAATTTTTTTAGATCTCATAGAAAAAGAGATATAACTAAAAAGAAATTTGTAAGAGGCTACAAAATCAAAATTTTCTACCAATTACCCGTTTAAAGCAAGCAGAAGAATTTTCCAAACCACAAAGGAATAGTCGGAGCCCTGATCTACAAACAAAACATTTAAAAAGAAAACTTATATTAGACATGATACAAGAAACCATGGTGGACTCAGGATTTGGGGTTATGGGTTTTGGAAAATTCAAACATACATATTGACGTTCAAAGCATTAATATTCCGCATAGAAACCAAAGCACCCACAATTTTTATATATTTTTTATATAATTATACCTAATTTACATCAAATTTAACGAATGCCGAATCACCACAAAATTGCAGATTGGTCCGCCCTTGACAAGAAACCAGAGGTCTTACTCAATTGGTTACATTGTTATGAAAATTAAAATGGACATTTGATATAATTCAATCAAAAAAATAGTTAGCACTTAGTTGCGCTAATAAAGTAACATTTGTCCAAAATCCTAACGGATGATTTTTGACTTATTTTAATTAATTTGACTTAATTTTTTTTATTTTATTCAAACATTATAAAAATAATTAAAAATTATTTTACTTAAAAACACTTAAAACAAATAAATCCAAACATATTCTAAAAATAGGAATGAGATTGATTCTAATAGGATACGATACTAGTAGAAAAATTAATCTTGAATCTTGTTGAATCCTAAAAATTAAATAATTTCTGAGAAACTCAAGGTTGTACAATATATCGTTGCAACAATAGAGGTGGAGCTACCATTTGATCTATGAATTTAGCGCAGAAGCTAGTAGCTATTATCGAAATTATGTATAGTTATGTTACAAATTCACTTAATATGTACTCCCTCTATTTAAAAAAGAATGACCCACTTTTCTTTTTTGTTTGTTTAAAAAAGAATGACCCTTTTCCTTTTTTGACAATACTTTAATTTCAACTTTCCACATGGCATGTTTAGGACCATAAGATTAAAGGGCATTTTGGTACATTTGATACAACTTTAATTTAAGGCCACAAGATTCAAAAATCTTTTTTATTTTCTTAAACTTTGTGTCAAGTCAAAATAGATCATTCTTTTTTAAACGGAGGGAACACTATAAGCAATTTATCAAAAACTCAACAAGATACCTTTTTAAAATTTCAAATTCATAAATTCAAAATCCTGGCTCTACCTCTTGAATCACTTAACAAAATCTTTACTCGAACCAATAGATCAAGAATTCAAGTAATTTCATGAAACAATAAAGAAACACAACATTGATATGAAATAAAAGAACCTGGTTATAAAGATGAAGATGAAAGGAGGAAAAAAGATGAGAGTAGCAACAAGATTAGAGTAAACAACAATGATGAGATGACTAAGTCCTGTAGACATGACTATTTTTCTAAGGATCTGTCACGACCCGAATCAGGGCCTGGCCGTGATGGGTATCTCAAGACCACCGAGGACCGGATACCACCCCCTTTTTCTAGTTAATTAGAACATAATATACTAGCAACAAATGAATTCTGAACATATAACAAGATAGAATAAATGTAAGCTCAAAAAAGTCTAAGAATATCCACAACAATACCCAATCCACAGTAATCCACAAAGTCTTCTAATAACCAAAATCAAAACCAATCTAATCGGGACATACCCCCGACAATATCCAAAAAACAAGTCTGAAACAAAATCTATGACATAAGAAAACCAAAACATGAAAATGAGGGTCTTCCAGAGTATGGAAGCTCACCACTTCAAGTCTACTCACGATCAATCCAGAAGTCACCTAATTACTGCGCAGAAAAAGAAGAAGTATCTCCGTGTCCTATACTGCGTGGGGATACCTCATTCGGAGATGGTTAGCAGGCGAGCGCTGCCATGTAACTCAGGGATAAGGAGATAAAATAACAGCATGATTAACAATTCAAAATTATTCATAATCCAATGCATATAATCATATGCATATATATATATATATATCACATGCGGGGATAAAGAACAAGGTTTAGCATGCAATTTAAAATCATAGTCTGGATTGTGTAGCATAACCATCATAATAAGTCACCCACGAGCTATATGGATTTATCTCTCCCCAGCTGAAAGGACCCCAGTGCATGTAGCCGCATGAACCGGAGAATAATCATGTGAACATATATACCATAGGGGACTAGAACCTCTTGGCATACATCAAGGGTGACTTAAGCACCCAGTTATTTTACATGGGGGACTTGAACCTCCCTATCATTTAGATCCCCATGACGGTAAATGCGGTTTCCAGTATTGGTCCCTCGGGACATCCACTTTCATGGCCCGGATACACAACCCCCATTAAAGTCCAATTAAAATATCTTTTCACACATTCTCATTTATTGAACCAATTCTTTCATTAAGGCATACCGTTGGTATAGTCATACCAATTTTACTTTCAAGCTAACGTCATCATGCCAATCTATTATCCATCGCACAGGAAAAATCGTGACCCCTCTAGGTTCAGTTATTCATGCATACGGGAAATATACAATTCCTAAGGTTCAATAAAATTCAATTCATGATTCAATAACCTTTTATGCCATGTAATAGTATAAGTGAGCAAGTCAAACCATGTGAGAAAGCCATATTTCAATATCAATTTCACAAATAGGTTGAGAGAACATAATTTCCAAAATCATATATCATGCCAAAATCATCAAATTGGGAAAAATTGTGACCCCTTAGTTTATTCACTATGCTCATGTACCCCACAAGTTCAAAACCGTCAATAAAGAATAAACTATGCATAAAAATTATGAAAAATTAATGTAAGAATCAACCATGCCAAAGTTCTCAACCTATGTAAAAAACCATGGACAAATCCGCATAAACAACCATATAAATTCATACTTTAAATTAAAACAAGTTTAAAGGTAGAGTCACATGCCTGAAAGTATCATAATTATGGAGAGAATTCGCCCATAAAAACTCTAGACAATCAATCTTGAGAAACCCTAGGTGTTCTTTGACTTAGGAATTTGAGAGAGTAAAGAGGGTGTTTTGATTTGCTAAATGATGAGAATATTGACCCAAAGGTGTTTTATGTACGTGGGGTATAAGTGGAGAAAGAAAAAAATTACCAAGAAACCTCTAAAAAAAAGTTGTGATTTACCACCCAGTCATTACGAGTCTCATAACGACTCATTAAGCCTCATTATGACACATCACCATGAGTCATAGTCTGGACAGTAGCTAACGGTGTGCACACTAATCTGGTTATGATTTGGGTCATACAACTCGTATAGACATGTTATGACTCATATAGGTAAGTCGTGGTCTGAGCAGTAGATCAAGGACCCTTCACTGGTGACGCTACGTCTCACACCACATGACTTGTCAAGTGACCCTACAACTCGGGTATAGAGTTGAGTAGCATACTGCTCACACTACTATTGGTACCTTATGATTCCTATAGAGTCCTTACAACTTGTTGAGTCTAGTCATAATCAAGGCAGAAAGTTTGGCACCCATATTGGTGAGGCTACGATTTACACTATATGACTTGTATAGAGTCCTTATGGCTCATATAGGAGAGTCGTAGTCAGGACAGAAGACATGGGCAACCTCATTGTTCACCCTACTATTGGGGTCCTATTACCCATAATGACACCTTATGACTCATAAGGAGAGTCTTAGGTTGGCCAGTAAGCTCAGTTCTCAAAATTTTCCAGAGTAAAAAACTTGGGGTGTCACATTCTCCCCCTCACACACACACACCTCCCCCAGGATCATTCATCCCCGAATGATGAGTCAAGGCATTTATTAACACTATCATAAGATAGAATACAACCACAATTTCCTTTAACAAAG
The DNA here is from genome assembly GCA_030864215.1 of Capsicum pubescens. Lineage (NCBI taxonomy): Eukaryota > Viridiplantae > Streptophyta > Magnoliopsida > Solanales > Solanaceae > Capsicum > Capsicum pubescens. Next base: position 336,900,459 of record CM061548.1, read on the forward strand.
TGAGAATACAAATTTACTAAGGGAAACAAATACCTTAAACCCGATTATCCGAGTCACAAAACAAGAATGGATATTTGGACTTCATGTCCTCTTCGGCTTCCCAAGTAGCTTCTTCAAACTTTTGATTTCTCCATAGAGCCTTCACCGAAGCCACTTCCTTTGTCCTCAAACGATGGACTTGCCTATCCAAAATTTCAACCGGGACGTCCTCATAAGACAAGAAATCTAAAATACCCAAACTCTCAATAGGAACAACAAAAAATGGACCGCCCACACACTTCTTCAACATCGAGACATGAAAGATGGATAAATAGAACCCAAACTAGAAGGAAAATCCATCTTATAAGCCACGTTGACCACTCTCTTCAAAACTAAATAAAGACTCTCATAACAGGGACTGTGCATTCCCTTCTTACCAAATCTCATCACTCACTTCATGGGATACACCTTCAAGAATACCCAATCACCAATATCAAACTCTAACTCCCTACTTCTTACATCCACAGAGGACTTTTGGCGACTCTAGGTGGTCTTAAGCCTATCGCGAATTGGCTTCACCTTCTCCATGGCTTGATGAACCAAATCAGGACCAAACAACCTCATCTCACCAACTCAAAACCATCCAATAGTAGAACAACATCTCCTACCATACAGAGCCTCGAAATGAACCATTCAAATACTAGAGTGATAGATATTATTATATGTAAACATAATAACAGGAAAATGATCAGTCCAACTACCACCAAAGTCAATCACGCAAGCTCAAAGCATGTCTTCCAAAGTATGTATCATCCACACCGCTTGTCCATCCATCTACGGGTGGAAAGCGGTACTAAGGTTCACCTTAGTCCCCAAACCTTTCTAAAAAGAATGCCAGAAGTGCGATGAGAACTAAGTTTCACGATCACATATGATAGAAATAGGCGCACTATGTAATTTGATGAACTTTTGAATGAAAAGATTGGCATGGTCCTCTACTGAGTAACTAGTCCTCACTGCCAAAAAGTGAGCAGACTGAGTCATCCTATTCATCATAACCCAAATGTAATCAAACTGGTTACGAGACCGTGAAATACCACTAACAAAGTCCATATTAATCACTTCCGATTTCCACACGGGCAACTCAACTCTTGAGATAACCCACCGAGCCTCAAGTGCTCCACCTTCTTGTTGACACACCATACACTTAGACACAAAATTGTCCACATCCCGCTTCATGTTATTCCACCAATAAATCTCCATCAAATCATGATACATTTTCATCAAACCGGGATGAACCGTTTACCACAACTCATGGGCCTCATCCAAAATTCTTTCTTGCAAACCCATCCACATTGGGAACACACAGTCTAGCTTTGTACCCCAAGATACCATCACCACAAATATCAAAATCCATGACTTTCTTTTGTCCTACATCATCCTTAATATACTTCAAGATAGGATCCAGAACCTATTTCTCTTTTACCTTAGTACCAGGAGACGACTTCAACACCTATTGAACAAACACACCTACATCTTTGGAATCCAAAATACGAACTCCAAAGTTAGCTAATCGGTGAATATCCTTCACCAAACCTCACTCTTCCTCATCCATATAAGGTAAGATTTCTATGGAAATCCTGCTAAGAGCATCAGCAACATTGTTAGCTATACCTGCGCGATAATGGAGACTCATGTCATAGTCATTGAGCAACTCGAATCCATCTCTTTTGCTCGAGATTCAACTTATTCTGGGTGAACACATATTGAAGGCTCTTATGACCAGAATAGATATCAACATAAACTCCATACAAATAGTGGCGCCAAATCTTTAATGCAATCACCATAACCAATAATTCCAAGTCGTGAGTCAGATAATTCTTCTCAATGACTTTTAACTGCCTAGAAGCATAGGCCACAACCCCACCATGCTGCATCAACACACAACCCAATCCCACATGGGATGCATCACAATAAACAAAAAACCATCAGTACCCTCAGGTAGGGTCAACACCGGTGCAGAAGTTAACTTATTTTTTAATTTCTCAAAACTTTCCTCATAGGCATTAGACCATAGAAACTTCAAATTTTTCTAACTCAACTTTGTCAATGGAGCAGCGATCGATGAGAAACTCTCCACAAATCTCCTATAAAAATCAGCTAAAACCAAAAAGCTCTGAATATCGATTGGAGTTATGGGTCTAGGCCACTTCTTCACTACCTCAACTTTCTGTGGATCCACCATGATACCTTCACTACAAAAAACATTACCCATAAAAGTAACCATATTCAACTAAAACTCACACTTTGAAAACTTAGCATACAAACGTTGATCCTTAAGAGTCTGCAACACTATATGGAGGTGAATAGCATGATCCTTATCACTCTTAAAATATACCAAAATATCATCAATAAACACAATTATAAACAACTCCAAGAACTAACGGAACACCGGTTCATAAGATCCATGAATGCTGCCGAGGCATTAGATAAACCAAAAGATATCACTAGAAACATGAAATGACCATACTGGGTATAGAAAGCAGTGTTAGGGATATCCACCTCCCCAATCTTCAACTGATGATAACCCAACCGAGGATCAATCTTAGAAAAGTACTTAGCACCTTAAAACTGGTCAAAGAGATCATTAATCCTAAGAAGAGGGTACTTAATCTTCACAGTCACCTTATTCAACTATTAGTAATCTATACATATCCAGAGAAAACTGTCCTTCTTTCGCATGAATAACATAGGAGCACCCCATGGAGACACACTAAGGCAGATAAATCCCTTATCAAGGAGATCTTTCAACTGTTCCTTAAGTTTTTTATCTCAGCCAGAGCCATTCTATAAGGATTGATAGAGATAGGATGAGTGTTTAGTAGAATATTAATCCTAAAATCAATTTCCCTATCAAGAGGAACACCAGGAAGATCATCAGAGAAAACCTCAGGAAATTCATTAACCAAGGAAATAGATTGTAAAGAAGGACCCTCCGAGTTAGAATCTTTAACTCAGATGAAATGATAAAGACACCCCTTTAAAATAAACTTTCGAGCTCTAAGATAAGAGATGTACCTTCTCTTAGGCACTAGGTAACTTCCTTCCCATTCTATAATTGGCTTATTAGAAAATTTGAAAATGGCCTTACGGGTCCGACAATCTAGAGAGGCATAGCATGAATGGTGTCAATCCATACCCAAGATTACATCAAAATCCACCATATACAACTCTATCAAGTCTACCAAGGTTTCCCTACCACGAATAGATAACACACAACTTATATAGACTCTTCTAGCAACAACAGAGTCACCCACCAGGGTAGACATAAAAAAGAAATCCAAATTACTTTTGGGACCAAAACCAAAATGAACAACCACATATTTGGTCACATAGGAAAGGGTAGATCCCATATCAAGTAAATAATACACATCATATGTGAAAAGTTGTAATATACCAGTGACAACATCAGGAGATGCCTCTGACTCCTGATGGGTGGTAAGAGCATAAAGACTATTTTGACCAATGTTAAATCCAGAAGTAGCACCCTTTGGTATAGGAGTTGATGATGTGGCAACAAGAACTTTTTTAGCCCTACAAGCAACCCTTGAAGGATAATCCCATTGAAGGTGACCAATCTGACCACAACTTAAACACTGATTCCTCCTTTTGTCACACTATCCATGATGCAACTGACCACAAAATCGATAAGGAGGATATGATGGGGATGACTGGGCTCCACTATCCTGAGTCTGGACACCCTGTGCCCTAGGACATCACTTCTTTGGAAACATCGATCACTAGACATCTTTGGATAAGGAGCACAAACCTTCGAATAGGAATCAAAATTTCTCCACTTCTTCGTAGACCATTGCTTATCATTTCTGCCACTTTGTTACTGACCTCCACCCTGCTCTGAATATCTAAACATTTTACTCTGTCTTTCTCCCATCTCTGCTTGCTTCTTATTTTACTCTTTGACTTATTGCATATACACCACAAGTCTAGAGATATCTATATCATGATTCAGCATCGCCGCCTTACATTCTAATACTAACTCATGAGATAAGCCCAAAGAAAATTTCCTCATTCTAGCCCTCATGCTAGACACTAACTCAGGAGCATAGTAAGACAATTGTATTCCTTCACCATCATCCTACCTTGATTCAGATTTACAAACTCCTCGATCTTTACTTCCCTTAACTCCCGATGAAAGAAGCGATTAAGAAAGGCACACGAAAAGTCATCTTTCATAGCCTGCTCAACATTATCTCCCCTTAACTGCTCCCACTCCTCATACACTAATACGCCACATTCTTCAACTAATATGCGAGAAATTTTACACCCTCAGAGTCAGATGCATGCATCACTCTGAATATCTTCTCTATTTCATCTATGAATCCTTAAGGATCCTCCTCAACCTTAGAGCCAGTGAAGGTTGTGGGATTCATCCTCATAAATAGGACAACTCTAGTGGCCTCAAAAGAACTTACAACATTACTACTAGGAATCGACTGCCATGATTGAGATGTCACCAACTGGGTCAATAGATAAATGGAATAACGAAACTTGACATTAGTAATATGTCCTTAAGATGAATAAGCATGGGTTTCACCAACTGGAGAAGGATCAGTGGGGATCGCTAGGGATCTATAAGGGTAATTAAAAGTAGCGATCCTACACTTGGCATGTACCCTATAGGTAAGAAGAGTTTAGTCCATATTATACGCAGACGAGATGGATGAGTTTCCAAGAGCTTCAGATATTTAGGGAGGCATGATCTTAAATACGAATAAATAGAAATTAAAGAAGATACAAGTTCTTAAACTATATATCCCAAAAATAGAACAACAAGAATGGTAAATATTCCTAAATGCCTCGTAGCCTCTCCTATATAAGTGTGTCATGCTACACACCCATAAAAGAGACTCTACTTGACACGGCCTTATGGATACCTAATTGACCATGAACCTAGGCTCTGATACTAAGCTTGTTACGAACAAAACCAGGGCCTGGCCGTGACAGGTATCTCAAGTCCATCGAGGACCAGAGACATCCCCTTTGCCTAGTTAATTAGAACATAATACACTAGCAGTAGATAAAATCCAAACATATACCAAGATAGAATAAATATAAGCTCAAAGAAGTCTAAGAATATCCACAACAATACCCAATCCACAATAATCCATGAAGCATTCTAATAACCAAAATCAAAATCAATCTAGTCGGGACATGCCCCCCGATGATAGACAAAACCAAGTCTGAAACAAAATATATGACATAAGAAAGCCAAAACATAAAAATGAGGGTCTTCTGGAGTATGGAAGCTCACTACTTTAAGTCTACTCACGATTAATCTCGAAGTATCCTAAATACTACACAAGAAAAATAGAAATATATTTGTGTCCTGCATCATATGGTATACAGTGTACAGAGATGGTTAGCGGGGAGAGTACTCTCAAGTAACTCAGGGATAAGGGGATAAAATAATTCCATGATCAACAATTCAAAATCAGTCAAATTCCAATACACAATCATATGCATATGCATATATATATATATATATCACATATTGGGATAGAAAACAAGGTTTAGTATGTACTTTAAAATCATAACCTGGATTGTATAGCATAACCATTATAATAAGGCACCCACGGGCTATATGGGTCCATCTCTCTCTCAGCTAAAAGGCCTCAGTATGTGTAGTCGCACGAACCAAAGAATAATCATATGAACATATGCACCAATGGGGACTCAAACCTCCTTGCATACATCAAGGATGACTTAAGCATCCAGTCATTTAACATATGAGGCTCAAACTTCCCAATCATATAATAAGGGGGACTCGAACCTCTCAAACATTTAGACTCTCACGCCGGCAAATGCAGTTTCCAGTATTGATCTCTCGGGACCTCCACTTTCATAGCCCGACTATACAACCCCCGTTAAAGTCTAATTAAAATATTTTTTCACACATTCCCATTTGTTAAACCAATTCTTTCATTAAGTCATATCATTGGTATCATCATACCAACTTTATTACAAGCTAACGTTATCATGCCAATCTATTATCCATTATACAGGGAAAATTATGACCCCTCTAGGTTCAGTTATTCATACAATTCCCATGTGAGAAAGCCATATTTCAATATAAATTTCATAAATGGAATGAGAGAACACAATTTCCAAAACCATATATCAGGCCACAATGATTCAATTGGGGAAAACTGTGACCCATTAGTTTATTCACCATGTCCATACAGCCCGCAAGTTCAAAACCATTAATAAAGCATACAAAATGCATAATAAATCATGGAAAATTAATTTAAGAATCAACCTTGCCAATGTCCTCAACCTATATCAAAACCCATAGAAAAATCTACATACATAACCATATAAATTCATGATTTAAGTAAAAACAAGTTTAAGGGTAGATTCACATGCATGAAAGTATCACAATTATGGAGAGAATTCGCCCTTGAAAGATCTAGACAATCAACCTTGAGAAACCCTAGGTGTTCTTTTACTTGGAGATTTGAGAGAGTAAAGAGGGTGTTTTGATTTGCTAATTGATGAAAACAATGCCCCAAAGGTGTTTTATGTATGTGTGGTATAAGTGGGGAAAAAGAGAAATTATCAAGATACCCCTAATAAAAAGTTATGGATTTACCGCCCAGTCACTATGGGCCTCATAATGACCCGTTAAGACTCGTCACCATGAGTCATAGCCAGAATAGTAGCTAAAGCTGTGCACACTGGTCTAGTTAAAATTTGGGTCATATGACTTGTATAGACATGTTACGACTCATATAATTAAGTCGTGGTCTGAGCAGTAGCTCAAGACCCTTCACTGGTAATCCTATGTCTCACACCACATGACTCGTCAAGTGACCCTATGACTTGTATGATCCTAGTCGTAATCAACACAAATTATTTGGGTAACATACTGATCACACTATGATTGGTACCTTACAATTTGTATAGAGTCTTTAAGACTCATTAAGTCTAGTCGTAATCAAGGCAGGAAGCTTGGCACCCATACTGGTGAGGATACGATTTACATTGTACAACTCGTATAGAGTCTTTATGCCTCATATGGGGGAGTCGTAGTCAGGAAAAAAAAATGGTCAACCTCATCGATTACCCTACGATTAGGGTTCTATGACCCATAATGACACCTTACGACTCATAAGGTGAGTCGTAGGTTGTGCAGTAAGCTCAGTGCTCAAAATTTTCTATTAGCCAACACCTAAGGCTTCATAGGATCACTAAATATTTTAGTCTTTTGGACACACTAAATCTAGACCACGCTTGTAAAGTGTTGCCTAAAACATATTTAGTTACACTTTTTAAGTATAGCTTTAGTTTTTAGCTTCCATCCACTTTTGTACTGGCAAAGCTTCTAAAGCGTGTCCTTTAATTGTATCAGTCACACTTTTTAAGCATTGTCAAATAATGATATAATTGGCAACACTTATTTTCACATACAACTACACTTAAGTGTGACATTTTTATAATTCTAAATACCATACTTTAATTGTGTGGCCTAAAATTTTCGTCAAAATTATAATTCTCCCTTCAAAATATTTTACTTTCCCACCAATTCATAATTGGCTCAAAAAATAAATAAAAAAGAAATATTAAAAAAGTTAATTAGGAAAGTTCCCATTCTCAGCTACCATTTTCACTGACAAAAAATAGGAAAGCTCTCAAATCTTTCCCAACTCTCATATTCTCACTATGTCGAATCTCTCCCAAATCTCTGCCATTCTGCATATTTTAGCTCCCATTCTCGCATATTTCATCTTAGAAATCTCTCATATTCTCACAAATCTAAAGTTATCGAAGCTCTCATTCTCGCATGATAGATTTTCACATTTGTTTCTTTCACAAATTTGATAGATAACCTTAAGCTCAAATCTCTCAACTTTCTTCTAATTTTAGCTTATCTCATCACAACTCAACTCAAATTTCCTCTAATTTCTATTTATCTCAGCTCAACTTAACTCAAATTTCATAATTTCAATGGAGATTTCAGTTTGTTTGAGGTAAAAAAAAAGATAAATATTTTCATCTTTTAAGCTTATATTTTGCACCTGAGTTTATTGCATGTTTATTTTGAATTAGGATTTATTGCATATTTATTTTACATCTAAATTTATTGCATATCTGTTTTGCATCTAGATTTTTTGCTTGTGGATTTATTGCATGTATATTTTCCATTGTGATATTTTCAAAAGCAATGCAAAGTAAAGCTCATTATCTACTCGTTCTTTCATAAAAATTAATCCAACTTGATTGTAAAATTTGACCTTGTAATTTCACCTTATTTATGCCCTTCTCAACTCAAATTTATTCTAATTTTCCTAATTTCAATGGAGATTTCAATTTGTGTGAGCTAAAAAGGGTAAAAAAATTCACCATTTAAGCTTTATTTTACATTTGGTTTTGTTGCATGTTTATCTTGAATCTGAATTTATTGCATGTCTGCTTTGCATCTTTAATTATCTAATTTTTTTCAATCTCCTATATCTTTGTAGCATTCTATGACAATAATTTTCCAAAAAATGAGTCTTGAATGATGTATAAAATGGTTGCAATTTAAGCTTAAAAAGTTTCTTTGTACAAACTAGATGGTATAGAATAGACTTTTACAGTTTGTCAAACAAATATTATGGATAAACCTAAGGAACTTCACCAAAATAGACAAGTTAATGTAACACAAGATGTTGTTTTATGTTTTCATCGCTATCCATCTTTTCATCTATTTGAATTTCTTAGGTTTCTATCGTATTGTTCATTTATGCAGAGCTACTTACTAATCTGATCTAGTGGCTTAATGTTGTGCTTATTGATGTGTGTTTGCAGAGTTAGGTGTATGATTTGATATATAATGGCTAGTTTGGTTTGCCCTTTACTTTATTTCTAATAGTTTGTCCCTTAGTTGTCTCTGTCATGTCCTTATTCTTTTTCTTTGCTAGAAATGCATTATAAGTAGTGTTCATCTATACAACCATACCTATTAGCACCTATCAGAGCGGTTCCACTATTGAAGTTTATCTACAAAGGCTCATATTTGTCCTTCGAAGAAGTAAGGTTGATTTTTCTTATTGTTCATAGTTTTTTTAGATTGTTGAATCTGTGGGAACCTTCTGACCCTATCAGGTCTTAACTCAATCTTAACGTGAACAACTTGAGAGTATATTCAAAATTTATGTGAAGCAAGATCTGCGGCAAATTAGTATCCAGTCTCTAACATTATTATGTGTTTCTATCTGAGGAGTATTATAACTCTTAGAATCTTTTTTATGATTTATTTTTCTTTTCTATCACGTCCAAGCCATTAGACTTAGATTGCTATATGAAAACATGCCTATAGAGTACAATTATATATAAGTTGAAGTCTCTAAAATCTGTTGAAGTCTTTCTATATGATCTCAAAATATATCAATTATGCTCTCAAGTCTGAATGAATTGTACAATATGATTCTGGGGGTAAGAATCCCCTATCACCCATTTCATCTGCAATTATCCTTTAAAAGCATGCCTGTAAGGTAAACATTGTGCTTTTTTTTGGTGTCCTTGTGTGTTTGTGTTGATAGGTATCTGAAGTTGTTAAATTATTTAAACTTAGTAATTTTTTGTATAAGATTGGTGTAAATTTAAAGTACTTGATATGAATAGTTAGTTAAATATGGGAAGTAGTTAAGTTTATGAAGTTGTTAAATTGTTTATAATATGTAGCATGCATACTTAATTTTATTATATTTAGGAGAAATAGAATTGAATATGTTGCGTATTTAAACTTGGATTTGGCATCGCATAAAGGTTGTGACTATGTAAATTTTCCTTTATCATCTTCCACCACGTGTCAATACATGATTCTGACAACTTGTTTGTGACTTTTAGAATCAAAGTGTGCAGTATTTACTATTTTTGTATATTGGAAGATCTAACATCAATTTTGGTTGTTTAGGAACTCATATGTTCCGTCCAAGGATTGGATGGATTTACCAAGGTATTCCTAAGAGTATATCAATGGTGTTGGATCTTTCTTAGAATTTTCTTACACTTATAGAGAGCCTCAAGGTAAACAAATTCAATGTCCAATGTTTGTTTATAAAATATGGATCAATCACGGGGAATGGAAAATACAGGTGGATGTTGATGATTATATGGATGACTCATATGATGATATTAATAGGTTGTTGAATGATCAATTTAGACATGTTGCACAAGTTGAAGGAGTTTATAAAGTTCTAAATGAAGATGCCAAGAAATTCTTTTACTTAGTTGAAGAGGCTGGACAAGAACTATATATTGATTGTAAATGATTATCTAGATTATCATTCATAATCAATTATATTTGTCGAAGTGTCTCCATGGATGGAGAAATGAATCGTTCACTTCTCTTTTAGAATTATTTAAAAAGGTCATGCCCGAGTTGAACATTCCTCCATCCTACAATAAAGCCAAGTTTATGGTTTAGGATCTTAATCTTGATTATCCAAATATTCATGTGTGTCCCAATGATTGCATATTGTTTGGGAATGACCATAAGAATAATGAATTCTATCATATTTGTATCACGACCCAAATGGCCATGAGTGGCACCCGCTTTAATCTTTCTGTGGGAGAACCATCTAAACCAAACCATTACCCAATAACTTAGTTAATATTAAAATAATATTATTATACGACCACCTTAATAAAAATAATCCAGAGCTAATCATTATCAATGCGAAATTTAGCAAACTACTTACTGAAATCCCCAGGACCCGAAAATCATTGTACAAGATCTTCTAAACAAAGATCATGTCTAAAAGAGATATCTAAGAATCAAGAAAATAAAGAATGTTTCATTGCTTAAAAGATGGATCGAACAAATAGGATGACCCATGGTAGCCTGGAGATGGAGTGATCACCCTCGGATCAAGATCTGCTATCAAACTCTAGAGGTGAGGTCGTGTCTGAGCTTCTGGAACACTTTCTGCACTCACCAAAATAAAAGTAGAGGTTAGTATCAGTACAAACCACTATGTACTGGTAGGTATCATATGACAACTCAATTTAATAACATGTACACAACATAAATCAAATAGTAGACGGGCATCGTCACATGAAAAGTATTCAATAAATCAATAATTCATCAATAACATGTTAAACTGTGCTTACAAATAAGCCACATAACTATCCAGAGTATCAACCATACTGTAAACATCCACAGAGTCAACAACAATACCATAAGTAACAACCACATCCTTCTAAACCTCATAATTTGAACTATATTAGCTCATTATCTATAGAATAACTCACACAAGCTCTCAAATTTAATACAAATATATACACACATGCTAAGGGACTTATTTTTGACCAACTAGTCATGACCTGCAGAGAACAATATATGTTTATGTACCACACTGGTGTGGTACCCGATCCTCCATAAACAAGTAATATCAATATCATATTCGTACCGGTGTGGTACCCAATCCTCTATAAGTAATATCAATATCATATCCATACTGATGAGGTACCCGATACTCCATAAACAAGTAATATTAATATCATATTCGCACCGGCGTGATGATTAGCCATTTATTAGTTATCCTAGTGGCCAAGGTTATGTTCTTAGGAATTTAAGTGTACAGAATCCTATAACCCTCCGTTCATTCGCGTATCCCCACTAACAATGTCCTTGAAGCGTGGGTTTTGACATCAAGAATTGATAATGACAACTACTGATATGGAGAAAATTGAATTCTATTGTCAAAACGCAGTAGTACGTAACCTATAATCAAGAGATTATTATTACAATAATCTAACGTTTACAATGTTAATGCTTTTGCTATTATAATTAGGCGTGATTCTTGACCAATTATGCCTAATAATGACAACGATTATAGAGAATTAATTATTAGATATTATTGAAGGATGGGTGAAGTTTAGTGTTATGTATTTGAATAGATTTTAACCATTCAGAAGCTTTACGGAAGGGCAAGACCTTGTCAAATTAGCTTGCATTTGAATTCTTTGCTTGAGATAGTTTACGGTTTAATTGGAGTTTAGACTCAATTTAATTGAGTGTATGCTCCTAAACTTGATGCTTGTTGATGGGTATTTAGACATGCTTGAATTTGGTGATATTTGGATTGTTAAGATGTGTATAAATAATTATTGAAAATTTACTTGATGGAATTATCTTATGACTTTAAGTGTACTTGTAAACTATGTACATCATATTGTATCTTGAGATATAGTGCAAATTTAATAAAACATAACTAATATGGTTATAAAGAATTGGGTACCACGCCGGTACGAATATGATATTATATTACTTGTTTATGGAGGATCGGGTATCACGCCATTACGAATATGATATTACTTGTTTATGGAGGATCAGGTACCATGCCGATACGAATGTGATATTGATATCACTTGTTTTTGTAGGATCAGGTACCACACCGGTACTAATGTGATAGTTTGTGTAGCTTCTCAATTGATTAAACCAACTGAAGTAGATAGTGAGGTAGTTGAGCCTTATATAAAACCTCATCGTGTTCCAGCAAAAAATTTGAGTCACTTTCCCTTAATTTCTAGACTTAAAAGGATGTCTATGTGCTCAAAGACTGCATATTCATTAAGGTCGCATGACGAGAAGTGTTGTAAAAATGGAAAGCTAAGGCATCCCGCTGATGGCCAAGCATGAAAATACTTTAGTAGGTTGTATCTGAATTTCATATGAGATTGTCGTAATTTGAGACTTGGCTTGTCAAGTGATGGATTCAATCTATTTTGGACCTTATGTTAATGGTTTATAATTTTCCTCCTTGGATATGGCTGAAAATAGAATACTCTATATTGTCTTTACTAATTTCTAGGCCCCGATTACCAGAAAATGACATTGATATTTATTTACAGCCATTGATAGATGAATTAAATTTGTTATGGAATTTTGAGTTGAAACATTTTATGCTTCTAGAAATCAAACTTTTCAAATGCGAGCAACTCTTATATAGACGATCGGTGACTTCTCTGCATATACTATGTTATCTGATTAGAGTACAAAAGGAAAGATGGCATGTCCTTGTTGTAAATATGGTTCTCATTCCTACTATCTAAAACATAGTAGGAAGATGTGTTATATGGATCATGTTTTTCTACCCATGGATCATCCTAAAGATCTAACAAAATATCTTTCAATGAGAAAAAAGAATTTAGGCCTCCTCTGCCTCTATTAAATGGAACTGATATGCTAAATAGCTATAAAACATGAGGAATGTGTTTGGGAAGACGCAAAAGAAATCAAATAATGGCCCATGAAAAAAGGTCAATTTTTTAATTACTTTATTGGTCGAACAATTCCTTACCCCACAACCTTGATGTAATGCACATAGACTAGAACATTGTTGACAATTTAATTGGAAATTTTTTGGATATTTTTGGAAAAACAAAGGATCATTCAAAGGCTCATTATGATTTGAAAGAGATAAAGATTAGAAAGAACCCTCATCCAAAAGATACAATAGATGACAAGAGAACAAAGATAGTAAAAGCGTGCTTCTCTATGACTAATGGAGAGAAATTAATTTTTTGTGGAGTTTTAAAGATAGCAAAGCTACCTGATGGTAGTGACTCTAACATATTTAGGTGTGTACAACTAGATGAAAGAAAAATATCTGGTTATAAGAATCATGATGCTAATTTCATGTTACATTACTTGCTGCTAATACCAATTAAAATCATCCTTCTTAATGTTTTTGCTATTACTTTGATTTGTCTGAGTTCATTTTTCCATTGTTTATGTTAAAAAGTTATCACACTAAAGGAAATAGATTGCTTAGAAGTAGAGATCATAGAAATGATAAATCAGTTAGAGCAAATTTTTTTCTCCCATATTTTTTGATATAATGATTCATTTTTCTATTTATTTAGCAAATGAGGTGAGATTAGGAGGTCCAGTTCAGAATCAATGGATGTATGCCTCTTAAAGAGATATATGTACATTCAAATCTTATGTCTGAACAAGAAATTGTGTAGAAGAATCTATAGCAGAGGCATATCTGGTTGAAGAGTGTTTAACTTTATGCTCTAGATATTTGTATGAGGGGGGTACACACCAAATTTAATAGAAGACCTCAGAATAATGATGAACGTGGATCGGGTAACGCTCAAACTTGTAGTTTATTTCCTAATAGTGGTTGTCCTTTAGGAGCAAAGAAAGTTGTTGGTACTATTTTAGATAAGAAGTCATTAACTTAGGCGCATGCATACTTACTAACCAATTGTGATAAAGTTCAATAGTATATTAGGTACTTTAATCACATATAGTATTTTCTTTTTTCGTATAGTTATTAACTTATTCTTTTTTATTCTAACAAATAAAAGTACTTGTGTGCAGAGAACATAAACTTGAGGTTAATAATCAGATGCAAAGATCTAAATAGAGAATGCTAAGAATCATAGTCAAAACTTTTCTCAATGGTTTGAAATTCGTGTTTTGCAAGAGGATGTGCATGATATTATAAAAGAATTTGCTAGAGGACTAAATTTAGTTGCTAAAAGATATTCTGTGTATCTAATTAGTTGATATAAATTTTGTACTAGGTATCCTGATACAAGGTGTAAAACCCAAAATAATGGTGTTACATTAGTTGTCTTCACCACAAGCTTTGCAAGCTCGAAGGATTAAAATCCAGTAGATGCAGATTTGACTTATTATAGAAGAATAGTTGATATTGTTAGTAAGACTATTTTGTTAATTTTAAGGTTGTTTTATCTAAGTTCTACTGGTATGAGGTTGAAAAATATATGTTTGGTTTTACTTACGTCTACTTCAACAAGAAATGCTCTCTGGAAGAACCTTTTGTGCTAGCATCTCAAGTGCATCAGTGCTTCTATGTTCAAGATCCACATGATCAAGATCGATATTATGTTATGAAGACTATTTTGAGAGACTTATTTAATGTAAGTGGAAAGGTTGAACAAAGTTATGAAAATGAGTCTTCCGAATATTTGATGGGCCCATACAGTCTTCTAAAAATAAGATCCATATAATCAAGATAGCTATTATATTAATAAGGAAAGATATACCAAAAATAGTAATTGATGCAAATGATGTGGTTGTTGAAGGATTTCTTTCTCAACCACTTGAAGTTGATACTGACGATGAATTTGAAACCGAGTCTGAAGATAAGTTTAAAGACGAGTTTGAAGATGAGTCTAAAGAAAAGTCTGAAGAATAGTCTGAAAATGATTTTGATGATGAATCATGACTTTATTATTTTGTTGTTGACATATAGTGTTAGCTTTCTCTTTCTGTTATTGGACTGTTTGCTGGTATAAAAACTCTTAGCTATCTAATATGTAGAAATAGATCTGAGATTGGCAATATTTATGTATTTTGTTGGCTTTTTTCTTATGTCTAATTATTATTCTAATTTTCAAACTGTACTTGTTACTTAAATCCCATTTTTTGTATTTTATAGGTAATGATCATCCTAAAAAGGTGTCAGACTAATGATATTTCAGGCAACATAGTGATACTACACAGGTATCCCATCACTTTATTAAATATCAGTGAAGTGAACACCAAGTTTGTCAGGACTTTGCATGTACTTTTATCTGTTGTAGAAATAACATCTATTTGGTTATAATTTTCTTATTTGGAGAAAGAGAAGCTTAAATGCTCGGTGAGTTTTGATGCTCTCACATTATTTCTTGTGCACCTCTTTTTTAGAGTTTCTTAAAATATATTTTTATTTGATGTGGTTGCCTCTTTGATGTGTTTGTACCTCAATTTATTTCCTGCGGCACGTAGAAAGGTTTCAAGATAGTTTGTAGGTTAATACTGCCATATTTTCTAGTCATATAGAAAAAATGACATAGAGATTCTTTATTTGTACTTAAATAAAAATTATTTCGTAGTTTTATTTTCCTTATACAATTGTAAACAAATTTTGTTCATCCTAATGGTAGATTGTAATATGTAAGTTGTGACATATTGTGTTCCAAAACTTATTTATAATTTTTTAAAAAATAATCCATTATCTTAGAATCTTTCTCAACAACTACACTATTTAAACCATTCACCACACAACATTGAGTTGCAAACCTTACTGCCTTGGCTTCAGTTTGGTTATTGTTGTTACACTGTGCAACTTTTGAGAGCAGAAATGATAATCCAAATTAGGTACAACTTGTTTTGATCTCCAAATTTACAAGATGTCCACTATTTTCATATTTCCCAGCTAATAAGTATAGGAGCTATCTGAATGACCATATTATGGACACTAAGAAGAAATGAGAAAAGGAAATCATTCATTCTTTATCTATGGTACTTTAGCTCATTTTTTCTTTGTGAAGGTGATTTAGTATTCCAGCAGTGATGATGAAAGAATAAAAATGAGCAGTTGTTAGAATATATGGAAAATATTTACCATGTGTAAATTGAAATAAATTTAAAGGTTTATAATCCGAGTTCAACGCTTAGGTGTTATGTCACTTGTGGATTGAGTCTTTGGAGACTATAAAATTTGAATGAAAGAAAAGTTAGATTTGAATGGTCTCTTATTACCAAAGTTACCTTATTCTATATTTATGTTTACATTGTCCTTGTTTTTTTTCCTTGAAAATTGAGAAGTCGTTGATTACAACTCAAATAGTAGGTGAATAATATGTCCGTTTCTCTATCATTTTCCATTTAACACCCGATTTTTAGTAATATTCAATCCAACGTTCTGATCTATGTTGCTCGAACTTTCTAAAGATGTTGCTAAACTTTTTCTAAGAAAGATTACTCCAGATTTGTTTAGCTTGTAATAGCCTCTTGTGTCTTTAGGTAACTGCTGCATATTGTAGAAGTGTTTTGGGATATCAAATTCATGGCTTAATTTGGTTAGAGAATCTGTCGGGTAGTTAGACTCTCCATACTAGCATGTTATTAAGTCTTGGAAAGATGTGTCTGTAATTATCCAAATTTCTTGAATATAAATTCTTTCCAAAGCTTATTGGGAGTTTACCCTCCCCCCCCCCCCCAACATTTCACATGATTGTACTGATTAATGTAAAATTTCAAACTAAAATTTAGTGAGAGATTTATCAGATTTACCAGATATGCTAGACTTAGCATTTTTATTGGCCTTTTACACCTTTTTATTGCCTTTAGGTGATAGCCCTGCAGATCGGAAATTTGCTAAACTTGTATATATTACAAGGACTTGCTAGAGGTGCTAAAGATATATTAGGCCTTGGAAATTAAAGAGTTGCAATGCAGATTTGTAAGATTTTTGTTATAATTTGATGTGTTTTTTTATTTCTAATGTGCAGAGTTGAAGTCACTGAAAGAGAATAAACAGAGAGATTAGAAGAAGATAACAAGAATGGATCAGGCAACAGTTGTAAACAAAAAAAGTCCTAAATCCGTATAAAGCTAAAGTACTATGAAGAATATGAATTTTAAATGTTCATTACCGATCAAGTATAAAATTATCCAAAAAATATAAGATTAAGAGAGAACAACTTACAAATAAACACAATGTAAAACTAGGAAAGTGAAGGCACAAATGACGCTTAAAAGAAAGAGTTCTGAAATAATTGTGCCACAAAAGGAAGGAATAACTTGTCTAGGCACCTGCCAATGATTCAATTGTCCTCAGGGAAAGAGATTAAAACTCCACAGATGATTACAGAAAAAGGAGAAAACAATCAGAGGTTATTTCAATCTCAAATTGGAGAGTTCATTCAAAAGAAAGGAATGAAAATACCTATGAACAACCTCATGTTGCAAGCATCTTCAAAGGTAGATGTTAATACTTCAAATAGCATTGTAAGAGCATAAGATGAATAAAAAAAACAACATGTTATTCAAGGGCTTCAAAACTGCAAACAAGTGAAGAGGAAGCCAGTCCTACCTGCAATAAGTCTTGATCAGTTTCCTAAAAAGAAGAGATACTCGTAGTGTTGAAAAACAACATGACATTCACACAAAAAATGATCTGTCGGTTTCTTTTATTGATGAAAATATTAAAAAAATTGATAATTTTATGGAACAAGAAGAAATTGGCGAGGAAGGGTGTGCTAGAGATGAGAATATGGACACTAAATGCAGGACAAAGGGTATGTCTTATATCTTTTAAGTTTATTACTCACTTTAATTTTCTTCTTAATTTTTTACTATTACATCAATCTAGGGATATCGAAGAAGAGAAAAATTTGAGGACAAACAACTTGTAAGAATATTCATGCAAGAAATTTAGATGAAAGAGAGAAGGTGATATTTTATGAAGGACAAGTAGTGGAACCAACTGGAAAGACAGTTCTAGTTTAAGTAGCTTCATAGGAACAACAAGGAATCCTAGATTTATCATCTTGATGTACACTAGTTGGCATATTATGTTAAAGGTAAATAAAAAACACATTTGGGACTATGTCAATGTAAGAAAACCAATATTTTAGATTGTATATTTATTGTCTGTTATTACTAACTCAAGCTAAATATATTTTATTTTGCATAGTCAAAAATTCTAATTCCAAAAGAAGGAAAGAAGGGGGTGATGAGCGATATTCGTGATTCTTTGAGGCAACACAAGAGAAATATTAA
Source organism: Capsicum pubescens (assembly GCA_030864215.1). Lineage (NCBI taxonomy): Eukaryota > Viridiplantae > Streptophyta > Magnoliopsida > Solanales > Solanaceae > Capsicum > Capsicum pubescens. The sequence continues at coordinate 336,919,036 of CM061548.1, forward strand.
ACAAATATGTTTTAATAAGAACCTTACTGATTAACAAAAGGTAGCAAAATGTCATGATTGACATTCCTGAAGTTAATTTGTGTCAGTTGATCGAATATTGAAAACATTCAAATGTTCAAGTGAGACTAAAACAATTGATTTATACTCTTGGACATAATCGGCATGATTTCTATTCTTTATTTTTCTATTTATAAATTAATACATCTCTTTTTATCATATTTTAGGCCACAAGTAAGGTAAATTCTCAAAACAGAAAAAAACAAAAGTGGAGGCATCGTATGAGACCTATTAGTTTTACAAGAGTACGCTTGATATTGGTAATATTTCGTAGAAACACTGTAAAAATCTAAATTTTTCATTTTTTGTACTTTGTTAAAATGTATTGGTGTATGTTTTAACTTTATCTTAATATAATTTGCAGACTGAAACCAAAGAAAACAAAGAGAAACCATCACTGGCTAAAATATTTGTTGCAACTCGTACAAAGAAGGGAAAAAAAGTTCAAATCGATAGCCAAATTGTAATTGTAAGTCGTTTTTGTGCTACATTCTTCTTCTTCTGTGCTATCATGGAGTCCAACGTCTAGTTTCCTTATGAAAAAAACTCACGTTGGGAAGAGATGTCATACTCTTGCCAAGGAGTATAACCTAATCTAAGTGATCACATCTGTATCTATCATCCATATAGAAATGGAAATAATCTGATAATCAAAACTTATGTTGGCTCATAGTTCTGGGGCATGAGAACATATCCAACTCGGTGCTAAATACTACTCCCTTTAATTTGTATGCTCATTCTGTTGGAAATCCACTTTAAAATCTAGTATAATGGTTCATTACAAAAACCAACTGTATATTTGTTAAGTTAAACTGTAGTTTGAAATTGAAAAGTGGATTTCATGTCTAAAGCTGAGATCAAAAGATCAAATCTTTATCGAAAATCTAAAAATACTCTAGTCATAGGGTGTTCATAGCATAATCAATCTTGAAATAGCAATATTCAACTAGGGCTTAATACCCATGCATCAAATTCATTTCAAAACATAATAATATTCATGCTTGATAATGAAGGTATTGATAATTCAACTCAAAATATAGAAATTAATGCAATACACATGAAAATACGAAAGTAAACATGAAATTCATCATCTAACTCACTTCAAAGCTTAAAATCCTTCAATTAGCAATATTGGGTATGAACCATAATTTGAAATTCATGAATAATCATACAAAATCATGTAAATTTGTAATTAAAACTAGTTTTGGGCACATGGATGAAAGAGAATCCTTGTTCATAAACCCCACATACCTTAATTGATGCAATTACTAAGAAAGTTTGAACTTGAATTCCTATTTATGATATTTAAGATGAATTCTTTAATCTCTTGAATTAGGAATCCTTAATTTTGAGCTATCTTGAAAAAAGAATGGAGGAAATTTGATTTCTTGAAGGTTAAGTTTTAAGGTTCTAGGATTTTCTTGAGAGAGAATTGATGAAAAGTGAGCATAGAATGCTTAGAATAGGTTTAATTTTGGATTATTCACGACTTGGGGGCTTGGGAATTGACTAAATTGCCCTTTTAAAATTTAACTCGAAAACAGGAAAAATCCCGATTTGACCACCCACCGTGATGCGCCACTATCGTGGTGGCTCACTGGAAAAGGGACGAGCTCGGTTTTGCCCATCAACGTGATGCGGGGCTATCGCATTGGGCTACTGGAAAAGGGACGAGTCCCATTTTGGCCATTGCCGCGATGCGCTGATATCGCATCACCTCACTAGAAAAAGGACGAGTGGGAACTAGACTTTCACCGCGATGTAATGTAATTGCGGTCCTCCACTGGATTTTGACAATTGTGAAATCGTTCTTCACCACAATGCGGTGCCTGTCAAAATGCCATACTATTTTACTAAAAACACCATAACGTCTCAACCAAGTATCAGATTAAGGAGAAATTGGTATCGTTGGAAAGATGAGCCAATTATCTACATATTGGTGGGTCTAAAACTTAAAAAATATTATATGTATCAAGAGTTATTCATTTTTAAATCCAACCCTCGACATTCTAAGAGCTAAACTGCACTAGGAAAAAGCACAGGGTATTACAATAGCTCCCTCTTGGGAACATTCGTCCTCGAATGTGGCTAGTTAAATTGAAAATACTGAGGAACTAAGGCTATATGCTGACATGTACAACTGAACAAACTGCATGACTAAATCTAAAACATACTGAGTGATAGAACTAATCTGTGAATGCATAATTTTATATGAAGATAACTATATAGCTGAATCTAAGACTGGAAAAGAACTGAATTAAGGAAGATTGTTACCATCGGTTGAATATGAGTTCGTGGGGAAAAGGTGAGGATAATTGGTACGCATATCTTCTTCTGCTTCCCAAGTATCACCCTCAACGGATTGATTTTTCCATAGAAGTTTCACCGAGGGAACATTTTTGTTCCTTAGTCTACGAATCTGATGATCAAGAATCTCTACTGGAACTTCTTCGTATGAGAGGATATTATGAATATCTATACTTTATAGTGGGACTATAATGGCTGAATCATCTATGAACTTCTTTAATAAGGACACATGGAACACTGGATGAACTGATGATAAGTCTGCAGGTAGCTTAAGCTCATACGTTTCCCTCCTAACATGATTCAAAATCCTGTAGGGCCTACATATCGGGGACTAAGCTTCCCTTTTTTGCCAAATCTCTTCACCCTCTTCATGGGTGAAACCTTCAAATACACAAGATCATCTACTTCAAACTCAAAATCTCTTCTTACGTCTGCATAAGATTTCTGATGACTCTGAGATGCTTTCAATCTCTCTCGAATCAACTGAACTTTCTCCATAGCTTCAAACACTATATCTGGCCCAATCAAAGTGGCCTCACCCACTTCGAGCCAATCAACTGGTGACCTATATCTCCACCCATAAAGAGCTTCAAACGGGGCCATCGGAATACTAGAATGGTAACTGTTATTATAGGAAAACTCAATCAATGATAAGTGGTCATCCCAACTGCCTTTGAAGTCAAGAACACATGCCCTCAACATGTTTTCTGATGTTTGAATGGTCCTCTCTTCCTAACCATCTGTCTGTGAATGAATAGCTGAACTAAGATGAACTTGGGTACCAAGACTCTTCTAAAAGGCTTTCCAAACTGAGAGGTAAACTGAGTACCCCTATCTGAGATAATGGACAATAAAACTCTATGAGATCTAACCAACTCTCTGATATATAGCTTAGCATAATCTTCAGCTGTATAGGACGTGTGAACTGGCAAGAAATGAGCTGACTTGATCAATTTGTCTACAATAACCCAAATTGAATCATGTTGACGACGCGAATGGGGTAATCCAGTCACGAATTCCATATTCACCTCTTCCCACTTCCAAGTGGAACTACCAAATTCTTGCAAGGTGCCACCAGGTCTTTGGTGCTCTACCTAAACCTGTTGATAAGTTGCACACTTGGCTATAAATTCTATTTTATCTTTCTTCATACCAATCCACCAATAGACTTTCTGCAAGTTGCGGTACATCTTTGTGGCTCCTTGATGAATGAAATAACACGCACCATGCGTTTCTGCCATAATCTGCTACCTCAAATTATCAACACATGGCACACATAATCTACTCTGGTATCTCAACACACCATCTCCCCCTTGGGAGAAAACTTCTACCTTTTGGTCTTTAACTGAACCCTTTAACTTGACCAAACTAGGATCCTTATCCTGCTTCCCTTTCACTTCAGAAACTAAAGAAGATTCGAAACTACTCTGGACCCAAACATTCCTTTCGACTGAGTTAACCAATCTCGCACCCAATCTAGATAACTGATGAAATTCTCAAACTATCTCTCTCTTATCATTCTCCATATGAGAAACACTGCCCATAGACAATCTACTAAGGGTGTCTGCCACTACATTAGCCTTGCCCGGATGATATAGCACACTCATGTCATAATCCTTCAACAATTCTAACCACCTTCTCTGACGAAGATTTAACTCCCTCTGAGTAAACACATACTGCAAACTTTTGTGGTTCGTAAACACATCAATATGCACCCCATAAAGATAAAGTCTCTAGATTTTCAATGCAAACACAACAGCAGCTAACTCAAGATCATGGGTAGGGTAGTTCTTTTCATGAGTCTTAAGATGTCTAAAGGCATAGGCTATAACCTTACTTCTCTGCATCAAAACACAACCCAGACCGATTCTAGAAGCATCATAATAGACAACGAACCCATCTGTACAATTAGATAATGCTAAAACTGGGGCTAAAGTGAGTCGAGTCTTCAATTCCTGAAAACTCCTCTCATAAGAATCTGACCACTGAAACGTAACTTTTTTTTGGGTCAATATTGACATAGGGGACGCAATTGATTAAAAATCCTCAACAAAACGTCTATAATATCCAGATAAATCCAAGAAACTTCTAATGTCTAACAGAGAAATAGGTCTAGGCCAATTCCTTACTGTTTTTGTCTTTTAGAGATCAACCCTAATACCATCACTGGAAATAATATGACCGAGGAAAGCTACTGATCTTAGCCAAAATTTACATTTGCTGAACTTGGCGAACAACTAGTGATCTCTAAGATTTTGCAACACAATTCTACGGTGGTCTGCATGATCATCCTCACTACGAGAATAGACAATAATATCATCTATAAAGGTTGTGACAAATATGTCCAAATAGTGTCTGAACACTCTGTTCATCAAGTCCATAAAGGTTGCGGGGGCATTGGTAAGAACAAAAAAGTTGTCTTTGGAATGTCACATTCCCTTACTCTAAGCTGATGATAGCCGAATCTAAGGTCTATCTTGGAGAAATAACTTGCACCTTGGAGATGATCGAATAAGTCATCAATCCTAGAAAGAGGATATTTTCTTTTGACTATGACTTTATTCAGCTGACTATAGTCAATGCACATTCGCAAAGAACAATCTTTCTTTCGCACGAACAGGACGGGAGCGCCCCATGGAGAAACACCGGGCCTTATGAAACCATTATCTAAAAGTTCCTTAAGCTTCTCTTTTAACTCTTTAAGCTCGGATGGATCCATACGATATAGAGGAATAGAGATAGGCTGAGTATCTAGAAGAAGGTCAATACCGAATTCTATTTCCCTATCGGGAGGTACCCCTGGCAAATTTTTGGGAAAAATATCAGGAAACTCATTAACTACACTGACTGACTGAACTATTGGGGTCTCAGACTTAGTGTCTTTGACCCGAACTAGATGATAGATACACCCCTTTGAGATCAACCTTCTGCTTTAAGATAGGATATGAAATGACTCTTAGGAGACAATGAATTTCCTTCCCAATCAAAGAATGGCTCATCTGGAAATTGAAGCTTCACCACTCGTGTGCGACAATCTATGGATACATAACAAGAATGGATCCATCCATACCAAGAATAAGGTTAAAGTCGACCATATCTAACTCTATTAAATTTGCTAACATGATTTTATAAAGGACAGTGATAGGAAACTTTCTATAGATCTATTTGGAAATAACTGACTCACCCACTAGGGTAGAAACTAAGAAGGACTCAAGGATATTTTTAGGACCTATTTCAAAATTCACTGTAACTAATGGGGTCACATAAGAGAAACTCGACTTGGGATCTAACAACACATAAATATCAAGATAAAAGACGTGAACCATACCAGTGATAACATTTGGTGAATCCTCCTACTCCTGATGGGATAGTAAAGCATAAAACTAATTCTGGTGCTGACAGCCACCGATACTCGTTGATGCGCCCTGTGGAGGAAATGGACAACCTAAAAGAGCTGGTATGCTAATGGCCTGAGACTGAGTATGAACATCCCTGTTTCCCTACTTAGAATGCAAACACTCTTTGATTTTATGTCCCAAGTTACCACAACTATAACAACCTTTCTGACCCAACAAGTACTCACCAGGATGATTCTTACCATACTTAGCATATGGAGAATAACTGGTCTTTTCACTCACACTATTCTGAGATCTGGACATAGAAGTCTTACCCCCACTATTCCAGTCTAGCTCTGGGAGCGGGAGCACTAGCTAAAGATGGTGCTGGAATAGATGAACGATCCAAAAATGCAAATGATTTCCCCCTCCAAACTTTGTCTGGCCATACTCAAACTTCCCCATTCTAGCCTTCTTATTTCCCCTCTCTCTTTTCTTTAACTTTTCTACCTCAATCTATTGGGAATGAATTATCGACCTAGCAAGATCCATGTCCCTAATAAGCATGGAAGTCCTACACTCCTTGACTACCAAACCAGATACTCCAGTAATAAACTTACTCATACTTGCCCTAGGATCAGCCATCGTATAGGGGCATACTTAGATAACTGGTTGAACTTAAGAAAGTACACTTTCACTATCATTGAGCCCTGCCTCAGGTTCACAAACTCTTCTACTTTAGCTTCTGTCTTTTCACGCAGAAAAGCCTGTCTAGAAATGCATCTTGAAACACCTGTCAACTCATAGGAGCTGCATTCTCACCTCTACCATTCTTCCATATAACCACCCAATCATATGCTACATCCTTCAATCTATAGGATGCTAACTCTACACTCTCTTTCTCAGAAAATGAATAATTTGGGTGATCTTTTTCACCTCATCTAAATAAAGTTGTGGGTCCTCATCTGCTTTTGACCCAAGAACTCTGGAGACTTCATTCTCATGAAGTCTCTAATTCTGGCTGCTACTAAATCCCTATTCTACTGAAGTGGGACTGTCGCCTGATGGTTTCCTTGAATATTAGCAGTCACAGCTTGGGCCAACGCTTTAAAGGCAGCTTAAAATTCAGCATAAGTTACATTCTCATTCAGAGGGTCGGCAGGCTGAGGTGGATGGTTTTCATTTCTATGGGTGTTAGCTCGACGAGGAGGCATATTCAATTGTCACGTAAGAGAACAAGTTAAAATCAGATAGAGATACTATAATCATGATAGATCATGAAAGAAAGAGATGATTTCCTAAAATATCTCGTAGCCTCTTGCTCATAAATATGGAACGCTTCACACCCATGATCAAGACTCTACGTAACGCGGCTTGTTTGACTCCCTAGGACTTTTATAACCTTAGGCTCTAATACCAAGTTTGTAATTTCTTGAAAATTGGTCCCAAGATGTCACACAGTGCTCAAGACTATGAGTAGCCTTAAGCTAACCCTATCTACCTTCTACTGAGTCTGGATCTCTTAATAAAGAAATATAAATATAATATCAAAACTATAATGTGAAAATCTGTCTGATCTAACTGAAAATATCTGAATATAATCTCTGAAAAATACTAGACTCAAGAGTCTGATCAATTAATACTGAAAATCTAAATCATAAGCTAGAAGTCTGACAAGCCTTTACTACTAATGCTAAAGAGTCACTGGGACAAACCCCCAGCTGACTCGAACTATCTAAAAAATACTGAATCACCTATACTAATAAGCTGAAAAAAATTGAAAGACTAAGTCCCCGAACTATGAGGACTCACCAACTATCGAGATAGAGATGGAGATGCTTAAAATCACTCACGCTGCTAAAACTGAGAACCTGAACCTACATTATGAGACAATGTAGCATATAGGTGTATATGTGGATCAGTACTTTGAGAATGTACTAAGTATATGGGGGTGAATGCATAAGTAAAATAATATCTAATTGACATCACAATTTATAAAATAATGCATGCTAAATGTAAATGACTCACATAAGTTGGAATATCTAAAAAATATAAATCATAATCAAGAGTAGCAAAATATGTTGCATAAATCTAGTGAGTCATAACATTTAGTTTCTATAAGTTGTACTGGTATTCTATCTTTAAATCACACTGTCTAAGTGTAGAAAGGACTCACTTCTATATCTATAAACTGAAATCTAAAATATCATAGCTAAATCCATATGTAAAGCAATATCTGAATAAAACTGTAAGCCTTTACACTTAATTTCTAAAAGTTGTTCTATAAGGTTTTACTAGTAAGGAAATACTTAAAAAAAACTATTCTGAAACTCTATACTATTAGGTTGTAAGGAATTATTTTAAAAGCTTTCTATAAGGAAGGCTCTTCTAACCGACATAAACCATGTGAGCTATCATGGATTCCAACGTCTAGTTCCCTTATGGGAAAACCTCACGTTGGGGAGAGGTGTCATACTCTTTCAAAGGAGTATAACCTAATCTAAGTGATCACATCTGTATCTGTCATTCATATAGAAATAGGAATAATATGATAATCTGAACTTACATTAGCTCGTAGTTCTGGGGCATGAGAACATATGCAACTCGGTGCTAAATACTACCCCTTTTAATCTCTATGCTCATTCTATTGGAAATCCACTTTAAAATCTAGTATAATGGTTCATTACGTAAACCAACTGTATATTTTTTAAGTTAAACTGTAGTCTGAAACTGAAAAGTGGATTTCATATCTAAACTGAGATCAAAAGATTAAATCTTTATTGAAAATCTGAAAATACTCTAGTCATAGGGTTCTCATAGCATAATCAATCTTGAAATAGCAATATTCAACTAGGGCTTAATACCCAAGCATTAAATTCATGTCAAAACATAATAATATTCATGCTTGATAATGAAGGTATTGATAATTCAACTCAAAATCTGGAAATTACTGTAATACGCATGAAAATACGAAAGTAAATATGAAATTCATCATCTAACACACTTCAAAGCTCAAAATTCTTTAATTAGGAATATTGGGTATGAACCCGAATTTGAAATTCATGAATAATCATAAAAAATCATGTAAATTTGTAATTAAAATTAGTTTTGAGCACAAGGATGAAAGTGGATCCTTGTTCATAAACCCCACATACCTTAATTAATGCAATTACTAAGAAATCTTGAACTTGAATCCTTATTTGTGATCTTGAAGATGAATTCTTGAATCTCTTGAATTGGGAATCCTTAATTTTGAGCTATCTTAGAAAAAGAATGGAGGAACTTTGATTTCCTAGAGGTTGAGTTTTGAGGTTCTAGGTTTTTCTTGAAAGAGAATTGATGAAAAATGAGCATAGAATGCTTAGAATAGGTTTAATTTTTTGGTATTCATGACTTGGGGGCTTGGGAATTGACTAAATTGCCCTTTTAAAATTTAACTCAGAAACTGGAAAAATCCCAATTTGACCACCCACCGTGACGCACCACTATCGCGGTTGCTCACTGGAAAAGGGACAAGCCCATTTTTGCCCATCAACACGATACGGGGCTATCGCGTTGGGCTACTGGAAAAGGGACGAGTCCCATTTTGGCCATCACCGCGACGTGCTGAAATCGCGTCGCCTCACTGGAAAAAAGATGAGTGGGAACTGGACTTTTACTATAATATGATGTAATCTTGGTGCTCCACTGGATTTTGACAATTGTGAAATCGTCCTTCACTACGACGCAATGCCTATCAAAATGCCATACTGTATTACTAAAAACTCCATAACTTCTCAATCGAGTATTGGATTAAGGCAAAATTTGTATCGTTGGAAAAATGAGCCAATTGTCTACACATTGGTGGGTCTAGAACTTGAACATTCTACATGTATCAAGAGTTATTCATTTTCAAAGCCAACCTCTGACATTCTAGGAGCTAAATTGAGCTAGAAAAAAGTACGGGGTATTACACCACTAAGTTCGCTTTCCAACTCTTCAAGAGTCGTCTCAATCCAATGCAAAAATTTGTGAAAATTTTCCCTTAAGGGCCTTACAAATTGCCATAGTAACTCAGGTAACGAGTCGTTACCACTCGTTAAGACTAAGGTAATGAGTCTTAGTCACTTTAATAAAGGCCCCAAGTTTGAGTCCAGTGACTATTACTCCACTCCACAGATTGTAACAAGTGACTATGAGTCATAAGGAGGACTCTTAGTAAAAATAGTAAGAGTTCCCCAGCCTTATACTAGTGATAATGGGTCTACCTTATGAGTCATAATCAGTGACTATAAGTTATAAAGAGGGACTCGTAGACACACTAGTGATCACCAATAACCCAGTCCTTTGATCATGAGTCCATCCTACGACTCGTATTCATACCTTATGAGTCGTTAGGTGGACTCGTGATATAAACATTGTATAATCTAAGTATTTATCCTAGTGGTTACGAGTCTAGCATACGACTCATAGTCAGACCTTACGATTCATAATGTGGACTCACAGCCTGACTAGTAAATGACCCAAGACTTAATATCCAGACTACGACTCTAACTAACTACCCGTAGTCAGACTTAACGAGTCGTTAGGAGGGCTATCATAGTCATAACATTGTATGAACAAAAGCCAATCTTTAGACTATGACTATACCTTACGACTCATAGTTAGTCATAACACGTCGTATAGGGTATTCATAGTCTAAACAGTAAGAACCCTAGGTCCCAGGACCCCAGGTTACGACTCAGAATATGACTCATAACCGAACGTGATGAGTTGTAGGGTGATTCGTAATGACTGGAACCTAGTTGTTAGCATGTTTTTCCAGGGACCTTTATGTCTTTTCCCACTCTCATAAAAATCAAACCCACGTTATTTTGGCTTTCCAAGGGGTTGAATAAAAGACCCAAATTCCCCAATTCATGTCATGATCATAAGTTTCCCCCAAGATATATAAAAAGAGGTTATTTCCCATCTTCCTCAAACAATTAGGGTTTCTCAAGGGCAAGGTCAAATCCAAAAAATTCTCCAAAGATTCCTATAACACCCCTTATTTTCAGGCTAGTCTATGAATCGTTGTTCCTACATGTAAAAGATATAATCCAAATGATACCCATGTGAATATAAGTTTCATTATATTTATCCTCGTATTTGATGTTCTTTCGAGGTAAAAAATATTCATAAGGATCACTTAGAACAAAGTTGAGCTTAGAGCCTTTGATTCGTCCAAAGTTTGGTATTCGATTCTACAAGGGTCTACTTTAAACGTGTATAAATTTTTATATACGTAGAATTTATCAACTCAAGACCCACCAAATTATATATAATTGAATTATCTTTCTAACGATACCAATTTTGCCTTAATCTGATATCCAAGCGAAAAGTAATGACATTTTTGTGAGAGGCAGTAAGTCGACGCGATTGGGACGCAATGCATCGGTTGTCGACACGATTGCCAATGCATTACGGAACTGTTTCACATGCTATTTCAGATCCAAAAGGGCCTAGGGGAACTTTGGTCATTTTTCCTTGCCCAAGTCTGCCCATAACACAATTTCAGCCCCCAAAAGCATTAGATACATTATTTTTCATCTTTATCTCTCTAAGAAAACCCTAGCTCCCTCAAGAACACCAAGAACTTCATCAAATTTTCTTCAAGAAAAGCAAGAACTCAAGTTTCCCAATTCTAGAAAAGCTTTCAAGATTGTGTTTCTCCTTCAAGATTAAAGCTTTAAGGTATGTGGGGGTTCATCCATGGGTCCTCTTTCACTCATGGAGCCCAAAACCCTTTTATTTCAATTAAAAAAAAAAAAAATGATCATTATGTTATTTTAAATATTCAAGAAAGATTGAATTGCATGTTTTCATGGAGATTTTAATTAATTTCAGCCCATATGTGATTTCATGCAAGATTTGGAATTCCTCATGATATGAATTTGAGTTTCCCATGTTTATTCAAGTGAATTCTATGATAGATCCTTAATTCATGATTTTTTGCAACATTCTCATGTCTTAAATTCATGCTTTCCACATGTTTGATGAAATTCCCATATCATGTTCAATCAATTTCAAGGTGAATCCCTAAGTTATGAATTTTTCCATGTAACTCTATTGTTCACCCATGTTTAAGGCATTCTTAGGTTCAAGCTATGATCTTTACATGTATGACTAAACGCCCATGTCCTATTTCAAGCAAATTTTATATGAATTCCTAAATTCATGATTTTAGCTATGTAATCATGCTATGCTCCCATGTTTAAGATATTCCATGTCCAATTTCATGATCCCCATGTGTTTGGTGAATTTTCCCATGTTAAAGTATTAATATCTATGTACTTGATGAAATGCCCAAGTGATGGGTTTCTTTAAATAATACTGACTTATTATGGTCTCAAATGCACTCATGTGTCCTTATTATCTATGCTATCGAGTCCTGGGGTATTGAATACTCAAAATTTAGTAGTTTATCTATTCTCCAATCAAAATAGAATAATTTTATAGTATCCTAAATAGTAGTATTTGGTTAGTCAACAGAATTAGTGTGAGTTCAGTCAAGCCTAGTATCGTCTAGTGATCAGTTCAGTGTCGATTCAGTTGGAAGTAGGATTCCCAGGGATGGGGGCATTCCTTCCAGCAGAGGGTTTAACCCTTAGTAGCATTCCCTGAGTTACAGAACTACGTAGCCAACATAGGGTAAATCTTCATCCTTCCAGACTAGGGTTGACATAACCATATATATCACATGAGTCTTTTTGCAAAATTAGGGTTGACCCAGCTACTTTTAGTAACCCGTGGCATGGTGCTAACACCCTTCCAAATGGGGTTACAAGTTGAACCTTAAATAAGTTTATAATTGGGGTATGTTAGTTAGATGATAACTCCCACAGTTACAGTTTCAGTATTTAGTATTCAGTTCAGAACTCAGTTCAATTTCAATTTTATTTTGCCATAGCATATAGTTATCAGTTTTTCAGTTATCAGTATTTCACTATTTTAGTTTACAGACTATTTCAGAATTATGGTAGTGAGCCTACTTACACTTAGCGTGCATATTTTAAGATTACGTATGAAATCAGTTTTACTTGTTGCATTCACCCCTGCATACTCAGTACATTTCAGAAGTACTGATCCATATATACGTCTTTGTGGCTACATTGTTTCATAGTATAGGTACCATTTGTAGCCTGCACATCACGATCAGACAGTTGCAGATTCTAGCCATTAGGTGATGAGTTCTCCTACGTTGGGAACTCCAGACATTTTTAGTTCATGTACATTTCATTTATTTTCATATTTATTGATTAGTGGTAGTTAGAGGCATATCTCATCTATCTATAGTCAGTATAGTAAAGGCTTCATAGATGTCAGTCAGAGTCATTCATGTAAATTTTAGTTTCTTTCTTCAGTTTTATCAGATTATAAACTTTATTAGAAATGTATTTATTCAGATTATGCCACGATTATGTTTTCCGCACAACAAAACTTTTTCTTTATTTTATTATAATTTTGTTACTTAACAATATGCCAGTTCATGGGTTAGCTTGGGATCATTTATGGTTCCAAGAACCATGTGGTGTCCAGGGTATACTTTTAGGGTGTTACAAACTTGGTATCAGAACCAGGTTTTAAGTGTCCTAGGGTGTCTATGAAGTTATGTCTAGTAGAGTCTTACAGAACGGTACAGATATATCTGTACTTTTATTCAAGAGAAAATAGGGCATTTAGCAAATGTTTCCCTTCTTTCATGTCTCATATCATGCTATAGAAAGGTTCTTTAAGAAACTTACACAAATTATCATCATGCTCCATTCTCATTCATGCCAACTCTGCCTTGGTTTCAAGGTAACAGATTAGCTAAGCTCAAATTCCTACAGGCAGAGCTTTCTCAGACAGTTATGGGATTTCATGCAGGCTAGAAAGTATCCCAACAGTGCTTTGAAGTTCTGATATTTGAAGGAATTCATTCATGTTCATGAAAATCCTACATTGAACCAAAGTTAGATGTACTTTCAGATCCCTTCTTAAACTCCCATGATAGCATATGATCTAGAGTCAGAATTATGAACCCAGAAGTTAAGCAGTAGTAGAGTTGGGATGGTGTTATCTGGATTAAATAGATTATGTGTCCATGGGGCTAGCTGTATTAAAGTAAATCAGTAGGCTTAAACAGTGTATGCAAGAATTTAAGTTTATTGATTTGAAATTAAGTATGATGATGTATGTATGATCCAGTGGTGTACCCAAGGTGATATGGGATTATAGTATTTCTAAGTTTTTAAAGTGTGGGTTCTTAGATAGTATCCTTAAGTTGCTAAGTGTGAATGAAGCTAGTAACGTAGTATGTAACATTCTTACCAGCTAAGTTAAGGGTTATAGAAAGTTAAGAGTTGTATATTAGAAGGAATTATTAACAATGGGTTTTATACTTTCAGATGTAGTCTTTCAGGGTGAGTTTAGTTTATGTGTATTGTTATATCAAGCTCTAGAGTAATAAATTTGTAGTCCAGTTTAGAGTTATAAGAAAAATGGTCACACAGACTTAGAGTGATGGCTTAAATCTAAGAGGGAGATGATAGAACAAGTACCCTAGTCAGGCTTTCAGATTCTAGTGGTGATGCTAGAGTATTGTAGAACATCAGTAAGGGAGGATGATTTCCAACCTATTCTTATCTCAGTGTATAGTTTTTTAGTCATCACGACATCTACTCATGCCTTACATGTCATCCCTATGATCACAGCTCATATTCATCCGTTTTATAGAAAAATCATGTACTCTTTCAGTTCTTAGTATTAGGAGCTCTAGTTCACTCAGTAGTACGAATCATATTCCATGATATCATGAACTCCAAACTTAGTTCATGCAGCTCATGACTCATGTACTCATGTTTTATAGTCTGTTCAGATCCAGGTACTCATGCTATACTTCTAATGATCAGTGAAATTCAGTTTATGTCACGTATGTCCTCGGTTTAGCTCTCTTTGATGAATTCATATTTTTGATACTCTATTTCTCAGGCCTCAGTTAAGTGTCAAAGTTATCCTTTCATGTTTCAAGTCCTAATGTTCTAAGTTTCAGTGACCTCTCCTTATGTCATGATTAGTTGAAATTCTATGTGTGTTTTCTTGGGTTAGTGCATGAAAGTTGTAAGGATAGAGGTTTAGAGAATATGAGAAAGATGCTTTTGTGGTTGTTTGCCTACAAGTTCATTTGTGGTTATGAAGATTGGCTTAAATGTCATATTGGTTTATAAGTGAAATATATAGTTGAGTATAAGCTTTTAGTATAATTCAGTCCGTATAGCCAGCAATCCAGTCTAGCAGTCAGACAGACAAGTTCCTATAGTTTTCCATCTTTCCTATTCATAAGGTAATTCATTCACGACCATGCAAGTCGTAAATTCAATTTAGTTCATGCATCAGGCATCAGATTCAGATCCCAGATATTCAATCACGGTTCAGTCCGTAAATTTCTTATGTATCATCTCAGTCTTTCCTTAGTATTTCAACCAAGTCAGTACTATTCGGGGGATGAAGTATCCCAAAGGGGAGATGTATTGTAATACCCAAAGTATTCATGTCCTAAATCTTTCATTTTTATTTACGAAATAGGATCCATCTTGAAGTAATGGTTACTCATCAGTTGACTATCTTATTTTTATCTCAGCCTTATAATCATTCTCATGTCATTACATGTATTTAAAAAATCAGTTCAGTTCATGATATTTAGTTCATGTATCATATTTTAGAATCAGTTATGCAATCATGTTCCAATTCATGCATGTTCAGAATGATCTCAGTTACCTTTGTGCAGTACTCTCAGTGTAACCAGTCTCATTCGAGGACGAATGTTCCCAAGGGGGATATAATGTAACACCTTATATTTTTGGGCTAGTCTATGAACCGTCGTTCCTATGTGTAAAAGCTATAATCTAAATTATTCCCATGTGAATATAAGTTTTATGATCTTTATCCTCGTGTTTGATGTGCTTTCGAGGTAAAAATGTTGATAAGAATCAATTAGAACAAAGTTGAGCTTAGCGCCTTTGATTCGTTCAAAGTTTGGTATTCGATTCTACAAGGGTCTAATTTAAAGATGTATAACTTCTTATATACATAGAATTTATCATTTCAAGACCCACCAAATTATAGATAATTGAATTATCTTTCCAACGATACCAATTTCGCCTTAATATGATACCCCAGCGAAAAGTTATGGCATTTTTAGTGAGAGGCAGTAAGCTGAAGAGATTGGGACGCGACGCATTGGTTGTCGACACGATTAGCAATGCGACGCGATGGACAACGCATTACAAAACTGTTTCACACTCTATTTCAGTTACAAAAGGGCCTAGGGGAACTTTGGTCAATTCTCCTCACCCAAATCCGCCTATAACACTTAATTTCAGCCGCAAAAAGCATTAGATACATTATTTTTCATCTTTTTCTCTCCAAGAAAACCCTAGCCCCCTCAAGAACACCAAGAACTTCATCAAATTTTCTTCAATAAAAGCAAGAACTCAAGTTTTCCAATTCAAGAAAAGCTTTCAAGATTGTGTTTCTCCTTCAAGATTAAAGCTTTAAGGTATGTGGGAGTTTATCCATGGGCCCTCTTTCACCCATGAAGCCCAAAACCCTTTAATTTCAATTAAAGAATAAATTTTTTGATCATCATGTTATTTTAAATATTCAAGAAAAATTGAATTGCATGTTTTCATGGAGATTTTATTTAATTTCAGCCCATGTGTGATTTCATGCAAGATTTTGAATTCCTCATGCTATGAATTTGAATTTCCAATGTTTTATTCAAATGAATTCTATGATAGATCCTAAATTCAGGATTTTTAGCAACATTCTCATGTCTTAAATTCATGCTTTCCACATGTTTGATGAAATTCTCATATCATGTTCAACCAATTTCAAGATGAATCCCTAAGTTTTGATTTGCCTTGTAACTCTAGTGTTCACCCATGTTTAAGGCATTCTTAGGTTCAAGCTATGATCTTTACATTTATGATTAAACACTCATGTCCTATTTCAAGAAAATTTCATGTGAATTCCTAAATTTATGATTTTAGTTATGTAATCGTGCTATGCACCCATGTTTAAGATATTCCCATGTCCAAGTTCATGATCCCCATGTATTTAGTGAATTGCCCCATGTGTTTAGGTATTCGTGCTCAGTATAATTGTATATTCATGTCCCCGGTGTGATGTCAATTTTCATCGAGTAGTTTCAGACTCAGTATTCATATAGTATTCACATTTTATCGTATCCCAACCTACTCAAAACAAGTCTATAGTATCAACCAATACTCATTTCAACTTAAAAAACAAAGAGAATAGGTTCAAGAACTTACTTGGTATTTGAAGATATTGAACTCTTTCTTTCAAATTCTATTTGCTCCAAAATTCGAGTTTAAATCAAGAAGAATGAGAAATTTAAAGTTGATGGTAGTTTAATCAAGTTGAATTCAAGTGATTTTGTGGATTTAAGCTTAAAATTAGGGTAAAATTTGAAGAGGGTACGAGTTCTTGGCAATCGTGTACTCGTCAAGTGCCCCTTTGTCTTTTTAATTAAAGATTTGGGTTGGGTCGACCCATGAATTAACCTGGTATGCCTAGGTACGAGTTGTGTACACGACTCGTACTCAGGCTTATGGGTCATTTCTTTGACTCGTATAGACCTGGAACCTTACTTAGGTTCTGGACTGGATACGACTCAAGGTGACGAGCTGTACCCTGATGTTCTGAGAATCGTATACATTCCAAAATCTTTTGTCCGACTCTGATTTTTCTCCCAGGTTTGTACGACTCCTAATCATGAGTCGTACCATCAAGATACAACTTGTAAAGAGTCCGTATGACCAAAAACTCTTCAACTTCTCTTGATATTTTCTACCTTCCTTGTTCCTGCACAATGAACAAACATATTATCCTATAAATAAATAAGTACAAGAACATAGGCTGACTCCCACGGAACGCTTGATTTAACATCATGGCACGACGTGGCTAAGTTATATACTCAGATTTCACCAACTATCCTCATAGGTTGCCTTCCATGCAGCGTTTTATTTAACGTCACGGCACGACGTAGTTGCATTGATTACTCAGTCTTCATCAAGGTCAATGTCAACAACTTCTTCCACTTCTTCAATATTCCCGACATAGTGCTTTAATCTTTGTCCGTTCACCTTGAATGGGGTTTCACCATCTTTCTTCAATTCTAAAACACCATAGGGGTAAACCTTTAAAATAGTGTATAGACCACACCACCTTGACTTTAACTTACCAGGAAACAAATGAAATTTAGACTGGTAAAGCAGCACCTGATCACCCTTTTTGAATACTCTCTTCTCAATCTTGCAATCATGATGCAGCTTCATCTTTTCTTTGTAAAGTGCTGAACTTTCATATGCCCGGAGACGGAACTCATTGATTTCTTTCAACCTTGATTTAGATGCATTCTGTCAATCTAGATTCAACTTCTTCAATACCCATAGTTTCTTATGCTCAAGCTCAATTGGCAAGTGGCAAGTCTTTCCATACACTAGCTGATAAGTTAAAGCACCTATGGGAGTTTTATAAGTTGTTCCGTAAGCACTTAAAGCATCATCTAACTTTTTTGCCCAATCAGTACTATCAGCATTCACAATCTTTGCTGATATGAACTTCATTTCTCTATTGGACACTTCAACTTGTCCACTAGTCTACGGATGATAAGGTGTTGTCACCCTATGTTGCACTCCATATTTATTAAGCAGACTTTTGAATAAATAATTGCAAAAATATGACCCTCCATCACTAATAATAGCCCATGGCATGCCAAATCGAGAAAAAATATTCTTTCTCAAGAATGTAGTAACACTACATGCTTCATTGTTAGGAAGTGCAATAGCTTCCACCCATATCAAGACATAATCAACTGCCACAAGTATATATTTCATACCACATGAGCTCACAAATGGTCCCATGAAATCTATGCCCCAAACATCAAACATTTCCACTTGGAAAATAGGATTCATAGAAAGTTCATGCCTTCTAGTAATAGTACTTTATCGCTGACACTGGTCACATGTAAAAGCATAGTTATGAGAATCCTTGTATATAGTTGACCAATAATAGGCAAATTGTAGAATTTTATGAGCGGTGTGGGTTCCTCCATGATGACCCTAACTGGTGAGGAATGACAAACCTTGAGTATACTCATCATTTCCACTTCAGGTATGCACGTACGAATGATTCCATCTGCACAAATACTGAATAATAAGGTTCATCCCAAAATTATCTTACCTCATGCATGAATTTCTTTCTTTGGTGATAGGAAAGATCTTCAGAAACTAGATCACTGGCAAACTAATTTCCATAATCTGCAAACCATGGAATTAAATCTTGGGAGGCTGCTAATATCTGCTCGACTAGAAAATTGTCATCAATCTCTAAGCCCTCTGCAATCTTTTGCATAGTTTCCTCCTCCAGTCTAGACAAGTGATCTACAACTTGATTTTTCGTGCCTTTTGTTCTTCACCTCGAAGTCAAATTCTTGCAAAAAAAGAACCCTCCTAATAAGCCTAGGCTTTGCATCTTTTTAGCCATCAGGTACCTCAATGTTGCATAATCTGTGTGCATAATCACCTTTGTCCCAATCAAGTAAGATCTAAACTTTTCAAAGGCAAAAACCACTGCCACTAATTCTCGCTCCGTCACAGTATAGTTCTTTTGAACAAGATTTAGTGCCTTACTAGCATAGTAGATGGGATGAAGAATCTTTTCTTTCCATTGACCTAGTACAGCCCCTAAGGTCAATCCACTAGAGTCACACATAATCTCTAAAGGTAAAGACCAATCAGGAGACACAATGATTGGAGCAGTCACCAACTTCTCCTTTAAACTTTCAAAGGCCTTTATACATGCATCATCAAAATTAAATTTTACCTCCTTCTCAAGAATCTTGCAAAGAGGATTAGCGATCTTTGATAAGTCCTTGATAAATTACCTGTAAAAGCCTGTATGCCCTAAAAACCTTTGAATTCCCTTTATATAAATTGGGTAGGGTAATTTTTCAATCACCTCAATCTTTGCTCAATCAACCATTATACCTCTTTTTGAAATCTTGTGCCCAAGCATAATTCCTTTTTTAACCATAAAATGGTACTTTTCCCAATTAAGTACCAAGTTGCATTCTTCACATCTTTGAAATGAATTTGCCATGTGCTTTAGGCAATATTCAAAAGAATCATCAACAATTAAAAAATCATCCATGAATACTTCGATAGTGTCTTCTACCATATCAGAGCAAATTTACATCATACATCTATAAAATGTGGTTAGAGTGTTGCACAGCCCGAATGGCATGCGCTTGAATGCAAAATTCCCATAAGGACTTGTGAAAGTCGTCTTCTCTTAGTCCTTAGGTGCAATATTAATCTGATTGTAGCCTAAGTACCCATCAAGAAAACAATACCATCCTCTGATTGCTAACCTGTCTAACATCTGATCCATGAAAGGAATGGGAAAATGGTCCTTTTGAGTCCATGCATTCAATTTTCTATAATCCATGCACACTTTTCATCCAGTGACTGACCTTATAGGCTCTATCTCATTTTTCTCGTTAGGTACAATAGTTATTTTTCCTTTTAGATCAGTTATAATAATGACCGTCAAAGTGTTGTTAGCCCCCAAAATACATATCGCAAGTGAGATGGAAGGGCATTCAACTCTAACACAGGTGGATCCTTAATGGATGGACGAGCAGGTGGAGTCATTCTATTCTTTAGATCTAAGTCAAGATTCTTTGGTGCAAACTCATAAGAACCCTTTCCATGCACTGCACTCACTATCTCCTCATATTCCTCAATACTATCAGAATAAAAATTCATGATCACAGCTATAAGTGCTTCAATGCCTAGTGTCTTTTCAGTAGGAACAACCGCATCAGAACCATCATCCAAAAAAGTAATTGTATCATCATCATGGAATGAATCTTCTTTCTCATCATACACATCAATAACAGATATCACTCTTAACTTATCGGGCTATCTCATGGATTAACATACATTGAATATCACTTGTTTATCATTCAATCTCAATATTAGATGCCCTAGCTCCAAATCAATCAATGTTCTTCTTGTGGCAAAAATGGTCTTCCCAAAATAATTGGGACTTGGAAGTCCACTTCACAATCTAAGATCACAAAGTCAACGGGAAAATGAAAGAAACCACTTTCACCAATACATCATTTAAAATACCAACTGGATTTTTCACCGTCCTGTTTGCCATTACTAGTCTCATGGTGGTAGGTGTTGGAGATCCCAACATCAACTGCTTAAATACTGCAAATGGTATAAGGTTGATACTAGAACCCAAATCACATAAAGCACGAGAAAAGTTGAAATATCCAATGGCGCAAGGTATAATGAAAGCACTAGGATCCTCCTTCTTCTCCACCAGTGTTCTAGTAGCTATAGCACTATAATGATGAACATTATCAACTGGCTCATAACTGACTGCTCTCTTCTTAGTGATTAAATCCTTTATAGATTTTGCATATCCAGGCATTTGTTCCAATGCCTCTACAAGCGGTATGTTGACTGACAGTTCTTTTAGCATGGATAAAAATTTCTAATACTTACCATTTTCTAATTTCTTTTGCAGCCTTTGTGGATAAAGAGGATAAGGTTTGGGAAGGGGTTTCAACAAAGGCTCTGAAATTTTATCTTCCTACATACTACTTGCTATTATTCTTTATATTAAAAGGCTCTTCATTATTCTTTTTCTCATCAACAGGGGGTTCAGGTGGGTCTGTAAGGACCTTACCACTCCGAGTGGTAATGGCATGGCAGTGACTATTATTTCGTGAATTCACCACTGTATTGCTCGAAAGAGTGTCAGGCTGTCTCTGATTCTCTGTGGCCGATATTTGACCAAATTATTGCTCCAATTGCTTGATTGTTGTCTCATGTGACTCAACTTTCTAGTTCAAACCTAACAAATCTGCTTTGATATCCTTTAGGCAGCTCTCTTTACTTTATTGTCCTT
The DNA here is from genome assembly GCA_030864215.1 of Capsicum pubescens. Lineage (NCBI taxonomy): Eukaryota > Viridiplantae > Streptophyta > Magnoliopsida > Solanales > Solanaceae > Capsicum > Capsicum pubescens. The sequence continues at coordinate 336,940,746 of CM061548.1, forward strand.
TTACCAGTTTAGACAAAAGTACCTCCATTTTAGACTCTGTATCACGACTACCTGGTGGAATGTACTTGTCACTCTTCTATTTATAGTCATATTTATGCCACCAACGACCATTTATCTCTATTTCTATCTCCGTACCTGTCAGTATAATAGTTTTGACCTTGATTCCCTTGACTTTGGGTTCGAAAATCCACCAATCTACGATCAAGATACTTTGTCTCCTCTTCAAATTTAATCTCGAATGGTTTAGAAGTAGACCCCTATGCTTCTACTGCGTTTACTTTCTAAGAAATCATTGACATAAATTATTTTATCAGCAACCCAATATCTGTATGAAGCTGAGCAACCTTTTGCTACCATATCATTACCTGCTCTGTAAGTATTTGTTGCTCCAATAGAATATGTACCACCTCCATGTTCTAAATCTCTTGTGTGTCATCCTCTATTAGTTTACTGCAATATCATCTAGCATTTTCTATGTAGCATCCCACCAAACACACATAAATATTCCTCCTGAAATAGAATCTGTCATAGCTCTTAAACTGTCATTCAGTGATCTATTGAAGATTTTGACAAGTTAGAACCTCTAATTCTATGATTTGGTACCATTCTCAACTTCTTATTGAATCAAAACCATACCTCATACATAGATTCTGCAGGAAACTATCTGAAATTATAAATCTCATTCTTTAACTATAGTATTCATGCTGGAGGGAAAAATCAGCTCAGAAACTGTTTCTTCAACTCGTGCCAAGTAGTGATAGATCCTCTTGGAAGTTCCCCTAACCATAGTGATGCTTCACTGATCAATGAGAATGGGAACAATCTTAATCCCAATGTTCTATGATCAACCCTAGAATAGTGTAGGATATGCAGATCCCAAGAAAATTTGCAAGGTCCATGTTTGCGTCATCCTTAGCTAAACCCAAAAATACTCCCTTCAAATTCAAAAATTAGATTATAGCACTAGTAATATCAAACTTCACATTAGGGGCTAACGCAGAAGGAACAACGGCTACAGACTCATTGGGATCAACATAGCTCATATCTTCTTCATCTTTCTCATATGGGTCTAAGTGTTGATATGCATGAATAAATGGAGCTCCATCTTTCAGAACTCGATGATCAACAACTAGTATAGTCCTGACTAATACACCCTACTGAGCTAACTCAACCTCTACAATAATTATATCCTCTTCGGCTTCTCTTCGTTCTCGCTCCAAAAGGTGTTGTCTCTGTATGTCTGCAATATTCTGTGGATCTAATGGAGCACTCGAGAATGCTGTATTTGGATCCACTGGTGGGGGGTCTTGAACCCCATCATGAACTTATCCTGACATTTATCTCGGTGTTTTGAAGTATTCTCTATGGCTATGGATCAAATGGGAGTAAAGTATTGACTCTACTCCTAGTACTTGGCATACGCCGGCGTATGCCAAATTAAGAATAGAAAATAAAAACCCTCAAAATTCACCAATTCAATTCATTACTCAAACTGTCTTCCCCAGCAATATCACCAAAATTTGATGTCGCCCAAGATACACCTCCAATTGAAGGATAAAGTGCTCGATTGTAAATATAATAACCCAACTAGGTTGGGGTCGATCCCACAGGGAAAATGTCAACAATTGCTAGACTTGATGTAATCCACGAGTAGTACAGGAAATTAAACGGGGGTTTTAGTATCAATCACAAATAGTAACTAAATCTTAAGTGTTTTTGAGTTGTAGACAATAGTAGATGAACACTAGGCTTGTGTTCCCCTGGCTTCTTAACTTTGTAAGTTTCTCGTGATCAACCCAATTATTCTATTATTTTATATGCAAAGTCTACAAGATATGTATTACCAGCCGCTTATTAGGAGCGAAGATAGATTTTACCCTTTACTTATTAGGTCTTAGGGTGTCACCTTGTTGCCTCTTGCTACAACCTCAGTTCATATTTACTTATTAGGTCTCAGGTGATTAGATGGGATGCAGGGACAAAAAGGTGGAGGTAGAAGGATCCCAAATCACTGTCTTAACTTCTTTTCCCAATCACAAACTCCTTATTAGGGATGGATGAAAATACAGGCTATCCCAAGGTACTGTAGCTACTTGAGATTAATTATCGTGAAGACTATTAAGATACATGCATAAACCCTAGAACAATTGCGTATCACACTACCTTTACGTAGCTTATCTGCTAGGGTTCTCACAACCCTAGTCAAATAGATTAGCCGCTCATATTTAGGAAAGAAACCATGATTATCAATGATGAACAGATATAATTAATTGCACAAGAATTAAGATGAATAAACTCCAAAGTCTTGAATTGAATAAAAACCCAATATCTCAAGAATAATTGTAAAAGTATTGTGAAGTATTGTCAAGAAGCATAAAAGATCGTAACATAATAAAAGACAAACCATAGGGTATTTATAGTATCTCAAAATAACATAAAAATCCTAATAAAAATGGAAAAGGTAAAGTTTATTTCGGCAGTCAGTACGACTCGGTCTTCACTCGTACCGGCAGCATATAAGTCATACCTAGGGGTGTATAGACCAAACCGTCAAGTCAAACCGAACCGACGAACCAAACCAAACCGAGAAAAAAAACCGACTTATGGTTTGGTTTGATTGGTTTGGCGTTAGAAAAAAAATGATCATTCTTGGTTTGGTTTGGTGTTGATCAAAAAAAAGTCAAACCAAACCCGAATCAAACCGACAAAAAATATATATATATATATACCGTACGTGTCTCGCACGGTCTCGTACGTGTAACCTTTGATTATTTAAAATTAGACAATTTTGTCTATTGCAAAAGCTTATATAGATATTTATATATAACTTTATTATAAAAAGTTAAATAGTGATATACTCAAATAGAGTGGATTATAAATTTTTACAAAGATATCTAATTATAATAACATTGCTTGCTTACAAATCTTATGCCAAAAAAGGACTAAAATTGGACACAACAGTAAAATTAAAACCTTATCAATTACATGCACAAAAGATGATAAAAGAAATATTTCTAGAGAAAAAAATACAATATTGTCGAAGGCAAAAATAAATTGAGAGAATGATACCTTAAAAATTTGTGATGAAGAATGTTGAATAACGGCCTTTTATATATAAGCGTTCGGATCCTCCTCCTTACATAAATATCAGTCGAATTTTTGTATTCATATCTCAAATCTATATAGTCAGATTTTTTAAGTAGATATTTGAATTATATTTAGTCGAATTCCTACATCTACATTTGTATGTGGCTGCATATCATCAAATCTTTAAATTTAGATTATGAAGATCAAATACCCACATATGGTTACAAACAACCAAGACATTCACATATAAACTAAAACCAACTCAATCTAACCCAACCTTCGATAGAGGAAGGTACTATGCATAATGTGATATTGGTGAAAATGACTATACTACAAATAACTTTTTTGCTTCGATTTTGTTTTGTTCTTTGAAATTTCATAGCCGCCCTTTTTATGTTATTCTCATAAATAAGTATTACAATTTTTTCTAACATAAATAACAATTAATATGTCTCACTTACAAATAATATGAATTTCTATAGTGGTTGAATTGTACATAAAAGTTACGATATTATAAAAAATATGACTCATAAATAAAAAAGAATTTAACCTCCTATCCTAATTTGTGACCTTGATATGTTTTTTTTTTAAAAGAAAAATGGGATTGGAGCCCTTTTTATGGCACGATAATCAAAATTATGTCACGATTGCGCAAAGAAAGTAAAAGAAAAAAGAGCAATAAACCTTTGATTTTTGACAACTTCATTCGACGGCAACATACTTATCCAATTTTTCGATCAGAAACTTACAACTAAAAGAGAAACATGAGAAATTATCAAAAGAGAGAATCAATGTCAATTGTTGATTATTATTCTTCATATATAATCTTTAAAGGTATGATTTAAAAGAAATAAATAAAGGCAAAAGGGATGATGATAATGATAGTAAGAAAACACATGAATCAAAACTAAAATAAAAAGAAAAGGTACAATATAAGAATTTATTTCGTATAAATTTTGATCCAAAATATTACTTAAACAGAATTATAAAGAATATTTTTTATATAAGGCAAAATTCTATTTTTAGAAGTACTAAATATTACCTAGATTAAATAATCAAAATCAACAAATATATGTTATTAAATCCTAAAACTCATGCGTAGGAACAATAAATTAAATTTATTCTATTTATCAAGTTTTCCTTTTATAAATCATATAATTAAATATAAATTTTTCCGCCTCCTTTTTTGTTTTTACATGCACAACGATTTCTTCCTTTTTTAACTTTGACTTGTCCTACAATTTTATTCATAATATTCTACTTATTCTTCTTTATAATTTTAAATTATGAAGTACTAGAAGTTTTTAGTTTATCAGGATTCTTTCTATATATTTTAGGAGTTATTAAATCCTTTTCATATATTTTAGGAGTCTTTAATCTAATTAAATAATAAATTGAGAAAAATAGTAAAAAGACATTTTTATCTATTGCAGAGGCTTCTAATGAAGGGAAAAAAGTTCAAACGTCATTTTTAAGGCCCTTCACACTTTTAATATAGTATAGATATAATATTCAAACGTTTTTATACATAAAATATTAATTATAATGTATTTTTTAAATACTTTTTCAACTAGTTTTAGTAATTTTCAATGATTTGAAAGTAGATGTCGATATATATTTAGATTTGGGTCTTTAAGTTGTAATATTTGTCCATTAATTGCTAATTAAATGATCCAAAACCCAATATAAACTTAAAACCTAAAATTTTCACTCTTCATCTCACTTTTTAGTTTTAAGAGAGTTTTTTCGCTCCTCATTTTTTCATAATTATGGTTTTTCATTAGCACATGAGTGAAAACATATTTGATCTAATCACAATATAATTGTAAAAACTAAATATTATTTTTTAAAAGATCAAAAAAATCGAAAAACCCAAAAAAAAAAAACGACTAAAACCTAAAAAAGCAATTTTATGTTGGTTTGATTTGGTTTATAGTTTTAATAAACCGACATGATTGGTTTGGATTTTTTTAATAAAAAACAAACCAACCCGACCTATGTACACTCCTAGTCGTACCCTACCTTCTCGTATTTGTTCCAAAGTCTGTTCTCCTAAGGCCTCAACTTTCTGTTCAGCATACGACTTTTGCTTATGAGTTGTACCTGGGTGTATGACTCGTTTCCTTCACTCGTATCCACCTGGTACTTTTGTCTTTCCAAGCTCTGAACACTGGTTTGTGTACAACTTCTCTATACAAGTCGTACTTAGACTTTCAACTCGTATACTTCTAGGACTTCAACTCTTTGGTAGTAGCTTAGGTTCTTCAGCATACGAGTCGTATTTCACCTGTAATAAACTCCAAAGTGCATTATATCTAACAAAATATCCTAATTTCACGCATAAATTTATGGTTTTAAGTATCGAAAGTGTCATGTTTTCATGCCACACCAAAAGCTTGAACTACTTCTTCCTTTCCCAAACACCATAAGAGTACTCCTTCAAATGATCTTTTATACAGTGTATCTTTGTAGTAAAGAAAGTGAGGTGCATGACGATGAATCTCATTACTTCTTCTTGGTTCCTCTGAAAGTATCCCATACTGCAATTTTTCATTGATAGATTGTTGACAATCTTCCTGTACAACTTCAGACACGACGATGAAGTGTTCAACCTTATACGTCCTTATTCTCATTCAGTGGTTGTACTACCCATTCTTGGCTTATAGTAACTCGTGTCTAATTTTGAAGAGTTAGGGTTGAGGCCAAAGCAGCTAGGGAATTATCTTACTTATTTTCTTTCCTTGGAACATGTTGGAGAGTTACTTCTCCAAGTTATCCCATCAACTTTTGTGCATAATCATGATATAGTCATTGCTCAGGTTTTCTGACTTCATAGCCTCCCAAAAGTTGCTTGATCACCAGTTGGGAGTCATTAAAGACATAGTTGTAGTTTCTTCTTGTCGACAACCATCTCAAGTCCGAGTATTAGCGTTTGATATTCAGCAGCATTATTGGAGCAATGATTTGTCAAGGTAAAAGAGTATGGTATGACCTCTCCTTGTGTAGTGACAAACACTATGCCACCACCAGCTCCATCTCGATGTGAGGAACCGTCAAATTACATATTCTATGGGGATCTAACTTCAACAACCATTTCATCTTAATCAAGAAGGTCATCAATCAGTTACCAATCATCGAGTATTGGGTGGTCAGCTGAGAAGCTTGATAATGCTTGTCCTTTTACGACCGTTTGAGGGATGTACACAATCTCAAATTGTTGAAATTGAAGGTACCACCTTGCAAGTCAATCACTAAGGACTGGTTTCGATACTAAAAACTTGATGGAATTTTCCTTAGACACAAGTTGAATGACATGAGCTTGAAAGTAGTGTTTTATTTTTTGGATTGAGAAAGCTAATGCTAAACACAAATTTTTGATCGGAGAATACTTTAACTCATTTGGTGTTATTATTTTGCTCAGCTAGTAAAGAGAGTTTTATTGTCCTTCACTATTTTCTTGTGCTAATAGTGTTCCAACTAACCTTTCTTGTTCCGTAGTGTAGAGTATCAATGATTTTTTAGGTATAGGTGCCACAGATATGGTGGCTTCATAAAGTATAATTTGATACTTTCAAAATGTCATACTACATGCTTAGTACTATTTGAAAGGAGTATCCTTCTTCATGAGGCAGCTAAATGGTTGACATTACCCAGCCAGGTTTGAGATAAACCTCTTTAAATATTCTAACCTTCCTTGCAGACTTCTTAACTCATGGATATTTAGAGGCTCGAGCATCTTCAAAATCACATCGACCTTGTCCTGATCAATTTTAATTCATCGGTGTCGTACAATGAAACCAATGAACTTTCCAGAAGTAACTCTAAAAGTATATTTCAATGGATTCATCCTAAGTTAGTATCCTTGGAGCAACTCGAATACCATTATTAGGTCTTTTAAGTTGTCGTCCCTTTTTCTGGACTCTATTACTAAGTTATCCATATACCAGTCAATAATTTTATGGAGTAGTCCATCAAAGATGTTTTGCATAGCCGTTTGATAAGTGGCACCAGCATTCTTCAAACCTAAAGGCATCACCTTATAGCAATAAATACCTTTAGGCGTATGAAATAAAGTGAGCTCTTCATCTTTTGGTTCCATGCTGATTTGCTTATAGCCGGATGAACTATCTATAAAGGACATTTCCTCATAACCACTGGTTGCAACAATCATCAACTCTAGAATGGAAATTGAAAAATCATCCTTAGGGAAGACATTATAGAGATCCCTAAAGTCGACAGAAACTCGAATTTGGCCATTCTTCTTCTGCACAGGAATAATACTTAAAATCTATGTGGGGTATTTAACTTCATGAATAAATCTAACTTTGATGAGCTTTTTAACCTCATTTTTAATAAAAGGGACCAATTCTAGACTAAAATATCTTTGGTCTTGCTTAACAGGGAAAGCACCATTTTTGTCTGCCAGCTGATGGACTGCACTTTTAGATATAAGCCCGGCATCTCCTTGTAACTCCAATAAAATACATCCCTATATTATTTGAGTAGGTCCATATAAGTGATTTCTTCATCTTTTTCTAGTAAAGCGCTCAGGTAAGCTGGTCTTAGGTCTTCATCAGTGCCAAGATTGACTTTCTTCAACTGATCTACTGTGGTCTTCACTCCTTCTTTAAGTTCTGATAGAGCATATTCATCATCTTCCTCCTCTTAAGGGTCATCGTTATTGATAGATATGTGGTAACACCAAGAAAGATCTTTCATTTCTTCATCAACCTTTATTAGAGATAAGATATCATTCTCATTTTGGGTTATAACATGATATAAGGAGCCAACACTTCCTTTATCTTCCTAACACTTCTTGGTATAAACTACAATATGAGCCTTTTCTTTTAACACCTCCTTGCATGAAACCACAAGTTCCATTTACCGCATCATTCTATAAGGAATCAAACTTTGAAAATCCTTCTGGATTTTGGGTGAAGAGTGCATCTTCATGCTTTGACAACTACTCCGATGCTTGTTGTTTTTCTTCTTATTTAGTGGACCCAACCTCTCAAACACAGAAGTTCTTATGGTTGATTCTCCGAGTTGATTAAAGATAAAAGGATTTTTATTAGAAGCAATAGACCCTTCTTCAAAGATTATGTAGTTACTAACTGCCCTTCTTATAGAGATGCAAACTGGAGACGGTGGTGTGTACCCAAGGCCTTCATGTGCCTGCTTGGTTGTACTTTCTGACAGAATTTTACCCAACCTTGATGGTTCATTGGGATTGTATCCATCCTTTACAAATAACTTGTATACATTTGGATCAAAGACTTCTTTTGTATGTTTTGTACAAAGTATCATATCCTGTGGCGTATTTTGAGCCACACACTCTCCAAATAGCCTTAAAGATGGGTTTATTGAGTCAATCTTCTTGATAGGTAGTGTTGAACATCCTAGTATATTATCTTGGGCATCGAATGAATTATCTTTCTTTTTCCTTACCTTTGGTACATAGTGGAGAATCAAAGTTGGCTTCTTTTTTAAAGATACACTATTTACTTTATTTGAAGTGGAGGGAGGGTTCTTAGTAGGGATTTTTTTGACAGAAACCACAATTTTTTTAGCTGCAAGATCATCATACTTGGTTGTTGTGACATCATCAACCCTTTTCTCATTTACCACATAATTCAAGTTTATTTCACATTGACAAAGTGTGACTCGTCTTTGGTGAATGGTTTATCATTAACAACTATCTTTCTTTCCACTCCACCCTTGAGATACTTCAAGCATAGATAGTAGGAGGACGAGATAATTTTGTTTTTGTGTACCCAAGGACTACCAAATAGTATGTTGTATGAAGTCTTAGCATCTATCACATGCATCAATATATTTGATCTCAAATCATCCATACGATTTCCTAACTTTATATATATCATATGGCTCTCTGACCCCCTTGGATGAAACCTTGGATCATCAAACGACTTTCAACAAGTTCAGCAGTAGTGATTCCAAGTCCCTACATTGTGCTAATAGGCAGAATGTTGACTCCAGATCCCTCGTCTATCAAGATTTTATTTACCTTATTTCCTAGAACATGACCTCCTATATATAAGGGACAGTTGTGTAGTATTTTACCAAGTAGAAGATCATTATTTGTAAATGTAATTTTTGTATCACATAAAGGTTCCTCTTGACTAAGAGGTTCAGTAGGCTTTTCAGAAGATGAAAGAACTTCCATTGGTCGGTTTTCACCCTTTGCTTTTTCTTTGTCAGTATTAAAGCAAGATGCCTCAAGTTTGACTAAACCAATTTTTGCATGGAACCAACTTGGCAAGAATTCTTTCAAAGTCACAGGATGTCATAGTTTTTTACGGTGAAGCTCCACTACCCTTGTCTTCTTTGAAAGCTCAACCAATCTTTATTTTCTCAATTTCTTCACCATCTTTCTTCTAGTTAGTTGCTCAGACGACTCTTTTTGTAGACTCATCTTCTTGCGTCTGCGCTTAGTCACCAAAGTCAAACCTTCACCATCTCCTTCATCAACTGAAAACTTGGCATGCTCTAATTGTTTCTCATTATGCTCTTCGACTCATATTTGGACTGAATTGAGTGAGCCAAAAGTAATAGAGATTTGATGAGAACTGGCCTTCTCATCATCGAAGAAGATCTTCTTCATATTTGCCAATTGCATGACTTTGTCCTTGAAGACAAAATATTTTTCCAGAGGGTGACCCACAAGCCTATAATACTTGCAATAATTTGGGTCATTAGTCCTTTCATCTTCATCGAGCCAGTTCATCTCTGGTAACTCAATGAGCTTATTCTCAAAAAGTTCATTGAAAATTTTAGCAACATCAGAATCAAGGAAGGGGTATTTCTTTTTCTACATCTCTTTTAAAGTCAACTTCTGATTTGGACGTGTTTGAGAAGTCATCTTCACGTTTTTCTTCTTGCTCACCTTTGTGGTGAACTTCACAGGAGACACGTTGACATTCATTGATTCTTTGTTGTTATTTTTAGGGATAAACTTGCTCTATGTTGTGAGCACGAGTAGCTAACTCTTCAAATGATTTTTTTCATAATGCCTTGAAAGATATAGAGAAGCTCTAAGTGTATTCCTTAGATGCACATCTCTAATGCATAAGTTTCACTGAGCTTATCTTTATAGTTTAGACTCGTATTTCTCCATCAATTGATGAAGTCAACGACTGACTCGTCCTTTCTTTGTCGAGTATTTGTGAGCTCTGTCATTCTCATTGTACGCCTTATGCTATAAAAGTGATTCAGGAATTCATGCTCCAATTGCTCCCAGCTATCGATGCAATTAGGCTCAAGGTCTGTGTACCAATCAAAGGCATTTTCCTTTAGGGAATAAATAAATTGTTTGACAAGATAGTCACCATAGGTTCCGGCATTATTACATATCTCAAAAAAGTGCGTGACATATTACTTTGGATTTCCTTTGCCCTCAAATTATTAAAATTTGGGGGGTTGATAGCCGATAAATATTTTGACGTTATCAATCCTTAAAGTGTAGGGCTTGGTGTATGTCAGGGAAGATTTAGTGATAACATAATACTTTACTTTGAGGGTCCCTTCAATAAACTCCTTCAGTTGATCAATTGGGATCATTCACTCAGAAAAACTTGTACCTCCTTAGTCGGTGGAGTTTGTTTTGCAGGATGTTCTGTCTTGTGAACTTATGGAGCCTTTCCAGGTACATGGCTAGTCTCTCTGTCTACTAATCTATCCATCCTATCCACCAAGTTATCAATCAGAGCATCTTAATTTTGAACATATTTGGTCAGATATAAATTCAAGGGCTTCAAGCTTGATCTTGAATTTGAACTTGATTTGTGGATTTGATGGATTCGATCTTAGATTGTACTTGAATTCAAGGGTTTTTGATCTTGTTCTTGAATCCTTTGGTCTTGATATTGAATCTTGATGAACTTGATTTGAATGCTTGAACCCTGTAGAGAAATTGCAGTGTTTGATCCACGAGCTCTATCTTAATTCTAGTTAGAATTATTCTTTATTTTTCAGAATTATGAGACCCCTATATATAGTTATAGGGAGGAAAGAATCATGGTGAAGATAGACTTCTTTTGGCCAATCAGATTTAAGTGACATGACATATTTTATGGGCGTTTGATTTCCCTGGGCCTGTTGCATCATCGTGACATGTGGCGTGGTCCTATTGGCTCCTTTACTTGACTTGGCATGCCACGTCATTTGACATGTGTCACTCAATTGGGCCTCTAGAATATGACAATATCTTGGGCTTAGAAAAGTGGGTTCATCATTTGTAGATTAAATCAATGGGCTAGCCCAATAAAAATTGGATTCTAATTAAATCCATACATGTTTGGACTTAAATAATTAATCTAATTATATTAATCCACAATATTTATAAGGGACTAATATATTTTGAGTTTAAAATAATTTGAATATCGTACAGATTTTAATTTAATAAAATTTCATTTCCCATAAATAGGTTGGGCATAAATAGGGATGTGTATCGGTCGGTTCGGTTCGGTTTTACATATTATCGATTTGATTTATCAATTTTTGGTTTTTAAATATGCTAAACTAATAACCAAACCAATAAGATATTTTTTATCAGCTTTTAGTTCTTAACGGTTAGGTTTTCGGTTTAACCGATAAGAAAATACTCGTAAAATAGAAATATTAGTAACTAACATTAGTTGCAACCAAAAATCCTACATGATGTGTTTTAATTTAGAAGAATCTTCAAGTTTGAACTAAATATTGTTAGGAGAAATTAAAAGTTTGTACAATTGAAATAATAGGTTTGTTAATTTGTAGAAATTAAAGAGAATATATATATATATATATATATATATATATATTCTTATTGGATTATCGGTTTACCCAATAACCCAATAAGAAAAAATCGAACCGAACCAATAACCAATAATCTTTTTTATAAAATCATTAAAAATCGTTAACCCAATAATCCAATAACAATAAATCAATAACATTTTTATCAGTTCGGTTTATCGGTCGGTTCGATTTTTGCACACCCCTAACATAAATCAATAGAGACAGAAAATCAAAGTTAAAAATAACATTATCTCATTTAAACTAACCAAAAATCAATATATATTTTTCTTATCATATATTTTAAGACTCTTTTTCATGTATATAAGGAAAAAGAAAATCTGCTGACATTAATTTATCATATATTTTGCTCTTTCCATATATTTTAGGACTTTTTAATTTTTAATAATTGGAGAAAATACGCGAAAAGATAATTTTGTCTACTATGAAGTAGTTTAATGAAGGACAGAAAGTTCAAATAACATTTGCAATACCCTTTAATATATTAGAGATTAGAGATAAGTTTACCTTTTTTGAAAATAATTCAGGTAATATACGAATGAAGTTGAAATTTCACATCTAATGTTCTAGTAAAATTGTCTTAAATCTTAGGCATATGTATCTGATTTGTTTTGCCAATTTTTTTGTTCTACAAATCTCTCTCTCTCTCTCTCTCTCTCTCTCTCTCTCTCTCTCTATATATATATATATATATATATATATATATATATATATATATATGCTGATGTGGCATACTTCTAAAGCCATCATTCATATTTTATCTTTTTGTGATTTTTTTAGATATTTTATTGATTTATTTTTTCACTGTAATGCAATTATTTACGAGTAGTTATTAGACGAGAAATAAATGTAGAAAACGTATACACTTTACTATAGTTATAATCATGGAATGATTTTCAAATCGAATCTCGTTAATTATTTATATCTATAACTAAAATCTACATCTACATCTATATCTACATCTACATCTACATCTACAATATATTAAAAGTGTGAAGACCCTTAAAAAACTTATTTGAACTTTTTGGGGGCTTTGGGCTCTAGGTGACAAAAGAGTTTGAAAATGAGGTGTGGGTGACACAAGTCTTAATAATTGAGTGGAGGTGACAATTATTTTATTAAGAATTAAGAAAGTAAGAAAAGTTTGAAAATAACCCACAAGTTTTTTAATTTATACTTTGATCCAATGTAAAACCTAATATAACTAGAAATGGAGGGAAAAAGGCAAGTATCTCTCTCTCTTCTCATTTATTGAAGTTTTCTCTCTCTTCGTGATTTTTGTTGTTCATTGTTGTTGCTTTATTCATCATCTTCTTCTTCATTATCATCATCTTGTTCTTCATTATCATATTTTCTTGTTCATCATCATCATCTTCTTGCTGTTGAACATTGTTGTTACCGCTACTATTGCTACTTGATCAAATCTTTTAAGGTCAAATTTTATTCGTATATCACTTGGAAATTACTTATAAGTGATTTTAGTAAGTAAAATTATAATTTTTAGTTGAATTTCTCATCTGGGTGTATCTGCTACTGCTATTTTTTCAACAATAGATAAAACATGTAACGTAAATTCAACAGATAAGTAATCTGTTGCACAGATGAGTAATCTATTGCAACATATATGACTAATTTATTGTACAGATGAGTAATCTGTTGCAACATATTGACTAATTATTACAACATATTGACTAATTTGTTGCAACAGATGAGTAATCTGTTGCACCAAATATGACTAATATGTTGCAACAGATTACTCATCTGTTGGATTCATATTATAGTGTTGTAACATGAATCCAACATATGTGTCATCTGTTACAACAGATTAGTCATATGTTGCAACAGATTACTCACTTATTGCAACAAATGACTCATATGTTGGATTCATGTTGTAGGTTCTACCCATTATAGCAGTAACAGATATACCAAATAAAAAATTCAACAAAAATCATAATTATACTTACAAAATTAATGTCCAAGTGATATACGAATAAAATTGAACCTAAAAAAATTTCAAAAATCTCAACAAGGGCACAACGAATAAGTGAAACACATGAAAAATTTCATGAAATAGGTAAAGAAGACAAAAATAGTGTATCATACATCAAATGCAAAAGGATCAAGGGGACAAACGTTTGAGTTCTCCTAAAAATATTTAAGTTCCCTAGTATTTTAATTGCTTTCTAATGGATGACCCATCTATTATAACAGATTTTTTATCTTTTTGATAATTTCCAACAGATGAATTATCTGTTCCAACATGTTAGTCATCTGTTGATTCAAATTAAGCAATAATTAGTAATAACTAAATTGATTTAACTTAAATTAAAGACAAGTTTTTAAGACAATAGGACAAACATTTGAGTTCTCCTAAAAATATTTGAGTTCTCCTAAAAATATTTGAGTTCCCTAGTATTTTAATTATTTTCCAACAGATCGCCTATTTATTGCAACAAGTTAGTCATCTGTTGCAATAAATGCTTATAACAGGTTGGTCATTTGTTGATTCAAATTAAGCAATTATTAATAATAATTAAATTAAATTAACTAAAATTGAAGACAGGACCTTAGACAAGGGGGGAAACATTTGAGTTCTCCTAAAAAACCTTTGAGCTTTAGTATTTTAAATTGTTTTTCAACACATATTTTGTCTATTTAGTAATTTTCATTAGATGAGTCATATGTTGCAACAACTTAGTCATCTGTTGCAACAGATGTCTATATCTGTTTGATAATTTTTAATAGATGAATTTGTTGTTGCAATAAGTGAGTCATTTGTTGCAACAGATGTCTATATCTGTTTGGTTATTTTCAACAGATGTTTTTATTTGTTTGGTCATTTCCAACAGATTACTCATCTGTTATAACATGTTAGTCATCTATTGATTCATATTAAGTCATTATAAGTAATAACTAAATTGATTACTAAAATAAAATATGAATTAATGAGTTCAATTACAGTTTCAATTAATCTCATGGTAATTACACGATCAACTAAGTATGTTCGTCCTGAGTAGAGTGATCAATTGACCAATTTTATTTGAAATGATTCAAACTAAGTCATCATTAGAAATAACTATATTGATTTAACTAAAATTAAAGATGAATTAGTAAGTTCAATTACGATTTCAATTAATATCATAGTAATTAAATGATCAATTAAGTGTTTCGTACTGAGTAGAATGATTAATTGACCAATTTTATGTGAAATAATTCAAATTAAACCATTATTAGAAATAACTATATTGATTTAACTAAAATTAAAGATGAATTAGTAAGTTCAATTGCGATTTCAATTAGTCTCAGTAATTACATGATCAATTAAGTGTTTCATTCTTAGTAGAATAATTAATTGACCAATTTTTTAAAAATAATTCAAATTAAGCCATTATTAGTAATAACTATGTTTATTTAACTAAAATTAAACATGAATTAATGAGTTCACTTACAATTTTACTTAATCTCATCGTAATTACATGATTAACTAAGTGTATTCGTCCCTAGTAGAGTGATCAATCGACCAATTTTATTTAAAATAATTCAAATTAAGTCATTATTAGTAATAACTAAATTGATTTAACTAAAATTAAAGATAAACTTACAATTTCAATTAATCTCATTGTAATTAAATGATTAACTAAGTATATTCGTCAAGAGTAGAGTGATCAATTGACCAATTTTATTTGAAATGAATCAAATTAAACCATTATTCGTAATAACTAAATTGATATAACTAAAATTAAAGATGAATTGATAATTTCACTTACACTTTCAATTAATCTCATAGTAATTACATGATCAACTATGTGTATTCATCTGGAGGAGAGTGATCAATCGACCAATTTTATTTAAAATAATTCAAATTAAGTCATTATTAGTAATAACTAAATTGATTTTGACTAAATTAAAGATGAATTGACAAGTCCACTTACAATTTCAATTAATGTATTCGTCCTTAATGATCAATTGATAAATTTTATTTAAAATGATTCAAATTAAGCAATTATTAGTAATAACTAAATTGATTTAACTAAAATTAAAGACAAGACCTTAGACAAGGGGACAAACATTTGAGTTCTCTTAAAAATATCTGAGCTTTAGTATTTTAAATTATTTTCCAACATATATCCTATATGTTTGATAATTTTCAATAGATGAGTCATTTGTTGCAACAACTTAGTCATCTGTTGCAACAGATGTCTATATTTGTTTGATAATTTTCAATAGATGAGTCATTTATTGCAACGGGTTAGTCATCTGTTGTAACATATGTCTATATTTGTTTGGTCATTTCCAACAGATGTATTTATCTATTTAGTCATTTTCAACAGATTACTCATCTTTTGCAACATGTTAGTCATTTATTGATTCATATTAAGCCATTATATTAGTAATAACTAAATTTATTTAACTAGAATTAAACATGAATTAATAAGTTCAATTACAGTTTCAATTAATCTAACAGTAATTACACTATCAACTAAGTGTGTTTGTCCTGAGTAGAGTGATCAATTGATCAATTTTATTTGAAATGATTAAAACCAAACCATAATTAGAAATAACTATATTGATTTAACTAAAATTAAAGATGAATTATTAAGTTGACTTACAATTTTAATTAATTTTATAGTAATTACATGATCAACTAAGTGTTTCGTCTTAAGTAGAATGATCAATTGACCAATTTTATTTGAAATAATTAAAATCAAGAAATTATTAGTATTAATTAAATTAATTTAACTAAAATTAAAGATGAATTAATAATTTTAATTATGATTTCAATTAATCTCATAGTAATTACATGATCATCTAAGTGTATTCATCTTGAGTAAAGTGTTAATTGACCAATTTTATTTGAAATGATTCAAATTAAGATATTATTAGTAATAACTACATTGATTTAACTAAAATTAAAGATGAATTGATAAGTTCAGTTACGATTTCAATTATTCTCATATTAATTACACGATCATCTTAGTGTGTTCGTTCTGAGTAGAGTGATCAATTAACTAATTTTATTTGAAATGATTCAAATTAAGCCATTATTAGTAATAGCTAAATTGATTTAATAATTACAATTTCATTTAATCTCATAGTAATTACATGATCATTTAAGTGTATAACCTATTGCAACAGATTTAATTTGTTGCAATAGATGGTCATCTGTTGAAAATTATCAAATAGATATACACATATGTTGCGATAGATTAGTCATCTATTGTAACAAATGTCTTTATCTGTTGGTCATTTCCAACAGATGACCAATCTGTTGCAAAATATGACTTTATCTGTTTGTTATTTCCAACAGCTTACTAATTTGTTGCAATAGATGACTAATTTGTTGCAACAGATGTCTTTATCTGTTTGGTCATTTTCAACAGATTACTCATCTTTTGCAACATATTAGTCATCTATTGATTCATATTAAGCCATTATATTAGTAATAACTAAATTGATTTAACTAGTATTAATAAGTTCAATTACTGTTTCAATTAATCTCATGATAATTACACGATCAACTAAGTGTGTTCGTCCTGAGTAGAGTGATCAATTGACCAATTTTATTATAAATGATTCAAACCAAGCCATAATTAGAAATAACTATATTGATTTAACTAAAATTAAAGATGAATTAGTAAGTTCACTTACAATTTCAATTAATTTTATAGTAATTACATGATCAACTAAGTGTTTCGTCTTAAGTAGAATGATCAATTGACCAATTTTATTTGAAATAATTAAAATTAAGCAATTATTAGTAATAACTAAATTGATTTAACTAAAATTAAAGATGAATTGATAATTTAATTACGATTTCAATTAATCTCATAGTAATTACATGATCATCTAAGTGCATTCGTCTTGAGTAAAGTGTTAATTGACCAATTTTATTTTAAATGATTCAAATTAAGACATTATTAGTAATAACAACTTTGATTTAACTAAAATTAAAGATGAGTTGATATGTTCAATTACGATTTCAATTATTCTCATATTAATTACACGATCATCTTAGTGTGTTCGTTTTGAGTAGAGTGATCAATTGACTAATTTTATTTGAAATGGTTCAAATTATGTCATTATTAGTAATAGCTAAATTGATTTAATAATTAAAATTTCAATTAATCTCATAGTAATTATATGATCATTTAAGTGTATAACCTATTGCAACAGATTTAACCTGTTGCAACAGATGAGTCATCTGTTGAAAATTATCAAATAGATATACACATATGTTACAATAGATTAATCATCTGTTGTAACAAATGTCTTTATCTGTTGGTCATTTCCAACAGATGACCAATCTGTTGCAACATATGACTTTATCTGTTTGTCATTTCCAACAAATTACTAATTTGTTGCAATAGATGACTAATTTGTTGCAACAGATGTCTTTATCTGTCTGGTTATTTTCAACATATTACTAATTTATTGCGACAGACGATCAATCTGTTGCAATAGATGTCTTTATCTACTTGGTCATTTCCAATAGATTACCCATCTGTTGTAATAGATGGGTTCATCTGTTATCAATCTATCTTTAGTTTTGTTGTAATAGTAGATAATCTTGTGTTGTTATTTAATTTTAGTCTATGACCTTGCTCTCAACCAAACACTTTCTTTCTTGTAATTGACTCTTTCCACTCACGAATGCTCAAAAACCTACACCTCGCAACATCTTAAAAAAATAGGCAGAATGAAAAAAAATTATAAATAAACTCAATCAATCAAATAAAGATTTTCTTATTCATTACATAAAAAATATTTACAACATTAGATAGATCCAATAAAATAAATTACAAATAATAAAAAAAATATATAACCTAATAATAATAATTATTATTATTATTATTATTATTATTGTCAATAGGAAATCCATTGGGCATCAGACCCCTCAGCCTTCGAATTTCATGAAGCACCCTTGTTGTCGCGGCACCCAACTCTCACTCGAGTTCATGAACCAACCTTTCAAGTTCCTACACGGTGTTAAGCAGAATCGTCATGTACCAAATCAGATCAGTCATATCTAGAACATGCATGAACAAATAACGTAAAACACTAAACCACATATAGTACCAACTGGTAGTTTAACAAAAAAAATGTGAAACTTAACTAGAAAATAGATGCATGATAATAATTTTCATATTAGAACAAGAAAATAAAACATACCTCAATGGACGAACAAGAAATTTATTTTTGAAAGAGAAGTGATTGAAGATATAATGACGGTTTTATGCAAGACAAGATGCAAGAAATAGAGCTGAGGAGAACTATTTATAAAAGATTGAATGAGTGAGAGTGCAGTGTGTTAGGCAAAAAATCACGACCGTTCACCGTTTTTTTAATAATTATAGCTCTTAATTAAATCGAACTTGGTGACTTTTTGATTATTTAAATTAAAAAAATAGATTTAAATACAAAAAAGGTGAAAAGTCATAACTTTTCATCTTTTTGGTAATTTAGTTATTTAAATTAAATAGCTACAAAATTGTGTTTATCATATTTTTTTCATATTATTTATTTACGATTTTTTTTTTTAATTAAATGATCGAAAAGTCATGACCCTTGAGTTCTTCCAATAGATGATCTGTTTGTTGCAACATATGGTCCATCTGTTACAGCAGATGACCCTTCTGTTGCAATATATGACTCATCTGTTGGAGTAATTGATTTATTTTTGCAACATATGGTTTATCTGTTGCAACAGATTGTTCATTTGTTGCAACCGTTTATTTATTTGTTGAAAAAATAAATTAATAGCAAGATTTATTCAATAGAAATAATAACAAATCATCATTTATCAATACACCATTTTTACCATGAGATTAATTGAAATAGTAATTGAACTTACTAATTCATCTTTAATTTTAGTTAAATCAATATAGTTATTTCTAATGATGGATTAGTTTGAATCATTTCAAATAAAATTGGTCAACTGATCACTCTACTCAGGACGAACATACTTAGATGATTGCGTAATTACCATGAGATTAATTGAAACTGTAATTGAACTTATTAATTTATATTTTATTTTAGTTAAATCAATTAGTTATTACTAATAATGGCTTATAGGTGAATAACATGTTGCAATAGATGAGTAATCTGTTGGAAAAGACCAAACAGTTAAAGACATTTGTTGAAAATGACCAAACAGATATAGACATCTGTTGCAACAGATGACTAACCTATTGCAATAGCTAACTCATCTATTGAAAATTATCAAACAAATATAGACATCTGTTGCAACAGATGACTAAATTGTTGCAACATATGACTCATCTATTGGAAATTATTAAATAGACAAGATATATGTTGAAAAGCAATTTAAAATACTAAAGCTCAAATATTTTTAGGAGAACTCAAACATTTGTCCCCTTGTCTAAGGTCTTGTATTAAAGACTTGTCTTCAATTTTAATTAAATTAATTTAGTTATTATTAATAATTGCTTAATTTGAATAAATAAATGATTAACCTGTTATAAACATCTGTTGCAATATATGACTAACTTGTTGCAACAAATAGATAATCTGTTGGAAAATAATTAAATTACTAGGGAACTCAAATATTTTTAGGAGAACACAAATGTTTGTCTCATTGTCGTAGAGACGTCTTTAATTTTAGCTAAATCAATTTAGTTATTACTAATAATTGCTTAATTTGAATCAACAGATGACTAACATGTTGCATCAGATGATTCATCTATTGGAAATTATCAAACAGATAGAAAATTTGTTGTAACAGATAGGTCAACTATTAGAAAGCAATTAAAATACTAGGAAACTTAAATATTTTTAGGAGAACTCAAACGTTTGTCCCCTTAATTCTTTTGCATTTGATGTATGGTATATTATTTTTGTCTTTTTTACCTGTTTCATGAATTTTTTTCATTTATTTTACTTATTCGTTGTACCTCTGTTGAAATTTTTGAAAAAAATTTTAGGTCAAATTTTTTCGTATATCACTTGGACATTACTTCATAGCTTATTTTGTAAGTAAAATTATGATTTTTGTTGAATTTATTATTTGGTGTATCTGCTACTGCTACAGTGGATAAAACCTGTAACATGAATCCAATATATGAGTCATCTATTGCAACAAGTGAGTAATCTGTTGCAATATATGACTAATTTGTTGCAACAGATGACCCATATATTGGATTCATATTACAACACTATAAAACGAATCCAACAAATGAGTAATCTGTTGCAACAGATTAGTCATATATGTTGCAACAGATTACTCATTTGTTGCAATAAATTAGTCAAATATGTTGCAACAGATTACTCATCTGTTGCAACAAATTAGTCATATATGTTGCAACAGATTAGTCATATATGTTGCAACAGATTACTCATTTGTTGTAATAACTTAGTCATATATGTTGCAACAGATTAGTCATATTTGTTGCAATAGATTAGTCATATATGTTGCAACATATTACTAATCTGCGCAACAGATTAGTCATTTATGTTGCAACAGATTGCTAATCTACGCAACAGATTAGTCATATATGTTGCAACATATTACTAATCTGCGCAACAGATTAGTCACATATGTTGCAACAGATTACTAATCTACGCAACAGATTAGTCATATATGTTGCAACAGATTACTAATCTGTGCAACAGATTAGTCATATATATTGCAACAAATTACTCATCTGTTGGATTTACGTTACATGTTTTATCCATTGTTAAAAAACAGCAGTAGCAGATACATCCAGATGAGAAATTCAACTAAAAAATAACAAACATTAAAAAAATTAATAAAAAACATAAAAAAAAATAACAAACACCAACAAATCAAATTCCTCGTTTTCGTCATAACTTAAAAGCCCTAATTTCTTACCTGTGAAAATCGAAAAGAAACGATGAAGAACTCAAAGTTGTTGTCGTCGGAGAATGTTGTCACGTCGATTAACGGTTGAAAGTAAAAAAAGGAATGGGCAAGAACTCAAAACTATTTGTTGCCAGAGGTTGAAGTTGCACAAGATTGAAGGAAGAAATTTAGAAAGTTGTTGGTTGGGAGAAGTTAGAGAGAGAAACTATCGAGAGAAAGAGAGAAAAGAGATTGATTTGCAGAGAGAGAAAAGTTTTGTGGGCGTGGGTTAATTTGCATTTTTGAAAGGATTAAAAAGTTTGGAAAATATTAATCAAGTCCATAATTAACCTAATCAAGTTTTTTAATTATGTTTGACTCTTTAAGTTGGTCAATGTCATCAATCCTACATTCAAGACTTAAAAGACACCTTTCCTTCAATTTTCTCAACTTTTTGCCCTTCATTAAAAAAATCTATAATAGTCGGAATTGTCTTTTCATTATTTCCTTCTATTATTATTTAATATAATAAAAAATATTAGGAGAATTAATATTTAAGGAATCCTATAATATATGATAAGACTCCAAAATCTATGGAAAAAAGAATTAATGTAATTTTCTTTTTTCTTGTGTAACTGAAGAAAATAAAAGAAGAATTCGTGTAGACTCTCAAAATATATGGTAAAAAGAATTAGAAAAAGTCTCGTAAAATATATGAGAAGAATAATTATTTTATTTTTCTTTCATCACACACAATTTATTGCAAGTAATTCAAGGATTAAGTTTTATGTTGCTTTTTCTAAATTTATTTTTTCACTTCTATTGTCTCTCCACTCTTAACTGAGATTAGTATTCTTGTTTAATTCTTTTAGCATTATAAATTAACACGATACACACGTGCAAAGAACACTTGACTAGTTATATTGAAAGTGTGACGGCTCTTAAAAATATTGTTTGAACTTTTTATTCTTCATTAAAAAAATTTGTAACAGACAAAATTATTTTTTTTACCTTTTTTTAAAATAAATTATTTATTAAATATTGATATTAAACATTAAAAAGCATTTTTTTGGATAGAAAAACGTACAATCTAATTTTCTTTTCTTTTTTGGCTTTTTGATGGACTCCTAATTATGTAGGAATTCAAACTCCTATATATATGGAAACTTTTCTTCTCTTAGCTATTGTTTACTTTTTTTTCCTTTTTTCCTCCGTTAAAATTCTAAAATAGAATTTATTTTGTGATTCCTAAATGTTTGGAATGTCAAACTCTTAAATAGGGATGTTCAAAACTGAACAGCAACTAATAAGTCAATCGCAAAATTGACTTATTGATTTATTAGTATTGGATTATCGAATTAATAGTTAAAAATAAATTAAAATTTTATAATTAACAGTTTATCGGTACGGGGATGGATTACTCAATTTTCTTATTGGGTAAACTGTTAATCCGTTATAAACTATTAGAGTTAATTTTTATCATTAGCTATATACTTTAAAGTACTTATTATTAACCCTAAAACTTCATTTAATATTCTACCGCTCCTTAAAATTGATCAAACCAAAAAGTCACTCCTTAAATATTAAACCAAAATAAGTTGTTTTACTCTCTAATTTGGACTTCCGATTATGATAAGAAAGCTACATGTTTTATTACCTAGTTCACAGGCATCATAGTTATGTGACGATACGATTTGCAAGTTGAATTTCTACTGATCTACTAGCTCGTTAGTCCGGAGTTTGGACCACATTAGACTTGTCTTCACTTCTAATATATAAATATGTATACTTGAAGTATATGTTGGCTAATATTTGTTAAATAAATGCTTATGTGTATGCACTCTCAAAATTTAAGCCTTTATGTATTTTTCACTCTGATTAAATTATAATTATAAGCTTAAGTAGAGTAGAAAAAATGATTTTGTGGGAGATTAATATATTGGTGAGTGAAATTGTGAAAGTGAAAGAAGGGAGCATGAAATGGTTGAGCCAATACAACGTCCGTTAACCGTCTGATAATTATTAATACGAACCGAACTAATCGATATCTTATTGGATGGATAGTGGATTAATATATTTAAAAGTCAATTTTTAATAAGCCGAATCGTTAAGTATATTTATCCGTTCATCCTCCCGATAAGCACCGATACCCCTAAATATATGGTAAGCTCTCCTACTACCTTTTCTACACGTTTTTTCTATTTTTTATTATTATTTTAATTTTATCCTTAAATATTCAGTTGAAATCTTCTACTGTTATAGTTAAAGTGGAAAATAATTATCTAATATGAAAACTAATAATTAGATGACTATTTTTATGAGAATAACTAATTTTTCTTTTAAGTCCTGAATCTTTTTAAGTGTAGAATTCATCAGGTCTAGGAATTATTATAAAATTTATTTGTCGTGTATTCTTCTAAAGAAGGACATGGCGGCTCTAATTCATCATAATTGTCTTAGATCATGTTCAAATTTTATCTTTATTTTATTGTAAAATAATTTTGTGTAACGATTTTTATTTTTGAATGATATAAATTAGAGTAAATGCACTATTTCCATCCTGAATTATAAACGAAATTACTGAGACACACTCGAACTTAAAGGGAGTCTTATTATCTCTTGAGCTAATTAAAACTATATTTTTGGCAACCTTAGTGGCTACGTGGCATATACATGGACCATCAGTGTGTTGATTCACGCAGTGTGCCACATATGTGCCACGTAGGCACTAAGATTGTCAAAAATACGGTTTTAATTAGTCCAGGAGGTAATAAGACCCCTTTAAGTTGGAGTGTGTCTCAACAATTTCTTTTATAATTCAGGATGAAAACAATGCATTTTCTCTATAAATTATTATAGTTCTTCATTCTGATTCTTTTTATATTTTGGATTTTGAATGATATAAATTGCTGAGTTATTTATTTTAATTCTTTTTATGTAATGATCTTTTTTTTTTCTAATTTTATGATATTTTTTTGGTCAAAATTTACGATAAAGAAAAAAAATATTAGTATGATGAAGGCCTAAATAAATTGACTTCTTGGTTTTTCTAAAGATTTCTAATCAATAGTTGGTAGAATTATTGCAGTAGAAACTAGAAAGTATAGCAATGCGCCAAAAGCATGGTCCTTCTGAAAAAATCAATCAAATCAAACAGAGGTTATAAGGAATTTCTAAAGTTTGAAATATAAATTCTTTTAGTAAACATGTCAATTATTTTGAGACGACCAAGGAAGTATATGTTTGGATGCTACTTGCCCACAACTAATTAAGATTTTGTCCACAATTTTCATTTCATCATAAAAATATTTAGCAGCAAGATAATGTTTTAGAAGCAATTATTAGTGACAATTACATTGTAGTATTTTTTTATAAATGGCCCTAAAGGTCATAGCGCCCGCCATCAGATCCAATGACACTTAACTATTGTTGCTAAAAGTATTAACACTCTTTGTTAAAGTGCATATTTATTACTGCTAAAAATCTTTATTGTTGTAGTATTTGAAATTAAATATAATTAAAGAATTTGTATCCCACTTTGCTAAACGCATCTCAGTTTATATATGAATGGGTTAATTATGCTCTTCTGAAATTCAAATAACAATTTGGTATTATAGAAAAGATTAAAAAAAATTCATATTGTTGTTGTACTGAGTAAGTTAACCATTTGTAGACTAGTATGAGTAAATGCAAGAACCGTTTATACAATTAAACATGAATGGCCTTTAGCCTTCCCCCATTCTATTCAATTGTAACAATATAACATGGTTATTTATATGATGAAAGTATTTGTCTAACTTATCTCATCAAATAAAAGAAATTGATGGAACAGTTAATTTATTGGGCTCAGGCATGATTAACAAGTGAAGTGTACTTAAATTTTGGGAGCTTTTTAAAGGTATTGGAAAAGCTTATTGTTATAATTTCATTTTGTTTACTATAGTTTAAATTCTCTCTCTATATGTGTTTGTATATCAAAGGCAACAGAGTGATAAAGAAATGGAGAAAATTTTGTTATCTTTGCCTCCTTGAACAAAGGTAAATTCAAAAGAATATTCTTTCTACTATTAGTCTTATTAGTTTAATTGTTTGAGTTCATTTTCACGCACTTGTCAGTTACCACATATATCTAATCATTTTTTTGACTTATTATTTTTTGTTATTTAAGCATCAATACGAAAAGAATTATCAGTCTCTTTATAAGTTAATTTTTAACGGTGCAAAGCGCAAATATATTCACTAATTTTAATTAATAAATACTCAAATCTACTTTAAATAAGCTAAAATTTGAAACAAGAGTTTCATTTATTGTAACAAACAAACTTCAATCATCAGCCTTTTTTAAAAAAAAAAAGAAAAGAAAATTCATTGGATAGTTATTTTAAACAATTACCTAATTGTGTAGTATATATATACTATACACAAAAATCAAAGAAGAACATTTAAAATTAATAGAACAATTTACAGATATAATAGAAAAATCAGGAATAAGCTTAAGTGAAAAGAAAGTTGAAATTATGAAAAATTAGATAAAAATTTTAGGAATACAAATAGATAAGAGTGGAGTAAAAATACAACAACAAATAATACAAAAAATAATAAATTCAAAAAAAAATTAAATACAAAAAAAAATTACAATCATTTTTAGTTAACACTTTTTTATTTTTTTTCATGTATGTTTTTGTATTTCAGTCATGTATGTATGGCTGAAAGTATATTAAATTGGCAAAAGTTTCACGCATGTGCATCTGAAATTTTTTATCAATAAAATAATAATTTTACTTTTAAAGTTTCAATGCTTTGACAGAGGCTTATCTTATGCTGAGAGACTTCAGATTATCAGGACAGTTCTTTTGGTGTGCAGGCCTACTGGTCTCAGCTCTTCCTTCTGCCCCAAAAGGTTATTAATTTAATTGAGGCTGTGTGTCGTAGTAGCTATTTTTGGACTGGGGAAGCCATTGTTTCGAGAAGAGCCCTTGTGGCATGGGAAAAGGTGTGTTTACCAAGATGTGCTGGTGGACTCAATTTAATCAACCTCAAGATTTAGAATTAGGCCGATGTTTGCAAACTTTTATGGGCTTTGAGTCAAAGACAAGAGAAATTGTGGATTACATGGGTTCACACTTATTATATAAGGCAGAACAACATCATCTCTATGACTACACATCCTCAAGCGTCTTGGATGGTTCGTAAAGTCATGAATATGAGGAAAGTATGGCCTTCTCTGGATAACCATGCAACACTAATCCGAAGAGGAAAGTTTCAAATCAAGGAGGCGTATAAACTACTAAGAGGGGAGGAGGGTATAAGTGTACCATGGAGGGGTCTCGTCTGCCACAATGTTGCTTGTCCCAAACACGTCTTTATTCTATGGTTAGCTCTCCATGAAAAGCTACGAACTAAGGACAAGTTAGTGAATTGGGGGGCTAGATATTAATAACATATGTGCATTGTGTGATACTCAAGTGGAAACCTTGTCTCATCTGTTCTTTGAATGTGAATTATCCAAGGAAATATGGACTGGAATTTGGCGTGGCTACACTGGCAGAGACAAGTGCTAACGTGGACCAAGAATGACAATGGATTTTAAAGTCCAGCAGAGGCAAAAACCCGAAAGGAACACTTCTGAAGGCATGTTTTGCGAATCTGATGTATGCAATCTGGGAGGAGAGAAATATGCGTATTTTTAGAAACAGGAGCAGCACCAGGGAAGTACTGATCCATTCTATACAAACAGAGAAATGTACTAGAGTGAGGATGAACAACAAACTTTTTGATACTATCTTGGAACTATAGAGCTTATTCTAGTTGTAGTGGTGAACTGAGTTGTTTTGGTTTCTATTAGAGGAGCTACCAGGTTTGGTGAGCTCTGGTTTTGTAATTTCTCTAATTTTGATAATAAAAGTTAGTTTAATTGCCAAAAATAAAAAAAAAAATCAATGCTCAAATCTACCAAGATAAATTCTAATTGAAACATGGTACAATTTTGTCAGATAACAACAAATTTGACAAGGTCATTCAACACCCCTTTTATCTTTTTGCATTTATGACTATGCTCAGTAATACATGGCTGAACAAATGTTAAAATTGGTTATAGTTTCAGGCGTGCAAGATTTTTCGCCAGTAAAATAATAATTTTATTTTTAAAATTTCAACATCTAAATTTACTTCATATAAGCTCAAATTTAAAACGTATGTTTCATTTATCATGAAAAACAAACCTCAATAAACAATTTATCAACTAACAACATATCAAATATTAAAAATTTAACACCCTTTTAATCTCTTCACTTATGACCGTACTTAGACATACATTAATGAAACACATATTAAAATTAGCTAAAATTTCATGGGTGTGCTCTGAACTATTTTGCCTACAAAATAATTTTAATTTTTAAATTTCAACACACAAATCTACTCTATATAAGCTCAAGTTGAAATATAAATTTCATTTATCATAAAAATAAATCAATCATCACGTTGTCACATTAACAACAAATTTAGCAAATCCATTTAACGCTCTTTAATTGTTTATATATGTCCACGCTCAGTCATTTATGACTGAACAGGTATTAAAAATGACTAAAAATTCAAGTGTGTGCATCTAACACAAAAGCATAAGCGAAAAGGACATGTACTTTTGTTTGAAAGTTATCAAATTTTGGATATTCGTATAAAATAAATTAGAGCCTACTGTAAAATTTATTGAGTCAAACTCATATAAAGTTTGGATTTAACCCATATTTTATTGGGTATAAAATTATTTTGGGCTATAAAAATAGTAAGCTCATTTTATTCCTCCTCAAAGACTTCAAGGTTCATCTCACCTTGAGGCCCAAACTTATGCCACGTGTCAAGTGACGTGGCATCCTAGTCAAATTAAAGACCAATGAGACGCCACCACATGTGCAAATGATGTGGAAATCACATTCAAATTCAAGAACCAGTCAAAAGTTGTCAAGTGTCAAAGTGACATATTTCGGCCAATCGCAAGTAACCGGGCCTACCCCCTACAACTATAAATAGGGGGTAACATGACATGCTAAAGGAGGATTCTGCAAGCATTGGAGGAAGCTTCTGCATTGACTACACAGCTCTTCAACGAATCGACTAACGGAGTTCTGCCCGGAGGTCAACTCGACAAGACGAAGTGCTGTCAGACAATTCCTGGAGATCCAAACACATTTCTAGGAGACTCAAATCATCCTACATTCGAGAATCACGCTGCAAAGGCTCTCGAATCATGGAAAAACTTAGGAGAGAAGAATCAAGAGAATAACGAAATTGTACCCGCAAAATTACTTTAGATAAAATTATTTTTTTTGTTTATTTTATTTTTTGCTTGCAGTTAATTTTCAGCATTAACGAAAATTTGTTGCGAACAAATTGGCACGCCCAGTGGGACCAGTTCTGCTCTTCATCTCTTCCTCCTATAAGTCAAAGAAAATCACATATTCAACTACTACAATGGACTTCAGAAAAATCAATGAAGTTTCGTGCAAGAAGTCTACTACTGCCATGTCTACTGAGATCAAACTTGTTGGCCCCATCAATCAACGCAATCTCAACGCTTGTGCTTTGGATGGATCCCAATACTTCACCATTTTGGAGATGACAAAAAAAAAAGAAAATCTCAAATTTCGACAGTAACTACAACCCCTGGGGGAAACTTCGCATCTATGTTATCAAATGAACCGTCTAAACTGGCTGCAACTTTGGAGAATCTGAAAACTTAATGAACTCTGCAACTTCAACGAAAGTCAACACCTTCATGGTTGATGCAATTGACTTGGATGAGAAATTTGCAATGATGGAGCAAACCATTGAAGCCTTGAAGAAGTCCGTTGATGACAAAGATCATCAAATCGCCCGACTTATGAGCAAGTTAGATCTATATAATCCTGGAGAGTCAAATTATAATCTAACATCGCGAGAAAAAGTTGATGGTGAATCTTTCATCAAGACAAGTAACAATTACTGTGATGATCGATCCGCTTCAGTGGCTACTCTAACAGTTCAACAACTGCAAGATATGATTGTAAACACCATCAAGGCACAATATGGCGGTCCGTCACAAAGTTTCTTAGGATACTCAAAGACGTATTCTAAGCAAATCGAGGGCTTACCGATGCCAATTAGATATTAACCGCCAAAGTTTCAACAATTTGATGGAAAGGGAAATCCAAGGAAACACATCGCTCATTTTGTTGAGACTTGTAGCAGTGCTGGTACATATGTCGATCTTCTTAAGCAATTTGTTCGCTCCTTGAAAGGCAACGCTTTTGATTGGTACACAGACTTGGAGTCTGGATCAATTAATTGTTGGGAGAAACTAGAAAGTCAGTTCCTAAATCGTTTCTACAGTACCCATCGTATGGTCAGCATGATGGAGTTGACAAACACAAGACAAAGTGAAGATGAGCCTGTACTGGATTACATAAATCGCTGGCGAACATTGAGCTTTGATTGCAAGGATCAACTTTCTAAAACTTCCGCGGTTGAATTTTGCATTCAAGGGATGCATTGGGGCCTTGTGTATATCCTCCAAGGAATTAAGCCTCGAACTTTTGAAGAATTAGCTACGCGCGCTCATGACATGGAGCTAAGTATTGCAAGTCATAGAATGGCGTCACCTATTTTTTATCCTAGAAAGGAAGTCACGAACTTTGAAGACTCATCTGAAGACCAAATTGGGGAATCTGTGATGACAACTGTGAGTTTTACGAAGTCCCCTACAAGAAAAAAGTTAAAAGAGGAAGCTCTAAAGCAACAAATGCAAGAGGTGAAAAATCAACCAACCTTGAAAGAGTTACAAGCAAGGGTATATCCTTTTTTCAACTCTGATGTTCCTAAAATTCTTGACGAGTTGTTAGCAAAAGAAGTCATTGAACTTTCTAAGTCAAAGCAATCTGAAGAATCAAACAAAGTCGATGATCCTAAATACTGCAAATTTCACCGCATTATTGGTCATCACACTACAAAATACTTCATCCTGAAAGAAAAGATCATAACATTAATGCAAGAGGGTAAGATCATCATTGATGAAGGCAATACAGTTCATGGAAATCATGTTAGCACCAAAATGCACCATATGAAAGGTTCAATTTCAAAAGCTCTACAAGCCATGTTCTTTGTGGAATCACCAAAATTTGAAGAAACCATTATGCTACAATTTGGGAGCTTTGGCCCCATTGGGGTTCCAGCCTTGAAGAAAACAACAAGTAAATTCATGGCGAACGACTTCTCTAATAGCAAGGGTGACACTTGGACACTGAGCGCTCGCAAAAGAAAAAAATGTCAAAGAGCTTCTAAACTCCAACTTTCAAAAGACGACACAAGATCAAATGTTTATTTACTTCAATCAATGGGGGCAATAAATACCAAATTGAAGTGCAACAATATTTCATTACAAAGGTTTGAGAGGAAAGTTACATTACAAGAATTCTTCCCCAAGACGCTCCTTAAGGCACGAGCATAAACTGCATGATGCTCCTCGATGCACGAGCCTAAACTGCAAGTTAAGATGCTCCTTGATGCATGAGCCTAAACTGCAAGTCAAAACGCTCCTTAAGGCACAAGCATAAACTGCATGATGTTTCTCGATGCACGAGCCTAAACTGCAAGTCAAGATTCTCCTTGATGCACGAGCCTAAACTGCAAGTCAAAATGCTCCTTGATGCACGAGCCTAAACTGCAAGTCAAAATGCTCCTTAAGACACGAGCATAAACTGTATGATGTTTCTCGATGCACGAGCCTAAACTACAAGTCAAAAATACTCCTCGATGCACGAGCCTAAAATGCAATTCAAGATGCTCCTCGATGCATGAGCCTAAACTGCAAGTCAAGTTGTTCTTTAATGCACGAGCCTAAACTGCAAATCAAACTACTCATTGATGCACGATCTTAAATTGCAAATCACTCCTGGCCTGTATGAGTCTAAAATGTGAACGGCTCTACAAAAAAAATAGTAAAAGAGAAAAATAAGGAAAAGTATGAAGCTTGAATGCATATTTGGAGTCCTTTGAAGATGTCATCTTTAAAATAAAAGGATTCTTCATTATCTCCAAGCAATGAAGTCTTCTCGACAAGTAAAATAACTTGCGGTACTTTGAATATTCCTCTAGTCTGGCCTTCACCAAATCACAGAAGTGATACATCCCAAAACTTAAAGTAGAAGAAGAAATTCATGAAGTATCCAAATCTGACGAGAAGTAGAGTATCCCAAGATTTAGGCTGCAACTTCAAAAAAGAACCTGAAAAAATACAGAAGTTCAATGATGGTGGTTTTCACGTGAAATGTATCTCTGCAAATCTACTTTCTAATACAAAAAAATGGCACCTGATTTCGATACTTTCACGTCAAGATATGGAATTTCTCGTGACGCTGCGCAAAGCTGAAATAACTGGCGATCCAAGATTAGAAGGCTGTTTTGGGAAGCGATATCTGGGACTATTCGGATGCAATATGATTGTGGTTTCCACGTGACATGTATCTCTGAGAATCTACTTTCCAATGCAAAAAATGGCACCTGATTCCGATATTTCCACGTCGAGGTATGGAATTTCTCGTGACGCTGCGCAAAGCTAAAAAACTAGCGGACCAAGATTAGTAGGCCGTATTTGTAGTGATATCTGGGATGATTCAGATGCAATATGATTGTGGTTTCCACGTGAGACGTATATCTATGAGTCTAGTTTCCAACGCAAAAAACGGCTTCTAATTTCGATGTTCCTAAGTCAAATATGAGAGTTTTCGTAAGACTGCATGAAACAAGAAAAAAGTGATGAAATAAAATTGAAGGTCTGATTATGAAACGTTACCTGGGAAGATATGGAGATAAATTGAGCATGGTTTTCGCGTAGAACGTATCCTTGCGAGTCTACTTTCCAACACTACAAGCCGTTCGTTATTCAGAGACCTCCACGATGTGTTATGAAGCTTTTTCCACAGACGCGCCAAAGTGCCAAAAGCTCAATTGTGAAAAAAAAAGCATAAAGAGGAGAACAACGAGAGTTGAATTTCTGCTCAGGCTGAATTACAATGATTTAAGGGGGTGTTGATGTCCTTTTATAGACTCTGAAAGGCCCAAATTTGATTTCAAAAAGAATTCTGCTGAACAAAGTTGTCTTCAACAAGAATTGGGATGTTTAAGTATCTAAAATAAGTCAAATTCCTAATCTTTTTTGAAGTGGGATGACATCATTAATCAATCCTATTAAAATTCAATATAGGACTAATAGCCGAATCCTACATAATTTGGACATATTTAGTCTTAAACAGAATTTATACTGGATTCACGTTATTCTACCCGGATAATCATGACCTTTGAGGAGTCGAATGTTGACAAAATGCTCAAGTCTTAAAAAAAATAAGGCTCCACAAATACTCCAAATCTCATCTCTAACAAGTCCGACAAACCAAACACCTTGACGAGCCTTGAAGTAGGGGGCATCTGTAGACATGTAAAATTTATTGGGTCAAACTCATATAAAATTTGGATTTGACCCATATTTTATTGGGTATAAAATTATTTTGGGCTATAAAAATAGTAAGCCCATTTTATTCCTTCTCAAAGACTTCAAGGTTCATCTCACCTTGAGGCCCAAACTTATGTCACGTGTCAAGTGATGTGGCATCCCAGTCAAATTAAAGACCAATGAGACGCCGCCACATGTACAAATAATGTGGAAATCTCATTCAAATCCAAGAACCAGTCAAAAGTCGTCAAGTGTCAAAGTGACATGTTTCGGCCAATCACAAGCAACCAGGCCTACCCCTTACAACTATAAATAGGGGGTAACATGACATGCTAAAGGAGGATTCTGCAAGCATTGGAGGAAGTTTCTGCATTGACTACATAGCTCTTCAACGAATCGACTAACGGAGTTCTTCCCGGAGGTCAACTCGACAAGACGAAGTGCTGTCAGACAATTCCTAGAGATCCAAACACATTTCTAGGAGACTCAAATCATTCTGCATTCGAGAATCACGCTGCAAAGGCCTTCGAATCACGGAAAAACTTAGGAGAGAAGAATCTAGAGAATAACGGAATTGTACCCGCAAAATTACTTTAAATAAAATTATTCTTTTTGTTTATTTTATTTTTTGCTTGCAGTTAATTTTCAGCGTTAATGAAAATTTATTGCGAACAGAGCCCGTTTGGATAGGATTAAAAAAATTGCTTTTTAGCTTAAGTGATTAAAAGCTTAAAATAAGTGTTTTTAAATTAAGTAGATAAGTGTTAGGATAGAAGTGCTGAAACTGAAAAAAATCTGTAGATGTGCTTGGTAAACAAGTGTTGTCAATCACTTTTTTGCTGTCAAAAATGACTTAAATATCCTTAAAGCTATTAACACATAATAACGTGAATTATTTATGATTTTTAAATATAATACTTCAAAAATAATTTCTATTTAAATACACTTTCAGCGTAAAGTGATTATGTCAGGTCAATTTATAAATATAAGTTATTTTTTTATTTTTAAACATTAAAAATAAAAAATTTAAGATATTTTTTCTATAAATATAGTATTATATTGTAATATTGCAAGCTTGTAAACGACAAAATTTTTTTAGGAATGAAACAAACTATTAAAAAAATTAATTTTAAAATTTAAATAACATGCAGAGATTCTATATGAATGGATAGAGAAGAACTTACCACAAGATCGATTTGACGATAAAATTTTTGAGTGTTTTCTTGTGTAATGATGGATTCTCTGAAAATAAAGGAGAAAGATGAAGAGAAAATTGGAGGGAAAAGATGAAAAAAAACGACAAAAAGAAAAAGAAAGAAAAATCAATAAGGGCTACAAAGTTTAGGGTATTGTTGGAATTAGAAGAAAATATAAGGGATGAAAAGATAAATGTTTTGGTCAAACTTAAATTCTTTTTTTGAATTTTCTTCTGATAAAGTCTTTGTACAAAGATACAATTAACTTATGCTTCAAATATTTCTTAGTCCTTCTAAATACAACTATCTTTAAGTATTTCTTAGAAAAATAACACAAAATATGAAATGAATTATGAAAATAAAATATTTAATAATAATAATAATAGTAAAATCGCATAAAAGAAATATTTCATATTAATAAGTTACTGAGGACATGATCCTAGATAGAAGTTGTGAATCTTGTCTATGGTATTATTGGTGTGGTAATTTCTATTGTATCTTGTCCTTTTACTATTTCTTGTCTAGATTTTTTTATCTTGAGCCAATGGTCTATCAAAAACAACCTCTCTACCTTAGCTCTGAGGTAGTGCTATGGTTTGCGTATACTTACCTTCCGCAGACCTCACTTGGTGGGGATATACTGGGTATGTTGTTGTTGTTGTAATAAGTTATAATAAAATTAATTATAATTTAAAGTTATTAGTTATGCGAAAATAAGTTTAGTAAATATTAATTACAGGACTAAATATTAAATAGAAAAATAAATTTAGGTTACGTATTTACTCAAAGATAAAGAATAGTTATTCAATATTAGTGTCATTCCTATTGTTTAATTGAATATTTTTGTTAGCATTAGTATTGATTTGTATTTCAATATTAAGGACAAGAACAACAATGTAAAGAACAAGACAAGAGGAATAATAAGAACAAAGTAACAAGAGAGCAATATAATATAAGTTTCTTCTTTCTTTCAAGTATGTAGAACATCTTCCTCAAGACCTCTATTTATAGTATTACATAGAGAGATTTAAAGAGGTGTCATAAACATGACATTAATTCATAAGAAAGTGGGGAATAACATGGGAGAATAGATGATCAATGAGGAGGTAGTGGAGTTACTACATAAAGGAGTAATTACACCAAAAAATTATGGACATCTACATTATTATAATCATTTACAATAGTTTGAGCTTTATTTGAGTTACTAATATCTATGTGCTATAAAATTTATTTGATCATTCAGAATTCTAAGTTTAAACTTGAAATAATATGTAGAAAGATAAAAACAATGAAAAAGTTTTAAAAAGTTATATAAATTACACCACGTTATATATTTTTATGTATTAAATATTTTTTAAAAATGATATAAATGTAATATCGGGTTGGATCGGGTTGGTTTGGCCCTTTTTTAATTAAAATCAAACCAAACCAAGTATAGTCAAATTTTTTTCAACACCAAATCGTCAAACCAAATCTATAATCGAGTTTTTTTCCGAATTGATTCGATTTGCGATTTGATTTAATATACGGTTCGATTTTGTTCACCCCTAATTGCAAGATTACATTATAACCATCCCAAGGATTTAGTTTAGTGATTAAAAACACAATATATCTTCTTTGATAAAAGAAATCTGTTTAAGTTATCAAAAAAAGTTAAAATTAAAATTGGTAAGATTATATTGCTCTTTCATTCATTTTCGAAAACTTTTTCAATGCCTAAATTAATCAAAACTATCATTCAATTGTTGGTGTTTCAAAGAGGTCTTTGTTGAGACTTTTCTTGAGAGAGAAAGACCCCCTCCCTCGGTGCTCCCCAATTCCCAGCGAGTAAACCCATGCGCTATGCCAAGTAAGGAACCATCCCCACCGGAACCACCAAATATCGACAGCCAAATGGCAATTGATGTTAATTCCAAAACGTCCTACTGCGTTGCATTAATTCCAAAACGTCCTACTGCGATGTAGTAAAAGAAAAAGTAAATGAAAATCAAAAGACCTTTAACACTCTCTTCGAAAATCCTGACAACCCATCCCAATCCAATGAAGATAAAGAACTAATTATTCTATCAATTGAGGATAAGAAACGGATCTATAATCCATGGAGGTACTCAGTGATAGTCAAGGTATTTGGGAAGAGAATTAATCACCAATTTCTCCACAAGAAAATCACAGATCTTTGGAAATTACAGGAAAAGATCATTCTCATCGATCTAGGACAAGATTTTTTTACTGTCAAACTCTCTAAGGAGGAAAGCCAAAGGAGAGCACTACAAGAGGGGTCGTGGTTCATCGCAGGATCATTCCTAACAGTCTGTATTTGGGAACCTAACTTCGTTCCAAGTGAATCAAAGATCCAAACTACGACAATTTGGCTTAGACTTCTGCAGTTACCAATGGAATACTACGATATTACCATTCTTGAGAAAGTGGGCAGGAAAATAGGTAAACTGGTTAAGATCGACACATGCACGTCTTCGGCACTTCGGGGAAAATATGCCAGAATATGTGTTCAAGTGCCGGTGGAAAAAATTCTAAGATCTACCATAGCCATCAGAAACCACCATCAAGACATAGTATACGAAGGGGAAGGAGTCTTCTGCAAGGCATGCGGGAGATTGGCCCATACTGTTGTATTATGCCCATACACAATTACTTCATCCACCAACGTCACAGAAGAAGCAATGCCGGATCCAACCAAAAAAGAGATAATCAGCGAATGACAGACTGTCCAATTCAAAAAAAGGAAAAAGATGCTTCAATAGGACAAGCACAACGAAGGAAAAAGTAAGATCTATTCCTCAAACACTGTTAAGGTCAAGCTATACGATGCCTCTACAGGTAAATTTCTAGACCCAAATTTCTCTCAAGCAACATCTCAAGCTAGTAAGCAGCAACCCGCCGCTGGCGAGTCTAGCAGCGAAGCTAGTAAATAAACCCTACCGGATCTGGGATGTTCTAGTCCCTATCTGGAGGGTACGAGGCCCAATTCTAAAGAAGGCCCATAAAAAATATCAATTTCTACGGTCCATCGTATTGGGCCCTCATCCAACAAAAACAAGGAAGGCCCAAACATTCTACAACCCGACTGTGGACCCTCTTACCCGGGGTCAAAGGAGGGATCCACTTACAAGCAAATCACTCCCAAAAATCAATCTACGACTTACAAAAAAGTCACTCCTTGGGATTCTGTGATCCCAAATCTCTCTCTCCCAAGTGGCGGCCAGACCTATCAATCAATCTGATAGTTCTGTCACCAATGAGGGGGAGCGAACTATCTGTCCTATCCCAAATCATCATTACCCCCAATTCCTAAAAGGGTTGATACCCCTATGTCTACCGATGTTATGCCCCAAAGTCACGAATAGTAAAGCACATAGTATAAATCTTGTGAGCCATTACACTTAGTTTTGAAATCTGTATTCTTTTCTTATTCTCAAATCATATAGGCTAAGTGAAAAAGGCTCACCTTTATTTCTGAAAGCTAAAACTGTAATCCTGTAACTGAAATCTTAAGTAAAATAATATCTGAATAAGTTGTGAGATTTTACACTTAGTTTCTGAAATCTGAAAAGTATTTTGTCTTAGGCTTTAGAAATCTGAAAGCTTATGTTGCCTGGAAAATACTTTATCTCAAGACTTTAAATAACTAAAACTGTTTTAAGAGTGAGGAACATATATTTGGAAGGTTCTTCTAAACGACATGTACACCATGTGAGCATCCATGATGTCCCACGACTAGCCCCCGTAAGGTTAGGGTTGTTCTATCTTTGCCATCAGAATAGAACAATCTAGCTCAGTGATCACTATCTCAATTATCCACGTATAGTGGAAGTAAATATCTCAACCTACGGTGGCACGTAGTTCTGTGGTATGAAACCGGAGTAACCTACCCAACTCGATGCTAAATACTACTCCTAGTCTTATGCTCAAAATCTCAAGAAAATACACTTTACAAGTAATCTCATGATTCATAAGGAAATAAATTATAAAATCTATAATCTCATGTTGGGAAGTATATTTCAACTTTCTTATGACCAAAAGGTCAAATCTTTCTAAATTTCTTCAAAATACTCAACTCATAGGGTGCATGTAGCACAAAATTCTCAAAATCACATTCTAAAATAGGGCTTAATGACCCATATGTCAATATCAATATATATAACATCTCAAAACTCATGCTTTATATCATAAACATGCATAAATATTTTAGAAATCTGGAAATTTCAGCTTATTGCACAATAATATCAACATTCTCATTTATTTCAACTTCTAAAGCATTGAAAATCTCATAATCTTATGAACAACAACATAGGGTATAAATTCAACTTCAATTTCATAGGAAAATGTATAAAATCAAATAGCTTTCGTAATAAAAAAATCTAATTTTGGGCACAAGAACGAAAGGATTGTTCTTGTTCAAACCCCACATAACTTAATGGTGATGAAATTGTTGAAAGATTGGACCTTCAAGCTTGATTGAAAGAATCCTTTTAGAGAACTTTGAATTCGAAGCTTAACTTCTTGATTCTTGAGAGGTAAACTTAGATTTTGTTCTTGGGAAGAGGGGAAGGATTTTGGATCGTAACTTGAATGATTTAGGGCTTAGGGATTGTAAATAATGTGTTTAAAAATATCTTATAATGATTTGGAGTGATTAGGGACGGTTTAGGGGTGTGAAATGACTTCAACACCCTTGATATAAGTCAAAACGGAGTGTTTTTGGCACTTGGAAATGACTTAGGCGGCGCCCAATTAATCGCACAATCCATGTTGGGAGGCACCTTGTCAATCACCTAAGTTTGGTTGGGTGGCGCCTAACCAATCGCATACCCTTACTGCCTCTCACGAAAATGGGCATAACTTTTCGTTCGGGTATTGGATTAAGGCAAAATTTGTATCATTGGAAAGCTAATTCGATTCTCTACTATTTGGTCGGTCTAAATATGCCAAAATACCACATATACATCAAGTTGTGCTCGTTTAAAGATGACCCTTTCAAAATCAAACACTAAAACTTGATGGATTCAAAATCTCTTAGCTTGCATTACGCTAAATGACTCCTATGAAAACGTTTAACACATCATAAGCTCTTTTCTTACTAGGATACTCATTGTAATTCATGTACCCACATATATATTACAAGGCTAGAGGTTTCACATGTAGGAAGAAGGTTCGTTTTCTAGTTTAGAAGTATACGGGGTATTATAATATCTCCCCCTTGGAATCATTCGTCATCGAATGATGGGTAGAAACTTATTAAAACATTAAGGTATGGAATAATATGTCTTCTAACAATGAATATAGATGAGCTGAAACTTTAGAAATTCTATCATGAAGCTGAATTCTGAGCTGACTTGACTTATTGATCATCAGGAACTGATTTATGCTAGGAGTTTAGAACTCACTTGAGATTTCCATGATACAATCATTAATATAGAACTGCGAAGTGATAAATTATTCAGGAACGAATCATGAGACAATGATACTAAGATTGTACAAGGGGTGCTACATTATCTGAGCTGGTATACTTGGAAAACTGAGATTATGCTCTGAGCACTTACGAACTGAGTCATGACTAAATAGTTGAATCTTAAACATGATTCTTGGACTAAACTAAATTTGCAACTTTCATGGACGTGAATGAATTACCTCAAGAATAGGAAAGATTAAAAAACCATGGGAACTTGTCTGTCTGATTGCTAAACTAAATTTTTGCCTATACGGACTGAATTATACTGAAAGCTTATACTCAACTGGAATATTTCTTCAGCACTCTTAGCAAGAAGTTATAATAACATTAGGTAAAAAAAAAATTGGTATGATCTGAGTGAGATATCTGAAGAAGGAATTCTTAGTATAGCTATAACTTTGTAACATGGAACATAGGCTTCTTAAACATAAACTAGTTTAGAATTACTAGGCCTTAGACAATGCAACTGCTAGTTTTTCAAGCTTAGAAACACTTCTCAAATACTCTTTTCAACTTACTTTCTCCCCTTTAATACCATGCTCATACGGGTTCATATAACTTCATATACTAATGTCTGATCTGAACTAAATTCTCTCACCATGTTCAAGTCTAACTTGAATCACAACTTACGACACATAACATTATAACACTAGTATGAACCATGAATTCAATACCCCAAGCATTTTTACAACTTTTCCTCTCTAAGATGATTCTTCTTATCACTTCAATGACTAACTCTAAACTCTTACTATGGATTCCCTAGCGCATATTACATTCCTCCACTTACATTCCAACATGACATTCAAGCCCATCATTATAACCACATATGAACTTCAAGGCAAACACTCATAAAGGCTTACTCCTCCTAGTCTCTAAACCTCTATAAACAACAATATTCTTGCACTATTCTTAAGAACATGCACACAAATTTTTAACTAACCACAACATGTATTAAAGACTTGGGCTCAATCTTACTTCACACTTATAGCCTTAGCTAAAATGGGCATTCGATGATCTTTTTTCAATAATAAATATTTACTCTCTCCCATCTAAACAACTATTCATCATCACTATCTTAACGTAGGAAGAGGTCACAGAAGGGATAACACATAAGGACTTGAACCACGAAAGAATACTATACATAACTTTAACACTTAACTGAGGCCTGAGGAATAGAATGTCAAAGGTATAGATTCGTTAAAGAGATCTAAACTGAGGGCATATATGATATAAACTGGATTTCACTAGGATCATAAGTTTTTGAGAACTGATCATACTCTGAAACATGAGTTCATACTTATCATGAGCGGTTCAACATAAGATTGGAGTTCATAGATTTCTGAGGAATGACTCGAATCATAGACTGAAGCTGTTACTTACTTACTAGAAACCGATAATAGACTTAAGTACACATGAAGTGTATAAGCATTGGCCTTTGGCATGGATCTATCATGGATGACATGAATTTGATGTGATAACGATTGAAATCCAAGGAATACTCTAGAGAAAGAAAGGATCACTATCTTATTGCAACTCTTGTTGACATATAACACAATCTAACTATCAAAACTTGATTTGATTATTCACTCTACCATCTCCCCCTTAGATCAAAGGTGGCATTCTAAGTCTATGGAACCTTTTACTAACTCTAATATAAACTACAATCCTTTTACCCTAGAGTCTAGGGCATAATAATACTCATAAATAATAAAATTACTCTAAAGGACTACACCTGAAAGTGTAAAACCCACTGCTAATTCTTCATTCTAAGATACAACTATATCTTTCTACGTCTCCAATAGTCATCATCTAATAACTTAAACACTTACCAACTTAGAATCTTCAAGAGTATCACCATACCATGAGTTCACACCAACTAGTTCTTCAACTCTACTTTCTATCAGCTCAATCTTCAAAACTCAACTTAAGTTCCAACACTTAATACGGATATCTTCAACCCTTAATAAACCATACTACTTCCGTCATAGCCTACCAATATTGCATCTCCAAACTTATATCTCTAGACCATGAGTATAAAGATCATAACAAAAGGCTTAACACTATCAATCAAAATCCTTAACTTGGCTATTTAGAATACCATATACCATCTAACTAGTTTTTCTCCACCTAGCAACTCAATGGTAATACTAGCCACACACAACATGCCATAATCCTCGAAAATAATACAGCCTCATATTACCCTGGGCATACTTCTACATCATTCATAAAACATCATACTTAATCTCAAATCAGTAAACTTACATTCTTGCATCCACTATTTCAAGTCTATTGGTTCACCTCCATATATCTAGCATCACTAACCAAGCAATCGTTATTTCCACCTTGATGATCATCTACTATTCAAACTTAGTGTTTCGTGCTAGGCATGATTAACAACAAAACCACATATACTATTCTCACTTGGAAACCATAAAATA
Organism: Capsicum pubescens; assembly: GCA_030864215.1. NCBI lineage: Eukaryota > Viridiplantae > Streptophyta > Magnoliopsida > Solanales > Solanaceae > Capsicum > Capsicum pubescens. Next base: position 336,983,047 of record CM061548.1, read on the forward strand.
AAGTATCAAGAAACACTAGCCCACTAGAATCTCATAACCACAATAATTGATCAATAATCATATGTCCTATCTTATTTACAATCTATTATCACATCCTCCTTCTATACATCACTATCATTTACCGATCTATACACCTAAACTTCTTTCATAGTTCTATAAGTTTCAACTAAACTCCTTTTTGTAGTCCCAAGGGATACCTAAATTGACAATACTAAACCACCCAATACTTTCATCAACAACCCATACTTTCTATCATAACAAATACCATCAATAACTCTTTTCATACTTCTAGCAAACAACAATTCAACTTAACTAATAAATCCTTCTCTACCTTCCACTAAACCAACACATAAGGACATATCACTTCATTACTAACTCAATCATATGCAAAAAAAAATTGCCATATATATATTTAATAAATTGTTCTTACTACCTTTCTTGTCACTACACTTCTAAACCCACACTCTCAACTTTAAGAAGGTTTAACTTCTTATGAATCATAACACTCTAGGTCTGAATATCATCATGAATGCAAAATCTATTCAGCAAGCTATATTCATACTATCTCCTCTAATGAGAACTATCTGTACAAAAGGGGCCAATGGGCAATCTGAATACATATCTAACTCTGTCTCAACTGAACAACTCATAATGATGAGGACATAACTTTAAACTTAAGGAACTTATGACACACTAGAGAGCTCCTCTCAAGCCCTTTGTGTGACTTCTTGAAACTTTGACTAGCAAATCTGGGAGCATTATCTGGGGAGAAAATTGGAACTTGCTGATCATGTTATCTCAAGAATAATACATATATGGAGAAGTATAGATTAACATTATGGATTCTAAGGAAGAATTTGAAAGCACATCTAAATTAGGCTTAGTGCACGATTTTCATGAACATGAATAAAGCCTTTCAATCTTTGGGACTTAGAAGCACTAATAGGATACTTTCTAGCCTTCTTATAATCCCATAATCATCTGTGGAGATTTAAGCTTGACTATTTTTTATATCTAACAAAAAAGGCAGATATGGCCTGAATAGAGTAAAATGAGAATCTGTATGTATTTCTTAGAGAATCTCCCAATAACACGATCTGAGACTTGAAAGAACAAAAACATTTTCTAAATACCTTGTAGCCTCTCGAAGAAAAGAACAGACGTCTCTATACCATTCTGCAAGACTCTACTAGACACAGCTTCAAAGACACCCTAGGACACTTGAACTCTGTGCTTTGATACAAAGTTTGTAACACCTTAAAAATCTATTCTGAGATGCCACACGGTGCTTAGGACCACAAATGATCCCAAGCTAACCCTTCTAATGGCATACTAGTAAGCAACTGATTAAATATGTAATAAATACTGAATTTGCTGTGAGAAAACATAATAATGGTGATACAAAATGAATACAACTTTATATACCGATAAAACTAAAGGACAAAACTAAAGTTTACATAACTGACTCTAACTGACATCTGTGACACCTCTACTATACTGACTATAGATAGTTGGGACATGCCTCCAACTACCACTAATCAATAAATAGGAATAAGAAAAAAATAAAAAACACAAATAAGCCTGACTAAAGTCCCCAAAGTAGGAGGACATATCATCTGCTGGCTGGAATCTGCAAACTGTCTGAATATGGTATGCATGCTACAATTGAACTGATACCTACATTATGAGACAATGTATCATATAGGCATATATGTAAATCAGTACTTTGAGGATGTACTGAGTATATGGGGGTGCATGCAATAAGTAAAACATATCTCATAATCACCATTATAAAACAATGCATGCTAAATATAAATGACTCACATAGGCTTGAGACATCTGAAATCTAAATATCATAAATCACGAATAGTAAAGCATGTCGTATAAATCTTGTGAGCCATTACACTTAGTTCTAAAATCTGTATTTTTTTCTTATTCTCAAATCATATAGGCTAAGTGAAAAGGCTCACCTTTATTTCTAAAAGCTAAAACTGTAATCCTGTAACTGAAATCTTAAATAAAATAATATCTGAATAAGTTGTGAGCTTTTACACTTAGTTTCTGAAATCTGGAAAGTACTCTGTCTTAGGCTTTAGAAATCTGAAAGCTTATGTCGCGTGGAAAACACTTTATCTGAAGACTTTAAAAAACTAAAACTATTTTAAGAGTGGGGGATATGTATATGGGAGGTTCTTCTAACCGATATGTACATTATGTGAGCATCCATGATGTCCCACGACTAGCCCTCGTAAGGTTAGGGCTGTTCTATCCTTGCCATAGGAATAGAACAATTTATCTCAGTGATCACTATCACAATTATCCACGTATAGTGGAAGTAAATATCTCCACCTACGGTGGCACGTAGTTCTGGGGTATGAAATCGGAGTAACCTACCCAACTCGGTGCTAAATACTACTCCCAGTCTTATGCTCAAAATCTCAAGAAAATCTACTTTTCAAGTAATCTCATGATTCATAAGGAAATCAATTATAAAATCTGTAATCTCATGTTGGGAAGTGGGTTTCAACTCTCTAATGACCAAAAGGTCAAATCTTTCTAAATTGCTTTAAAATACTCAACTCATAGGGTACATGTAGCACAAAAATTCTCAAAATCATATTCTAAAATAGGGCTTAATGACCCATATGTCAATATCGATATATATAACATCTCAAAACTCATGCTTTATATCATAAACATGCATAAATCTTTTGGAAATCTGGAAATCTCATAATCTCATGAACAACAACATAGGGTATAAATTCAACTTCAATTTCATAAGAAAACGTATAAAATCAAATAACTTTCGTAAAAAAATAATCTAATTTTGGGCACAAGAACGAAAGGATTGTTCTTGTTCAAACTCCACATACCTTAATGGTGATGAAATTGTTGAAAGATTGGAACTTCAAGCTTGATTGAAAGAATCCTTGTAGAGAACTTTGAATTCGGAGCTTAACTTCTTGATTCTTGAGAGGTAAACTTAGATTTTGTTCTTGGGAAAAGGATAAGGGTTTTGGATCATAAATTGACTGATTTAGGGATTAGGGATTGTAAATAATGTGTTTAAAAATCCCTTATAATGATTTGGAGTGATTAGGGACGGTTTAGGGGTGTGAAATGACTTCAACAACCTTGATATAAGTCAAAATGGAGTGTTTTTGGCACTTGGAAATGACTTAGGCGGCGCCCAATTAATCGCACAAGCCATGTTGGGAGGCACCTTGTCAATCACTTAAGTTTGGTTGGGTGGCGCCTAACCAATCGCATACCCTTACTGTCTCTCACGAAAATGGGCATAACTTTTCGCTTGGGTATTAGATTAAGGCAAAATTGGTATCGTTGGAAAGATAATTCGATTCTATACAATTTGGTGGGTCTAAATATGCCAAAATACCACATCTACATCAAGTTATGCTCATTTAAAGATGAATCTTGCAAAATCAAACACTAAAACTTGATGGATTCAAAAGCTCTTAGCTTGCATTACGCTAAGTGACTCCTATGAACACATTTAACACATCATAAGCTCTCTTTTCACTAGGATAATCATTATAATTCATGTACTCAAATATGAATTACAAGGTTAGAGGTTTCACACGTAGGAAGAATGGTTCGTTTTCTAGTTTAGAAGTATACAGGGTATTACAGGGAATAATGGATCAAACCAGCTCAACACTCTTCTTCTTTCCTCAAAGGATTCCAGGGATGCTAGAGACAGGCCCCTCCTTTGTGAGGATATCTCTGGAGAAACTCAACAACATGACCTCCCTTATTTCCTCAATCCCTTGGGAATAACTCTGGAAATGACGGAGAGTGAGAAAGCCATCAAATCTCTGAAGGAAAATAACAGAGAAATGGAAATGATTCTAGCATACCTCAAAGTACCAAGAACAATCACGCTAATGTTAGAAAAGACACTAACTTCAAAGTTTGAGCAGGTAGTAAGCAAAATAAAAATCATCCTACTACCCCTCAATTTTCTCAAGTTTACTCTAGAGATATCTTTACCAGGGCCCCAGACATAAAACTTCTTCATTACCAAAATGACCCCAGTAATACTGATTGTGGAGAATCTGGTACTCACTCCCCTCCAATACACTGGGGAGAAGGGGAAGGAAACCTTGATGGATCCCCACCACCATCAAGCAAAACTCCTAATGAATTATCTCATATGGAATACTAGAGGGGCAAACAACCCTGAGTTTCGAAGGCACTGTAAATCCATAGTGGATATCCGCAAGCATTCCATCCTTGATCTATTGGAAACTAGGATGAATGATCACCAAACCATCACTGAGGAACTTGGTTTTACTCACAAAATCCAATACCCTGCCAATAGAAATTCTAGAGGACTAGTGATTATGTGGAATGACATCTCCATAAACCTCACTGATATTTCCATCTCCCCTCAGGCTCTCCATGTTTTTGTCCAGGTACTCAATCTTCCCTCTACCAGGTTTTTAGTATTGTTTATGCTAGCAGTAATTTAGAATATAAAAAGCTCCTTTGGAACCAAATTATTGACTTTGCTGATACTATTAGCAATTATCCCCACAACCCATGGCTGGTTAGGAGAGACTCCAATGAGATTTTAAAATCCTCTGAGAAGTTTGGAGGCAATAGCATCAACACCTACAGAGCTTCCCTATTTTGGCATTGCATTAACAACAACAACCTTGTTGACCTAGGATTCAAGGGTAGTAGATATTCTTGGTCAAATAAAATATACAGGAACAGGCAAGCTCTCATTCTTAAAAGACTTGACAGGTGCATGTACAATACTTCTTGGCTTGATCTCTTTCCTGAAACCTCTGTTACCCACCTCCCCAGAACCCATTCTGACCATTTCTCTCTATTGGTCACTATCATAAAGAACCATAAAACTCTTTCAAAACCTTTTAAAATGAAAACTATGTGGTGTTCTCACCCTACCTTTGATGCCATGGTTCTGAACTTCTTTGGCAACTCCCTAAACCTGACCATTGCCATTGATTACTTTGAGATTCATATCAAAGCCTGAAATAAAAGTACCTTTGGGAACATCTTTCAAAAGAAAAGATACCTGCTAGCTAGGTTAGCAGGGATCCAGAAATCTACTAGATATCTCACTAGTACTTTCCTCCAGAAGCTTGAACATAACCTATCTCAAGAGTTCAGTCAGATCCTCAAACTTGAGCATGATTCTAGAAACTAAAATCCAGAATCAGCTCGCTTACTGAGAGTGATGCAAACACCAAATTCTTCCATATCTCCACCTTTAATAGAAGGATAATAAATAGGATCAATTCCCTGAAAGATGATGCTGGGAACTGGGTATTTAGTCAGGAAGATATTAGGAATAATATTCTTGGCTTCTACCAATATCTTCACCTCAGACCATAAATTATCTCCCCTTAAATGCCAACTCAACCCTTCCATCCATAGTTCCATAAGAAATAATGATCATCAAGGCCTGGATGTCATTCCCTCATTGGTTGAAATTTAAAAGTCTGTGTTTTCTTTCAAGCCCTCAAAAGCTCCTGGCCCTGATGGAATTCATCCCCTCCTCTTTAAAAAATATTGGAACATCATGGGGGAATCTGTCATTAATTTTTGCACTCAGACTTTCACTTCTTTCTCTATGGAAGAGAAAGACAATTCAACCTACTTGTGCCTCATTACCAAGTATGCTCATGCCTCTAATCTGAAGAATTTCAGACCAATAGGCTGTGCAACACCCAATAAAAAATTATTACTAAGATTGTGGTCAACAGAATCAAACCCTATTTGCAAAATCTGATAGGACAGAGATAAGCCAGTTTTCTGCCTAATAGGAGAACTTCTAACCATGCCATAATAGTCCAGTAATTCATCACTCAATTCTCTAAAATGAGAGGGAAAGTATATAATATGATTCTTAAAATTGACCTGGAGAAAGGTTTTAATAGAATTAAATGGTTTTTCATCAGACAGGCCCTTCACTTCTTCAATTTCCCCTGACTTGACCTCACTTATCATGTCTTGCATCACTTCTTTCTCTATCTCTGTTCTGGTGAATGGGAGTAGGACAAAAATTTTCAAACCCACTAGAGATATTAGACAAGGAGATCCTCTATCTCCCTACATCTTTATTCTCTGCATGGAACTCCTGTCCAGAAGGATAGACCATGAGGTGGACACCCTCAATTAGAATCCTATATCAACTAGTAAAAAAGTCCCAAAGATCTCTCATCTATTTTTTATAGATGACCTCACCCTATTTGCTAAGGTTGATTTCAAAAATTGTCAAACCATTATCAACACCCTCCAAAGCTTCAGTTACCATTCTAGCCAAAAGATCAATACTGGAAAATCTAAAGTCTTCTTCTCCTCAAACTGCTCTCCATCTGACAAGCACTCTCTAGCCACTAAACTCAATATAAAATCCAATGATTCCTTTAGGAAATACTTGGGTTTTCCCATCTTCTACAACAAACCCTCTCATAGGGACTTTCAGTTCATCTGTGACAATCTCAACTCCAAATTATCTGGGTGAAAAAACAAATTCATGAACATGGCTGGGAGAACCACCCTTGCTAAATCCTCCCTGAGTAGCATCCCCAACCATGTAATGCAATGTATCTCTCTTCATAATAAGACCCTAAATTTTATTCAAAAGGCTCAAAGGGACTTCATCTGGGGCACATTCCCAGACAGAAAAAAGATGCACCTCATCAATTGGGATATCCCCACTCACCCCAAGAGATAGGGTGGTTTAGGTATACAAAGAGCTGACTCTACAAATGAATCTCTTCTCTGTAGCTTGTCCTGGAGATTTACCAAGAATCTCCACAGTCTCTAGGATAGGATACTCAACTCTAAATACCAAAATATGACCAATCATTATAAACCCAACTCCTAAAGAACTTGGAAGAGCCTCTACAAGAGCTATCTCATCTGTAAGGAATCCACTCAATGGGTTGCCCATGATGGAAACAGAATAAGCTTATGGTTTGACAAGTGGATTCCTCACCTCCCTCCTTAGGCATCTCTTCCATGGGCCCTACACTGAATCTGAGAGCACCCTCAAACTTTAACATATCTGGTCTAACCAAGGCTGGAATTTTGACAATATATCCTTTGAAATCCCACCCTCAATAAAGGAATCCATCATTAGTACCTTCTTCCTAAATCCTAGGATGAATAGAGACTTACCTACATGGGGTCTCACTGGAAATGGGATGTTCACTGGTAATAGTGTCTATTCCTTCATTATCAGCAAAAGAAGCCATCTCTCCACCATATCCAACCAAACAGAAGATTTCTAGTGGCTTTGGAAACTTTCTATTCCCAACAAGATTATTTTTTTTCTCTGGATGATGCAACATAACAGTCTTCCAACCAACACAACTCTTCACACTAGAGGCATAAACATAAACCACATGTGTCACTTTTGTAATAGCTATTCTGAAGACATTAGCTACATCTTCTTTGAATGCAATGCCACCCAAGATTTCTGGACAACTATCTTCAACAAATCTACCTATAGCCATCCTCTTTCCACCACCAATTTTCAACCTTCCAGCTGAAGGTCTACTTGGAATCTTTTTCAGAACCATAAGTACGACCAATTCCTCTACTGGAAAAAGATCCTACCCTTCTGCTTTTGGACCATCTGAAAAACTAGAAACAACAATGCTTTTAATAATAAAAAGGACAAGCCCTCTCAGTATGAGGCCTACTCTGAGGCCATTGAATTCAAGTTCTTGAGAAAAAACTCAAATCTCTTTAAACCTAAGATCACCATTCAGGTTATCTAGATCCCACCCAAGGCAGGTATTTACAAACTTAACACAGACGGTTCATGCCTTGGTAATCCAGGAAGGGAGGAAATTGGAGGTGTCATCAGAGATGTCAATGGCCAGTGGATCACAGGATTCACCAAAAGCTTTCATATGGCCACTAATAACCATATGGAATTTTTAGCTCATAGTAAAGGTATGAACCTTGTTGAATCCCAAAATTTGATGCCTATCGAAATTAAAATTGATTCTATGGTGATAATTGAGCTACTAACCAAGAGAAATCTCTTTTATAATGCTATTTTGGATGATTGCAGGTTAAAACTGACCAGGCTTGAAAATCCACTAGTAAAGCATATATTCAGGGAGCAAAATAGTATGGCAGATGCAATTGCCAAGTTAGGAGCAGAATCAAACTTTTTTGCTGAACCAAGACTTTTTAAAGTTTCCCCAATGTGTGCCTATGAACCTTTTTGCGCAGACATGAAGAGAACTACCTTCGAAAGGGAGGTCAAGATATGTAATATCTTAGATCAAGAATCAAATCCCTCAACTATGGTCTATAACCCAGGCTAAAAACCTGGACTGGACCTTTTATTTTAATTAATGCAATCACTGTTTAACCAAAAAAAATTATTGGTGTTTCCTAAAATGATTCACCTCTAGAGCAAGATTCTCGTTCCGTATTTCCTAAAATGATTTACCTCAAGAACAAGATTCTTTTCTCCCTAGTTCAAGTAGTATATATCATAACTTGGGGGGTGGGGTGGAGGGGGGGAGTATAATTTAAAAAGAAAAGAAAAGAAATGGGAATAGGGAAAGAAATTAACAAGGTGGGGAATGGAACCTACAAGGTAGGGGTCGTTTGATATGAGGTATAAGGGATAAATAGTCCCGGAATAAAATAAGAGATTATTTTATACCATGTTTGGTTAGAGGTACTAGTTAGCACCGAGCTTATTTATCCTACTATTTACACCATAATAATGAGATAAATTATCCCATATACATGGTGGGATAACTAATCCCGAGTAATCTTAAGATAACTAATCCCAATATTAATTATTTTGAGATAACTCTTTCCCAACCAAATAACAAGTAGTCAGAGCTACTAAGATTTTTTGAATATAATGCGATCAGTGACATGGTCTGAAAACTCTAAATTTTCTTTTCCTCTTAAGAAAACAATAGAATTTCTTTTCACTAGTATGTAAAACTATGCAACTTTTATCTCAATCTATGTGATACTTTTCTTTTTACTCTGTATTAATTTTTTTAAAAAAATATTTTTATCTTTAAAAATTAGTTAACTTTAAAGTTGATATTTTATCTTTGAGATAATTCATTAACTTTTGACACATAATTACGATCGCTAGTCAGTCGCACCTAACTATACACCAATAGGAGCAACTCAATAAATTTGATGGTTTAAAGCCGAACTTTAGTATGAGGCCTTAATTTTAAAATAAATAAATAATAAAACTTATCGCTCCCCCCCCCCCCCCTCCCCCACACCTCCTTCTATGTATATATGCAAAGTCGTTGCTTGCTTAGAAAAAAGAAAAAATGAGAAGGCATAATTTGCTTCATTTATTCCAATTATCAAATGTAAATAATCTGTAAAGAGTCATATTCAAAGAATGTAAGGATCTAAAAGAGTAATTCATATTATCTAAAAAAAAAGAAGTGCAATGCAACTATCATTCATAAGTTCAGAAGTCTTCTTTTTTATTATACTTACATCAAATCAAAGTACTTGTCATGCTCCGTTTTAGACTGTCAAACTGTATACACCTGAAAAATTGTAATTTATAGAGCTTTTCGTGTAATTTGTGAATATCTGATGTTTAATTTTTATATGTTAAACTAATTTAATCTAATTTAACTTAAAAAATTATTCAAATTAACTTTCAAAAAGTGAAATATACCAAGTATTTTTAATGAAAAAGTACTTATTTGTAGGTTTTACACTACATTTTTTTTTAGAAAAATGAATAAATAACATGTACACATACAATTAATAAAAAATGGGGGCCCCAAAAACTTAGAGTCCCGAAGCATTTGCTTCACTTGCTTTACATAATTGCCGGCCATGTACACCAAGTATGTATGATATATACATATATATATATCTATATACATCATAAAAAAAGTATTTTACTGTTTATTATTTCAATGGACGTCTATATAATTCAAAAGCCAATAATCTTAATTAATAGCCATATAATATGTAAGCCTTATTTCCAATGACAATTTTTCTTGCGAAAATTACAATTTTTTTTCTTAAATTCTATCCAATAATATCACTAAATTATAGTGAATGGAGTAATAATTAAAAAAAAAATTAAAAAAATAGTAAGGACGAAAATGTAGATAAGTGCAAGACTACAAGTGATTGAAACACCACTAGCGCACCAACAACGATTGTGGTGCAGTAGTAAGTCCTCCTTCATTCTTAACTGAGTTTTAGGTTTGAGTTTCCTTTGATATGGAGTCACCTTTATTAGGGAGCGCTTTAAATCCCCCCTCCCAAAATGGGGCTTTTCATCGCAAATTTAAATTTAGTCGAACTCTAACATGAGTACCGAACATCGAGTGGAAAAAAAACACCACCAATCCATTCCACCGTTGTCAAAATAAAAAAATGAAATGTCATGCAAGTTGAGATTGAAGAAATAAGTAAAATAAAGAAGCAAATCAAGAGTACATTAAAAAAAGACAAATAAAAAACTGTGATCGATGTATACGTTAGCCGTCCAATAAGCTATGCTGTTCAATTGGATTCCTTCAAGGAAAACTCATTAATTATTGTGATATTTTATAAAAAGGTTTTCAGCAGATAGTTGGTTGTTCACTTTGCTGTTTAGTTGTGTGAGCCTCTTCTTGCCATAATTGACGAATTCGTTTTTCCATACATCAATAGATGGAAGTGATTCCATATATGGCGATGATAGCTGCGCAATTCGCACAAGTTGGATTAGCAGTGGCAGCTAAGGAGGCAATGTCAACTGGCATGACTACTTTCACTTTTACATTCTATTCAAGTGCCATTTCAACTCTCATTCTTATTCCACTTTCCATCTTCCTCCATAGGTATGTATATCATCTTTCTAACATCTGCATCAACTTCTTGGGTTGGTTAAAGGAAATCCATAAATAGCATCAAATCGAAGAAAATATCAATAATTAGTGATTTAATTTACTTGGTTTGACTTGATGTTGGAAAAGAAAACACCATCATGGGTGTGTTCGGTGTGGATGAAAATATTTTCCATAAAAAATTATTTTCTAAAATAAAAAAGGAATTTATCACTTATTTTTTTGTGTTTGGTACACAAGTAAAAAGTGTTTTCCTAAAATCATTTGTATATCTAACATGAAACAATGAAAAAAAAATATGAATAGAGTGGAGAGTATTATATGGGGGAGGGAGAGAGCAAGGGGTTGTGGTGTGGGTGGGGTGGGACTGGATGGGAGATAGGTAGGGGTAGGGGTGAGTGGGGGTTGATGATTTTGAGAGAAGAAGGACACAATTTTGGTGATTTTTTCTACTACTATTAAAAAAGTCATTTTTCATATTGTTAAAGAATTTATTTTTGTAAAAAGAAAAATCAAACTTTTTCACTAATCGAACATAAGAAAATATGTTGAACATTTTCATTATTCATGTTTCTTGTAATTTTTCATTAAGTCTTTATAAAATTATAGCCGATAAACATTTAGTAACTTAAATCAAATAATGTTTATTTTAATAATTTGATTAAAAATGACTTCATAAAAATGATTTTATAATGTCTTGGCTGTGTATCTGATTCTTCTTCCTTTTATTTTTTTCCGTCCTTCATCTCAACTTTTGTTTCTTTGTATGCCACTCTTTCCATCATTGTGTATCAAAAATACATGTATCTCACATTGACAAAGTTGTATTTGTGCATAAATATTTGTATCCGTGCGTAGATATTCTACAACTTGAATATCAGATGATGCATCTTTTTGCATAAGAAAATATACATGTATACTCTCCAACTTGAAAATTGGAGAAAATCACATGTTGCATCTTCTTGAGTAGATAGATATACATACAAAGAGGCGAACCCAGGATTTGAAGATACATAGAGGCGAACCCAGGATTTGAAGATAGGGGGTGCATCATTATCTTTAACTTCTGACGATCAACTTCTGACTTATATTGTTGTTTGTCGGAATGACATCGTGTTTTCGTTGGCACTTGGCCACTGATGATGATGGCTGCGTGAGTATTTTCAAGTTGTGAAATTTTTCCTTCGCTTGGGGCTTGGATCTTGGAGTGAATTTTGAGGAAAATAATTTAGTTTTTAGGGGTTTGGAAATTGGGGGAGAAAAATACGTGTGGGCAGTGGGATTGAGAATTGGGATTTGGGAATAAAACATTCCATGGGTTATTAATTTAATTAATTATTAAAATAATAATGTGGTGGGTCAGATCTAACATTCTAATGATATGGAATAATTAAATATAAAAGAAAATATTGTATTTGTAAAGGTCAAAAGCAATAAAGTGGTGCCAGATAAGATGGCAAGTAAAGGAAGAAATTTGTAGAAAAAAACAATACCCCCATCTAGGATCGAACCCACAATGTCGGGGCATCAATGACGCGCACAATTGAGCGTAGAACCAATGCACCAAGACACAATTTGATATTGAGGGTATAATCTACTATATTAACCTTATTCGGATATCTATACATATATATATATATATATATATATATATATATGTTTTTTAAAAAGTTACCGGGTGCACGTACACCCTCACGGTGACACGTGGGTCCACCCCTGTATATACATGTATCTGTGCATATACTCAAAGTAAAAGGGGGTCAAGAACGTTGTAAGTGTGTCGATCAATATCAAGAAATCATAAGGACACCGCAGTTCGCTGGAAAATATAAGATTGGTCGGATCAATGACCGAGAATCATGAGAGCACTGGAGTTCACCAAAAAACATAAGATCCGATCAGAACATGGACACGCACACCGTCCAACAGTATGAGAGCCCTCATTAATGGAGGAAAGAAAGAGTAGAACGAAGCCACGGTGGTGTTGTGGTGGCGGCGATCAGAGGCGATTCTAGGATTTGTAAATCATGCATGGTTGCACCACTACAATAAAAGAAGAAGAAAATGTATTAGGTGGTAATTGAACCCTAGAATCTAGATCTTAAAATAAATAGCTTAACCTTTAGCCACGTGCACTACTTTGTCTTTTTAATAGCAAGAATACCAACAGATATGTTATAGTACTTATTTTAAAACTTATATACATAAAATACCTAATTTTATGAAAAAACTACAAATTCACGTGCCCCGAATTTTGGTCTTAAATTCGTCGTGGTTCGTCGAGAAATTGAGAAAGAAACAAAAAAGAATTAGAAAAAAATGAGATCTGAGATTGGAAATGGTCATCAATCCTCTTTCTTCTAACCATTCCCTATTATAAGTGACTGGAAGTTTTCCATCACCATAAACTTTAGATGGGATTTGAAGTTTTAGTCTAGATTTAAGTAGGGTGAGAGAAACAAGGGAGACAAGGAGCAAAGAGGCAGCTAGAGAAAGAGGGAGGAGAGAGATGCTAGGAAGTGTATCTGAGTGAAATTTGATAGGAAATTATTAACTATCGAGATACGTAATTATTGTAAAGTGGAGAGAAATTTAGTAATTATTGTAAGAATGTTTGGTTATTTACCTAGTTTTTCATTTAACATTTAAACATAACTGCTCCTTTTAATTTTAATTAATTTCTTTTGGCAAATTTAAAGATTGTCTATGTGGTTGATTTACTCAAATATTCGTTTTAGGTTACCCTTTAAGTTTTGTTCTTATTTTTGAATGTTGTACAAATATAATCCTGGATATAAAGTACCATTTTTCTAATATTTTCCTCAATTTTACAGACATGATATTAAACATTTTGTCTAATATTTTCTTCTAAAATTTTTAATTTCTTCAAAAGAATATTTTACCCCTTAACTTTTTGCTACCTTTGGTGATTCAAAAACACAATTTTAGAGTTGAAAGTAAAGAATGTTTACCATCTGAGCAACCCATCTTATCTCACAAAAATATCTTTTAAAACGTGACATAAAAAGTTCATAAGTTATTTAAAAAAAAAGGAAGAGGAAGAATCATGAGAAGATTTAGGTAAAACGCCACATTGAAAACTTATTTTGGAAAATAGACACCCTTTTTGATTTGACCTAATCTTTTAGGGTTTTATGGGGTATGGGTTAAAGTGTTTAAAAAAAATAAAAATTTGTCACCCCTTATGTATTTATTAAATACTTTTTTAACCCCTCTTTTCTATTAAATATCAAAAACTTTTTCTCTCTCCTCACTCCCACTCACAAAACCATAGCCATTTCTCTTTCCTCTTCCCCCAACTTTCATTTTTCATTTTTATCTTCTCTAAAGCTCTAAGATCTTTCATCTTCCACTTTAAATAATTTCTTTTCATCTCCCGAGTAATTTGTGCTGCATATTGATTTATTTATTTTTTCTTTTCTTTTTTTTTGTTTTAGTTTGTGGTAATTGAATTTGATTTGGGAGAATTTATTTATTTTTTGAGAAAAAAGAATTAATTTTACTGATTTTTTTTGTTTTTAAGTTGGTAATGGTTTGATTGTTGATGAATTATGATTGTTCTTGACGATTGCATGTTGATTTTTTTTTGCGAATTTAGTCGGCTAATGGGACAAGAAATTTAGATGTTATTCTATTAATAGACCGTTCGATTGATTAGGTATTTGTTTGGTTTGGATGAAAAAAACTGAAATCTTTTTAAATCTGAAAATCTTTTTAAAAAAACTTGAATTTACTGAAAATCTGTGTTTTTAAGTTGATATTTGTTTGATTGTTGATTGATTATGGTTGTCCTTGTCGATTGCATGGTAAAAAAAATTCGCAAATTTAATTAGCTAATGTGCCAAGAAATTTAGATGTTGTTTTGTTAATAGACCGTTCGGTTGATTAGGTATTTGTTTGGTTTGGATGAAAAAACTGAAATCTTTTAAAAAAATGAAACTTGATTTTATTAAAAATCTGTGTTTTTAAGTTGATAGTTGTTTGATTGTTGATGGATTATGATTGTCCTTGTCGATAACATGGTGAAATTTTTTCACGAATTTAATCGGTTAATGTGTCAAGAAATTCAAATGTTGTTCTGTTAATAAATCGTTCGGTTGGTTAAGTATTTGTTTGGTTTGGATAGAAAAAACTGAAATCTTTTTAAAAAATGAAATTTAATTTTACTGAAAATCTATGCTTTTAAGTTGATATTTGTTTGATTGTTGATGGATTATGACTGTCCTTGCCGATTGTATGGTAAATATTTTTTGAATTTCATCGGTTAGTGTGTCAGAAATCTGGAGAACAAGTTCATTTATGATCCTAGACTTAATAGACTGTAGTCGTCTTCTTCTTACCTGATTTTCGTATAATACTTGATATCGCTTTTCCAACGACCACCGAAATTATGCAATGGATTAACGCTTTGGAACAAGCTAAGGAGTGTTTCAAATGAGAAAGAGAGACATTGATATTGTTGAATCAAAATGAGAAAAGGATGAATAAATGAACATGGAGGAGCTCAAAAAAGTCATGTCATTTATATAGCAGGGTTACCAAAAGAGTGACCGTTGGAAAAGGTTTAAAGAATATTTACGTCTTCTATAATCGATTATCAAGGTTTACTATAGACTCTATCATTGTATGCCTGAAAGAGTTGTAATTTTAAACAAGACATAGTTGAAGCTTCTTAAAATTGACGAAGTAAAGAGAGATTGAAGAAATACTAGACTATGCAAATTATTTATTATATACTGACATCGTTATTGATTTCTAAACATGATAGATAGATTATCAATTTTTTGAGAAGTTGATTATTCACCTACTCATAGGTCTAGGATTAACTATCTGAATATATGGACAAGTTAAAATAATGATAAAAAAAAGAGAAATTAAATTAAATTAAATTAAAATATGATAATTAACACCTTTCAAACATTGTAAAACAATTTAGATATATCAATTGTGACACCAAATCACTTTCGAACATGATCAAGTGATATTTAAGGCATGCTATAGTCGTAAATCGGTGAGATGAGACTAAAAATGAAAGAAATAAAATAAAATAAAATAAAATAAAATAAATAAGCACCATTCAAGCAATGCAAAACAACTAGATATCATCAAATGAGATTAGATGTGTCTAATGAGTATTAAGAAGAGTGATGGTTGTGACTTGTGGGCGTTCATGATAGTGTTTGAGAATAAGTAGTCCCCTCTCAATGCAGACGTTTGTTATGAGTAATTGATTGTTACTATCATTTCTCTTTCTTATACTCATTTGATCTAGTGTGCAATTATTTTGTACTCTTATATGATAATATTTAGTCACTTTTCATTGCTTGAATGATGTTATTTTATTTTATTTTATTTCTCCCCTTTTTAGTCTCGTCTTACTTTTCACTAGACTCAATTGGTTGATACATGACTGTTAATTTAGTCTTGTATAGATGCATACATTTATATATAATATATGCACGATATCTTTATATGTCTAGCATCAATCATCTAATTTTATTGACAAGTAAGACGAGACAAAAAAAGGAGAAATAAAATACAATAAAATAAAATAAATTAAAATAAAATAAATAAACATCATTCAAACAATGAAAAATGACTAAATATCATCATATGAGAGTACAAAATAATTGAACACTCGATCAAATGAGTATAAGGAAGAGTGATGATAGTAACAACCAATTACTCAGAACAAACATCTGCATTGAGAAGGATTACTTATTCTCAAAAACTATTTGTCCCATGCACCCACAAGTCACAACCATCACTCTTCCTTATGCTCATTAGATGCGTCTAATCTCATTTGATGATATCTAGTTGTTTTGCATTGTTTGGATGGTACTTATATATTTTATTTTATTTTATTCTTTCCTTTTTAGTTTCATCTCACTGATTTACGACTATAGCATGCCTTAAATATCACTTGATTATGTTCAAAAGAGATTTGGTATCACAATTAATGTATCTAAATTGTTTTACAATGTCTGAAAGGTGTTAATTTTTATACTTTAATTTTATTTAATTTAATTTCTATTTTTGGTCATTATTCTAACTTGTCCATATATTCAAATAGTTGATCATAAACTCACGAATTGGTGAATAATCGACTTCTCAAAAAAATGATAATCTATCTATCATGTGTAGAAATCAACAATTGTGTTAGTATATAATAAATAATTAGCACAGTTTAGTATTTCTTCAATCTTTTCTTACTTAAAATTACATAAACATTCTTATCCTTGAATGTTTGTCCTACACAATGATTAATGTCGTCCGAGAAAGAGTGGCTTCCTTGTGGCCCAAACTGTCCGTCCTCACCTCCTTCACACTCCTCTTCTTCATAATCTTCACTATTATCCCATTCATCACCATCCATGCAATCGTATTTCGTTGACGTATCATCCACTGTCAGGGGTGAGGGTGAGGGTTGGGCTGATGTAGAAGCTTCTTCCCGGGACCTTCCAACAACTTTAACCCGCAATATAGGTCTGGAGTTATCAGAATCAACGCAAAGCATATGTAATTCTACATGTCTATCATTTCTTATGAATATTGGATGAATTTTCCCCCTCTCGTTCATCAAGTAACTAATTACCACCTCGCTTTGATCACAACTTAATTCACCGCTCTCCATTACGCTTTTAACCATATCGGCGCATGAACCATTGCGACGAAGGGCAATGGACACTGTCTCCTTAAACGCGATTTCCCAAACCCAACATTTAGGAGTCTCCTCCCATTCACCAGAAAATATACCACCACCAACCACGTAATCTATAATAGACATGATATACCTCGATAATTGTATTTAATAGATTTGAATAGTGGTTTATGCGCCTAGACTTAATAGACTGAAGTCGTCTTCTTCTTAGTTGTTGGCCGTACAATGCACGATCGACCCTTTTCCGACGACCACCGGAATAATCCGACGAATTTCATCTTACAAACAACCTAAGGAGTGTCGGAATATTGCTATTGAGCCAAGAATCGATTTCAAAATGTGAGACTTATTTTTAAGCTTTTTGTATGAAAATGAAAAAAAAAATTGAAGCTAAAAATAAGCGAAAATGGCTTAAAACAATGGAGATAATGTCACTTTCCGATGGATGTCAAAAAATTCGACGAAAAATGTTCGAAAATTGGTCGAAAAATCGAGGAAATGGAGCTAAAATTGGGTGGTTGGTAGTGGATTAGTTGAGAAGCTTTGGGATATATTTTTTTTAAATTAATTATCCAATATTTATATTTTTGGACATGGTCTAAAGTGTAGTTTTAAAAAAATTGGGATTGAAATAGGAAAAGGGCTAAAATGTATATTTTGTAAATTGTATGCTAGGATTGCATTTATTTTTTGTGGTCCCATTAAAGTGCCTATTTTTCTAATTAAAAAACAAATGGTATCTAAATGTCAAAAAAAAAAGTTTGGGAAATGGCCGTTTAGCCAACTCCCCCCGGGAATCATTTATTGAAGGGACAGACAACCTACACAAATTTCAATGTATGTTGCCCTTTTATTTATTTATTTATTTTCTTTTTGGGTAGTGCAGGTCAGCTCTTCCACCTCTTTGGCCTACCTTTCTCTATGGATTTTTCTTGCTTGGCCTGTTGGGGTATGTAAATGTAAATTTGTGGCTCTAACTTATAAGCAATTCTATTATTTTGGAAAAGAAATGACTCTTAATAGTACACTATTGCAGTTTCTTGATGCAAGTTCTTGGACTTCTTGGACTTCAATATTCCTCTCCATTACTTTCCACAACAATAATGCAACTTAGTCCAGGTTTCACCTTCATTCTTATCGTCATTCTCAGGTTTTAAACTTAAATCATCTTTCTTTTAGCCTATATATACTATTAAAGTTTTCAAAATTGTATCTAAGCATAATATATAAACGTGCCCTTTTACTTGGCCTCAGCTGACTCAATTTTGAGCGTGCACAAGCAGGCACTTAAACCTGTATATATATAGTTGAATAAGTAGATACACACATCTTACGTAGCATAATACGAATCAGTTGCCACTTGTGCACACGTAGGATGTCTCGTAGCATGCGTGAGTCTGCTTATTCAATTTTATATAATTTGAAGTGCCTGCTAACAAAATCCCACAGTTGGAAGGCATAGATACCAACCGAGACCACATTGAAGGACACATTTATATATTATGCCTTGTATCTGAATAATCAACTTTTGTACTCTCTAATTTTCTTTTTAGGATGGAAAAGTTTGAGAACAAGAGTTTGAGCACAGTGGCCAAAACTATTGGGACATTGGTATTAATAATTGGTGCACTTGTTGCAACTCTATATAAAGGTCCTCAAATTTTTGGAATTGGCCCTTTGAATTCAATATTAACAACTCATTCTGATTGGGTCATTGGAGGTTTGCTCACAATGATTTGCTCTCTGATTGCTTCTGTGTTTATCATTTCACAGGTAGGTAGAATTGTCAATAAACATAATACTACCATGTCCAATTCAGATGACATAGTTCGAAGTTTGAGAGTCGGACAAGAAAATCATTGCTCGTAATTTATTTGTATGTCCTTTAAATACTTTACATTGTTAATTTTTGTGACTTATAATATTTTTTAAACATGCAAATTATTTTTAAAAACCTTAAATAATGTATGTCCGAATGCACAATCAAAATTAACAAATTTAACCCTCAAAGTTCGAACTATGTCATACAAATTAAGATAGAGGGAGTATTATTTTTAAGCCAGGTTATAAAGTTAAATTAATCATAATCTGTTTTCCTATGTTTTATGTTTTGCAGGCATTTGTGCTGAAGAAATATCCAACAGAGCTGATTTTAATGTTATTTTATAGTTGTTGTATTGCAATTTTATGTGCCATTTCATCTTTAGTTACTGAAAGAGACAGGAATTCTTGGAGTTTAAGCCCTCGGAGCAGATTAATGGCTCTCATATACTCGGTAACTAAGTCGGATTCATGATTTAAATTTGATGAGTTAGATATTTAAAGTTTTATACTGAACACGTTATACTTTTGAAATAATCAGTTCGAAATTTAATGTTTATTGGCTTAATGCAGGGTTTATTTGGAAATGTATTCCAACTATGTATAGGCTCATGGTGTATAAAGAAAAAAGGACCTTTCTTTGTTGTCGTGTTTCAACCATTAGGCATTGTGATCGCTTTGGGTGCCAGCATGTTCATGGGTGAAATTATCTATGTAGGAAGGTAAATCACACATGTTTAAGTCTTCATTTACATTCTATTTGTGTTTCTTTTGTTACATTTTGTGAGTCTTTTTCTAATGTATACGGTTAGGGATGGATTCAAAATTTTGAATTAGTAAATGAAAAAACCAATGTTACAATACTCGTTAGTGTCGTCGTTAGATCTATTCCCTGATTGATTTGTGAGCGTTTGTACAAAATTTGTCAGCCAAATAGGAGAAAACAAGTGATTGTTTTCCAACGTAATGTTGCAAAGAAAAATATATCACTAAATGAATTAATGTAACTGTTATAGTTTTGGTGAAAGAAAAAATCATTGACCATCTTGTTTATTGACATTTGTTTTTGCAGTTTGGTGGGATCAATCATCATTGTAGTTGGATTTTTTTTAGTGATATGGGGAAAAGCTAAAGAATGGAATAAGGAAGAGAAGGGCTTGGAATCAAACAACAAGATGCCATTATTACATGACAAAGTTAATGATGATCCTAAGGTTAATGTATGAGACCAAATCTTTGGTATTATATTGCCCTGTTTATGAACAATTACATTGCATCTTTATGGAGATCAAACGATTTCATATGTCAAATATGACAACAGGATTTTGGTTTAATAATGTTCACACATTCAAGATACACTATAAACTCGTTTAAGGCTTTGTTTTATTAATCAAAAGCACAATGCATGAAGTGTAATTTGTATTCGTCAAAATGTTATTTAGTGATTGTATTTATATAATTTGTTTAATTTAAGAAAATTGCTTATTTGAGAATCACTTTTTTGAAATAAGCTTTTTAGAAAAGTGCTTTTAAAAATAAGCAATTTGTGTTTGGTAAATTTATTTAAAAAGTGTTTCTGATAAACAGATTGTGTTTAGATAACTTTTTTTAAGAATGCTTTTTTGAGACAAATGACCAAAAAAGACATATACTAATAGACTTTTACTATTAAAATCAATTTATATAGAAAATTTATTTTAAATATCTATTATAATATTTTTAATTAAAATTTTATTTTTATTTAATTAAAAAAGTGCGTACTCTAAAAGTTTTCAATCAATATTTATATACATAAATTCATTAAAAATATTAAATAATTATATATTACTTAAATAATTTAAATATTAATTAAAAACATCAAACAAAAATGAATAAGCAATCATCATATTCATATATGTACAATACATGGTAACAAGTATGTCATTTTTCATGAATTAGTTGTTTAAGATTAAATATTCAAATTTTTTTTGCAAACACTGTCAAAAATCATTTAATCTTGTAACATAATTTATTTGTCATTTGTTATCATTAATAATAAAAAATAAAAAGTTATATATACTTCGGTCATCATCATCAATGATATTTTCAAATTTATTTAAACCAAATGAGTGAAAATTAAATCATAATAATATATAAATCATAAAACAAAATAAAATAAAGAATTATGATGTAAATATGAAGTATAAAGTTTTAAAGTCAAACAAAGCATCAAAATTATAAGATATGTTAATTAATTAATAAGGGATACATATTTGTGTTTGAGAGAGAGAGAGTGTGTAAGTGATAGGAATGTTTTTGTCCTAAAAAAATTAATTTTTTGTTTCTGCATTTTCTTTTTTTGAAAAACAAAAATTTTCTGCTTCTGCTTCTTTTCAAAAACACTTTTGAAAGTTTACCAAACACTATTCTTTTTAAAAAGTGCTTATTTTGGAAAATAAGCAATCCCAAACAGGCATTTGGTAATTCAATATGGTCTATGTATTCGAAAAAATAAATCACAATAATAATTTAATTTATTAATATTTGTGTATCACACAGTACTATACTAGTTTATGTTAAAATGAACATGTCATGACCCAAAAATGGAGTTATGATGACACTTATCGCGGCTCAACGTTGATAAGTAAGTCAATCACCCATAATGATAAAGAAAACCGAAATCAAACAATAAACATAACCCAAGGCAAGACTTCTAGAATGAAGTCAGGCTATATCATATACAAATGCGGAAGTCTGAACAAACACAACCATCCCAAAATCTGATGTCACAAGTATAAGAGCATCTAGTACAATATCCAAAATTAAAAGTACATAGTCCGTCTCTGAAATAAAAGTAAAGACAATTGATAGATAGAGGAGGTCTACAGTCGACTCTGAAAAGCCTAGAGTAGACCAGTACCTCGATATATCACGAATCAACCTTCCTGAGTCGTACTCGTGCTAGAATCTGCACCAAAATATCACAGTAGGAATGAGTACAGTCCACTTTTACTCAGTAGGTATCGTAGGCCGATTGAGAAAAGTAAAAAATAATATAAGTAAAGAAAATTTATGAGCACGTCACCTGCAAATAGAAAATATCCAAACGGTAGCTCACACCATCTCCACTAATGATTTTAATATATATATATATATACACACACACACATACAGACATAGAGAGAGAGAGAGAAAAGAACAACACAAATATACACGAGGAGTACACAGAAACTAAATACAAGTCAAGGGAAACTAAGAAATCATGAAAGATGCATATGCAATTCAATGCAACGATGATGGAATGAATAGTGAAAGTCATCGCATGAATTTCTGTATACACCTACTAAGCTCGCAGCTCTCAAGGTAGGACTCATGGGGGATTCGCAACCCATATACTATAACTTGAACTCAAATCTCAACGCACCTCTCCGGCTCGTGTTTATGGAGAGAGTTTTATAAAAATGTCTCATTTTATTTCAACAATAGTGTTCGTCAGTGGTACCGGTATCTCATGAATGTATATGTATGTAATGAGGATGTAATGCTCACAATTAAATTCATATGAAGATATCCAATCCATGCAACACGTATACAAGTGAGTTTAGAAACCAATTCAATATGTACACAATTCACGCTTATGAACTTTAGTTAGGCATCATCGGAATAAATATACATACAAGACATCATAAAATATCATATTAACCCCTAACTTGGGCATTTCTATCATGATAAGGGCAACCAATGCTCAATAAAGTCTATAATAATAATTCAAGCCCCCACACGAGTATTATATCTAGAATAAAGACATTGAAATGAACAGATAGAGCACATGATGCCAAATAAAGCTCCTAGAAGGGCAACTCGCAATATCACAAGTCAACAACAACAGAATATAAGCCTGCACTCGGGCATACAACAGTAATAATAGTCTCTAAATATAAATTTCATAATTCATTTTCCCCAGCCCATAGAATGCTTTACTTATTTATTAATTACCCAACTCAATTTGAAAGAAGTTAAGCCATAACCTACCTCAAAACGACAAAATTCAAGCTTAAATTGCTTAAACACAGAGTTTTCCCCTTTTGAACGGTCTCAAAATCAATTACAACATTCAAATATAACATCTACTCATTAAAAGAAAACTAATGATACCCATATTGCTCATATTTGAGTCAGGTCCAAAACGGGTTTGAAAAATTAGTTTGAAAATGAAAGAGGTAAAATCAAAATTTTATTTTAGAAATACATTCCCAAGGTTAAAGAAATATACACTTGAAAATCCACACAAAAATAAGTTAAAAATGAGGTTCAAATCGAGGAAAAATCAATATTAAGCTTTTGTAGAAAAATTCTCAAAATCCCAAGTTAAAACCAAGATTAAAGAGTATTTTGATATATAAATCAATAAAAAGTAATGGAATTAAGGCTTTGGAGCTTACCCAAGCTCAAATAGTGAAGAAAATCCTAAAAAGGCCCAAATTCAAAGCTCAAAGATCCATAAATGATAAAAACCAAGGAAAGGAGAGTTATATATAACGATTGTCGTTTAAGCAGCTAAATGATTTCGTAAGCGGCTACCGCTAAAGTGGTACCAGGTTGATAAAACGGCTATCTCTTAAGCGAGGCTTGAACCCAAAAGTAGCTACTGCTTAAGTTGTCTTGAGCCGCTAAAGCGAACCTTGTCGCTTAAGCAGATGCACAAGATATCAGCAATCGCTGATTTTAGTGCAAGCCTACAAAGATCCAAACAAACTCATAAAATTTGATCGGGACCCTACAAAGACAAATCTTATATGCTATTAGGTTAATTTGGCGATGTCATTTTTTTTTTAAAAAGATCGTTTTCAACAAATTAACCCCCGAAACTCCTATAAGGTATATTTCACTAGTTTCAATGGAGTGTCGAAACACAAATTAAAAGCTTTGAACCTGAGTCAACCTCGCGACTAACCCAAATTTGACATTTCAGATTTAACAAAACTACGCAAATTGCCATTCGACACTCAAAACAATAAATATTGACCAAAGTCAACTATATGACCTTTAAAGCCTCTAAAATTCACAAACTCACCCAAATTATTTTCAATCACAATAAAAATCATGCTAGACATCCCCATACCCCAAAATCAACATGTAGCAACTACAGAAAAGGAAAAAATGACCAAAACACATAAAAAGAAAAATTCACAACTCAGGTCCTTATAATATCCACCACTAAGACTCTAGTTCATCCTCAAACTAAAAGGTAAGAAAATACTTGAATTGATAAAAAATGGTGTGTAACTACTACGTATGTTGGACTCGACCTCCCAATTAGCTTCTTCAATAAGACGGTGTCTCCAATAAACCTTAACCACAAAAATATCTCTAGAACGCAACCATGTAACATTTTCTGGCTAAAATGGATATCGGCTCCTCTATAAAGGTTAACCTCTCATCCAAATGAACTTAGTCACAACGAACCACGTGATACTTATTTGAAATATTCTGCTAAGGCATAGATACATGAAAAACTGGATGAACGGCTAAAAATTCTGGAGATAAAGTCAACTTATAAGCAACCTTCTCAACTATTCGAAGAATCTTAAATGGTCCAAGATACCTAGGGCAAAGCTTGCCTTTATTCCGAAGTCAAAAACTCTTTTAGCTCTTGGAAGCTCTTCTCAGACACATTCGGCCACTAAAATACCATCTTTTTATGGGTCAACTTGTTCAAAGAAGCCAAAATATACGAGAAATAAACCAATGAAACTCTGAATCTCGATAGGAGAAATAGGTAAAGCCCAATCATGAGTCATCGTTATCTTGGCTGGATCAACCTTAATACCATCCTTGGTCATCACATGATCCAAAAAAGAGATAGAATCCAATCAAAACTCACACTTGAAAAATAGGGCATACAACTTCTTATCATACAGTATCTAAAGTAAAATCCCCAAATACTTCACGTAGTCAGAATTACGCTTGAAATAAACCAAGATGTCATCTATAAATACAATAATAGAGAAGTTGATATACGATCAAAATATCGATCCATCAACTCCATAAATGCTGCAAGAGCATTGGCCAACCTAAAAGACATAACCAAGAATACATAATGATTGTATCGAGTTCAAAAAGATGTCTTCAAAACATCCAAAGCTTTAATCTTCAACTAGTGATACCAAAATCTCAAATCAATCTTGGAAAACACTGAAGTGCCCTAAAGTTGGTCAAAAAGACCATCAATGCGAGGAAGAGGATACTTGTTCTTAACCGTCACTTAGTTCAACTGCCTATAATCAATACACATGCATAGAACCATCCATTTTCTTCACGAACAAGACAGGAGCACCTGAAGGAGATACACTAGGTCTAATGAACTCCTTAATCAATAAATCTTGCCGCTGTGTCATGATTTGAATTACGAGTCATGATGACACCTACTTTATTTCTCTAGTATGTAAGCTAAACCATAGCTCGAAGCTATAAACAATGGTCTAATTTGGTAGAAAAGAGCCTAAAAGCCTAAAATCAATAATTAAATATTTGTAATAATAATAAGGCATTAATGAAAGCATAAAGATAAATAAAACATCAACAACAATCCCACGACATAGTAGTGTTGGTATAAGAGCTACTAAAATAGAAACATAAGTATTGAAATAGTCAAATACAAATCTATCTTGGATAATGAAAGACTAGACATAGATAATAGAAGAAAAAATGGGCAACTCTGATTCTGAGAGCTCACCCTATCTCTAAAATCAACTCAGCATGATCGTCACATTAGCAATGGCCACTAATACTTAGATCTGCAACAAAAAGGTACAGAAGTGTAGTATGAGTACCAAAACCATGGGTACTCAGTAGGAATCTTTGGCCGACTAATCTAAATAATGATATAAGTACGATAAAGATGCGAGATAAATAAGCTAAGTCAAGGTAAAAGGACAAACCAGAAAATAAGCTCCAACATCAAAAATAAATAATCAGAATAGATATAATATTAAAGAAAGCATAATTAATACTATAAGACTGACCTCCATAAGCCAGTAAGTGTGGAAAAGTAAATAAATTAATGTGAGACTAATGTTCCATGGTTTCATGACACTTTCAATGCTTAAAACTACGAAAATATGCAAGTACTTAGGTCATTTTGTTAGATATTATGTGTGTTTGTTTTTATGTCACAAGAAAATAGGGTCAGAAGTGATTAGAACAAGCTAAGAAGAAAAACCTCTGAAAAGTGAAGTCCTTGCCCGGACTATGAGTCATTGGGTGACTATACGACTCATAGCCCAAGTCGTTGGAGAATAGTAAGAAGTTTTAAGAAGAGGAACAAAGTGGGTGTTGGCTACGACTCGTAGGATCTAACTACGAGTTGTATGAAGGATCATTCTGAGAAAAAATTGGCTAAAGTCCTGAAGATATAAAATTTGAAGCCCAGCAAAGACGAGATTGATGATGATCCATAGTGTCCGGTTACCACTCGTAGTGTTGATTGTTCTAAGCATGATGACAAAAGTTCTAAAGGATGAAATTTCACTGGAGAGACAATGAATCTAGCCAATGACTTGTAGATAGAGATAATGAGTCATTACCACTGAACACAGAAGATAAGAAACAAAGCTTACAATGAGTCATCATCAATCCAAACGACTTGTTTCCTAAGGCGTAGCCACTGTCGGCCTTATTTTCTCATTTTGTTTTGGTTAGGTTTTCTAGGTTATTTTATGGAACTATAAATACCCCCTTGCTGTTTTTGTATTAGCTCACACACTCTTTACATTCACAATATTATATTGATTCTAAGATTTGACTTTGGATCTTAGAATTCATTGTTCTTAGTTTTTACGATTGATTATTAATTTGAGATTCTAGGTTTTTTCTTTAATTATTGTGAGAGTATTCATATGCTTTCTTTATTGAATTCAATGTATGTTCTTGCAACTATTAGCGACTAAACCACCTAACTAGGATTGTGGGAACACTTATAGAATAATGAAGTTGAGAAAGTGTGAAGTCATTCTTGATCAATATTCTTGCATGTATTGTGATCATCTTTGGTTTGCTTGCCTTTTTAATGCCTGCAAAAGTTAAGAACCTTTTTGTATTCGATACTAGCTCCAAAAGAGCGATTGAGATTAGGGAAAGAAGATCACAACAGTAATTTTAGGATATCGACCCTTATCTAATTAATTTAAAACCCCAAAGAAGATAGTTAATCTGTAATCCAGGATAAGGGTTAGTAACACGACACTATAAGACTCAAAAGGTGGTGAGTGAAATTCACCAAAGGCATTCAAAAGACAGTTGGTGATACACAACTTGTTAAGATTCTGCATGCAAGGCATTAAGAGAGTTTAATAAAGCACGATAAGTCTGTGGAGTTAGGAAGTCAGGGGAACAAAGTCTTAGTTAATTATTCTCATTGATATTCTTAATATAAACTCATATTTGCTTACTTTTTACCTTAATTTATGACCTATCGAATTGTTCTTTTTAATCCTCCCTTTTGAAAATAATTAATTAATTGTTTAAATGAACTGTATTGACCTAGGTCCTAACCATATTCCTCATGGGATTAACCCCAACCTAGTTGGGTTCTATATTTGTTAGAAGAATGCTTTGTACTTTATTGCAAGGTGTAATTTGGTTGACATCTAATTTTGAGACCGTAGCCGAGGAAAACAATTTTAGATTGATTGATTGAGTTTGTTGAGGCTATTTTTTTACTATTCTTGAGGCTTACGCCGGTGTATTCCCAGTACTAGGATTCAAGGAAATCCATTAATCCCACTTAACCATGAGCTTAAAAGAACCCTATGATAAAATCTTAGAAGGCAGGACACGAGCACGGAGCTCACAATGACCCAAACTCTTGAATTCTCAACCTTGGATAGTTTTTTAGGAAATAGTCGCGTAAACCACTTCTCAGCTATTAGATGAAGAGAATGTGAGAAGGTATACCACTGCCCATTGTGCAACGCAAGATAAAAAGGTAAGACAACAAGAATAACGTCGAGCAGAACTCGACAGAGCTAAAAGATAAAGAGCTCAAGGCCCCCAACTTTTCCATTTTCGTCAGCATATGCTGATCCAAAGGAAGATTTTGGGTATGCTGAGTATGTCAAAACAGGAGCTATCATTCCTCCTAAGTTGCCCCAGGGGGTGAAGTTTTATATTATGAGTGTCATGATCTAGTTGTTGAATATGAAGAGTGTGTTTACTAGTCTATGAACTAATGACACTTACCTGCACATCATGAATTTTGTTGGGATTTGCACTTCGTATAATTTACCTAAAGTGAGTCAGGAAACTTTAAGACTCAGGTTGTTGAAATTCTTTCTTACTGGTGAAGCAATATTATGGTTGGGGAACTACCTCATGGTTCCATACAGATTGGAATAGGCTGTGGAAATAGTTCTTGGACCGATTCTTTTCGCCTTTTAGAATGCTGGAATTAAAGGATGAAATCTACAATTTTAGGAAGTTGTATTCTCATGCATTGTACGATACTTGGTAGAGATTCAAGAAGAAGTTAATGGATATGCCCAATCATCATATTTCAAGGTGTAATTTGATTGAGATATCATATAAAGCCCTGAATGCCAATATCAAAGTTATTACAGACACTATTACTGGTGGGGCTTTTATGAGCCTTCGTTGGGAGTTATCTGTGGAAATCTTAGATCGGGTCTCTAATACTAATCAAGGGTGGCATACTTGGGAGGTAGAAAGAAGATCTGATACCTATGCTATTGGTTCTTTCAGTGAGCATAGAATTATAGATGACACAGTAGCTCAAGAGGTTACACAATTGATGACGGAGATTGGGTTACTGACCAAGCAATTTGTAACTATGAATTCAAAAATGTAAATGTTGTGGGTGCACAAGTTAAATCCCCTAGGCTGTATGATTTGAATATTGAGGAGGAAGCAAAGTACCTGGATTGAGAGATGGCGGGTTTTTGAGCCAAGGGCCTAGGGTCCAATCAGGATTCTTAAAACTTGAGACAAGGGAATCAAGGTCAAAACTACTATATGGATCAAAGTATAGAGAGAGATGGTAAATAGAGGTGAAAGAATGACTATAATGAGAAGGGTGATACATATGTTCTATTGGGAAACCGTTATACTGATTCATGGATGGAAGCGTTACTGACTAAATTAGTCAAAGGTTTAAAGAATCAAGAGAGTTGCCTTAAGGAGATTAAGGCAGATATTTAGGTACTGAGCCAGAAATTTGAATTACATGCTACCTCAATTAAGCAACTTGAGTAGAAGTTTGGTAAAATATTGACTACATTAAATAAGCGTCAACTAGGTACTCTTTTGAGCAATATTGTGCAGAATTCAAAAAATAACAGTTGTTGTCTAGCTATCACCCCTTAGAGTGGTAAGGATAATATTGACCCTCCTATGCATGTAGTTGATGAGGTACGAGATGATGTTGTGGATATTGATAATGCACTCGAAGATGAATTTGAAAAGTTGGTGACTAGTGGTGAGTCATCACAAAAATTGACGGGTGTGAATAAACAAGTTGAGAAAGATAAAGGTAAGGGAAAGAAATTTGAGCCTGTAGTAAAAACCATTCCATGAACTCCCCCACTTTTTTCTCAAAAATTGAAGAAGAAGCAAGAGGAAAAGAAGTATTAGAAATTTATTTCGATGTTAAAGGAATTGTTTATTAATATTTCTTTTGTGAAAGCATTAGAGTAGATGCCTGGCTATGCAAAGTTCATAAAGATCTGGTTACTAAGAAGTGGATGGTGAGTTTTGATCCCGCTGATGATATGCACCATTGTAGTGCTATTGCTTCTTGGTCTTTGGTTGAGAAGAAAATGGACTCGAATTTTTCACTATTCCTTGCACTATTGGGTCTATAAATTTTTCACGAGCATTGTGTTCCTTGGGATCTAGAATAAATATGATGCCTTTAGTGGTGTACAATCATTTGGGAGTTGGGGACACCCAAGCCCACATCGATGAGATTATTGATGACTGATCGGACTATGAAGAAACTAGTTGGTATATTGTGTGATGTTTTGGTTAAGGTAGCTTCCTTCATCTTCCTAGATGATTTCATGATCCTTGATTGTGAGGTGGATTTTAATGTTCCTATTATCTTAGGAAGTACCTTCCTAGACACGGGTAGGACATTCGTTGACATGGAGATGGGACATATGAATTTCAGGCTCAATTATGAACAGGTTACTTATAATATCGGCCAGTCTATGCGGCAACAAAAATATATGAAAGTGGTGTCTGTGATAGACACTATTGAGGATGATGCAGTAAGTGTGCTCATTGAGAAGAGACTTGGTGTTGAGGCACTAACGACATTGATCGTGAACTTTGATAGTGATTGCATTGATTAATATGATGAGATAGTGAGTGCACTTATGACAGAGCTTCTTTTCTTATACATAAAAAAAGCTAGATCTTGATTTGAAGAATAAAGCGACTCCGTCGGCTCGACCATCTATTGAGGAACCACCGATTTTGGAATTAAAGGCCCTCTATTTTCACTTGTGATATGTATTTTTGGGGACCGACAATACCTTATCGATTATTATTGTTGCTAATTTGTTAGATACACAGGTTGAGACATTGATATCAGTATTACAGATATTTAAAAGATCTATCGGATGGACTATTGTAGATATTATGGGGATTCCACAGGAGATTTTTACTCATAAAATTTAGCTTGAACTGGATTGTGCACCCAGGATTGAGCACCAGCATCATTTGTACCCACCTATGGAAGAGGTGGTGAAGAAATAAATTTAAATTGGTTAGATACAGGTGTGGTTTATCCTACTATCGATAGTAAATGGGTGAGCCCGGTTCAATGTGTACCTAAGAAGGGTGGGATAATTGTGGTCCAAATGAAAAGAATGAGTTAGTGCCCATGAGACCGATTAGTGGATGGAGAGTGTGCATGGATTATCAAAAGTTGAACACTTGGACACGAAATAACCATTTTCCTATGTCGTTTATGGATTAGATTTTAGACAACCTTGCAGGTAGAGGTTGGTACTATTTTCTTGATGGTTATTTGGGGTATAATAATATTTATATTGACCTCAAAGACCAAAAGAAGACTATTTTTACATGCCCATCTGGTACTTTTGTGTTCAAGACGATGCCATTTAGACTTTGCAATGCTTTTGCACTTTTCAGCGTTGTATGATGTCGATATTTTCTGATATGGTGGAGGACACTATAGAGGTATTCATGGATGACTTTTCAGTAGTTGGGGACTCATTTGATGAATGTCTTGCAAATTTGGTTAATGAACTTCAGAGATGTAAGTAGTTCAACCTAGTTTTAAATTCAAAAAGTGCTAGTTTATGGTAAAGAAGGGATTATTCTTGGACACAAGATTTCAAAGAGGGGTATTGAGGTTGATAGGGTGAAGATAGAGGTGACTGAAAAATTACCTCCACCAGTTTCAGTTAAAGGTACACTACTAAAAAAGCTGTAAAAAGAGACTTAAAAAAGAGACCTCATGAGGTCTCTTTTTCTTAAAAAGAGATTTCAAAAGCGACCTCAATTGACGATCTCTAAATCATAGGTCGCTTTTTGTAAGAGACCTCATGAGGTCACTTACTAGCAACCTCACGAGGTCACTAGGCTATTTCTTGAATTTTACAAAAAAGAGACCTCGTGAGGTCTCTAAATTATTTTTTATAATTATTATTATTTTATTAAAAAGAGACCTAATGAGGTCTCTATTTGATTTTTTATTTTTATTTTTTTAAAATTAAAAGACACCTCATGAGGTGACTATTATTTCTTAATTTTTTATTATAAATAATTTATTTAAAACATAAGCGACCTCTTGCGGTCTCTTATTTGAGTATGTAGAAAATGAAATCGTGAAAAAGAGACCTCATTAAGTCGCTTTTGTGCCTTTGCGAAAAAATGAAAATGCAAAAATAGCAACCTCATGAGGTCTCTTTTTGCAAAAAAGAAGCTTTTACAAATACCTGCCATTTTAATTCAATTCAATAATATATACAATATAATCAATTAAATCAAGCTCCAAGAACTACCACGAATCAATCAAACTACAACAAATACAAGTAAATATAATCCAATAACCACTAAATGAAAATAAAATTTAAATACCTTGAAATTAAATGAATAAAAATAGAAGTCATAAGTTATTTAACAACACTATTGTTCATACTACTTTAAAGTTTTAATGCATTCAAAAACACTTATAAATTCAAATAAACCACTATAAATTATATAGTTTGGATTATCTAGACAACATTCAACTTTAACAACGCGTCGGTGTATTGTCCACATAGTAATCCTCATCATCATCTTCATCACTGCTAAGCTCCTCAGTCACATCTCTATATTGACCATATACTCCATGTGAAATAGGTAGAGACTGTGGAGGTAGGGGAGGGCGTACTACATCACTGGGACAAGGGGGAATCCCCCCCAAAGCAAGTAATGCATCGAATTGGGCCTTCATTCCTGCATATTGTATATCTCTTTGCCTTTCCCTAGCCTGCGAGGCCTTAGCTTCACTAGATAGCTCAGCTATTTGCTGCTTCAAAGCCAAAATCGTCTTCCTTAACTCATCATCTTAGAAACTACCAAGGCCTTCTAGTTCCGAATGAAATTCACAAAAGGTTCTTTGAGGCAAGCCATAAGCATATCCATACCTACTCAGGCCACCAACCGCATCTAACCATATTCTCTCATTCTACTCTTGGCTAAGTGGTAGGTCTCGCCTATCTTCTAGCAGCGTTTGGCGAAAATCCTCTATGAATTGTAGATATCGATTCTGAATTTAATGAAAATAATATTATATTATGAATTTAAAAAATAAAGTAATAACTACTAGAAATAGAGGCTTACATAGGTCAGCTGATCTCGTGGCTCAACCCAAACATCAGAATCTCTAGGGGTTTTCTTCTTCCTTGTGTGTGTAGCCTTGAATGCCTCAGCCTGATTTATTGGCTTCCCAAGTTCCTTTTCCTGCAAACAAAATTAATTTAATATAGAGAAGCAGATGTTAAAAAGTACAGAGCAGAACTATAGAACACAAAAAAACTACTAGATTTTCTCTTTACTTGGAACTAAGCAAAGATTATGTACTGTCTATGTTCCTTTTGATCAAGGAGACATGACAAGTAAACATACTACACATGAGTCCAGAAATCTATCTGTGTATCTCTTTAGCCGTATGCCCAATGCCTATTGAATACTCACGTCTCTTCCATTCAATATAGACATTTCACCTTGTGTAAAGACCAACTCTAATTCTTATCTCACTAAAATCTATGTTACAAGTATCCTTCATTAGACTTGTCACACTCATTTATAAATCAAAAACTACTAGATTTTCTAGCACACTACCTCCTCAAAATACACCTAAAATTAAGCAAGACCCAAGTTTCACAAATTTGGTCTAGGGAATAGTTAACATGAAGTTTTACTCCCGCTCTCAACATAATATTATTCTAGGTCCCAAAAAAGTGAACAAACTACTAGGAAAATATTATAAAGTCAAAGAGGAAGAATAATAAATAATAAAGGTAAAAATTTAGATTCAGATCTCCTTGAAAATTATGGGAATAAAGTATGTTGGAAGAACTTCTTTCTAAATGTTTTATCTCTACTTAATCAAAGAATTGGAACATACTATTTGTATTAGTTCTACTGAACTTTAATGTTATTCTAAATGAAAAAGTATTGTGGTGGGATTTCTAGTTCAACCTAAGAAATGTGAGGACCATACTATTTGTATTAATTCCACTGAACTAGATAAAAATAGATTTATATGAAGTCTAGTAACATGGTGGAATGGTGGATTAGGGGATGACTGATTTTCAAAAGGCTTGATAGAATTATGATTGACCAAGAAATGTAATCATAGTTCACATAGGTGAAAGAGGAACATTTATCAAAAACATGATCTAATCATTCTTCCATACTTATCACAATGGGATAGTATATTAAACCATACAAAAAACTTTCAAAATTTTGAAGTTTAAATTAAATAAGGTATATTACATGTTAGAATTGTCACACCCAAGTCTAACATATGTATATGGGTACTTCGGACAATTACTCACCAATTTCGGGCACAGTATTCTCAACCATAATGCACCAATTTCGGGAAGTATTCTCAACCATCTCATGTTAAATATCTCCAAATAATCAGTTGTCTAAGGATAAGGTATTACTAAGCAGTCACAATGAAGTGAAAAATTACCAAAATCACACGAATGACCTACCAGTTTTATCCTTATATTTCCCTGACTCTGAGCTTCACTCGTGTGTAAAGAGCCACCCTTAAGAGATGCTCTAGATTTCATGCCAATCTAACGCATCTGCTTGAACCTCGAATCTGTCTCCCAATGGTCAACTAATTTTTGCCAATTTTCAGGTAGAATCCACCTAGGCCTCTTGTTATTTCCACGAGCTTTTGATAGCAAGCCAGTAAGTATGCGCCCAGCTTTTAACTTGAAGTTTTCTTTAATCTGGGCTTCATGTTCAGGATTCCAAAAATACTTTCTCTGTAATGACAAGATAAACTAAGATGAATTAATTTGCTAATGAAACACTTTCTCTGCAATGATAGGATAAACTTAAATAAATTACCCCTACCTCATTGACATAGAGATATTGTTCCCAATAGACTCTCGACTTAAATAAAGCAAGTACAAATTGATTCAAACTTGTGAAAAACAAAATCCCTATATATCAAATGTAGTTCTTTTTTGAAACGGACAAAAAGGGTGATAATGAAAATGAAAATAGTAAACATTTTTTCCACTAATGTTTAATATTTTAATGTGTTTTGACAAATTCCTCTAACTAGAAGACCAGTAATGGAGCTTTCCCAAAAAGCAAAAGCCATTCGCCTATAGAGTCGTCATTACAAGTACATAACAGCTTTGGAAGACGAAGAATCCATCACCCAAGTAATGGTTCTTCCCATAATACCAGATGGACCGACGAATTGCCTATATACACTAAGGGTTACTAAAGATGGACAAGATCAACATCCCTTCTTTACGAACAAAGATCTGGTAAAAATGTTTTACTGTTGACAGACAAATACAGAGACTATGCTTTTTGATGTTCCATAAAGTGTTGATTTGTTTCAAAAGGGGAGATCCTTTGTATACGTTGAACCTTTTGATGTTCCATAAAGTGTTGATTTGTTTCAAAAGGGGAGATCCTTTGTATATGCTAAACTGTTATGCATTACTTTTTTGGAGGGAAAAAAGTGTTGTACATTAATAATTAAGCGCTTTAAGAGCTCAAGCTGCATCTCATTTATTCATCCATCTAGGAAGGAATAAAACCATATTCCTCAGTTTCTTCTCACAGCATTGCACACTACAGATTCTTAACACTATGGGCAATTAGAAAAACATTTAACCATGGTTTATATTAACTTTCAATACACAAGCAGTGTAAGGTGTACTACTAACTACTTAGTAGGTTGCATATTTAAACAAGAAAATATGGTCTTCTATGATTTTGGACACATGACTAGCACAATGGATTTCAAGTTTTAAAGTAGCATAATATCTCAATGTTCTGCATAGCCACTCATTTTCTCTTACAGAATTTTGTTTGTTTCTTTTGGTAGTGTGATTAGCAGATGAGATGCATGGAATATTATTGTCATGTGCAATGATTTATGTGGAAATATTTTTTAAAAAATGGAATACCAATGATTTATTTGGAAGATGTGGAATTTTTGCAGCTTTATATTCAGAAACAAGACAAACATCTAATCTTTTTTATTTTTTTATGTATATGACAGTTTAATTTGGAAGGTTTCAGTGTATGGACATAGATTGGTCAAGTCTTAAGAGCTAATCAATCTAAATTTGATAAGACAACTAGATCTTCTAAATGTTGTTTAGTTTAAGGGATTCACTTCTAGTTAAGACTAATAATGTAATTGAGGTCTAAATTACAAATCCAAAGTATGGTTTAAAAGGTCATTAAGTATTTTTAAGTTGTCCTAATTTGGCTATTCTAACATAGTTAATCAAAGGCAATTTCGTAGTAAAGATTGAATAGCCTTAGCTAAGGTAGGATCAAGAATGGTCTTAATTTAGCTAGTAGGATCCTAGTAATCTTGCTCAATGTACTGATCTGATGAAGCAACATATGCAATATAAAAAGTAGGTAAATTTCAAGCTTTATTTGGTAAAACAAGCTATTACTTCTTGTCTTGCTAAATAATGAGGCTTACTTTGGCCTAATATTAGCTCATCATGATTTACTTCTAGCTAAATCTAAAGTTAAGACAAAAGACTTGGATTAACTACTTTTTTTTCTTCAACTCCCTCGGTCCCATAGTACACAAGCAGACATTACACTCCAAGACTAAGACAAGAACAACAATTGATAACCAAACAGTCTTCCAGATAAGCGATCAGTACAAGATTTAGGTCATCGATTAATCCTCAGTTTCTTCTCACATCATTGCACACTATAAATTATTAACACTATTAACAATTATGCAAGCATTTAATCTCCTAGTAAAAGGGCGAAACTCATGGTTTCAGTGCACAAGCAGACATTACACTCCAGGACTAAGACAAGAACAACAATTGATAACCAAACAGTCTTCCAGATAAGCAATAACTATAGTACAAGATTTAGGCCATCGATTATTGCTAACAGTCAATGCAAACTAGTAAGGATATACTTTATTAATAGATAGGTAAGCACACCCAAATAAAGATGTAATCCTTGTACATTTCTGCCAGATGTATCATGAGATGAAAACTAACTAAGATGAGACAATATAGTAAAAAGGTAACAAGAAGGGGATGAGATACTAGACATAGAATGGAGAAGGTAATAAAAAGTTGTGTTGCCTGCCATAAATTTCTTTTGTTTTTAATTTTTTTTGATAAATCAGTAAAGAAAGGAAGAGCATGGAAAAAAATATACCCTAAATTCCAAAAGAATCTGGTTCCTGAGATTGTCTGGCATCTTGCCCCAACTCGTGATAGCACCCCTATAAAGATCTTGAAAGATTTGAGAAAGGATCCTCACAGCAGCATCCAAATTAAAACTGTATTCCAAAAATTTAAAAATTTATAGGTTAAAGATAAAATAATTATGAGATATTTATAAACTAAATACATTTTGTAAAAACCATACCCATAGTCGTCAGGCTCTATGATGAGTCTGTTGCGCATGTCCCTCATGCCAGCTTGTGGATGAACCTGACCATGCATAATAGACTTGTCTATGTTAGGAATGTTAGGTTCAGAGATGTTACCTTGAGGCGGAAGACTTGATATCCCAATCTGTAGAGTGGATACTAATGAAGGTTGTGAGTTACCATAGTTAAGAGTGACTGTATGCAAGGCAGTAGATGTCTGCTGCATCACAGAAGGTAATGAAATGTAGGCATGTGAGGTAGCATGACCTGATGTGGGCCTCATTGTAGGTGTATGTGGAGGCTGCTGAGTATATGCTAGTGGTGGATCAATATAGGACGACGGAGGATGAATTTGTGAAGACTGATCAGTTTGTCTAGGAGGCCTATGTACTGGTGCACCTCGTGGTGGATGAGATGGTGTAGATTCTGATCTCATATGTATACCCGTAGATCGCCTATTGATTATACTAGCCTTCTTTATTTTCTTTTTGGGATTATTAGCAGTACCCTTATCCTTATTACCGCCTGTCATCTATATAAATTTTCATATAATATCTTCAAGTAAACCATAGTTTAGAGATATCATACATGTACACATATTTACCATATAACTGTATGCAGGGAAAATCAAACCTATGACATATCAATCAGAGATTAAAGAAGCAAGTTTCACTTCAAAAACTCCAAACAAAACTTTAAAATGAGAATAACATTAAATCAAACCAATAATTCTCAGCTAAAAATAGAAAGAGTAAGCAAAAACTATATTGATCAAATTAGGGAAAAAAAGAATAAACTAAATCAAACAAAAAAAACAAAAAAATGCAGATGTGTTATTTCAAATTATCATTCCTCCTCATCGTCATCTTCCCCTTCTGGCCCTCCTTCCTCTTCTGATCCTTCTTCCTCTTCTGACCATTCTTCATCTTCTGACCAATTCTCCTTATCTACTATTTCATTTTCATCATTTCATTCATCCACCTCTTCATTTGATGCCAATTCTACTTCTTCTATATCAACCTTTTCCAATATGTGTTAAGGATGCTCTAAATTATCTTCTAAATCAACATTAACGGGTTGGTGAACAATGATATGTCATCATCCTGGTATGAAACATCTAAAACATTTTCAACTTCCACTCAACCCACAGGCTTGATTTTGATTACCGCCCACCAATCTGATTTATCTGGACGTAAGGAATAAGGAGCATAATACACTTGCTTAGCGTTCTGTGCAATGATGAAAGGATCGTACGCCCCATACTCCCTTGTGTGCCTTACTTCAATGATATTATATTGTTTTATTTCCCTCGTTCCTCTATTTGGGGTAGGGTCGAACCACTTGCATCTAAACAATACAATTCTTTTCTCTGGCCAACCAGAATACTCCATTTCTAAAATCTCCTTAAGTACCCCATAATAATCAACCCCATTTTGATCTCCATTATCACCTTTTACCCAAACTCCGCTATTATTAGTTTTTTTATGTTTGGAGCATTCTTCGGTATTGAATTTAAAACCATTCACTGTATACTTTTCCATAGAATAGACCTTAATCGGTCCCCAAGATAAATCCTTTAAATATTGATCGAATTGACCATTTCTTGTATCATAAACCTAAAAATAGTCGAGAGTAGAAAATTAGCATTAATCAAACTTGGACTTTCTAATAATTATAGCATTATGAAAAAATTGCAACACTCACATAATCTTTAAACTATGTTGAAAAATAGTCAAACACTTTGTCATTGCCATACAACTGCACAAAGTAGTTGTCAAAGCGGATGGAAATTAAGTCAGTCGCTTTGTCATGTAATTGCATATGTAATGCAAAATAATAACAACTTACTCAAGAAATGGTTTAACTTGATAGCGGCTCTCTAGCAACCTTACCACCATCATCGTGATGATTGGGCCTATTTCGTGAACATGGAACATCAGTTGCAAAGTAATACGAACAGAAATTGGCCGTTTCCTTAGCAAGATAGGCTTCGCACATTGAGCCTTCAATTCTATGTTATTTCTTAATACTCCGTTTATTCTTGACAATAGTCCTATATAATATTATATTATGATAATTTTTAAAAAATGTCAATGGGGAAGAATATACTAAGATTTACAATAGTTACCTCTCAAATGGATACATCCATCGACCTTGAACCGGACCTCCAAGATAAGCTTCATGCACAAGATGCACAGGAAGATGTTCCATAACATCCCAAAATCCAGGTGGAAGAATCTTCTCTAGCTTATTCGTAATTATTGAAATATTTCGTTCCATCCGAACCAGGTTCTCTTCCGTCAATGTGCTGGAACACAAGTCTTTCAAAAATAAACTAATTTTAGTCATGGGTTTCCAAATTCTTTCAGGAAAGCCGCTAAATGCTATGTGGAGTAACGTTTCCATAAAAACATGACAATCGTGACTTTTCATACCAAATAACTTTTCGTGCTCCATATCAACACGCTTTCCCAAATTTGAAGCATGACCTGCAGGCATTTTCAACTGCTCAACCCATTCACATATCTTACGCTTTTGGTCCATTGTAAATGAATAGATATCCTTAGGCTTAAAGACCTTTTTATTTGATTTCTCCTACAACCATAACTCTTTTCGCCTACAATATTCTGGTAAGTCCATTCTAGCTTTAGCATTGTCTTTTGTCTTGCCATTGACATCCATTACTGTGTTGAATAAATTATCAAAGTAGTTTTTTTCAGTATGCATGGGATCAATATTATGTCGAAGAAGATGATCCTTCCAATATGATAATTCCCAAAATATACTCTGTTTTGTCCAATTATGTACAACACCATACCCATCAAATTTATACGGTTGTTCTTCTGTAACCTTTGGGAAGTGTCGAACCCTTTCCCAAACTTGTTCTCCCATATAGATTGGAGGTGGACAGTCTTGATCAGTCGTATTCTTTATAAATGCATTTTTCATACTCCTAAACTCATGATCCATGGGCAAAACCCGACGGTAACAATCAAACCAGTAATTTTTTCGGCTATGTTTCAAAGTGAATGATTTAGTATTTTCCATACAGTAAGGACAGGCTAACTTGCCAGCTGTCATCCACCCAGAAAACATTCCGTAAGCAGGAAAATCACTAATAGTCCACATTAAGGCAGCCCGCAAATTAAAAATTTTCTTAAGCGACACATCAAATATTTCAACCCCTTCAATCCATAATTGATTCAACTCATCAATCAAAGGTTGCAAGTATACATCAATCATGATTTTTGGATTACGCGGGCCAGGAATAATACAATTGAGAAATATATAAGGACTGGTCATTCACATCTCAGGTGGAAGATTATATGGTGTCAAATATACATGCCAACAAGAATATGGTGCAACGGAAACAGAGTATGGAGTGAATCCATCTGAACATAAACCCAACCTAATATTCCGTGGTTCAGCTGCAAACTCTAGATATTTTCTATCAAAATGCTTCTAGGTCTCTCCATCAGATGGATGGCACATAACACCAGGTGGTCTTCTATTTTCATGATGCCATATCATGTGAGGAGCTGACCTATTTGATGCATATAACCTTTTTAGCCTTGGTATAAGAGGTAAGTAATGCATCGCCTTCACAACAACTTTCTTCCCGCTGGAAGCTTTCTTAAACGAGCTCTTTGACAAATCTTACAAGATTCTAGATCAATGTTATCCTTGTAGTATAGCATGCAACCATTTTCACAACAATCGATTCTCATCGACGATAGTCCTAACTTTGAAACCAACTTCTTTTCCTTGTAGAAATTATCAGGTATCTCTAGATTTGGGTCAACTAATTCATGAATAAGGTCAATCACAACATCCATTGCCCCCTGAGGAACATTCCAATCTGATTTGATACTTAATAACTTAACAACAATAGACAATTAAGAGTGTGGACTCCCTTCGTATAGAGGCCGACTAAAAGCTTTCAACTGTTCAAAGAAATGTTTAGATTCATCATTGGGAGCTTCTTCAACATGATCACCAGATTTAAAATCAGAATGCATCCCACACGCATCTCGAATCACGTTGTGCATTCTATAATATTGGACATCAGGTTCCACCGCCCCACAACTTTCACCAGCAACATAGCGTTGAGATCTTTCAAAACTATTATCAACTTCTCCATGACTAGTCCACACTGTATAAACTTCTTTAAACCCATTTCGATAGAGATAAAGCTTAAAAATATCAGTTTTTTCATAATTCCTAAATTTACATTTACTACAAGGACACTTAACCAAGCGATCAAGTTGAAAAGGTTCCAGTGTCATTGCATAGTCCACAAAGACATCGACACCGGATGTAAATTCAGGCCTCAACCCCGCACGACCAACATAAGTCATATTATACATCCAACTACGATCCATCTATACAAAATCACATAATTAAAATTGTTAAACTCTAAATTAAGAAAAAAAAATTCACAATAAATCAAGGATTTGCATAAGTAAATGTAACGAGCTCATTAAAATCAAAGAATTTTTTTTATGTGTCAATGTAGGACTTCAGGTCGGTTAAAAGAACACAAAAATAAATACCACAAATCAATGATTTGCACAAGTTTTAGAAGCATACAGATCAAAAGAAAAAAAAGTTCTTCTCACCTCTCATCAAAGACACTACATATTACGTACAAGAATACTAAATCAAATATTCAAATCACCAATATCAAGCAAAAAAATCACTCAGAACAAGAACTTCAAAAAACAAGCCATGTATGACACTAGCTTTGGTTCAAACTCTACATTTATTTTAAAAATTAGTTAAATATGAATACTATGATTTCTACTAAAGTCAAAGCATAAACCCAATTCTAAAACAAGGTAACAAAATCCCTACTATTAATTCACATCTTGGGAAAAATAACAACAACAACAACAAATCCAATGTATTGCCACACGGTGGTGTTCGGGGAGGGTAAAATATACGCAGTCCATACCACTACCTCCGGAGAGGTAGAAAGGTTGTTTTCGATAGACACCTGGCTCAAGACACATGCATATATGCAAATAACAAGAAAACATAAAGCAAATTTCAGCAAAACTAAATTAATGACAGTATACCTTCTGTTCTGAAATCAAACTTTGATCTGCTTAGGCTCGATATTAGAAAAAATTGGACATTCATGGATC
This sequence comes from Capsicum pubescens, assembly GCA_030864215.1. Classification (NCBI taxonomy): domain Eukaryota; kingdom Viridiplantae; phylum Streptophyta; class Magnoliopsida; order Solanales; family Solanaceae; genus Capsicum; species Capsicum pubescens. The sequence continues at coordinate 337,025,698 of CM061548.1, forward strand.
AATTGTTGTCGACGCAACAAACTAGGCTTAGGACACTCCGCATAAACCCTCTCCAAAGCCTCAACTTACTCAGCTGTGTATCTAACATACTTTCCACTACTATTAAGATGTTTTGTAATACTACCGCTACTACTCTCCCTATGTTGCTGTGCCACCATAGCCATTTTTTTTCCTCAAACTCCAGAACAAAATTCAAGATTTTTCAAACACACTTTGATTAAATAAACAACCACAAGTAGATAAATTCCCTGAAACTATTTTCTAAGCAACTTTATATATCGGAAGTCTGTGATGATACATTTCCTTTATTAGCAATTATCATATCTACCAGTTGAATCTCAATTGCAACAACAACAACGCGTCCAATGCAGTACCACAAAGTAGAGTCTGGGAAGGGTAGAACATGTGTAGACCTTACCATGTCAATAATATTCTTGTTATGGACCATCTCTATATCCACCCATCATTTATGTTGGAAGATCAATGCTAATAGGAGATAAGTAACTCATAAAAGAATACCAGATAACATTTGAATAGATGACAATCAGCCATGGGTATGTTTTATTTCCTATTTTACAACAACAAAAACAAACCTAGTGTAGTCCTAAAAGAGTGGTCTAGGGAAGATAGAGAGGCTATTAAATAATTCTTTATGGGATATTTTGAGGTAGTAGTAATGACTTCTCCACGTTCTTGTCCTGTAAGGTACCTTTATTAGGAAAAGTTGTACTTTTGATGTGAGATTTTTCGATACAAATTTGGATGTTCGAACCCACTTGAATACTTCTCCACCAAACTATATGTCTCTAACTGTCATATTACCATTTTCTTGCTCTCCGAGCATAATATATGGAGTATAAGGTAAAGATTTCCCAAATTTTCAGTAACAAATTTCTAAATTCAAAAGAAAAGTAGTAGTATTTTTTTACTGGATGTGCATTCTCATTGCAGAAGAGAATTGAAAATTAAGTGAACTCCTGCTCATTACCGAATTACTATTCTGATGAATATCAAGCCAAGAACTTCTTGTGCTAAAAATTTGAGTCTATAAACAAACTCTTTTTATTTTATCAAAACTGAACATAAATAATACCAACCTGAGCAGTAAGAAAAGTTATTAAAAATAGACCTAGTTTGGAGAAGTATGTTTGACCTCTAAGTGATTTAAGCAAAGGGATATATTTTGAATTTCTATACAAAGTTAAAAAAACAACATATCAGAAGACAGGTAAGTCCAAGAATAATAAATCAACTAAGAGACAGACAAATGAAAAGCTAAATTATGATAATTAAAGAAAGCAAACGAGCGGTATTTATCAAAGTTAAAGAGCCTTAATACACGTAAGAATAGTAATTACAATGACACAAACTGAAACCTGAAAGAAAGAATTCAAAATTAATAGTTTAGCATGTATATATATATAACAACTACACAAAGAACTAAGTTTCTCTAAAACAAAGGCTTTTCCTTTTTTTTTTCTTTTTTTCTTTTCCTAGTGATCTCAGACAAGATTAAATGGATGATCTTGATTCAACTACAAGATTTCTAGGCGTCCCACAACACCCCCTTTTGATTTCTATAGAAGGCTCAAACTTACACTTCACACTAGTCTTACAACTTAAGGTACAACCAAACACTACTCAAACCAAAGATATAGATGAAAAAAATACTAATACAAACAAAAAAAACACCCCTTTTTGTCAATTTTACTCAACAAAAGCTGTAAACTACACACCATTTCCATTCACCACAAAGCTCCAAACTCCATCATCATTAAACCAAAAAAACATTAACTTTCTACTACAATAGTCCTTTGTTTTTTTCTTTTTTTTTGCTTCAAATACTTATTTTCCCTATGAATTTCAAGATTCAGTAACGTTATAGAATCAACTAAATTTTTGGGTAACAAGCCAAAAATGGAAACTTTTTTTCCTAAATATCACTGAAAATGAGATGGATGGATTCTCTCAAACTAAACAACAAATGAATCACATAACACAACACCTCCTTTCACTTCATCATACACATGTGATTCTTGATTTTCACTACACTTTTTATGCAACCCCAAGAGAAGAAAAGAGGTTCAAAACAAGAACTAAACACACACAGAAAGCAAAAAATACACGCACAAACACACAATTGGTGTGATTCTTGATTTTCACTTTAACTTTTATGCAACCCCAAGAGAATAAAAAGGTTCAAAACAAGAACCAAACACATACACGCAATGAAAGCAAAAATACACGCACAAATTCTATTTTGTAAATAAATAAGAAAAAAATTGTAACCTTACTTTGAATGAGAGATTTGGGGGAGAGAGAATGCAAAAAATCAGCTTTGAGATCTTTGGATTTGCGGGAGATAATTTTTGAGAGTGATTCAGAAAGAGAGGCTTCTTTGAGGGAGATTACCTTATGGGTTTTATTTCTTATTATATTAATTATAATGATAAATATATAAGAAATTAAGTAAATATATATTGACGTTAGTACTTAATAAAATGGTCATATATAATTATTTTTAATACTAGATATTAGTTTTTAATAATAAATATTAATTTACTAAAACTAAAGCGACCTCATGAGGTCGCAATGTGTAAAATTTTATTACCCCCTGTATTTATTTTGGCGCTAACTTTTCCCGCATTTTTTTCGATCTTTTGATGTTCCTAATATTGTGTTGCTGAAATTTTTTTATCATTTACCGACCTCATGAGGTCTCTTAACAGAAAAAAATTAAAAATAAAAAGTTGAGGGAATAAATGAGCTCATGAGGTCTCTTATTTTTGACATATTTTTGAGGTCTCTTTTATTGAGTCTCTTTTTAGAGCTTTTTTAGTAGTGGTATTAGAAGTTTCTTGGGTCATGCTGGGTTTTATAGGAGGTTCATCAAGGACTTCTCAAAAATTTTTAATCCATTATACAAGCTTTAGATAAGGAGGTGAAGTTCATGTTTGATGATGTGTGTCTCAAGGCCTTTGAGTGTATTAAGGAACGGTTGATCTCGACTCCTATCATTGTGTCTCAAGACTGGTCCTTGCCTTTTGAGGTGATGTGCGATGCTAGTGGTATATGTCTTTGGGAGGTGTCCTGGGCCAATGACATGAAAAAAAAATTCACCTAACCTTCTATTCCAACAAAGCATTAAACCCTGAGTAGAAAAATTCTACAGTTACTGAGCAGGAGTTACTCGCGGTAGTTTTTGATAAATTTTGGACCTATTTGATAGGGACTAAAGTTATTATTCATACTGATCATGCAACTTTGAGGTATCTTCTATTGAAAAAAGACACTAAGCTGAGGTTGATTTGTTGGGTGTTATTGCTACAGGACTTTGACTTTGAGGTGAAAGACTGGAAAAACAGTGAAAACTAGGGTGCAGACCACTTATCCCACCTAAAAAAGAAGGCAATTTTGAAATTAGGGGATGAGCTTGAAATTGATGATACTTTTTTGAATGAGAGGGCCTTGGAAGCATATCAAGACTTAATTCCCTGGTTTAATGATTTTGCAAATTATTAGGCAGGTGACCTTATCTTGAAAGACTTGTCATTTTAGCAGTGCAAATGATTCATGCATGAGGTACAGAAGTTTTTCTGGGATGAGCCTTATCTATTTTAGGTATATGCAGATGGAGTTATCTAAAGGTGTATTCCTAAGATGAAGATGATGATCATTCTTGAGGATTGTCATTCACCACTTGCTGGGGTCATCATGGTGGTACCTGTACAACCCACAAAATTCTACAGTGTGGGTACTATTGATCAACTATCTACAAAGATGCCCATGATTATGCTTGAGCCTGTGATCAGTGTCAGAGGCAAGGGAATATTTTGCAAAAACATGAGCTCCCTATGACACTTATTTTGGAGTTAAAGTTGTTTGATGTGCGGCGAATCGACTTCATAGGTTCATTTGTGAGTTCTTATGGGATGAAGTATAAACTGGTGGTAGTCTATTATGTTTTAAAGTGGGTGGAGGCGGTTGAATTTCCCAATAATGAGTATCGAAGTGTCACCACATTCTTGAAGAAGAACATCTTTTCTCGCTTTAGCACTCCACGTGCTTTGATTAGTGATGGTGGGTCTCACTTCTATAATCGTCTATTCAAGGCCCTGCTTGAAAATTATGGTGTGAAACATAAGGTGGAAACACCTTACCATCCGCAGATGAGTGGGTAGGTCGATGTCTCAAGTGAGATCAAATCCATACCGATGAAGACTATGAATACCAATTGAACTAATTGGTAAAGGAAATTAGGCGATGCACTTTGGGAATATCGAACAATTTTTAAAACCCCCATAGGTGCCTCTTCATATCAGCTTATGTATGATAAAGCATGCCACTAGTCAATCGAACTTGAGCACAAGGCATATGAGCTTTGAAAAAGCTAAATTTTTATCAGAGTGATGCAACAAATTTGAGGATGAGTAAGGCAATTGAGTTGGACGAATTCCGTCTTTGAGCTTATGAGAGTTCAACTTTGAACAAGGAGAAGATGAAGTTGTATCATGGAAAAAAATTGAGAAAAGGGTGTTCTAGCTTGGTGATATGGTATTGTTATATAATTCAAGACTTTACTTGTTTCCTGGAAAGTTAAAGTCTAGGTGGTATGGACCATTCATTATGGTTAGAGTGTTCCCACATGGTGCTATTGAATTAAAGTGAGACGAAAAATCCCCATTCAAGGTGAATAGGTAGTGTGTTAAACATTATATGGAAAATACTAGTGAAGTGAAAGATTGTGTTGATATGAGCCTTGGTGAAGTCTGAGTAGCCAAGGCAACTGCATTGTGCTACGATGTTAAATCAGGCGCTACATAGGAGGAAACCCATGGGATTATTGGTGAAGTCTGTGTATCCAACATAACCACATCGTGCCACAATGTTAAATCAAGCACTGCGTGGGAGGTAACCCATGTTTTGTACTTATTACATTATAGGGTAACTTGTGTGTTTAGTATGTAGGGATGAAGAATGCAGGAAAACACCAGCGAATTTTCTGGTGCCCAGGTTCATACGAGTCATATGGATACCTTACGACTCATAACCAGACCTGTCAGGAGGGGCCAAGTGCAAACCCTCAGGAAAAAGGTTTCTGGAGTCATAACGACTATCAAAATGAGTCATTGTCAGTGACAATAAATCATCATGTAGATTCATGATGACTGAAGATCTTGGTAAGGCTCTATCTCTAAATAGAGGGAGGATACGACTCATATCCACTGGCTATGAGTCATCTTCAGGATTCATCATCAGGATTGACATCACGGACCCAATGGGCTGACTCAACTCGATTCACTTAAAATTAAAGGGAATTAAAACTCTCGATTGATTCACGTTCCATATTTAAAATCACACGTCTCCCTCCATTTCCATAGCCATTCTAAAACACCCTAAATACATCCCTAATCATCCCCTAACATCATCAAAATCAAGGTTTAATCTCTTCAAAAAATTTACTCTTAAGAAGAAAGGCTACGAAACTCTAACGAATCCAAGTATTTATTTCTCTATCTTTAAGTAAGTGATTTACTCTCATGATATATGTTTGAAGTTCATGTTCACTCTTAGTAAAAATGCTTGCATTCCATGTTTGATTACGTGCCTAGGGTAATAGTCTATCATGTAGTTCTTTAGAGATTTAGAAAATATTGACTAAAAGTGAATAGCCATTTATGTGGGGATAAATAAAAACTTAATTTGGATGTTGAATTTACAAGGGAAGTATGAGTACCCATTGGATAGTGTGAATGGGATCGAATCATCCTTAACCATCCATGTTGTGGTTGCTACGAGACTCGTAACAAATCGTAGGGCAACCTAACGAGTCATTAAGTGACTCATATCCACTAGAAACATAGGTGAGTAAGGATGATATCTTTATGGTCACACTACGACTCACACTATGAGTCATTGTCTTATGCTACGACTCATAGTGTGGACTCTTAGAGACTAGGAAAAAATGCTAACTGAACACTTATCTTCTAGTCAAACTGTGAATCACCTGATGAGTCGTCGAGTGACCCAACGACTTATTGGGTGGACTCATAGGATGACCAATTTCAAAATATGCCATGCTACTTCACCATACGAGTGTCAAGATGACATGTTGCCCCTTGCAACTAGTCATAGCCTAACCCGTAAGGTGCCCAGCCATTGTTCATACTTTTAGTTTTTGCTTGTTTTTCTTTCCTCTTCTTAGGAGTAACTAATATATGCTTTTCAATCGGTACAAATGGCATAAAAAAATGACTCCACTAAGAAAACACCTACTCCACTCGGCATCTTAGGGATGAGGCCACAGACAAAAAGTTAGGCGGCTCCGTGGAAGAGTATCTAATAGTGGAGGATGTGGAACCAAGGCATAGCTTACCTCAAGGAACTAAGGCTACTCATTCGGGCCAATCACCTCTACAGTATAGGCCTCGAATGAAGAACCCCAGTCAGTCGCCCCTACATTCACTTTTCCAGTCTAAAGATGAAGGAGAGTCTAAGTCAACTCCCGAGGGTAAAGAGGAAGATGATGATGATGCATCTGGCAGCGGGTCCAAGAAATAAAAGTTTGGAATTGAGTTCAGAAAATAATGAGTAGAATGAGAAAGGAGAGTTAAATATGAGAACACCAGTAGAAATACCTACTCCTTCTCTACCAGATCAACCTCTATAGATTAAGACTGCATTGGTGCCCATCATTAACAGGTGGGGTACCCCAGGATACAGGACCTATATGAGCGAAACAATTTCATAATTACCATTACTCAGAGGCCGAAGAGACGATTCTACCTTGAGCCTAAGTTGAGCACCATGGGCATGTCTAAGATGCCAGAGTTCAGCCCAGGTTCAAACAATATCATTTTGAATGGATGACAAAGGCTCTAGGTAGATACAGCCCAATATTGGTTCGGGAATTTTATGCAGCTTATTAGATGGAGCTGAAATGGGTGTATCTATAAAAGATATTATGGAAGGGTGGTAACCCCCTATATTAAGTATTAATCAGAGGTGTTCGGGTGAATATCTCGACACATACCATATCCCGATTTCTTCATAGACCAGATTTCCAGCTCCTTATAGATACTTCAGAGATTAATCAATGCATGAAGGAAATACAAAAATTTAAGACTAAGCAAACTAGGTCGCATGACAAGTTCATACATTTTAGGTGGATTGTCAGGGTTATAGCTATGGTGCATGAGGAGGAGCCTTGGATTCCCTTTGTCTCAGATTACAAAGGATACTTTAAGATTTAGGGCTAAGGCATGGTGGGCATTAATCCCCTGTTAACTATGTTCCACTAAGAGGGATAATATGTTGATTCCTGACAGAGATGTATTGATTGTGGACATTATGGAGGGATATGAGATTTATGTAGCCAATATCATAGCAATAGAGATCCATGACTGAGCCGTAAGTATAGATACTACCTTGGACTTTTCGTGCTTATTGACGTAGATTTGTCTGGAAAAGAAGGTACCAGAGATTCTAGGAGTTGATCAGTTCTTGATAGTTCACCAAACCACAGATTTGGGCCTAGTTTGGGATTATGCTAACTTGATCTTGAAGGCCAAGGTCGGTGCTTTACTATTCCAGATAGACTTTTAGGGTAGCGGGCACATGAACATTGATACGTCGTATTTTTTCGATCTTGGCCACCCCTGTAGAGACTACTTGAGCTGATCCACATGACTTCACTAATGTTGTAGGTTCCCCAAAAGCCTCAACTCCACCTCTGAGTGTGAGATCATTTATATCTAGACCATCCCTAGTTGGTTATGCTTTAGTCTCACAGAAGTTCCTAACCAGTGTGCTAAAAAGACTAGGCACCCTCGAGCGCTGAGTGATAATCATTATGTAGGGGGTGTAGCCTTGGGTGTAGAATGATATTAAGAGTGAGATACAGTCTATACAGACCCATTTCATTAGATTTAAGCAGTGTATTAGCTAAAAGTTGGCAGGCGTTTAGGCCCCAGATCTGGCGGATGTGCATGAGAAATTGATTATACTTCGATCTGTTGTTAAGGAGATGCATGCGATGTTACTCCCTATATTCCCAATCATTAAGGATATCCCTATTGATGACGTACCAGATATTTGAGGCACGACGGAAAACTATTAAAAAGAAGGTGGGGAGAGAGTAAGAAAGATAAGAAAGAGGAACAGGGAGAAAAATAATGTGTGAGTAGCACAGGTATCCAACCTACAGACTTTACAGGACCATTTAACGAGGGTCTATAAGATAAGGGCGGGAGCTGGTAGATCTCGAACAAATGAGATGACAGTTGCAGTTGCAGTAGATATGAGTGAGGGTATTGTTTCACCTCTTGAGAGCCAGGCCCCTTTGAGCGGAAGACCATAATTGGTGCCACTAATGATTTGAGCGTCCTAATCACCGTTAGGACCACGACTGATAAGAATATGGCCTATTTTGAGGCTGCACCTACTAAAACATTACGATTCATCTCCTAGTGTGCCCAGTTATGCCTTCATCCCTTGTTTTTAGTTTATATTTATGCACTGGGGATAGTTCATAGTCTATAGTTGGGGGTAGAGGTGTACCACAACTGCGGATTTCTTGCCATGTTTCTTTTCTCTTCGGTTGAGTTATTATTAGTAGAACTGGCATGTTTATGTTGTTTTATATTTGTTTCATATATTTTTTATATTTTATTTATGTTTATTAGGAGGAAAATAAGGAACCTAAGGGCAGTTGACATTATTTGTTTGTTTCTAAGTGTTTCTGAAAAATTGATACCCCTCCAAAAAGATTTTGTTAACTCTGTAATGTTAATATAGTGAGACCATTGTGAATCTTTTTATGGCATTAGAATTAGGGACAAGATAATCATAGCTTATCATTTTCATGAACTAGATAGGTAGTACCTGGCAATGTAACCCTGTATGATTTGTGTGAGAGATACTTAGTTCCCTTTCTTTATTTAATCCAGAACTTGTCCGATTAGTCTTGCCTAGGTTGTAGGATAGTTGGTTAGGACGTGATCATAGGCCGTTTTTGAATTTAGTCCACTCTTAGCCTAAATGACCATCCAAATGTGAATAAGTATCCCTAGATTTGAGCTTATATTGACCCATTTTCTTGTTTTCACCTTTTACCTTCCTAAATTTGATTACAATGTGCCTGTTTTGGCTCTGATCCCTCATTGGACATTATGCACCTCAACTCAGGTAAAATGACTAAGTTGAGTTTGGATATCATAGGGGTGCGCCATCATAAATAGGTAAGAACAAGGGTTTTAAGAAAAGAAAAGAAAGTAGGGTTGTATATGGTTAAAGGAAAGAAAAAAATAAAAAAAATGAAAAAAATAAAAAAAATGAAAAAGATGAAAAAAATGAAACAAAAGCTAAAAAAAAAGGAAATAATAAAGAAATCGCACCCAGAGTAAATAAGAAATAAAAGAAAACAAAAGGGAGAAATAAGAGGGGAACAAAAGGGAAGTTGGTTGAGAAGTGGACCCTAAACGCAATTGTAATGTCAAAGAGGGTTAGTCACTATAGTCCTAATGTACCATACCATCCCCCAAGCCTATGATACAAGCCGAATAAAGTCCTATAGTGATCTTAGTCCGACTGTACAAAAAACTAAGGTAAAGAAAATAAAGGCAAGCCTATGGTATTCTATGCACATTGATTGGAACCTTATTTGTGAGTGTAAGTGTCTCAATAACATCCCGCATTCATGCATGATTATATTATGAGAGTGGAACTTCTTTGTTGTGAGGGTACATGAGTTGTGTTGCTAGATGCTTATCTGTTCGGGTAGTGTAACTTGCATATCTACTTGATTATTTATTTCAAATGTAATGTCATAGCTTGGTTCCTTTATGTCATATTTTTGTACTACATAGGTACACAGTTTGTTTTGACAATTTGAGGAGGGGGTGAAAATATTGAGCTGAAAGTGAGTTAACTGTCGTAGGTACCTTAGGTTTCTCGTAGTTAATCATCGTGTTGTTTTGTAATTGTGTTTGTTGCCTGAGGACATGAAAATGTTCTAAATTGAGGGTATTAATGTGACATGATTTCATGGACCTTTAGATGCTTAAAACTACAAAAATATGCAAGTACTTAGGTTATTTTGTTAGATATAATGTGTGTTTGTGTTTATGTTGCAGGAAAATAGGGTTAAAAGTAATTAGAATAAGATAAGAAGAAAAATCTCCATACACTGAAGTGCCTACCCGGACAATAATTCATTGGGTGACTATACGACTCATAGCCCAAGTCTTCAGGAGAATAGTAAGAAGTTCTGAGATGAGGAACAAATTGGGTGTTGGCTATGACTCATGGGATCTGAATACAAATCATATGGAGGATTGTTCTGAGAAAAAATTAGCTAAATTCCTGAAGGTATACAAGTTAGATCCCAGTGGAAAAGAGACTGACGATGAGTTATAGTGTAAGGCTACAACTCATAGTGTTGACCATTGTGAGCATGATGAGAAATGATCTGAAAAATGAAATTTTACTGGAGAGACAATGAGTCCAGCCAATGATTCGTAGGGAGAGAGACGATTCGTTACTACTGAGCATAGAATAAAAGAAAATGAGCTGACAATGAGTCATCGTCGGTCCAGACGACTAGTTACCTATGGCGTAGCCACTGTCAACCTTATTTTCCTATTTTGTTTTTATTAGGTTTTCAAGGTTATTTTATGAAACTATAAATACCCTTTGATGTTTTTGTATTAGTTTACGCACTCATTACATTTGCAATATTATATTGATTCTAAGATTCAACTTTTGAACTTGGAATCCATTGTTCTTCATTTTTATGATTGATTATTAATTTGAGATTTTGGGTTTTTATATTTGATTATTGTAAGGGTATTCATATGCATTCTTTCTTGAATTCAATGGATGTTCTTGCAACTATGAGAGGCTAGACCACCTAACTAGGATTGTGGGAACCCTGATGGAATAATGAAATAGAAGATATGTGAAGTCATTCTTGGTCACTATTCCTGCATGTATTGTGATCATCATTGGTTTATAAGAAAGCATAAAGAAATCATACCCAACCTGAATAAGAAATAAAAGAAAACAAAAAGGGAGAGATAAGGGAGAAATAAAAGAAAGTTGGTTGAGAAGTGGACCCTAAATGTAATTATAGTGTCAAGGAGGGTTAGTATAGTCCTAAATATACCATACCATCCCCCAAGCCTACGTTAAAAGCCAAATAATGTCTTATAGTGATCCTAGTCCGACTATTCGAAAAACTAAGATAAAGAAAGTAAGGGCAAACCTATCATATTCTATGCATATTGATTGGAACTTCTTTTTTGAGTGTGAGCGTCTCGATATTGTCCTCGCATTCATTCATAATTATATTATGAGAGTGGGACTTCTTTTTTGTGAGGGTACATGGGTTGTGTTGCTAGCTGCATCTGTTTGGGTAGTGTAACTTGCATATTTGCTTGATTGTTTGTTGCTAATGAAATGCCATAATTTGATTCCTATGTGTTACATTGTTGTACTACAGATATACACACAGTTTGTTTTGAAAAGTTGAGACTAGGAGGGGGTGAACTCTTAAGTTGAAAGTAAGTTGACTGTCGTAGGTACCTTAGGTTACTCTTGGTTAAGCATCATGTTGTTTTGTTATTGTGTTTGTTGCCTAAGGACATACAAATGTTCTAAGTTGAGGGTGTTGATGTGTCATAGTTTTATGGCACATTAAATGCTTAAAACAATGAAAATATGCCTATGTTGGGTCAGACAGGCCCACTTATAATTCCCAAAATCCGTTCTAAAAATATTCTACCCTGAACTAGGCTAAGGTATCTAAATCCACTTCTAGATGTTAAATAAGATATAAATAGACCTGAGATAGCAATTCTACCCTAATCATGAGCAACTAAGTCAATTTTGCCTAAATTACGGTTCCTTAATATTCTAAATAGTTCAAATAATACTAATTATACACATCCAACCTCCAATTCCTAAATCCCATCCCACATCTAGAATAATATCATAATTACACTACGAATTAGATAAATCTATGAAGAGGGTATACTAAGCCTACCTGAACACCGAAGAAAAGCCTAAAGAATCTGCTAAACCAATGATTTCCTTTCCTGGAAAGCTGCCGCAAGATGCCACTCTATCAAAATGACAATATACTCATAAAATATAAGCTTACCAAGGCTAGGGAGTGGAGGTCTCATGACTTGACCAAGTGAAGTGCATCAAAGGAGAGGATGGTATAGTGTTGGTTGAGGATACCCTCATTAGGGAGAGGTGGCAGTCCTATTTTCATAAACTTTTGAACGAAGAGAGGGTCAAAGGTTTCGTGTTTGGGGACTTGGAAAAATCTGAGGATTGTCATGATTATGGTTATTGTAAGCGTATCAAGGTTGAGGAGGTCAAGGGAGCTATTCGTAGGATGTGGCTGGGTAGGGTGACGGGGCCAAACGAGATTCCAGTAGATTTTTGGAATAGCGCTAGTGGGGCAGGTTTGGAGTGGTTACAAGGTTGTTTAACATTAATTTTAGGGTAGTGAAGATATCTGAAGCGTGGAGGTAGAGTACTATGATTCCAGTGTATAAGAACAAGGGAGACATCCAGAGTTGCAACAACTATAGAGGTATTAAGTTGTTGAGTCATACTATAAAGGTTTGGGAAAGGGTGGTAGAGTTGAGCATGAGAAAGATCATGACGATATCTAAGAATCAGTTTGGTTTTATGCCAGGTCTCTTGATCACTAAGTCCATTCACCTTGTGAGGAGATTAGTGGAGAAATTTTGAGAGAGAAAGAAGGAATTGCACATGGTGTTTATTGATCTTGAGAAGGCATATGATAGAGTTCTCTGGGAGATTCTGTAGAGGTGCTTGGAGGCTAGAGGGGTTCCCGTGGTGTACACTAGGTTGATTCAGGATATGTATAATGGGGAGAAGACTCATATGAGGACGATAGGTGAAGATTCGGAGCACTTCCCAATTTTGAAAGAGTTGCACCGGGGATCAACTCTTAGCCCATTTTTATTTGCCTTGGTGATGGATGTTTTTATGTGACATATTCAAGGAAAGGTTCCTCAGTGTATGTTATTTGCAAATGATATGGTACTGATTAATGAGACTCGGGGAGGAGTTAATAATAAGTTGGAGATTTGGAGACAGACGCTTGAGTTTAAAGGATTTCGGTTAAGTAGAACCAAGACGGAGTACTTAGAGTGTAAGTTCAGTGATGTGTCATAGGAGGCTGAAGTGGTTGTGAAGATGGACTCTCAGGACATTCAGAAGAGAGAGAGTTTCAAGTATCTGGGGCCTATGATTCAGGGCAATGGTGAGATTGACGAGGATGTCACGCATCGTATTGGGGCGAGGTGGTTGAAATGAAGGCTCTCTTCGGGAGTTCTATGTGATAAGAAGGTGCCACCGAAGCTTAAAGGTAAGCTCTACAGAGTGGTAGTCCGACCGACTTTGTTGTATGGAGCAGAGTTTTGGCCAGTTAAGAACTCCCACATCCAAAAGTTGAAGGTGGCGGAGATGAGAATGTTGCAATAGGTGTGTGAAGATACCAGGAAAGATAGGGTGAGGAATGAGATTATTCGAGAGAAGGTGGGAGTTGCCTCAGTGGAGGAAAAAATGCGAGAAGTGAGGTGACATTGGTTCGGGCACGTGATGAGAAGGGGCTCTGATACTCCAGTGCGGAAGTGTGAGACAGTGTACATGGATGGTTTTAGGCGGGATAGAGTTAGATTAAAGAAATATTGGAGGAAGGTGATTAGGCATGATATGGAGCAGTTACAGCTTACGGAGGACATGTACCTTGATAGGAAGGTGTGGAGGATGCGGATTAGGGTAGAGAGTTAGGGGGTGGGAGTGCTTTGACAATAGTAGAAGAGCATTCTTTTGTGTCTGGAGTTTCTTGTTCATGGTGTTATGGCTATAGTATTATCTCGTGGCTAGTGATGTTAGTTTATTATCTCGTGGCTAGTGATGTTATGGCTATATGCACTTATCTTTTGTGTTTGTTATACTGTTATTGGTCCTAAGATGGGGGTCTATCGAAAATAGCCTCTCTACTTCACCTGAGGTAATGGTATGGTATGTGTACACTCTACCCTCCCCAGATCCATAATGTGGGAATACATTGGTATATTGTTGTTGTACTCATCAAAATGAGAACAATGTTACCCATATTGCATTATTGTGCTTCGGGTCCAAAATCATGTAAAAATCCCATGTAGGGCCCATTTGTGGAATTGCACCTTCAAAACTGACAAAACGTTCCTTTATGCTCAAGGAACCTCTACCCTCAAGAATGGGTGAATTCCAAGCTTAAATGGTGATACAAATAACCCATCAATATTCTAGGGATTTAGGAAAATTATGAGGAATTAATCCATGAAATTAATGGAAACGCACCAAGAATTCAGAGTAGAAATTTGTTACTGGAGCTTACGAACACTTCCAAATCACCCATTAATAGTTCTCCCATGTTTTCACACTTTTTAGGGTTCTATACTCTTGAAAATGGGTGAAAATAGAAGAAATTGGACTAAGTGGGTATTTATAGCATTCCTAGGTATATAGGTGTCGCTTAAGCGGACACTAGGACGCTTAAGCGGACACTAGGACACTTAAGCACTAGCCGCTTAAGTGACCATGTATCGCTTTAACAACACTGGCTAAGCCTGCACAGTATTTCTTAGTGGCCATCGCTTAAGCACCAAAGGCATAGCTTAAGCGATACCTGTTAGCCAATTCCATACCTCTTAAATGACTGGTTGGTTGCTTAAGCGATACACCAATACTACCTAAGACTTAGAAGTTTTCTAGTCTCCGCCAACACCTCGGGATTCATCCAAAATCCCATATATGCAAATGAACTATGCTACCCTATCAAATTCAATGTTCTTGACTCAATGGAACAGTATAAATTTCCATCGAAGGTCATTTCAATGAAAAGTGGCTCCCACACCCATGTGCCATTCTTCTTAACTTTTGGCCAATAGCCCAAAATGAGCGCGGGAGCCTCAAGACTTGAACCAAGGGTCCACCAAGCCTAAAATCGACGTTCTAGAGTTGTTGGAACAGTCAGAATTAGAATATGAGGTTGTTTAACTAATGTTTTTGCCCAGTAGCCAATTTTTACCAGCAAAGACTTCAAAGTAGTGAATTGGCTATCGCTGAAACATAGAAATATAGATAATCGGATTGACATTAGCAAAACTGGGGATAAGCTAACTCATAAAATCTTCACCAACTGTGCGAAGAATCTCAAAAGGTCCAATATATCTGGGGTTGAGCTTGGTTTTCCTTTCGAACCTCATCACACCCTTCATGGGTGATAATCAAAGGAATAACCAATAACACGGCATGAAGTCTACGATCTGTACAATCCTTTTGCCTACTCTGAGCTACCCTCAACCTATCCTGAATCACCCTGACTCTATCTAACAACTCCTGAAGCAAGTCAGTAACACGGGGTCTAATCTCAGAGGACTCAAACCACCCAATCGGAGAATGACATAGGCTAAATATAAATCCTTAAAAGGTGCAGTCTTAATACTCGAATGGTAGCTATTATCATACGCGAACTCTACAAAAGCTAAGTGTTGCTCCCACTGACCTCCATAATCCATAACACTGTCTCAGACCATATCCTAGAGAACCTGAATAGTCCGCTCTAACAGTCGGTTGGTCTGAGGATGAAAGTTTGTATTAGGATCCATGTGAGTAGCCAACTCCTCTTGAAAAGCTCTCTAAAAGCTAAAAGTGAACACTGAACCTCAATCTGAAATAATAGATATAGGAATACTATGCAAATAGATTATCTTACGAACATAGATACGAGCTAACCTCTCGGCACTAAAGGACATATGAATAGGAATGAAATATACCAATTTGGTCAACCAATCCATAATGACCAAAATACCATCGGAACCATGAGAGGTGCGAGGCAAACAACTAACAAAGTTCATGGTAATCCGCTTCCATTTCCACTCGGGAATGGGCAACCTTTGAATAAAGCCACTAGGTCTCTGATGCTCGATCTTCACCTACTGGCAACATAGGCAATGAGCTACAAAGTCTGTCACATCTCTTTTTATACCACTCCACCAATAATGTTGCCTCAAATCACTATACATATTAGTTGTACCCGGGTGAATAGAATATTTAGAGCTGTGAGCCTCACACAAAATCGATGAAATCAAGTCATAAACCCTCGGAACACAAATATAATTATCTAATCTCAAAACACCCTCAAATTATATGGTAGATCTCTTGGACTCACCACTCAACACCTGATCATAGATGATGCAAAGTCCCATCCTTAAACTAACGACTCTTAATCTGCTCAAATAGAGAAGACCTCACCTCAACTTTAGCAAAAATTCTCCTATGGTCTGAAATATCAAGTCACACCATCAATTTGGATAAGGTCTGGACGTCCGGTGCCAATGACCTTTGAGAAACAAAAATAGAAGCCAAAATACCCATACTCACCGCCATTTGTCTCAAGCATCTGCCACTACATTTGCCTTGCCCAAATGATACAAAATAGAGATATTACAATCCTTAAGCAACTTCATCCATCTACGTTGTCTAGAATTAAGCTCTCTCTGGGTCATATGATGTTGAATACTATAATGATCCGTGAAAATATCACAATGCACCCCATAAAGATAATGCCTCTAAATCTTATGCGCGAAAACTACCACCGCCAACTCCAAATCATAAGTGGGGTAGTTGTGCTAGTGTACCTTCAACTGCCTCAATGCATAAGAAATAAGTCGACCCTGTTGCATCAACACACATCCCAAACCAACCCCTGAAGCATTACAATACAAAGTGAATCCCCTACCCTCGACAGAAAGATCTAAAATAGGAGCTAAAGTAAGAAATCCCTTGAGCCTTGCAAAGTTTGACTCACACTCCTCTAACCATTAAAAAGGAACCTCCTTTCACATTAATCTAGTCATCATTGCTACAATAGTAGTAAAACTCTCAACGAACCGTATGTAGTAACCGACCAGACTAATGAAGATACGAACCTCGGGCAAAGATATAGGTCTGTCCCAATCACGAATAGCCTCAATCTTTGTTGGATGTACCATAATCCTATCCTTAGACACCATATGCCTAAGGAATGTCATTGACTAAATCTAGAACTCAAACTTAGAGAATTTGGCAAAAGGCCTATGATCTGTTAAAGTCTGAAGCATAATCCACAAATATTGCATATGATCCTTTCTACTCCTCAAATACACAAGGATGCCATCGATGAAAAAAATCACAAAAGAATACAAATAAGGCCTGAATACGTGGTTCATCAAGTTCATAAATGTAGTTGGGAATTGTTCATCCCAAAAGACATCACCAGGAACTCATATTGACCTTAGCAGGTCCTAAATGTTGTCTTTGAGATATCATCATCCCAAATCCTTAACTGATGGTAACCCAGCCTGAAGTAAATGTTAGAGAACACCGTTATATTCGGAAGTTAGTCAAATAAATCATTAGTGCGAGGCATAGGACATCAGTTCTTCATCATCACCTTATAAAGTTATTTATAATTAATACACATACGCATAGAACCATCCTTCTTCTTCATGAACAACATAGGATCTCACCAAGGAGACATACTCGATCTAATAAGACCCTTATGAAGAAGGTCCTGAAGCTATAAATTTAGCTCCTTAAGCTTGACAGGAGTCATACGATAAAGTTCCATAGAAATAGATTGGGTGCCTGTCTCAAGATCAATAACAAACTCAATATCACACTCAGGGGGAGTAGATCGGTAGGGAAAATATCAAGAAACTTACGAACTATAGGAACAGGTTCAACCAATGGACTCTCCACACCAATATCATGAATATAAGTAAGATAAGACTCGCAACCCCTCTAAATAAGTCTCTTATCCTGAATATAAAAAATAATCCCTGTCAGCTCGCAGCTAATAGATCCCTACCACACAATCCAAAACCGAATGATAGTGGGATAACTAGTCCATGCCCAGAATTATATCCACATCTACCATATCCAACATAATAAGATCATCCTGAGTATCAAACTCTCAAATAGTCATAACATATGATCTATAAACCTGATCCACTACTAAAAAATCACCCAAGGGGGTAGATACACATAATGGCACAAACAATAAATCCCAAGACAACTCTAACTGTGGGGCATAATAAGTAGAAATATAAGAATAAATAGACCTCGTATCAAATAAAGCAAAAGTTGACTTATGGCATACTAAAATCATACCTGTAATAATAGCATCTGAGGACTCAGCCTCAGGTCTAGCAGGTATAATATACAATTAACCACGCCTGTCACTTGGCTAGGCTCCTGATTGATATCCCACCTTACCTATTTGAGAACTTCTAAGAGCCTCTTAGGGACCACGTCGATGACCATGCACACCATCTCTAGCTGGGGGATATACATCCCTAATCGATGGAACACTCTGAGATAAAAGAACCATTGCTCCATAACTAGGACACTCTATCGAGAAAAAGCTAAAAGCCCCACAACCATAACATGCCCCAGGCATTGTACTAAAACCAAAAGATCTGGATGACCCGAAATAACCACCATAGCTAGGATAACCAGACGATGAACCCTTTGAAGGCTGACCACTACCTTGGTCAGGATGATCACTATAACTAGACTGACCTCCACCAATAATCTGAAGTGTGGAATGAATAAGCCTACCAGACTGACCCTGGTGTTATATAGCTGACATGGAAGATACCTACCCTGAGAACCACTGTCTCTGAACCATGAGCCAATACGGCTCTAACTGAAACTACCCTAATATCGTAGTCTCTTATCCCTGCCCTCTTGGGCCTCATGATGTATCTTCTTCATAACCTGAGCATGATTAGAAACCTCAACAAAAAAATACCTACCCACAACAACCAAACTCTGTGTAGACATGCAAAGAAGAAGTCTCAATCCCCAAATAAAGCAACAAACCCTCTTATACTTAGTAGTTAAAATAGAAGTAGCATGCTTAGCCAACTCATGAAATCAAGCTTGGTACTCCATAACATTTATGGAGCCCTGATCTGACCTCAAGAATTGATCTCTCATATGATCTCTAAGACTCTGAGGCATATACTTCTCGAAGAAGATCTCGATGAACTGAGTCCATGTCAATAGGAAAGATTCGAATGTCCTGGAATAAAGGTGACCTCTCCACCAATGTCATGTTTCCAAGTCTATCTAAAAAGTAGTGTAATCTACACCATGAGTCTCAGCTAGGCCTAAATTATAAAGCCTATCCTCACAAACACTCAAGAACTCATAAACATCCTTGCTCGATGCACTAGAAAACCTAGGCAGAGCCAATCTCAATAATCTATCTAGTATTTTCTGATCTTTAATAGACATTATTGGCTGAACAACTACCAGCTGAGTAACCACCAGCATAGTAGGGACCTCAACTTTAGGAGCTGCCACAATAGGATGTTCCTCTATCTTGATCTGCAGACTATTCACTATCAGATGATGCACCACCAATCAAACACAAGAGATGAACCAGTGCATCCCTAAGAACTGAAGAAAAAATAAACCCGGCTGGAGCCTGAGCTGGTCCCTAGCCCAGCGCTAGCTGGGGAAAAAAACCACTTTCTTGGGAGTAGGAATAGGGTCTGGTGAAGGCCCCCTATATTGCCCCTAGTTGGGGACACATATCTAGGTTGTCCATGACCTCTAGTTCATCCACGAACAATGATAGGATCCCTATGCTCGAACTCAAAATCCTCATCTCATGAAGTGGTATCACGTGTCCTAACCATATGTGAAGAGTAAAACCAAAGAAATTATTTAGAACCAACTCAAACTCTTATAATAAAATGAGTAAAATAAGTGAAGAAATCTTAAGAATGTCCTATATCCTCTCGAATATAAGAAATAGATGTCATCATTTTGATCTGTGGGACTCTCCTAGACACTTGATCTTGTACCAACAATACTGGTAAACCTAGGCTTTAATACCAATTTGTCACAATCCAATTTACGAGTCATGATGGCACCTACTTTGACTCTCCGGTAGGTAAGCCAAACCGTAGCCCAGAGCTATAAGAATTGGGCTAATTTGGTGGGAAAAGTCCTAAAGCCTGAAATTAATAATTAAAGACTTATAATAATAATAAAGCAGTATTGATAGTCTAAAGATAGATAAAACATCAAAAACCATCCCATAACCTAGTAGTGTCAGTACAAGAGCTACTACAATAGGAACATAAGTACTAAAATAGTCAAATACAAATCCATCTCGAATAATAAAAGACTAGACATAGATAATAGAAGGAAAATGGGGCAACTCAATCTCCTAGATCTCACCCTAACTCCAAAAATCAACTTAGCATGATCTTCACGTCAGTAGTAGTCAATAGTTCTCAGGTCTACACAAAAAAGTTACAAAAGTGTAGTATGAGTACCAACTATGGGTACTCAGAAAGCATCATCGGTCGACTAAGCTAAGTGATAATATAAATACGATAAAGATAAGAGATAAATAAGCTAAGTCAGGGTAAAAGAACAAACCTAGAAATAAGCTCCAATACTAAAAATAAATAATTAAAACAGATATAATATGAAAGAAAGCATAATCAATACTACAAGACTGGCCCTCATAAGTCAGTAAGTGCAGAAAAGTAAATAACCCAATGCCGGGCACTATAATATGGAGGGTACATTCAACAGAAAGTAAAATAACCGAAGTTCCATAAATTTACATAATATCAAGCCATAACCACAAATCCATTTATGTCGTATGACATCATAAATAAACTCTCAATGCCAAACTCAAATGAGAACTCATATCATCATCACCAATATCATTATTTGATATACATGAGCCAAAACTCATGTCATCAATATCATCATCAATTGCCGAACTTGAACCAGAACTCAGTATCAATAAACCATCGGATTTGGCCTTAAAATAGCACCAACTCCCAATTACCAAACTAATATAAATATATCATATCTAAACTCCTCAAAGTACAAAATAAGAATTTTAAAGGGTATAACATACGTATAAAAATCTATAAGAGCTAACACAATGCTTGACTTAAGGTTGGTCAGACGGACCCACTTCTAATCTTTGAAATCCATTCTGAGGAAAATTCTACTTTGGACTAGTCTAAGGTATCTAAATCTACTTCTAGATATTAAATAAGCCATAAATAGCCTCAAGATAGAAATTCTACCCTAAGTCATGAGTAACTAAGCCAGTTCTACCTAAATTACGATTCCTTAATAGGCAAAAAAGTGCAAATAATACTAACTATACCAATCAAACCTCCAATGCCTAAATCTTACCCCATATCTAGCATAATATCATAATTATACTATGAATTAACTCTATCTATGAAGACAATAAACCTAGCCTACCCGGACACCAAAGAAAAGCTTGAAGAATTAAATAAATTGATGATTTCCTTCCCCAAAAGCTTCCACAAGATGCCACACTTCAAAATTACAATCTACTCGTTAAAATGAGAACAATGATACCCATATGGAATTATTGGGCTTAGGGTTCAAAATCAAGTAAAAATCCCATATGGGCCCATTTGTAGAATCACACCTTTGAACCGACAAAACGTCCCTCTATGCTCAAGGAACCTTAACTCTTGAGAATAGGTGAATTTTGATCTTAAATGGTGCTACAAAAAGGATTTTGGGAAATTATGAGGAATTAATCCATGAAATTGATGGAAACTTACCGAGAATTCAGAGAAGAAATATGTTACTCAAGCTTACGAACACTCAAAAATCATCTACTAATTTTTCTCCCAAGTTTTTACACTTTTTAGGGTTCTATACTCTTGAAAATTGGTGAAAATAGTACAAATTATGATAAGTGGGGTATTTATAGCATTTCCAGGTGTCCATGTGTCCCTTATGCAAACACTGGGCCGCTTAAGTGATAAAGTATCATTTTTGTGACACTAGCTAAGCCTACACACTATCGCTTAAGTGACCTTTAGCCTCGTAAGCAGCCATCACTTAAGCACCAAAGGCATCGCTTAAGAGATACCTTCTTGGAAATCTGGTCGCTTAAGTGTCATCGCTTAAGCAACCCAATGGGCACTTATGTGATGCACCACATCAGTTGAGACTTTGAATTTTTCAATTCTCCGCCAACCCCTTGGGATTAATCTAGAATCCCTATATATGCATATGAACTATGCTACCCTATAAAGTTTGATGTTCCAGACTTAATGGCATAGTCAAAATTTCCATCTAAGGTTGTTTCAATGAAAAGTGGGTCCCACACCCATGTGTCATTTTTCTTAACTTCTGATCAATAGTCCAAAATAAGCACGGGAACCTCGGTACCTGGACCAAGGGGCCACCTAGCCTAAAATTGATATTCTAGAGTTGTTGAAACTATCAAAATTATCATACGAGGTTAATTGACTGATGTTTTTCCCAGCATCCAATTTAACCAATGAAGACTTTAAAATAGGGAATTGGCTTAAAAATAAACAAATTGCCTGGTAATTGAACTGTCAGCTCCAGCAAGTCATAAATGACTTAGGGCAGATATAGGAAATTTCTAAATAGTAAAAATGAGCAAAAAAATATAAAATGACATGGAGGGTCAACACAAGTTTCTTCTTTAATTCCTTCAACTTAGCTGGGACCATCCTATAGGGAGGGATGGATGATGTTGGGTGTATTTATACATTCTAGCATCACTATTCTAGTCTTTTTAGCCTTGTTTTGAGGATTATTCGTATGATATATAGGTTTATAATGAGAGTAATGTGAATATAAGTGTTAAAGAACGTTTTTATAATGTTATAAGTGACTTCCAAACAAGTATGTACTTCAAAGAGTCATTTAGAGTTCATTCGAGAAAACTAGTTTTACTAGCTTGAGATAGGTGTTGGTGTAGTTGATTTCATTGGATTCTATTGTGTTTAATGTGTTTCAAATAGTTTTATTGTTTAATTATGAGTGGAATAACTTGTTTGTAGTGAGCAAAGTTTAATTTTATTGAGTGTACAAATAGAATAATAAGTTGAAGACTAACATGAACTAGCCTATGCTTAGCTCTAGTTTTGATTCATCGTGATGGATATAGTGTTGTTTGAATCTCTAATTCGTGTCGTTTGATCATATAGGATCTTTTTTTATCTGTTTATGATGATATATGGATGATTTAGAGGCTGGAAAATCATTGGAAATATACCACAAGACAAGTGCTGAAAGGAGGAATGACCAACACTTAACCAAAATTTGGGATGCAAATTAAAGTAGCATCGTGCGATATGCATGCGTCGCATGATCTAATGCTATGTAATACAACATGCATTTCATGCTTCATTACTATGGAATACAGAATGCATCGTGTGCTTCATTCCACCCCTAGGCTTTCACGCAGATTCCTTGTCCAACACGGCTTGGGCTTACCCTATTGCTATAGATATGTCTTTGTACACTTTTTTTACTATCTTTGAACATATTTTGGAGATTAAGGGGTTTCTACAACTTCATAATTAGTTTTTTTTTATTTTAATTTAGTTCATTCTTGTTTTTAGTCATTAGTTACCACCTTGTGATTACGATTATGAATATGCGTGGATAATCGCCCTTTTCCGAGGTTGAAGCAAAGAACATGAGTACTATTATTTTGAATTGAATTCATTTAACTTTGTTTGTTACTATTGTTTGTGTGTTTATTTTTGATGTATATATTTTAAGGATTTGCGACCCTTAGAATACATCAATTGTCTACCTTTTGACTTAGGAGAGGGATTAGTGATGATAGGCGTATTTACACGCCTAAAGTACTATAATTTACCCATATTTTAGCTAAGTTTTGAGGACAAAATATATAATTCATGCACTTTTAGTCCTTTTTCCTGTAAGTGAGCTAACAAACGTGATTAGCAAGTTTTCAGGTATAAATGATGCAGATTTCAGCATATTATGGATAACTTGACGCCCAAGGAAGCTTCACGAAAGAAGGAAGGGAAATCTTGGACGCCAAGGACCAAAAGTGACGCATGGAATATCTGTCCCGGGCAAAAACAACATTTCCAAAGACTTTGGGGATCGGCAGTAACTTATTAGGATTAGGATAATGATGCAGTAACCTAGTAGGATTAGGTTAAGTAATGCAGTAGCCTAGTAGGAATAGGATATGGGTGTTATAAATACCCTATTTTGCTAGAGATTTTCATTCATTCTGGAGTTCCGAAAATAATTCTCTTTCAATTAATTACTTTCTCTTCATCTATTCAATTCTTAATTTCCACAACAAGAGAACCGCTATTCTAAAAGGGAATTCATGCCTAACGCCATACCAAACCCTACTACACGTGAGATCTTTATTTTGGTATAATGATAAAGTCTATTGTGATTTCCGTTGCACTCATGAATAGCTAAACCTCTCTATTGGGGTTATGGAAGCCTTATGAGATACTATCTATTGCTATGAGTTTGTGAGTTCGTGACTCGTATGATGCTTATATCATTATTCTCTTCATCTTAATGCAAATTCTTGTGGTTGCAAACGCATAGAATACGCCAGTATAGCATTAACTTGTTCGAAAGAAAAGTTATATGTCTGGAAAAGAGATAATGTCAAGGTAATAGGGCACCAACCCCTGTTAAAAAGTTAGTGCCGTAATTGGATTAACCTCTTGGAGAGTTAGTACCGTTAGACACGCTTTAAGCTCGAAAGAGTTAAAGTGATATAATCCTTGATGGTCGAAAGACGCCTGGATTTACCATAGAATACAACTCTCTATAAGCACATGCATGTCTGAATTCCGCATAACTCATAGCCAATAGAGACGTATAACTCATAAGGTGGACATAACCTCAACTCTCAATTCTCATTGGTTAAACATCTTACTAAACATTCTTTCTTTTTACTTTGCTATTTTCCGTTTTCACTTTGTTACATTATTGCACGTTACAAAATCCCCTCTTTTACGAGACTTGCACCAAAAGTCTAATAATCTTTGCTTACTTAGTGACCAAGTATTCTCTGTGGGATCAATACCCAACCCAGTTGGTTTATATATTTGACAACGACCGCTTACACTCTTACGAGAGCTGTAGTTTGAGTTTTATCAAAAATTGGCGCCGTTATCGGGGAATACGGTTGTCAACTAAGTTTGTGATAGTTACTAGACCCTTTGGTCAAAAGTTCTCAGATTTTACTTTTAGCTATTGTTTTTGTTCTATTCAGGATCTATTGGCAGGATGGATGCACAACGTGACATTGACAGAAGGGCGGCTCAACAGGAGCAGGCTAGACTAGCTGCACTGGAAGCTGCTCAAGTGCATCAACAAAATATTGATAACCCAGGTCGGGCAACAAATCCTGATGATGAGGACCTGGGTGATGAGGAGCTACTAAATCCTAGGCGTACTGATGAGGTGGCGGTACCTATGCATAGGAGAGATCGTCAAGCTAGAATGAGACCTAACCGCCGAGCTGTGCAGGCTCCTTTTGATGATGATGATGATGATTTGGATGGAGCTGGTGCTACAGGAGCTATTATTCCTCCGCCCTTGGCACCTGGAGCAAAGTTCAATATCACTAGCACCTTGATTCAGCTATTGCAGCTCAAAGGTTTATTTGGTGGACTCACAGGCGATAATCCGAATATGCACCTGATCAACTTCATCTCTACCTGTAAGTCATTCGACAATCCAGGAGTTGGACAGAATGCAATTCGGCTGCGCTTTTTCCATTGTCTCTATCTGGGGAGGCAACTCTATGGTTGAATGAGCTGACTCCTGATTCTATCACCAATTGGAGGCAATTGAAAGACGCTTTCCTAGAAAGATTCTTTCCGCCATCCAAGAGAGCACAGTTGAGAGATGAGATCAGCAACTTCTGACAGCTTCCAACTGAAGCTCTCCACGAAACATGGGAGAGATTCAAGAAGAAGCTTATGCGGTGTCCAAACCATCATATGACCAATGTCCACTTGATGGAGATATTATACAGGGCTTTGAACTCAGTGACTAAGCCAGTGGTGGATAATACGGCTGGAGGATCATTCATGGACCTTAATTTTATTGAGGCAAGTGATATGCTAGATCGTATGACAAAGCAGAGCAGAGCTTGGCATACCAGGGATTCTGAGGTAGCAAGCTCTAATATATCTATTGGCATGACTGCAGAGCAGAGGCGAAGACAAGAGGAACGTGACCAAGATATGGCCCACATGAAAACATAGATGGATCTTCTTACCAAGCACTTATTATCAGGGAAGACCGAAAAGGTTAAGGCCGTTGTATCACAGGGAAGAGATGAATCCGACTATGAGGAAGAAGCAAACTACTTGAATAATCAGGTGGGTTTCCGAGGCAATGCCCAAGGAAACCAAGGTCGGAACTATTATGATAAATCTGGAAACAAGGACCGTGATCAAGGAAGTTGGAAAAACAATACCGACAGGAGTGGTTTATATGTTCCTCCTGGAAGACGTGACGCCGCTGCATCTGGTTCTGGAAATTTGTCCATGGAAGATATGATGGCTAAGCTGCTGAAAAGAGTAGAGGCAACCAGCACAGGAGTAACTGAGGTAATAAATGATCTGTCCTCAATGAAGCAATTGGTTGACTCGCATTCCACTTCAATAAAATAGCTAGAGCAGCAATTGAGTCAACTTTCAGCGGTATTCAATCAAAGAAAGGCTGGCACCTTACCTAGCGACAAAGTGCAAAACCCAAGGAATGATGGATCGTGTATGGCTATTACTACCCGAAGTGGTAAAGTGTTGGAAAATCCATCTAAAGGCAAGCAGGTAGTTGATGATATAACGGATAATATTATTGATGCAGAATGTGAAGAGGCCGAAGAAGCTGAAGAGTGTGTTCATGACGTCACCCCTAGACGTCTGTAGCCTAAAAAGATTGATAGTTAGAAGCAAGGTAAAAAGAAAGTGGTGGAGAAAACTATTCCTCTTCCACCACCACCTTTTCCTCAGAGACTAAAGAAGAAGAATGATGACACTCTTGAAAAGATTAATAATCGGAAGTAAGATAAAAAGGAAGTGGTGGAGAAAACAGTTCCCCTTCCACCACCACCTTTTCCGCAGAGACTGAAGAAGAAAGTTGATGATACCAGGTTCAGTAAATTCATGACTATGTTGAAACAGCTGACTATTAATGTTCCTTTGGTGGAAGCGCTAGAGCAGATGCCCGGATACGCTAAATTCATGAAGGACCTTTTAACAAAGAAGCGGGCAGTAAGCTATGAGCCGGCAGATAATATTCATCATTGCAGTGCAATTGCCACAAGGTCCTTAGTACAGAAGAAGGCAGACCCTGGTGCTTTCACTATTCCTTGCACGGTTGGATCTATGAATTTTGCTAAGGCATTGTGCAATTTGGGAGCTAGTATCAATTTGATGCCACTATCCGTCTACAGAAAGTTGGGGTTGGGCGACCCTACACCAACCAATATGCGGCTCGTGATGGCAGATAGGTCGGTAAAACGACCTGTGGGTATCTTGAATGATGTGTTGGTGAAGGTTTCCACCTTCATCTTTCCTGCAGACTTTGTGATTTTGAATTGCGAGGTGGATTCTGAAGTTCCCATAATCTTGGGACGTCCTTTCCTTGCAACAGAAAGTGTGCTTATTGACATGAGAGCTAATGAGCTTTTATTTCGGTTGAATGATGAAGTGGTCCGCTTTGATATATGCAAAGCAATGAAGCAGCCAGCGATATGAATGTATTCTCCATAGCTGATGTTCATTATGAGGATAAGAAAGCATTATCTGTAGAGAAACAGCTTACTGTTGAGCCATTATCTGCTGCGCTGCTGAATGTTGAGCATGAGGACGATGAAGATTATAAAGAAACTATGTGTGCTCTAACAGAAATAGGGTCCTATTCTCATACTCCTAAGCAGCCGGACCTTGATCTTAAGAATCAACCGTCACCAACAGCGAAGACTTCCATTGAAGAGCCCCCAGTGCTAAAATCGAAAGAGCTCCCCAATTATCTAAGGTATGCGTTCTTGGGAAGTGGAAATAAACTTCCGGTGAGTGTGGCGGATGATTTAAGTGAACAGCACGTAGAGTCTCTCATCTCTGCTCTGAAGAGATACAAGAGAGCTATGGGTTGGACTATTGATGATATAATTGGTATCCCTCCTGGGATATGTATGCACAAGAGTCATATCAAAGAAGATTGCATGCCTACAAGTAAGCATCAGCGTCGTCTGAATCCATTCAGAAAACGATGCCCCATCTATCTCGATGAAGTCTAAGTAATCGAGATAGCTATGTCGTGCCGCGACAATAAATCAAGCGCTTGGTGGGAGGCAACCCATCATTTTTAATTGTTTTGTTTTCTTAAGATTTTGTCGAGCCACGACCAAAACTAAGGCGCTTGGTGGGAGGCAACCCATCGTTCTAATCGTTTTTGTTGTTTTTCAGTAAGTGTAGGTGCAAGAGGTATAAAGGAAGAGATTGGTTTCAAATCTTGATTTGGAAGAATTGCAAGCTCAAGGTGGTAAGTTAGGATTGAAGAAGCAAAAGGCTATGGGTTGGGCATTGCCTATGAAAATATAGGCAAAGAACAAGGCAAGGCCTATGTAAATCTAGGCCACGAACAAGGCAAGGCCTATACTATGGCCTAAGCTCTCGGAATCTAGTGTGCCATAGCATAGGCGCCGCCCATGCCTAAGTGTGCCATAGCATAGGCGCCGCCTATGCAAAAACATTTTGTCTCTGAATCTCATGTGCCATGGCATAGGCGCCGCCTATGCCTAACAATTCCATGGCATAGGCGCCGCCTATGCTCAACAATGCTTTGCAAAAGGCGCCGCCTATGCCAAGCATAGGCAAAGCATTAGGTGCCGCCTATGGTCACTTTTGGCCTCCAAATCCGATTCCAAATGGGTCAAAACCCGACCCAAGCTTGTCCTATAAATAGAAACTTAGTCTTAGAACAAAATGCATTGCAACTTCAACCTAGGTGTAGCCTACCTCTCCAAAATCTCTCAAAATTTTTCCTTTTGCTCTTTTACTTTGCAAGAACATCTTCCGAGGGCATCAACCAAGTAAGTACTTCTTTGTTCTTCTTTTATATTCCGTAAGTACTACACTACTACGCCTATAATGAATTGTTAAATCTTGACATAGTATTGGTGATTTGAATGTGGTTGATTTGTCGTGATACATCTCGTTGAGTGAAAGAATACGTGTGGGTGTTCTTGATTTTGTTCCGACTTATATTTGATTGTTATACACTGTCATACTTTTGCGGAGTCGACATGGTGAAGTTAATTGCATAATCTTCAAAATTGAATGCTTGAATGTTTGAATGACTCGTTCATCGAGATAAAGATCATGATTGAATACAAGCATGAGATGTTGTGATTATTTCTATGCCATAACTTGATACGATCTCTATGAAGTAGTCTTGTTCAAAAAGTACATTAATCCAAACATGAAAGTATGATCAAGATTACATGAAATAGAGTTGGAAAGGATAGTTAAGACGATATGAAAGTATGACTATGCTGAACATATTGTTGGAACATAACGCCTAAACGTATATCGATGAAGTCTGAGTAATCGACAATGTTCACTTAATTAGTTTGTGCCAACAAATTAAGTGTGGGGTGGTTCCATTACTGTTTGTTTATCAATCGAATCTTCTGAGATGAAGCTAACATGACTCTATTAGGATCTCAGGTAGAATGGCCTCAAAAGGACGACAAGAAAAACAAAAAGTATCCACCTCACAGAAAGGTTAGGAAAGCGGAAGAAAAGAGCAAGCTGAATACTCCTCGCTACAAATACCTCAACGCACTTTTGGATTAAGTGGGGTACAATTTGAGGAAGCTCTGAGGATGACGACTCTGATGATGATTCCGACGCAGGGGGTATGACCCCAGACATAGAAGAGGAGTCCGACTAATCAGGTTCTTCTTATTTATTTTCCACTGAGAGCAGTGTGTCCTGTCTAAGTGTGGGGTGCTGGTATTTGCATGCTATACTTCTTTATCTGCATTTGCATTTATTTATGTTTGGTTGTTTGATTTAGTAGTTAGTCGTAGATTTTTTTTAGATTTTGATGCATGAAATTGTTCTGATAAGCGGCATGGTGTTATGACAAGAGTTTGTGCTAGAATCATTACTATTGAGACATTTAGGCTCTAAATGTGACTCATTATGTGATAAGTGTGTGGTTTAATTCCTTCATCTGTTGGGTCAAGAGTCTGTACTACTCCCAATAAAGTCGACCATGTGCCTTGTGTGTGTGAGATGATAGTATATTCTGTGTTTGTGACTGATGCTAGAACTTGCCTGGTGTGTGTGTAAAGCGAAATAAAGAGTGTGAGTTTAGGAGATGATTTAGGCATTTCTTTGGCAACCGATACTTGTTTACCTTCGTTTTACCTACCCGTGGACATTATCCTAGTCAACCCCTTTGAGCCTTTAAGCCATTTTCTTTGACAGCCTCATATGTAAGCCTAATCCATTTTTTTCAAGACCATAATTTGATCCAAATTCCTAAGTGCTTTAAGTTGTGAAGTCATGTGACAAAATAAGAGGAAATTGGGTGAGAGTGATGCCTTAGAGTGTATTGGTACTTGAATTTGTTATGAAAAAGAGTGGCTATCATAGAGGTGTGTTATAAAAAAAAAAAATAGAAAAACAAAATGATAAATTGTGTTTATGATTAAATAAAAAGATAGTTATGCTTGAATGGCAAAATAGGTGAAAAGGGGTGATAGATGAAAGAAAGGTAGCAGGGTTGATTAAAAGAGAGTGTTAATGGCATAATGTGATGTATTAAAGCGCTTAGGAACATAGTCACTATTTCTGGCCAAAATAGTCCTACCCGTCCCTTAGCCTACATTACAACCTGTAAAGACCTATTTGATCCTAAGCTTAACATTCTGATATTAGTAGAGCATTACACTAAGGGCAAGCCTATGGTCATCAGTTGCAACATATGAATTCTTTGTGAGAGTGAGAGCAAGGATAATCTTATACCCATGTTTTGAAAAATGAAATACTTGTGAGTAATTATGGGTGATATATTGTGAGACACACATGGTTGATGAGTTTTGGGTAGTCTTGTATGATTCTTTGTGCCTTAACTTTTGAATACGAATTAACCATCATCACGAGTCTATGTTAGAGACTGAATTGTTTCTAATAATGATTAGAAAACTACTCTTTGTTTATAATTATCGTGCCTGTCTTGATGAAAATTTTGTGTTGTTACTGTGAAACCCTAAGTAGATGTATAGATGGACATGATATTTTGTACGAGGACGAACAAAGCTTTAAGTGTGGGGTGTTGATGATAGGCGTATTTACACGCCTAAAGTACTATAATTTACCCATATTTTAGTTAAGTTTTGAGGACAAAATATATAATTCATGCACTTTTAGTCCTTTTTCCTGTAAGTGAGCTAACAAACGTGATTAGCAAGTTTTCAGGTATAAATGATGCAGATTTCAGCATATTATGGATAACTTGATGCCCAAGGAAGCTTCACGAAAGAAGGAAGGGAAAGCTTGGACGCCAAGGACCAAAAGTGACGCATAGAATATCTGTCCCGGGCAAAAACAGCATTTCCAAAGTCTTTGGGGATCAGCAGTAACTTATTAGGATTAGGATAATGATGCAGTAACCTAGTAGGATTAGGTTAAGTAATGCAGTAGCCTAGTAGGAATAGGATATGGGTGTTATAAATACCCTATTTTGCTAGAGATTTTCATTCATTCTGGAGTTCCGAAAACAATTCTCTTTCAATTAATTACTTTCTCATCATCTATTCAATTCTTAATTTCCACAACAAGAGAACTGCTATTCTAAAAGGGAATTCACGCCTAACGCCATACCAAACCCTACTACACGTGAGATCTTTATTTTGGTATAATGATAAAGTCTATTGTGATTTCCGTTGCACTCATGAATAGCTAAACCTCTCTATTGGGGTTATGGAAGCCTTATGAGATACTATCTATTGCTATGAGTTTGTGAGTTCGTGACTCGTATGATGCTTATATCATTATTCTCTTCATCTTAATGCAAATTCTTGTGGTTGCAAACGCATAGAATACGCCAGTATAGCATTAACTTGTTCGAAAGAAAAGTTATATGTCTGGAAAAGAGATAATGTCAAGGTAATAGGGCACCAACCCCTGTTAAAAAGTTAGTGCCGTAATTGGATTAACCTCTTGGAGAGTTAGTACCGTTAGACACGCTTTAAGCTCGAAAGAGTTAAAGTGATATAATCCTTGATGGTCGAAAGACGCCTGGATTTACCATAGAATACAACTCTCTATAAGCACATGCATGTCTGAATTCCGCATAACTCATAGCCAATAGAGACGTATAACTCATAAGGTGGACATAACCCCGACTCTCAATTCTCATTGGTTAAACATCTTACTAAACATTCTTTCTTTTTACTTTGCTATTTTCCGTTTTCACTTTGTTACATTATTGCACGTTACAAAATCCCCCCTTTTACGAGACTTGCACCAAAAGTCTAATAATTTTTGCTTACTTAGTGACCAAGTATTCTCTCTGGGATTGATACCCAACCCAGTTGGGTTATATTTGACAACGACCGCTTACACTCTTACGAGAGCTGTAGTTTGAGCGTTATCAATTAGGTGATAGAATATGGAGATAAATGAAGTATGGTTTGTATTCCTTTATGAAATAAGGAATTCAAATTAGTGTCTAGGATAGAGATGTGCTTATATATCCTACTTGATTCACACGTAGGATCATAGCTTAAAGAACTTAAGTCGACTATTACATCCTGCTCAATGAAGTAGTTATAAGGTTTAACTTAGGTAAAGGATTAGAGGTCGGGAGACCATGATCACGCAATTAACCCTACGAATCTACAACCAAGATAAGCAAGTTAACGAATGAAGTTCAACAACATAGTATGATTGTTCAAAGTGCTTTAACCCTGGGTTTTCTCTTATTGATTGTTTCAAGATCTTTACTTTACGCAATGTTTACTTTAATTTACAATATTACAAACTCTTTTTGGTTACTGCTGCATCAATTGAATATAAATTGTAAATTAGAATTGAATCATTGATAAAACAAGTATCAGTGGGATCGATAAATCGACTTTCTTGAAGGCCACTTTACTACTTGATAAGACCACGTACACTTGCATGTGCGCTTGGGAACTGTCAAGTGTTTGGCGCCGTTGTCGGGGACTTAAAATTTGGCAACTCTTTTATTTTAGTTTTGCTCTTTAGATTTCTTTGGTGTTTTTATGCTTGGTCTTGGTTTTGTGATAACAGGAAATAGTTTTTAAGGTTAGGAAGCTAGCAAGGAATAGGGAGTTGGTTAAACCAAGCCCCGAACCTGAACAACACTTCCATCAACAAAAAAGAGATGCAATCTATCTCCCCCAATTTCCATAAATAAAAGAAGATCAAGAGAATCCTGCTCCGATGGTTGAACAACAAGCAGCACGTAGGACGGTTAGGGAAGTGGTAGTCCCACTTCCGACGAACTTGACTTCCCCAATTCAAAAACCGACTGTTGGAGGGAATTTTAAGTTAAAACATAACATGGTGCAGCTTCTTATCAGCAGTGGACAGTTTACAGGGCTTTCACAAGAGGATCCACAAGTCCACTTGAAAACTTTCATTAAGCTTATTGACAGATTTATTTCGACTGGGGTGAATATAAATTATGTGAGGCTGACACTTTTTCCCCATTCACTGTTGGGGAAAGATAAAAGGTGGTTGAATGTGAAACCGGCCAAGTAAATCATATCATGGGATATTTAACCAGAAAGTTCCTCATCAAATTCTTTCCATCTGGAAAGACTGCGAGACTTCACAGTGAGATTCAAACAGAAGCCAGATGAAAACCTCTATCATGATTGGGAATGCTTCAAGGCTCTTCTTTGGGATTGTCCACACCATCAATAGTCTAACGAGGTACTTGCTCACACTTTTATAGAAGCACTTGATCACAATACGAATATTTTGCTAGATTCATCCATAGGTGGTCAAGTGTTGGAGTTGACTTTATGATGAGCTATACACATTATTGAACCGCATAGCACAAGAAAATCCCAAATGACATTTAGATTCTAGAAGTTCCACAAAAAGAATTACGGGTGTATTAGAGGTAAACCAGTTCACTACCTCATAAGCTCAGGTTGCAGCATTACAAAATATGATAAACACTCAATTCATCAGCCTAAAATTAGGAGCTCCACAACCTGCAGCCACAATCAATGCCATCCAATAAGCTGCAGGTTGGTGTGAAGTTAGCAATAATAGTGGTCACTTAGAGACTATGTGTGCTTTAAATTCAGAATCGGTGATGTATGTAGGCAATGCTCAAAGGCCAAATTATGGTAATGTTTACAACATGAAGTGGCAGACTCATCCATGGAATGCCTAACAACAAGAAATTCAGCAACCACAGGCACAAGGGAACCAGTCAACTAGCAACATAGAAGAGATGTTGAAGCAGCTTTTAGCTAATCAAGCACAGTTGACTGCGGACATGAAAAATTCACAAGTTGCTCAGAGAAGTTTAGAGTTTCATATTGGGCAGTTGCAGCAAGCATTGAATACTAGACTTCAAGGTGGTCTACCAGTAGATATAGAAAATCCAAAATAAGTTATGGAAATCAGCTTGGGGAGTGGTAAAGAGCTTAAGGGAGAACCTCCTAAGGTAACTAGGGAGGTAGATGCAGACTTAACTCCCCCACAAGTTTCTGAAAAAGTTACTAAAAATCAAGGAAGTTTGAGTACTTGAAAAAGAAGTTGTTGAAGAAGAAGTGAAGAAGACACCGCTACTACCCTTCCCTCAGAGAAAAATTAAAGCAAAGGAGGATACAATGTTTAAGAAGTTCTTTGATACATTCAGAGAGCTTCACATTAACTTACCTTTGTTAGATATTTTATAGGGTATGCCCAGGTATGCAAAGTTCTTGAGGGATGTGGTTGCTAATAAGGTGAAATTGCAGAATGTGGGGGCAATAACACTCACTGAAGAGTGTAGCACTGTAATGACATAAAAAAATCCCTAAGAAATTGAGAGATCTAGGAAAGTTTACTGTACCTATGCAAATTGGGAGTAAAGTGGTCCATGTACTGAGTGACTTAGAGGCTAGCATAAATATAATGCCCCTATATTTGTTTGATACGTTGGGTTTGGGAAAGCCTAAATCGACCAAGGTGGTTTTGCAGCTAGCAGATGGATCTATGGCATATCTGGAAGGAATAATATAGGATGTCCTCATAAATGTTGGTAAATTTGTTATTCCTACTGACTTTATTGTTCTTGATTTTGAGGAAGACGAACAGGTACTAATCATCTTGGGGCATCCGTTCTTAGCAATTGGAGAAGCGTTGATTGATGTTGGAGAAGGCACACTCCAAATGAGGGTAGAGGATGAAGAGATGGTATTTGATATTTACAAAGCACCCACAATAAAGTCCCGCTATAAAGATTTATGTATGATCAATGTGATTGAAGGGGACAAGTGTGGGGTGGTTAGTCCACCAAAGACCCCTTTGGAGTACCTAATTGAGCAGACTAAGCTTCTACTGCCTAAGCCGAATTTGATGCTAATTAATGAGCCTGAAAAGGCTAAAGTTAACGAATCTACTACTTTTGAAAATTCACACCCAAGAGGGGTGAAAAGAATAAGAAGATGGAGATTAAGCATGAGAAAGAGAAGGAAAGAGAACGACTAAGTCGTTAGTTGGGTCGTGCTACAACACTAAATTAGGAGCTGCTTGGGAGGAACCCAAGTTAAGTAGGTATGATTTATTTTTAGCTTTTAGTTTTTATTTCACACAGTTTTTGTTTTTTATTGAGTCGCATATTAATGGAAAGTTTGAGTACCGGAAACCTGAACTAAAGAGTATGGAAAAAACAAAGTGTGGGGTCCCAAGGATCTCATTTAAGTGTAAAGATGCTACTAGCTAGGCCTAGAGGCCTCAGAAAGTATTTCTATCTCTTACTTTTAAATTCACTTTGGGGATAAAGTAGATTTTTAAGTGTGAGGTGGGGAAATTCCCAAATTTTAGTTCAATTTAAAAAAATTGTGTAAGATATTCTTGTTGGGCTATTTTTTATTACATGGTGCAAGTGTTTTGTTTGGTAAAAGCATGTGGAATAATTGAATTGCTACTTTTGAGACTCTTAGGCTCATTTTTGTGGCTCTTGTACTTTTTGGCTTAAATTTGAATTCATGCTATTGTGTGGATGGGAGTCTATGATGATCCTATTCAGTTGAGAATGTGCCATGTACATGTAAGGTTTTTTGTATATTTCTTGTTGCATGTGATGTCTAGAACTTGCCCGATGTGTGTGTAAAGCAAAATAAAGAGTGTGGGTTTAGAAGATGATTTAGGCATTTCTTTGATAGCCTTGTTTTATACCTTCTATTTGTCCTACCCTTTGTGCATTATCCTAGTTAACCCCCATTTAGCCTTTATTATTTTCTTTGGTAGCCTTATAAGTAGACTAATACCTTCTTTGATAGACCATAATTTGATCCAAAAATCTCTTAGGCGCTTTAATAAAAAATTATTTAGTAAGGAGTTTGAGAAATTGAAGAAGAAAAAGGTGAAATTGATGCCCCAAGGTAATAATTATCGGTGTTTATATTTGATGTGTGGTGGTTGGGAGTGATATAAATGGTGTTATAAAGATTCCCATGATTGTAGAAAATGAGAAAAATTGAATCTTAAAGGAATAAACAAAACGCCCATCATGTGCTTGTGAAAATGCTTAAAAGAGATGGGGCAAAATAAAAGAATAGGGTAGACAAAAATGTTGTAAATTGGTTGTTGGAGATTGTTTTCAAATGTATAATGTAGCGTATTAAAGTGCTTAGAGAGGTTAGTCACTATTCCCAATTAGTTCCTACTCGTCCCTTTGCCTCCATTACAACTCGAAAAAGACCTAATTGATCCTAAGTTCATCATTCTAATATTAGTGGAGCATTACACTAAGGTCAAGCCTATGGTTCAATGTGCGTAACTTGTGAATTCTTTGTGAGAGTGAGTATAATTTGATTCTTGTACCCATTGTGATAAATTGCTTAATTATAAGTGATTATGGGTAACTCTCTTATTATGAGGGCACATGTTTGATGAATATGGGTGATTTGTATGATGACCTTGATTGACTGATAAGCACGATTTTACCAACTAGGTGAGTCAATTCTTGAGTCTAGGATGTTTTGGAGTAGGTTCATAAGCTTTCAATTGTGTTTGTAACATTCTTAGTGTAGAAACTTGCAATCTATATAGTCATTGTAGTACTAGCTTGAGTGTCTCTCATGCAATAGAAGTGTAGAATCTCCAGATGATGATAATTATAGTAAAGATTTGTTCGAGGAAAGACAAGAATTTAAGTGTGGGGTACGGATGTTAGGTGTATTTATGCATTCTAACGTCACTATTCTAGTCTTTTAGCCTTGTTTTGGGGATGATTTGTATGCTATATGGGTTGATAATGAGAGGAATGTGCATATAAGTGTTAAATCATGTGTTTATGATGTTCTAAGTGACTCCCAAAAAAGTATGTACTTCAAAGAGTCATTTAGAGTTCATTCGAGAAAACTAGTTTTACTAGCTTGAGCTAGGTTCTTGTCTATTTGATTTCGTTGGATTCTATTGTGTTTAATGTGTTCCAAATAGTTTTAATATGTAATTATGAGTGGAATAACTTTTTGGTAGTGAGAAAATTTCAATTTTATTGAGAGTACAGCTGGAACAATTAGTTGAAGATTAACATGAACTAACCTATACTTAGCACTTGTTTTGATTCATCGTGATGGATATAGTGTTGTTTGAATCTCTAATTCGTGTGGTTTGATGATATAGTATATTTTGTGAGATGTTTATGATGATATATGTATGATTTAGAGGCTGTGAAATCATTGTAAAGATACCACAAGACAAGGGATGAAAGGAGGAACGACTAACACTTAACCAAAATTTGGGACGAAAATTCCAGTAGCACCGTGCGATATGCGTGAGTAGCATGCTCCATTGCTATGGAATACAGCATGCGTAGAATTCTCCATTTCTGTTGAATACAGAGTGCATCACATGCTTCATTCCACCCCTGGGCTTTCACGTTGATTCCTTGTCCAGCAAAGCTTGGGCTTACCCTATTGCTATATATACGTCTGTGTACACGTTTTTTACTATCTTTGAACATATTTTGGAGATTGAGGGGCTGCTACAAATTTATAATTAGGTTTTTATTATTTTAATTTAGTACATTCATGTTTTTAGTCATTAATTACCACCGTGTGATTACAATTATGACTATGCGTGGATAAACACCCTTTTCCGGGGTTGAAGCAAAGAACATGAGTACTATTATTTTGAATTGAATTCGTTTAACTTTGTTTATCATTATTGGTTGTGTTCATCTTTGATTTAACTATTTTAAGGATTCTCGACCTGTAGAATACATCAATTGTTTACCTTTTGACCTCGGGAGAGGAATCAGGGGATAGAATATGAAGATGAACAAAGTATGGTTTGTATTCCTTTATGATAAAAGAAATTCGAATTAGTGTCTAGGACAGGGATGTACTTAGATACCCTACTTGATTCACACGTAGGATGATAGCTTAAAGAACTTAAGGGGACTATTACATCCCCGCTCAACAATGTAGTTGTAAGGTTCATCTTAGGTAAAGGATTAGAGGTCGGGAGACCATGATCACACAATTAACCCTACAAATCTACAACCAAGATAAGCAAGTTAACGAATGAAGTTCAACAACATAGTATGATTGTTCAAAGTGCTATAACCCTGGGTTTTATCCTATTGATTGTTTCAAGATCTTTACTTTACGCATTGTTTACTTTAATTTATATTATTGCAAACTCTTTTTGGTTACTGTTGCATCAATTGAATCTAAATTGTGAACTAGAATTGAATCGTTGTTAAAACAAGTCTCTGTGGGGTCGATAACTCGCCTTTCTTGAAGGCCACTTTACTACTTGATAAGATTACGTACACTTACGTGTGCGCTTGGGCGCTGTCAATGGAAATAGACTTGGTTCTCGACTCCACATCAATAGAAAAATCAATATCATGATCTAAAGGCATACTAGGTAAATCCTTAGAAAATACATCCATGTACTCGCGAACAATCAAAATAGAATCCATAGGAGGCGGTGAGGCAATAATAGTATCAAGGACATAAACCAAATAAGACAAACACTCTCTCTCTACTATGCAGTGAACATGTAGAAAAGATATAACACCCTTAGAACCCGAATTAAATGTACCCTTCCAAGATAACTTTGGCACACCTAGTCCAAAATAGCATGATAAGGATCTATCCAACTCATACCCAAAATAACATCAAAATCAACCATATCTAGGATAATCAAGTCTACACAAGTCTCACGACCCACAAAGGTAACAACACAAGATCGATACACCCGATCCACTATTAAAGAATCTTCTACGGGGGTAGAAATATGTAAAGGCATAGCAATAGGCTCACATGCAGTATCAAACTCAAAAGCAAAATAAGTCTACAGACATATAGGAGAATATAGATCTAGGGTAAAATAGAATGGAAGCACATCTGTAGCAAACTAGGATGATATGTCACAACCCAAAAATGGGTCATGATGGCACTTATCGCAGCCACAGTCATGATAAGTCTGCCAATCACCCTAATTGATAAAGGAAAAATGAAATAAAAAATAACATAAACCAAGGCAAGACTTCTAGAACGAGGTCAAGATAATATGAAACATAATTAGTACATAAGTCTAAAAGAAACCTCATAAGTCCCTAAAATCTGGTGTTATAGTGTAATAGCATCTAGTAAAAAACTAAATCTGAAAATACATAACTACCTTTGAAATCAAAATAAAGACATAAAGTAAGATAAGAGGAGGTCCAAAGTCAGCTGTAAAATCCTTAGAGAACTTAGTACCTCGAACACTACTCCAATACATACGAAACGATCTACCAAATCTTGTACTCGTACTCGGATCTATACTGAATGGGTACAGTTGGGGTGAGTACGTTCCACTTGTTTTTAGTAGGTATCATAGACCGACTAAGCTAAGTAGTAAATAAAATTAGTAAAATAATACTATGAGCACTTCACCTGAAAGCAAAAAATTCTCAAATGGTAACTCACACTGTCTCTTCTAAAGTTCTAATATATTCACAAAAATGGAACATAACACAGATATATATATGAAGGAAATAAGAAAAGTCCAAACAATTCAAGAAAGGTAAGGAAATTAAGATTTATGCATGTGAAAATATAATGCAATGCAATGTGGATGGGATGAATGATGAAAGTTATCGCATGACTTTCGGTATATACCCACCGAGCTCATAATTCCCAGATAGGATCCATGCTAGGTTCGCAACCCATATACTATGTACTGAACCAACTTCGAGATCGTGATGACACCTATCTAACCCTTCTGGTAGGTAAGCCAAGAACCCAATTTCAAATACAACATCCCAAATATATAGAAGTAGAAGGAAATAAGATCATAATA
Organism: Capsicum pubescens; assembly: GCA_030864215.1. NCBI lineage: Eukaryota > Viridiplantae > Streptophyta > Magnoliopsida > Solanales > Solanaceae > Capsicum > Capsicum pubescens. The sequence continues at coordinate 337,066,212 of CM061548.1, forward strand.
AATCACAAATAATCCCAAAAGTAGATTGATAGACTAGTGCAATCGAAACATAGATAATACCAGGTCTGATAGTCACTAATAAAAGCCACTAAATAAAGAAATCAACGAAAAGTTTGAGCATCTCAAAATGCAAAAAATGCATAAAGATAAGACTTGAGGAAATTGCAGTAGTCTCTGAAATCAATTGTAGCTACCTCAAATCTCCAAGGATGCTAACACAGATGGAACCACAAGATTCAATGTCTAGAGGTCGCCGGATCGGTACATGCACGTAAGGTGCAGAAAAAACAAGGGTGAGTATGAAACCACGTGTACTCAACATGGATCAACGATCGACCCTAATTCAAAGTGGTGATGAGTAACACCACGTCAACAATCTAAAAACAAACATACAACCTGCACTCAGCAAAACCACGCTAATCTAACAGAATAATCAAGTATAACAATCATAAGGATATCATAAAACAGTCTAAGAAATCCTCAATACAGTGAAATCAAGTAAAAAATATTCAAGTACTTAATAAACAGTACAAAGTCAACAAATACACCTTACTCAATCTAAACCATAAATGAATGAATACTGTGCAACACAATGTGTATGCTATGTACACACCTATCGAGTAATGGCTTAAAGATCAAGACTCATGAGAGACTCACAAGGTCCATGTACTATGCAAGCGTGCACTTTGATCCCAATAAATATACTGTACAGGCGTACACTCCAGTCATAATAAATAAATAAATAATATTATGTAGGTGTACACTCCGACCCCAAACAAAAAACAACGCATGATATCAGGCGCACAACTCCTATCCCAAAAACAATTTATTTACCATAACAAATCAGCTCATGGTACTAGCAAATAAAGGAAAACAGTTTCAAACATACAATTGACTTATTTTAGCCCCTCAATACCACTAGTACCTACATATATGCTCGTCACTTCACCTATACGGGATCCCCATTCCTCATTACTACCATTACACATAAACACTTCGAAAAAGAGTCTAAGAAAGTCCCAACTTGCCTTAAATTAAAGCCCAAGAATCAATTTATAAACTTATCTTTTCATAAAGCTTCTCAATTGTCAAAATATGTTCAAATATATAATCCTGATAAGAGTATGAATCTAATGACACTCATAGTGCTATAATAATTTTCAATTCAAAAACAAAGGAATCGGACAAAGAATCACCCCAAAACTCCAAAATTGAAATCTTAGTTGATCGATAATTATATTAACAATTCGAAAGTCAAAGTTAATGGTGAAGATTTTATAGGAAACTCAACGAAACAGTGGTTTAAGATAGTAGTCAAAACATATAAATTAAAACACTTAATTGATCTAGAATTTTGTGAGATTTTATAGGAAACTCAACGAAACAGTGGTTACATGCCTAACCTATATCACTAACAACTAACTTTAATGCCCCTATTGTAATCTTTGACATCATTGTTATAAGGCAATGATTAAGTAATCATTGCACTATTATATAAAAAACAAAAACAAACGTAGTATACTATATTACCTAAATCTACAGGAAAACATCTCAGCCACTACACATGCTACTAGTACCTAATTCATTATAGGTAAAAATATAATATTAGGACCCAATTCACCGGAACAAACAAAAAAATTCACACTACCCTCTGTGTCGTGAAGGAGAAAAATATAATGAGGAAATAGAGTTGTAACTGCTCTTTTCCTCTTGCTCCACCCAATTTGATGCTACCATATAATTTTATTTTAAACCTTTTCCACTAAAATCTATTCCTTATACATGGGTATCAAGAATTAAGAAAATATTGATTTAGCCCATTAACCACCAACTAAAACAATATTATAAATACCCAATGTTGAATAGATCCTCGAAATATTTTTGAAACCTTAAGAAAATAAATCAAATATGTATATTGACTAAAAATTACATTTTGGACCTATTGAAAGAACTACGACACTAATTTGAAGTCATCTCGATCAAAGATTGACCATGATCGGGCTTAACTTTATTAAAATTCAAGAACTCAATTACTTAAATCACTTTCAAACACCTCGAGGATTGGTACTACCTTTCTCCATAAATCATAAATTACATATAAAAACAATAAGAAGAGTTAAAATAAAACAAATTTATAAAAAATATGTAGGGTTGTTCCATCACCCACCACTAAAATAAATGTTCGTCCTCGAACGTAAAGAGAAATGAGGTACCTGGGCTGTGAAAGAGATGAGGATATCTGCTTCACATGTCAGAACCAACCTCCTAAGTAAATTTAGCTATAGGACGATGCCTCCATTGCACCTTGACGTAGGCTATATCCTTGGATCTCAATTTTCTAACCTGCCTATCTAGGATAGCTATAGTCTCCTTTTCAAATGTTAGTTTCTGATCCAAAGTCACTAAGTCCCACTGAATCACATAAGAATCATCCGGATGGTACCTTTTTAACATCGAAACATGAAAAACTGGATGCATGGCTGAGAGGCCTAGTAACAAATCCAACTCATAAGCAACTAGACCAACACATTAAAGAATCTCAAAAGGGAAAATAAACCTCAAATCAAGCTTTCCTTTATTCTCAAACATCATCACTCCCTTCATGGGTGATACCTTTAACAAGAACCGCTCACCCTTCATGAACTCCATGTAACGGACCGTTCTTTCAGTAGAAATCTTCTGTCTACTCTAAATCACCAAGAGTCAGTCCTGGATCAACCTCACTCGATTCATTGAATCTCTCAACAAGTCAATTTCCCAAAGCCTAACCTCAAAAAAATCAAACCACCCAATTGGTAACCTACACTTTCTACCATAGAAAGCCTCAAACAGAACCATATAAATACTAGAATGGTAGTTATTATTATAGGAAAACTCCACTAAGGGTAAAAGTTGATACCAATGACCCCTAAAATCCATCACACAAGCCTGTAACATACCCTCAACACCTGAATAGTCCGTTTTAATTGGCCATCTGTTTGGGGATGAAATACTATACCCATATCCAATTGAGTACCCAGCTCCCGCTATAAAGTACGCTAAAATTTCAAAGTGAATGGAGTACCTCTATCAAAAATTATGGAAATAGGCACACTATGTAACTGAACTATCTCACGAATATAGATCTTGGCTAATTTCTCTGCATTATAGTTCATCTTTACAAGAACAAAATGAGCTGATTTGGTAAATCTATCCACAATGACCCAAATGGAATCAAACTTCCCCAAGATCTAAGGCAACCCAACTACAAAGTTCATAGTGATACGCTCCTATTTTCACTCAAGAATTGGCATCTTCTGAAGCAAACCACCTAGTTCTAGTGCTCATATTTCACCTGTTGGCAATCCAACTCTTAGCTACAAACTCTGCAACATTTCTCTTCATTCTACACCATCAGTAATGTTGTTTTAGGTCATGATACATCTTTATTGTGCTTGTATGGATGGAATACCGCAAACAATGGGCCTCCTCCATAATAGAGCTAATCAAATCACCCACTCTAGGAACACAGATATGTCCTTTAATCCTCAAAACACCCTCATGTTCCAAAATTGCATCCTTAGTCTCACCTTGAATCACCTTATCTCTGATAATACACAGTTTTTCATCCTCAAACTGATGATCTCAAATCTTCGTGGTCAATAAAAACCTTTCCTCTATGCATGCAAGAACTCTACATGATTATGATATATCATGACGCATAAAATTATCGGCCAATCTTTGAACCTCCCTGGCTAATGGTCGCTACTCCACTTTCAACAGTGCAAGACTACCCATACTAACTGCCTTCCTACTCATGGCATCCACTACTATATTGGCCTTGCCGAGATAATATAAGATAGTCATATCATAATTTTTCAATAACTCTATCCATCTATATTGTCTTAAATTCAACTCTTTTTGCTTGAAGATATACTGAAGGCTACGATGATTAGTGTACACCTCACAATGATCTCTATACAAATAGTGTCGTTACAACTTCAGTGCAAACACAATTGCTAGTAACTCTAAATCACGGGTAAGGTAATTTTTTTCATGTTGCTTTAACTTCCTTGGTGCATATGCTATCAGCTTATATTTTTACATTACTATACCACTCAATCCAATACCAGAAGCATCACAAAAAAGTAAATCCCTCACTTTCCATAGGTAGGGTCAAGATAGGAACAAAAGTTAATAGAGTCTTGAGTTTTTGAAAGCTCTCCTCGCACTACTTTGAACCTTGAAAAGCCTCATTCTTGTGAGTCAACTGAGTTATAGGAGCTTCAATAGAGGAGAAACCCTGTAAAAACCGCCTATAATAGCCTTCCAACCCGATAAAACTCCAAATATCTAAAGGCGAAGTAGGGCGGGACCAGTTCCAAACTGCCTCAACCTTGGCCATATCTACCATAATACTATACTTGGATACCACGTGTCCCAATTATGCCATAGAACTGAGCCAAAATTCACACTTTGAAAACTTGTCATATAACTTCTCGTCCCTCAACCTCTAAAGTACGATCCTCAAATTTTTTGCATGATCTGCCACACTCTTAAAATATACCGAAATATCATTAATGAACACAATCACAAAAGAGTCAAGATATAGTTAAAATACCCTATTCATCAACTCCATAAATGTTGTTGGGGCATTAGTAACCCAAAGGACATAACTAAGAACTCATAGTGGACATATCTAACCCGAAAAGTTGTCTTAGGAATGTCCAAACCCTGAATCTTCAACTGATGATACCCCGATCTCAAGTCAATTATAGAAAACACAGAATCACCTTAAAGCTAATCAATTAAGACATCAATACGCGGTAGAGAATATTTATTCCTAACTGTCACCTTGTTCAACTGTCTATAATCAATGTGGATTCTCATATACCTGTTTTTTTCTTTACAAACAACATCAAGGCACCCTAAGGTGATACACTTGGTTGAATAAATCCCTTACTTAACAAGTGCTAAAATTAGTCTTTCAATTCCTTCAACTCAGTTGGCACCATCCTATAAAGAGGAATAGAAATAGGCTTAGAGCCCGACTCTAAATCAATACTAAAATCAATATCTCTATCAGGAGGAACACCTAGAAGATCCAAAGAAAATACATCCATGAGCTCTCTAACCACCTTCACTGACTAAAAAAAAGGGTGTATCGGTCAAAGTATCACAAACATAAGCTAAATATGATAGACATCTCTTCTCAACAAACAGTTGGGCCAGAATTAATGAAATCACCTTCTTAGGATACGAACTCAGAAAACCACTCCACTTTAACCTCGAACGATCAGGCATTGCCAAAGTAACTATCTTGTCATGACAAATAAAGATAGCATGATAAAGAGAAAGCCAATCCATGCCTAAAATTATGTCAAAATTGACCATATTGAGGATAACCAAATCTACCCAGGTATCACACCCCAAAATTAAAATAACAAGGGATCAGTACACCCGATCCACCACTAAGGAATCACCAACTAGGATAGAAATACAAATAGACACAGTTATAGACTCACACATCATATCAAGGATGGAAGCAAAATATGCACACACATTGGAGAAAGTAGAACCAGGATCAAATAATACTAAAGTAGATCGATGGCAAATTGAGATGATACTTATAATGACTACATTAGAAGACTCTAACTTATGCTTTCCTGGGAAGGCATAACAGTGAGCTCTATCATTTATCACCTAGTCACTCCTCTACCACATTTTCTATCAGTTAGTGGTGCACCTCTACCTCTCTGAGGTCTGCCCCGACCCCCAGATAGGAGCGTTGTTGCTCTAGTAGGAATGTAATGACCCTGTTGTGGATCCTTCTATCTGTATACTGAATAATCCCTCCAAAGATAATCCAGACTACCACACTCATACCAAGACCTGGAAATTATCAACTATTAAAAGTAACCTGAATATCTGGTATAGCCACCATGACTTGAAAACCGTTGAGATGAACCTTGTGAAGCCTGTCTCGAACTATAAGAATCCTGACCTGAATGTTTAACCTTTGATGTCTGCACCGTTGCCTAAACTGGTCTACCATGTTGAGGGAAAATATATCCTCTGAGTGAACCCTTACCTTCAGATGAGGTACTACTGAATCAACCTGAATGCGTCTCTTGTCCTTCAGTTCCCCATACTCCTCATGATGAACCAACTCAAACACCTTTGCTGACTCAACCACTCTCTTAAGAGAAGCCCCAGATTAAGATACAACAAACATACACTCTCTAATCTTACGTGTCAAACCTCTCATAAACATCCTAATCATCTCAGCCTCATCTGAAAAGATCACCACAGCATAACAGGACAAGGAAATTAAATCTCATACTCAGCCACAGAAATTCCCTCTTGCATCAAATTCTTAAACCGGTGCCTACGTTCCTATCTCAAGCTACAATGGACGATTCTATCAAGGAAAGCCTGTGTAAATATAACTCAAGTCATCAATGGAGAACCTATTGGATAGGAATCAATATAGAAGCGCCACCACTACTTCGTAGGACCACGCATCTAAGGCAGTATAATTAACCCCGTGGGAGTCCCAATCCCACACTCAAGAGTCTCTTATGGAAATTGACCAGAAACTTATAAGTGTCCTCACGCTGATCACCCTAAAACTGTGGTGGATCCATCTTTATAAATGTCACAAATCATTATTTCTACCCATTAAACATAGTTACTCTAACCCCATCAGTAGCTCTTACCCATGGTTAAGGCATACCATCATACCTCAGTGATGGTTGAACCACTGGCCTTAATAAATTAGGATGGGTTGTTGATCTAGGGCTGCGCCCCCACCCTAACATATGAACCCTGTAGAGTACCAAATGATTCACCTCCTTGAGCTATAGTCTCCAAACACCCAACACTTTAATCAAGGTATCCTAAAGAATCAGTGTAGCAACAAACCTGAGGTGCCTGACCTGGGCCCTCATCATCAGCTGGAACTAGAGCATCATCATTACCTGCCTCAAACTCAACCTTTAGGGACCCCGCCCTATTAGGAATCTGAGCGACTTCATGAGCTCTCTCTATACCATGACCTCTACCCATACCACATCCCCTACCTCGTCCGCAATCCCACCTCAGGTGATTAGCTCAGGGGCTGGCGGGAGCTCCTGACTATTATCTTGAGATGTACGAGTCCACACCATCTATGAGAGGATAAGATAAGAATTTCATTATTTTAAATTAAAGGATTAATATTACGTGATAAGAGATAAAGAAGAAAATAAATGTTTCCTAAACACCTATAGTCTCTCGAGTATGGGTAACGAACATCTCTGAATCGATCTGCGAGACTCTACTAGACTCGTCTTGTATTTGTGATACCAATGAACCTGGGATCTGGTACAATCTTTCACAACCTAACTTTGGGATCATGATGAAACCTATCCAACCCTTCTGATAGGTAAGCCAAGAACCCAATTTCAAATACAAGATCCCAAATATATAGAACCAAAAGGAAATAAGATCATAATAAATCTTGAATAACCATAAAAGTAGACTAATAGACTAGTTTAGTCGAAACATAGATTATCCCAAGTCTGGTAGTCACTAATAAAATCCACTAAGTAAGGAAATCAACGAAAAGTTTGATTATCTAAAAATGCGGAAAATGCATAAAGATAAGATTTGAGGAGATTGTAGTAGTCTCTAAAAATAATAGCAGTTACCTCAAATCTCTAAGGATGCTAACATAGAAGGAACCACTGGATTTAATTTTCTGAGGTCGTCGGATCGATACATGCATATGAAACCACATGTTCTTAGTAAGCATCATTAATCGACCCTAATTCAAAGTGGTGATGAGTAACACCATGCCAACCATCTTAAAACGAGCATACAACCTGCATTCAACAAAGCCACCCTAATCTAAATGAATAATCAAGTCTAACAATAATAAGGATATCATAACACAGTTCAAGAAATCCTCAAGACAGTGAAATCAAGTAATAGATATTCAAGTACTTAATAAACGGTACAAAGTCAACAAATACACTTACTCAGTCTGAATTATGAATGAATGAATGAATGAATACTGTGCAACGCAATAAGTATATCATGTACACACATACCGAAATGGCTTTAAGGTTAGGACATATGAGGGACTCACACGGTCCATGTACTGTACAGGCGTGCACTCCAATCCCAATAAATATATTGTGCAGGTGTGCACTCCGACCCCATACAAAATACAATGCATAATGTTCAGGCATGCAATTTCGATCCGGAAAATAATTCATTTACCATAGAAAACCAGTCCTTCATACTAGTAAATAGGGGAAAACAGTTTCAAACATATAATTGACTTCTTTTAGTCTCTCAAATAACACTAGTGCCCACATAAATGGTCATCACTTCAACTATACGAGACCCCATTCTCCATTACTCTCATTACACTTAACAAACGCATAAACACTTCAAAAATGAGTAAGAAAGTCTCAACTTGCCTAAAATCAAAGCCCAGGCTTCAATTTATAAACTTGCCCTTTGTAAAGCTTCTGAATGATCAAAATAAGTTCAAGTATATAATCCTCAAAAGAGTACAGAGAGAATGATACCCATATTGCTATAATAATTTTCACTTAAAAAAAAGAATCGGATCAAAGAGTCACACCAAAACACCAAAATTGAAATCTTAATGATCAATAATTATATTAACAACTCAAAAGTCGAAGTTAAAGGTGAAGATAATATAGTGCAAAATTATTAAATACAAAGCTCCACCTATCATTTTTAATGTCCGCTGCAATAATCCAATTCTAAGTTAGCAGTCGAAACATACAAATTAAAACACGAAATTGACCTAGAATTCAGTGAGAATTTATAGGAAATTCAACAAAATAGTGGTTCCATGCCTAACCTATATCATTGACAACTAACTTTAATGCCCCCTAACTGTAATCTTTGACATCATTGTTATAAGAAAATGATTAAGTGATAATTGCACCATTATATAAAAAAAATAAAAAATAAAAAATAAAATTAGTATACTATATTATCTAAATCTAAAGGAAAACATCTCATCCACTACACATGCTACTGAGTTCCTAATTCATTACAGGTAAGAAATATAATACTAGGAATCAATTCACCGGAACAAACAAAAAAATTTGTACTAACCTCAGTGTCGTAAAGCAGTGGAAAATAAAATTAAATGAGGAAATAGAGTTGTAACTGATCTTTTCCTCTTGCTCCACCCAATTTGATGCTACGATATAATTTTTTTAAAATCTTTTCCACTAAAATCTATTCCTAATCTATAGGTGTCAAGAATTAAGAAAATATTGATTTAGCACTTTAATCACCAACTAAAATAATATTATAAATACCCAATATTGAATAGATCCTCAAAATATTTTTGAAACCTCGAAAAAATAAATCAAATATGTATATTGACTAAAAATTACATTCTGGACCTATTGAAAGAACTACGACACTAATTTAAAGGCATCTTGATCAAAGATTGACCATGATCGGGCTTAACTTTATTAAAATTCAAGAACCCAATTACTTAAATCACTTTCAAACACATCGAGCATTGGTACTACCTGCCTCCATAAGTCATAAATTACGTCTAAAAACTATGAGGAGAGTTAAAATAAAATAAATTTATAAAAAAATTTGTACAGTTGTTACATCATCCACTAAAATAAACATTCGTCGAACGTAAAGAGAAAGGAGGTACCTAGGCTCTCAAAAAAATGAGGATATTTACTCCACATGTCAGACCCAACCTCCCAAGTAAATTTAGCTACAGGACGATGCCTCCACTGTATATTAATGAAGTTATCTTCTTGGATCTTAATTTTTTAACCTGACTAGCTAGGATAGTTATAAGCTCCTTCTCAAATGTCAGATTCTGATCCAAACTTACTCAGTCCCACTGAATCATATGTGAATCATCCAGATTCTACCTTTTAAACATCAAAACATGAAATATTGGATGTATGGCTGAAAGGCCGGGTAGCAAATCCAACTCATAAGCAATTGGACCAATACGTTGAAGAATCTCAAAAGGGATAATAAAGCTCAAACTGAGTTTTCCTTTCATCTCAAACATCTTCACACCCTTCATGGGTGATATCTTCAACAAGACCTGCTTACCCTGCATAAACTCTATTTCATGGATCCTCCTATCAAAAAACTCTTCTGTTTACTCTGAGCCGCCAAGTGCCAGTCTGGATCAACCTTACTCGATCTATTGAACCTCTCAACAAGTCAATACCCCAAGGCCTAACCTCAAAAGAATCAAACCACCCAACTAGGGACCTGCACTTTCTACCAAATAAAACCTCAAACGGAGCTATCTGAATACTAGAATGGTAGGTATTATTATAGGAAAACTCCACTTAGGGTAAAAATTGATACCAATGACACCCAAAATCCATCACACAAGCCCGCAACATGTCCTTCAACACCTGAATAGTCCACTCTAATTGGCCATCTGTTTGGGGATGAAATACTATACCCATATCCAACTGAGTACCTAGATCACGCTGTAAAGTACGCTAAAAGTTCTAAGTGACTTGAGTACCTCTATCAAAAATGATAGACATGGGCACATCATATAACAAAACTATCTCACGAATGTAGAACTTTGCTGATTTCTCTGTATTATAGTTCATCTTCCCCAACACAAAATGAGCTGATTTGGTCAATCTGTCCACAATAACCCAAATAGAATCAAACTTCCCCAAAGGCAATTCAACTGCAAAGTCCATAGTGATACACTCTCATTTCCACTCAAGAGTGGGCATTCTCTGAAGAAAACCACCAGGTCTCTAGTGCTCATAGTACACCTGCTGGTAATTCAAACACTTAGCCACAAACTCTACAATATCTCTCTTCATCCTACACCATCAGTAATGTTGTTTTAGGTCATGATACATCTTCACTATGCCTGGATGGATGGAAAATCACCTACTCTAGGAACACAAATCTTTCCTTTAATCCTTAAAACACCTTCCTGGTCAAAAATTGCATCCTTAGACCCACCTCACATCAGCTTATATCTAATAATACATAGTTTTTCATCCTCAAACTAACAATAAAGAATTTTTTTTATCAATAAGGACCTTGCCTCTATGCATGCAAGAACTCTACCTGACTCAGATATATTAAGACGCATGAAATTGTCAACAAATCATGGAACCTCCCTAGATAATGGTCGCTCCTCCACTCTTAATAGTGTAAGACTACCCATACTAACTTCCTTTCTACTTATGGTATCTGCTACTACATTGGCCTTGCCTAGAAGATATAAGATAGTCATATCATAATATTTCAAAAACTCCATCCACTTAAGCTGTCTCAAATTTAACTCTTTTTGCTTGACGATATACTGAAGGCTACGATGATCAGTGTACACCTCATAATGAACACCAAACAAATAGTACCGACACAACCTCGAAACGAACACAACTGCTAGTAACTCTAAATTCTAGGTAGGGTAATTTCTCTCATATGGCTTCAACTACCTTGATGTATATGCTCTTACCTTATATTTTTGCATCAACACACCACCCAAATCAATACCGGAGGCATCACAAAACATAGTGAATTCCTTAACTCCATAGATAGGGTTAAGATTGGAGCTGAAGTCAATAGAGTCTTGATCTTTTAAAAGCTCTCCTTGCACTTATCTAACCACAGAAAAGCCATATTATTTTGAGTCAACCGAGTTATAGAAATTACAATAGAGGAGAAACCCTGCATAAACTATCTGTTATAGCCTGCCAACCCGATAAAACTTTAAATATCTAAAGGCAAAGTGGGGAGGGACTAGTTCTTAACTGCTTCAACCTTGGCTGTAACTACCGTAATACCATCCTTGGACAACACGTATCCCAAGAATGCCATAGAACTGAGCTAAAATTCACACTTTAAAAACTTGGCATATGACTTCTCCTCCCTCAACAACTGAAGTACAATCCTCAAACGTTTTGTATGAACAACCTCGCTCTTAGAATACACCAAAATGTCATCAATGAACAAAATCATAGAAGAGTCAAGATATAGATGAAAATCCTTATTCATCAACTCCATGAATGTAATCGGGACATTAGTCAACCCAACGGACATAACTAAGAACTCATACTGGCATATTTATCCCAAAAAGTTGTCTTAGGAATGTCCAAACCCTGAATCTTCAATTGATGATACCCCGATCTCAAGTCAATTATTGAAAACACTGAAGCACGTTAAAGCTGATCAAATAATTCATCAATACGTGGTAAAGGATACTTATTCCTAATTGTAACCTTGTTCAACTACCTATAATCAATGCACATTCTCATAGACCCATCTTTTCTTTTATAAACAATATTAGGGCACCCTAAGGTAATACACTCGGTTGAATAAATCCCTTACTTAAGAATTCCTAAAATTAGTTTTTCAATTCCTTCAACTCAGCTGGTGCAATTCTATAAAGAGGAATACAAATAGGCTTAGTGCCCGGATCCGAATCAAAAATCAATATCTCTATTTGGAAGAACACCTAGAAGATCGATAGGAAATACATCCATGAACTCGCTAACCAACTTCACTAACTCCAAATAAGGTGTCTCAATCCAAGTGTCATGAACATAAGCCCAATATAAGAGACACCTCTTCTCAACTAATCGTTTGGCTTGAATGAATGAAATCACTTTCTTAGGATACAAACTCCAAACACTGCTCCACTTTAAACTCAGACGATCAAGCATTGCCATGGTAACTATCTTGGAATGACAATCCAAGATAACATGATAGGGAGAAAGCCAATCCATGCCTAAAGTTACATCAAAATTGACCATATCAAGGATAATCAACTAGGTATCACACCCCAAAATAGAAACAACACAGGATTGGTACACCCAATCCACCATTAAAATATCACCAACTGAGGTAGAAAAATGAATAGAAACTATTATAGACTCACACATCATATCAAGGTTGGAAGTAAAATATGCAGACATAAAGGAAAAAACAGAACCAGGATGAAATAACACCAAAGTAGGTCGATGACAAATTGAGATAATACCTGTAATGACTGCATCAGAATACTCTACCTCAGGCTTTCATGGAAGGCATAATTGTAAGCTCTATCATATATTATCTAGTCACTCTTCTACCACCTCTCCTGCCAGTTAGTGGTGCACCTCTACCTCCTTGAGGTCTGTCTCGACCCTTAGATAGGAGTGTTGCTGCTCCATTATGAGCCTAATAACCCTGATGTAGATCCCTCAATCTATATACTAAACAATCCCTTCAAAGATAACAACAGGACCTGGGAACCATCAACTGTTGAAAGTGACCTGAATATCTGATATGGCCACCACGACCTGGAAACTGTTAAGATGAACCTTGTGAAGCTTGTCCCAAACAATAAGAACCCCAACTTGAATGTCCAACATCTGATGTTTGTATCGCTGCCTGAACTAGTCTACCATGATGAGGGCAAAAATCTCCTCTGAATATACCCCTACCTCCATACTCCTCATAATGCATCAACTCAAATACCTTTACTAACTAAACTACCCGCTGAAGAGAAGACCCAGATTGAGCTATAGAAAACATGGCCTCTCTGATTTTACCTGTCAAACCTCTTATAAACCTCCTGATTATCTCAGCCTTATCTAGTAAGATCACTAAATCATAACAGGACAAGGAAATTGAATCTCATACTCAGCCACAGAAATGCCCTCCTACATCAAATTCTTAAATAGGTGCCTACACTCCTTTCTTAAGCTATGAGGGATGAATCTGTTAAGAAAAACCTGTGAAAACATAACCCAAATCATCAATGGAGAACCTACTAGCCTAGAATGAATATAAGAGTGCCACTACTGCTTGGTAGGTTCATGCATCCGGCAGTATAGCCTCCTGAGGATAAGTAGATGTCTCTGCATCGATCCATGAGATTCTAGTAGACTCGACTTGTATTTGTGATACCAATGAACCTAGGGATATGATACCATCTTTCACGACCCAACTTTGGGATCGTGATGACACCTATCTAATCCCCTAATAGGTAAGGCAAGAGCCTAATTTCAAATAAAACATCCCAATATATAGATTAGAAGGAAATAAGATCATAATAAATCCCAAATAATCTCAAAAGTAGATTGATAAACTAGTGTAGTCAAAACATAGATTATCCCAGGTCTGGTAGTCACTAATATAATCCACTAAATAACAAAATCAAGAAGAAGTTAGAGTGTCATAACCTGGGCATGGGCCCTAGTCGCAACACAATGCTTAGAGTCATAAGTGACCCCAAGCTAACCCGTGGCCTGGCATAACACTAAGAATAATGAAGAAGTAATAAAATACTTGGTGAAAGATAAACTAAATAATTTGGTAATAATGATAAAAGAATCAATACTAAATAAGAACATCAAAACTAGAACTATCTGACCAAACCCAACATGCTTAAATATAATGAACTATCTGTCTGAAAGCCTCTACTCATATGAGTGGTTGGGATATGCCCCCAAATAACTCCAACTGACTGAAATTAAAAGACTATTAAAAGTAAACATTGATAACTAGTCCTTGAATGATGAGGACTCACCAAGCACTGCTGCTGAATATGGTACCACATTGTACTAAGTGCGATCTAATTACTGACCGTCAGAACCTATATTATAAGACAATATAGCACATGAAAGTATGCAATTAGTGCTTTGAATATACTAAGTATGTGAGATAGGACAACCAACTAATATAAGATGATCGTGAATGCATGAAACATGGGGAATAGATGCAAGACAAAGTATAAATATGTACTGAATGAAAATTGAATAATCAAATATAAGGTCATGTAAAATCTAAAATAGAAACATAAACTAAGAACTGTGGGAGTTAGAATAACCGACATGCCCCAATCAGAGAAAATTAGGGTCCAACTTTTAACCCCCATTGGATGGGTGTTCAGTAAATTACCAAGGGTACAAACACTGGCTAGCATAAATCCACTAAACTGATGTCCCGAAGGACTAGGGTGTTAATCCTCAACTGGTGGGTAACCTCTTATAACCTACGATGGCACTGTAGTTTTGGATCTTAGGGACTTCTACTAAAGGATTTAGTCTTAAATGATGGGTGTGCCTTCATCCCTACGTTCACTCGGTGCTAAGTACTACTCCCAACTAAATGACACTAATAATTGAATGCTCACTATAATAATATTCAAAATTAACAATATATGCATAATCTGAAGTTCTCAAGAAAATAAAAACTGAAAGATGCATGAATTCTTAGGTATCAGGTGCTCAAGAACATGAAAAATAAAAGATTCATAGAAACTGGACCCTACGAGTCATGGCCTGGAGTCATCACCTGAGGACCTAAGCCTTGGTGTAATACCCCAAAAATCCAAACCAATATTAGAACCATGCTTCAAGCTCATGAGAAATAAATTATAGTGATTTGGTAGTTTTATGATCTAGTTTAATGAGTATTAAGGCCTCAAATATTTCCTAGCTATTAGGCGAATCAAAACATCCCTTACCTATTGAATTCTTGAGAAGGATATTGCTATAGACAACTTCAAATGATCATATCTTTTGTTATACTACAAATTTTTGAGCTCATGACCCACTAAAATATAGATAATTGAATTATATTTCCAATGATACCAATTTTTCCAAAATCTGATATCAAAGTAAAAAGTTATGGCCGTTTTACAGTGAGTTGTTCGAATTGCCAAAGTGCAACGGGAAGGCCGACGAGCCGTCGCGCCAGCGATGAACCGTCACCCGAACCGTCGCAAATGAGGTAGTAAGCCTATTTTTTGGCCATAAAGAGATTTTGAGGGACGGTCAGTCCCCAGGGTGACGGTTCATCGCCCAAACCGTCCCGCACCTCCGTTTAGTGATTTAAAGTCATTTTTAAAGGGATTTTTGGGTGTTTTTCCACCCTTTTTAACACTTAATTATATCAAATCAAAGAACATAACTCCATATTCATCTATATCATCAATATTAGGGTTCCTCTTAAGATCATCTCCCAAGAACAAGATTCAAGCTCTTAAACAAGATAACTCAAGAACCAAAGCGTCACTATTCAAGAACCTTTAAGAAGAGTTACCCTCTTTCAAGATTCAAGCTTTTGAGGTATGTTAGATGTTCATCCATAGGTCCTTTTCACCCATGAACTCCAAGAACCCATTTTCAAGATCAAAGTTATGATTTTTACATGTTTTTATGAATTACATCCATGAAACTTCATCAATTTTGATTTTTATACCATGTTTACACGTAGTTTTTGTTGTTATTAAACCCCACATGTTTGAACGGTGTTGTTCCATGATTTTATCCTTAATTAGTGATTTTATTATTAAAATCTTACTATTGTACAAGTTTTAAAACTAATTCCATGTTTAGCTTAAACCATGCATTGCAAGTGTTCGATGAAATGCCTACAAGAATGAGTTTTGAATAAATGCTTATATATCATGTCCTCAAAGTTTTAGTATGATATTTCTGTTATTGCTATCGAGTCCTGGGGGTTATGAATACCCAAAATTTAGCTTTTTACTTAGTTTTAGTATTTTCAGAATTTTTTCAGGTAAACCCTGAGTCTTTTCATCTAATTAGTCATCATAATCTATTTAAGGTTAATAATTACCCCAGAATATGTATGCACTGTCGTTTTTAACATATCATGACCTGAGCTCATCAGTTGTCAGTGCATGCACCAGTTAGTAATTCAGTGTCTTTCAATTGGGAGTAGGATTTAGCATCGAGTGGGAAGTGTGGGTTCAGCGCATCCTACTTCCCCAAAAACTATGTGTCACCATAGGTCTAAGGGCCTCGCCAAAGAGTGTTTCCCTTTGCCCAATATGGGCTCAGTTTAGTGATCACTACAGTTCAGGTTCTATTTCGATGGCAAGGATAGAACATCCTTCCTCAACGTGGGTCAGACATTGGACTCCATGATAGATTACATGGTTTATGTCGGTTACATGATAGCTCCCACAGTCTCAGTCAAGTATTTAGCTCAGTAATTCAGTTTCAGTTTTGCTTGAACATAGCATATAGATATCAATTACTCATTTATCAGTACTCAGTATTTCAGTTTTTAGACTATATTCAGAACATGTTTTATACTTGGTCATGCATTCTCAATCTTTACAGATTTCATGCATTTTACTCAGTACTTCATGCTATACATTCAGTCAGTTACTAAGCATGCACATGAAACCATGCATATTAGCCAACCTCATTTAGAATACCAGTACATTCAAAGTACTGATTGCATACTCGTTTCTTGTGCTATGATGTCTCATATCATAGGTTCAGACACTCGAGTTCCTGACCGCACTTAGACAGATCTGTCTATCAGCAGTAGTCAATGGTGGTGGGACCTCATCCTTCGAGGACAAGTTATCTTACATTCAGTATGTCAGTATTTGAGTATCTAGTCAGTTGGATTTAGTTGGGGGTTTGTCCCATCAACTCCACAGTCAGTCAGTTTAGAGGCTTTCAGACTAGTACAGATAGTTGGTCAGTTTTTCAGTTGTTATTGACAGTTGTTTTCTCAGTATTTTCAGTATTGTTTTGCATACATTATCAGAAATATGATTTAAAACCTTATGGAATTCCAGTAAATTCCGTATATATTCTATGTTTCCGTGTTCAGTGCTCACAGCAAGTGCTAACTTGGGTTAGCTTGGGGTCCTTTGGGGATGTAAGCACCGTGTGACGCCCAGGGTGTACTCTCGGGGCATTACACTTGGTTTCTTACAATTATGATAATGACTCATTTTCTAATGACTCATTTAGTCTAACCATGAGTCGTCATAAAGGGTCGTTGTCAAGAGGTTGACTTCTCTTATTTCTTACTATTGTGATGACGGGTCCACCTAATGACTTATTTAGACTGATAACGAGTCGTTTGCTAGACTCGTCGTCACTAGACTAAAACCTTTATGACAACAAATCTTCACAATGACTCATTGTGTCCTGACAATGATTCATTGTTACTGGCGGTTTGACAGTTCCTCAATCAATTTGCCATAATATTTCACTACGATTTTGGATTAAGGTGAGACCGGTGGCATTGAAAAACTAATTCAATTGTCTATCTTTTGGTGGGTCTAGAGATTAAAAACTTAGGGTATTATAATATCTCCCCTTGGGATTATTCGTCCAAAATAAAACTGACAAAGCTGAAAGGAAAGGGGAAAGCTAAAATTTTACACTGAACACTTAGAATATAAACCATGAATTGATAACTTAATCTATAACTAATATACGGACTGATCTAACTCATGCATGCATGATATGACATGAAAATAGTTGGATGGCCTAAGAGATAAAGTATTAATTAATTAAGGGAACTATTACCTTAAATGGGGACTGAGTTCGAAGAGAAAAGATGGGGGTACTTGGTCATCATATTTTTCTCTGCTTCTGAAGTAGCTCCCTCAACTAACTGATTTCTCCGTACAACCTTTACTAAAACGGCCTCTTTATTCCTCAGTCTATGAATCTTATGATCAAGGTTCTCAACTGAGATATCTTCATAATAGAGACTATCATTCACACCCATGCTCTCTAAAGAAACGACTAATGCTGGGTCACCAATGAATTTCTTCAACAAGGAGACATGGAAGACTGGATGTACTGATGCTAAATCTGTTGGCAACTGTAACTCATAGGAAACCTTACCATATAGACTCAAAATCATATAAGAACCAATATAACGAAGACTGAGCTTTCCCTTCTTACCAAACCTCTTCACCCCTTTCATAGGCAAAACCTTCAAGTAGACAAAATCACCAATGTCAAACTCAAGCTCTCTTCTCCTCACAACTGCATAAGATTTTTAACGATGCTGAACAGTTTTCAGCCTTTCCCTAATCAGCTGAACTTTTTTCATCACCTCATGCACTGAATCTTCCAATAGGAAATTTATACCTCCTACCATAAAGTGCTTCATACGTGGCCATTTGAATAGTAGAGTGATAGTTGTTATTATAAGAAAACTCAATCAAAGGCAAGTCATCATCCCAACTACCCTTGAAATCAATCATGCACGCCCTCAACATGTCCTCTAAGGTCTGAATGGTCCTATATGCCTGATCATCTGTCTGTGGGTGAAAAGTCATACTGAGATAAACTTGAGTACCCAGACCCTTTTGAAAAGTCTTTCAAAATTGAGAGGTAAACTGGGTATCTCTATCCAAAATAATGGACAAAGGGACTCCATGCAATATCACCAACTCCCTAAGATTGAGCTTAGCATAATCTTCGATTGAATCTAAAGTGCTAACTAGTAAAAAGTGGGTTAACTTAGTCATTTGGTCCATGATAACACAAATAAAATCATGTTGTCAATGAGTACGAGGCAAGCCTATAATGAAGTCCATATTCACCACTACCTACTTCTAAGTAGGACTACTGAATTCCTAAAGCGTACCACTAGGTCTTTGGTGCTCAACCTTAACCTGTCGGCAATTTGGACACTTAGCCACAAATTTCGCAATATCCTTTTTATTGCAATTCCACCAATAGAATTCCCATAAATCACGGTACATCTTAGTGGATATTGGGTGAATAAAATACAGAGAAGCATGAGCTTCTGCTAACATCCTCTATCTTAAGTCATCCACATCCAGAATACATAATCTTCCTTGACAACGAAGAACACAATCTCCCTCTTGAGAGAAAACCTTGACTTTCTGACTCTAAACTACTTCTTTCAACCTAAGCAAAATAGGATCCCTATCTTTCTTTTCCTTCTCCTCAGCTACTAAAGAAGATTCTGAACCATTCTGAACCAAGACATTGCCTTCGATCGAGTCAACCAACCAAATTCCCAACCTAGCAAGATGATGAACCTCATAAACTAATTTTTTTTTCTCATCCTCAACATGAGCAACACTCACCATAGATAGTCTGCTAAGGGAGTCGGCCACAACATTGGCCTTATCCGGATGGTATAAGATATTCATATCATAGTTATTTAAAAACTCTAGCCACTTTCTCTAACGAAGATTTAGATCTTTCTGACTAACACATACTGAAGACTCTTGTCATTAGTGAACACATCAACATGAACCCCATAAAGATAATGCCTCTAAATCTTTTAAGGCAAAGACGACCGCTGCCAACTCAAGATCATAAGTTGGGCAGTTCTTCTCATGAGGCTTGTGTTGTCTAGAGTAATATGCGATAACCCTACCCTGATACATCAACACAAAACTAAGACCAACTCTGGAGGCATCATAATAAACCACAAAACCATCTGAACCATTTGGTAGAGTCAAAACTGAGGCAAAAGTGAATCAAGTCTTCAATTCTTGAAAATTCTTCTCGAAAGAATCGGTCCATTGAAATTTGACTTTCTTCAGAGCCATTCTAGACATGGGAGAAGCAATAGAGGAAATCCTTAAATAAACCATCTATAGTAGATGACTAAACCCAAGAAACTTCTAATATCTGATGAGGAAATGGGTCTAGGCCAATTCCTTACAGCTTTGGTATTTTGAGGATCAACTAGAATGCCTTCACCAAAAATAATATGACCAAGGAATGCTACTGATTTCAACCAGAATTCACACTTGCTTAACTTAGAAATATTTGGTGATCCTTAAAAGTCTGCAAGATAATCCTCAAATGATTTGTGTGTTCATCCTCACTCAAAGAATAAATGAGGATGTCATTTATGAAGACTATGAAGAACATATCAGTGTACTTATTGAACGCCTTGTTTATCAAATCCATAAAATTTACAGGAGCATTCGATAGTTTAGATAATATAACTACAAATTCAAAGTGACCATACCGAGTTTTGAAGGTTGTTTTTGAAAAGTCACACTCTCTATATCTGAGATGATGATAGCCGAATCTGAGGTCTATCTTAGAGAGACAACTGGCACCCAAAAGTTGGTCGAACAAGTCATCAATACTGGGGATGGGATACTTATTCTTGACTGTGACCTTGTTCAACTGACGGTAGTTAATGAACATTATGAGAGAACCATCTTACTTGCACATGAAAAAAAAATTTACCACACTATGGAGGGACACTAGGCCTGATAAAACCCTTATGTAGGAGATTTTTCAATTATCCTTTTAATTCCTTAAGTTTGACTAGAGCCATTCTATAGGGTGGAATTAACACAACCCAATCTAGGGCCTTGTCGTAATGGGCATTTTGAGCCCAAAAAGGATCGAAGATCACCCTGTTAACCTAACCTAACCATCACATCACTCCACAAGTGTTGGACAAACTTCAACCATATAACAAGATGGAAAAAACAAGGCTAAAAATCATAACTTAAGAATTGCCTAATCAATCCATTAATGTCAACATACTAAACCAACATACCCAAGTCTATAGTCATCCACAAAGCCTCTACAAATCTGATGTCTATAATATATCGGGACATGCCCGCGACAATAGCCAAAAACCAAATCTAAAAAAAAAAATTGACATAAGATAGAAAGACCATGAAATGTACGCCTTCCAAAATAGGGAAGCTCATCACTTTAATGTCACCACACGAACCGCTCGAACACCTGGTCACTGTGCAGGAAGAGAAGAAGAAGCTCTGACTCCTATATTGCCCAGGGATACAGCGTTCAAAGACTATTAGCGATTAGAGCACTAGCATGTAATTCAAGGATAAGGATAAAATAGTGTCGTTATTCAAAACCAAGTAAAACCATCATATGCAACCACAATTATATACATAGTCATATATGTAGATAAATAGAGAGAGAGATACTTAGCGTGCCAAAAAAGGGAACAAGGTTTGGCATGCATTTTGAAGCACATTATCATAGGACATGGAGTGAAGGACTCTAACCTCCCACCCATATTGTTTAGAAAGATTGAACTTTCTGGTCATATTAGGCAAGTGGACTCTAACCTCAAGCCGTCTTATTAAGCAAGTGGACTCCAATCTCAAGTTATTTTATTAGGCAAGTGGACTCTAACCTCAAGCTTCTCGATTAATCAAATGGAATCTAACCTCAAGCCATTTTATTAGGCAAGTGGACTATAACCTCAAGTCATTCTATTAAGAAGGTGGACTCTAACCGCAAGTCGTTGTGACCATTATTAGTCGACATTGGGACTCTAACCTTTTTTCCATGCAATAACACCCATTCAATTCAACACTTACGGACTCTAACCCATTTAGCCAATTTAACCCAGCAAGGTTACAATTCAAAACCATACATGACCACAAGATTTTTATGAAACCATTTATCAACAAATCACTTTAATAGGCCAATGCCTTAGTTAAAATCACCATTCAAGTCAATTTGTTTTCATTGAGACCTTTACAAAACCACTCATTCTTCATTAGCACTTATATACCAAGCTTTAGTTCAAAACATAATTCAATTTCATGTTTAGGGACTCTAACCCTTTAACCAAGCAAACAACCAAAATCACCAATTAACACATTACATAGACAACAAGGCCTTTACAATACCATTTACCAAGCCATTCATACTTATTATGCCATTTCCCTAGTTCAAAACACCATTAACATGTGACTAGTTATTTCTCTTAGACATTTTCACAAACACCTTGAGGGCATACTTTTACCAAAACCAAACCAAAGTACAAGTCATCAATCTTAGGGTTACTCATAAACCATTTGTTAAACCACAATCAACAAGCACCCACATATGAAAACCATCACTAAAAATATGTATAAACACAAGGATAAACAAGAGTAAACAATACTCAACACTATGCTTCAAAACCTTCAACATTGGTTTTCAAAACCACCATTTACAAGTAATAATCATTGTTTAAAACATATGATATTTTGAAATAACAATGAGGGAAGAGTCACCAGACTTATACAAGTTGATTCACGGAAAGAATTTGACCCCTTTAGCCTTTAGATGAACACCTATTTGAAAGCCTAGCCTCTAATCTTTAAGAGAGAGTTAGAGAGTGTTTATGGTGTGTTTTGATCTTCTAATAAGTGTTATGAGAGGTCACAACATGATATATAATATGGGTACTTAAGGGTTTTGGGATGGGAAATGTTTGAAATGCCCTCAGCTTAAAAGCTAAAAAATAACTCACAGGAGGGTACGACCCATCCCCTTTAACCGTACCCTAGGGTATGAGTGGTACCCTTATTTAGTACCCTAGACCTCAACATGAACCTCCAAACTGACCAACATACGACCATACTAGGCTAACTCATACCCTAAGGTACGAAGAAGTACCCTACAACTCTTACCCTAGGCAAAATACACTAGGTCAAGCTTAAGGCATCATACGACTTGGTAACTAACCACTCTTACCCTAACATAAGACTAATAAGGTATCCAATCGTACCTTGGATAGAATGAAACCAAACTAAACTACCTAATATACGAGGGAGAGGGCCATAATCATACCATAGTATACGAGAAGTATTCTCAAATAGTACCTTGTCCAGAAACTCAAACTTGGGAAATTTTCTAAGGGTTTAAATCCAAGGTGTTCAATTCTCCCTCACTTGGATCATTCGTCCTTGAATGATAGGTAATGCAAGCACAAGCACGAGTTAACACTTCATTATACATCAAACCAACTTCTAACCACATTAGAAAACAAAGACATACAACAAAGATAAGAAGATCAAAACATACCTCAAGCACGAGTAATTAGAACAAAAAACAAATGCAGATATTTGGACTTCATGTCCTTTTCTGCCTCCCAGTAGCTTCCACAGGCTTTGGGTTCCTTCATAGAACCTTCACCGAAGCTACCTCTTTCATTCGGAACCGGTGAACTTATCGATCCAAGATCCTCACCGGGACCTCCTCATAGAACAGAGAGTCAAAAATACCAACATCCTTTAAGGGAACAACCAACGAAGGATCACCTATATATTTTTACAACATAAAGACATAGAAAACCGGATGGATGGAGCTCAAACTAGAAGGCAACTCCAGCTCATAGGCGACATTACCAACCCTCTTCAAAATCAAATATGGACCAACATACCAGGAACTAAGCTTTCCTTTCTTACAAACCCACATCACTCATGGGAGATACTTTCAAGAATACCCAATCGCCAACATTAAACTCCATATCCCTATGCCTCACATCCGCATAAGACTTTTGGCCACTTTGAGCGCCTCTCAACCTATTATAAATCACCAACACCTTCTCCAAGTCATGGTGAACCAAATCAGGGCTAACCAACTTACCCTCACCAACCTCATACAACCCAATAGGAGAAAGACATCTTCTACCATACAATGCCTCAAAAGGAGCCATACCAATGCTAGAATAGAAACTATTATTATTGATGAACTCAATCAAAGGTAAATAGTTGTACCAATTTCCACCCTAATTGATCACACAAGCATGTAACATATATTCCAATGTCTGAATGGTCCTCTCCGCTTGTCCATTCGTCTGCGGGTGGAAAGCGATACTAAGGAACACCTTAGTTCCCAAACCTTTCTAAAATGACTTCTAAAAGTAAGATGAGAACGGATTCCCACGATCTAAAATGATAGAAACCAAACCACCGTGAAACTTCACAATCTCTGCATGATACAACTTAGCATAATCCCCCACCACATAACTAGCCCTCACCAGAAAGAAGTAAGCGGACTTGATCATTCTATCCATAATGACCCAAATAGAATCACATTGATTCCAAGACCAAAGTAGTCCAGTGACAAAATCCATAATGATTACCTCTCACTTTTGTTCGGGCAACTCAATATCTTAGTACAAACCTCTAGGGCTCATGTGCTCAACTTTTACTTGTTGACACACCATACACTTAAACACATAGCTATCCACCTCTCATTTCATATTACTCCACCAATAAAACTCCTTAAGATCATGATACATCTTTGTATAATTAGGATGAATAGCATACCGAGATCTATGAGCCTCGACCATAATCCTTTCCCTCAATCCATTGATGTCGGGAACACATAACCTACCTTGATACCTCAAGATACCATCATCACCAATTGCAAAATTAATAACCTTTTGTTGAACCACATTACTCTTAATCTTTA
Organism: Capsicum pubescens; assembly: GCA_030864215.1. Lineage (NCBI taxonomy): Eukaryota > Viridiplantae > Streptophyta > Magnoliopsida > Solanales > Solanaceae > Capsicum > Capsicum pubescens. Next base: position 337,091,204 of record CM061548.1, read on the forward strand.
TCAAATTGGGATCCAACTTTTCCTTTATCTCAACAACAAGAGCTAATTACGACACCTGATGCACAAATACACCACCATCCTCAGAGTCCGTAAGATGAACTCAAAGATTAGCCAAACAATGAATCTACTTCACCAACTCCCACTTATCCTCGTCCACATGAGCCATACTTCCCATGGATAACCTGCTAAGAGCATCAGCAACTACATTAACCTTACCTGGATGGTAATGGAGGCTCATACAATAGTCCTTCAATAACTCAAGCCATCTCCTTTGCCTGAGATTTAAATCCTTTTAAGTAAACACATACTCTAGGCTCTTATGATCAGAGAAGATGTCAACATAAATCCCATAGAGATAGTGTTGTTAAATCTTCAATGCAAATACCACAGGTAACAACTCCAAGTCATGAGTAGGGTAGTTATTCTCATTAACTTTCAATTGTCTAGAAGCATAAGCCACCACCCTACAATTTTGCATTAACACACAACCAAGATCACCACGAGAAATATAATAATACACTATGAAACCATCATTACCCTCGGGCAAGGTCAAAACTGGAGCCAAAGTAAATCTATCTTTTAACTTCTAAAAACTACCCCCACACGCATTCAACAATAGGATCTAAACCTTCTTCTGGTTTAGCTTAGTCAATGGAGTAGCTATCGTCAAAAAACTTTTCATAAATCTCCTATAGTAATCGGTTAGACCCAAGAAGCTCCAAATATTGATTGGAGTCGCAGGTATAGGCCACTTCTTAACCATTACAATCTTTTGTGGATCCACTATGATCTCTTCACTAGAGATAACATGACCAAGAAAAGTTACAGCCTTTAACCAAACTCATACTTGTAGAACTTGGCATACAAATGATGATCCTTCAAGGTTTGTAACACAGCACGGAGGTGACTGACATGATCTGCCTTACTCTTAGAATAGACCAAGATGTCATCAATGAAGACAATGACAAACAAGTCTAGTAACAAATGAAAGACCCTATTCATCAGATCCATAAATATCGTCAGAGAATTGGTCAACCCAAAAGACAATTAGGAACTCATAGTGACCATACCGGGTCCTAAAGAGAGTCTTAGGGATATCCACTTTCATAATTTTAAGCTGATGATAACCCGACCTAACATCAATCTTACAGAAACACTTCACACATTAAAGATAATCAAACAAATCATTGATCCTAGGAAAAAGGATATTTATTCTTTATGATCACCTTATTTAACTGACAGTAATCAATACACATTCAAAGGGAACTATCCTTCTTATGAATAAAAAACACAGGGGCACCCCAAGGAAACATACTAGGATGGATAAAACCTTTATTTAAGAGATCCTTCAATTGCTCCTTAAGCTCCTTCAACTCCGCCGAAGACATTCTATAAGGAGGTATAGACATTGGATGAGAGTCCAAAACTAGATCAATCCCAAAATCAATTTCCTTATTGGGAGAAATGCCAAGAACTTCATTGGAAAATACCTCAGGAAACTTATTAACCATGGGAACGGTTTCTAGAGAAGGACCTGTCGAGTTAGAATCTTTAACTCAGACCAAATGATACAAACACCCTTTAGAAATCAACTTTTGGGCTCTAAGATATGAGATGAACCTCCTCTTAGACACTAAAGAACCCATTTCCCATAAAATGACCAGCTCATTATGGAATTTAAACATGACCTTACGGGTCTGATAATCTAAGGAAGCATAGCACGAGGGCAACTAATCCATTCCTAGAATAAAATCAAAATCAACCATGTCTGGCTGTATTAAGTCTACTAGAGTTTCCTTACTACCAACAGCTACCACACACACCCTATAGACTCTTTTGACAACCATAGAGTCTTCTACCGGGGTAGAAACAGAAAAAGGAACTGGCAGACACTCAAGACCAAAACCAAAATGCACAGCCACAAATGGGGTCACATAACAGAGAGAGGACCCCAAATCAAGTAAATAGTACACATCATGGGAAAAAATTTTAACATACCCATAACAACATCTGGAGATGCCTCGAACTCCTGGCGAGTAGCAAGTGCATACAAGTAATTTCGTCCAGTGCCAGTACCAGAAACAGAAACAGAAGCAGAAGAAGAAATAGCACACTTCGGTGCAGGAGCAGATAAAATAGCAATAGGGTCTCAGTTGGTCCAAGAATCCACTAGAGAGGGGCACTCTCTCTCCATGTGCACAATCTGACCACATCTAAAACATTTGTTCCTCCCCTTCTCACACTGACCACGATAATGCTGACCATAAAATCTACAAGGAGGTAGGTTGGTGCTGATTGGGCCCCACTGGCCTGATACTGGGCACCTTAAGCCCTCAAAGCATTCCCACTTTAAAAATGTCTGTCTCCGAACGGCCTTGAGTAGGGAACACTAGTTGTAGAATAGGGGTTAGGACTCACCCAATTCTTCCTCCTGGACCGCTTACCACTAAACTATTGTTTCCACTTTGTTCCAAAAATTAAGACCTCTTGATCTACCTCTCATCAATCTCAACCTATTTTTTTTCTCTTTCTTCACTTGTTGCATAAATACAACCAATCTATAGATGTCCATGTCTTTGATCAACAAAGTTGCCTTACTCTCAAGGACCAACTCACGAGATAGTCCGAAAGTAAACTTACACATTTTAGCCCTCATGCTAGAAACCATCTCAGGAGCATACCTAGATAACTAATGGAACTTCAAGTCATACTCCTTCACAGATATCCTACCTTGCCTCAAATTCACAAACTCATCCGTTTTTGTTTCTCTCAACTCCTGAGGAAAGAAGCAATCTAGGAAGGCACTAGAAAAATCATCCCATATGGCAGAACTAGCATCCTCACCTCTCGACTGTTCCTATTCTTCCTATTATTGGTATGCCACATCTTTTAATTGATAGGAAAACTCAACACCCTCAACCTCTAAAGCATGCATAATCTAAAAGATCTTTTCTATTTCATCAATGAAACTTTAAGAATCCCCCTAAACCTTTGTACCCACAAACATAGGAGGATGCAACCTCATAAACTGGCCAACCTTTGTGACCTCAGAAGATGGAGCAACAAGAACACCATGCTCAGACTAAAAAGCTACCAATTTGTCAACAGACTAATAGAGTGACGAAATTCAGCATTACTAGCATCACCTTGAGGTGATTGAGAAGAAGTGTCTCTCTCAGAAATAGGGTTAGTGGGGGTAGGTGGAACCCCACGAGGACCTTCAGATGTCGCGACCTTTGACTGGGTCTGAACCCTAGATTTTGGACAAGCTCCATCCATATTATCCTCAGTCGAGATAGAAGAGTTAGCCTGAACATCAGATCTACTTGGAGGTATGATCTGAAAGATAAGAAAATAGAAATCAGAGGAATCCAAGACCTTAGACTCTATAGCTTGAGGTAGAACCACAAGAAAGGGAACCATTCCTAACTTTCTCATAGCCCCTCCCTGACACAGCTTTGTGGACACCTAAGTGACCATGAACCTAGGCTCCGATACCAACTTGACATAACCCAAACCAGGACCTTGTCATAATGGGCATCTCAAGCCCAATAAGGACCGGAGATCACCCTGTTAACCTAACCTAACCACCACATCATTCCACAAGTGTCCACCAAACTCTGAACACATAACAAGATAGTGGAAACAAAGCTAATATCATAAATTAAGAATTTTCTAATCAATCCATTAAATTCAATATACTAAACTAACACACCCAAGTCCATAGACATCCATAAAGCCTCTACAAATTTGATGTCTATAATATGTCGGGACATGCCCCCAACAATATCTAAGAACTAAGTCTAAAGTAAGTCTATGACATAAGATAAAAAGACCATGAAATGTATGCCTTCCAAAATAGGGAATCTCACCACTTCAATGTCAACACACGAACCACTCAAACACTTGGACACTGCTAGAAGAGAAGAAGAAGCTCTGTCCCCTATATCGTGCGAGGATAGAGCATCCGGAGATGGTTAGTGGTTGAAACGCTAGCATGTAACTCAAGGATAAGGATAAAATAGTATCGTTATTCAAAACCAAGTCAAACCATCGTATGCAATAACATTTATATACATAGGCATAAATGTAGATATATATAGATACTTAGCATGCCAAAAAAGGGAACAAGGCTTGGCATTCATTTTGAAGCACCCAATTATGGGACATGGATTAGAGGACTCTAATCTCCCACCCATATAGTTTAGAGAATTTGAACTTTTTGGTCATATTAGGCAAGTGGACTCTAACCTCAAGTCTTCTTACTAAGCAAGTGGACTCTAATCTCATGTCATCTTATTAGGAAAGTGGAATCTAACCTCAAGTCATTCTATTAAGAAAGTGGACTCTAACCTCAAGTCATTCTATTAAGCAAGTGGTCTCTAACCTCAAGCCGTTTTACTAGGCAAGTGGACTCTAACATCAAGCCATTCCATTAAGCAAGTGGACTCTAACCTCAAGACGTTGTGACCATTATTAGTCGACGTTGGGACTCTAACCTTTTTTCCATACAATAACACCCATTCAATTCAAAACTTATGGATTCTAACCCATTTATCCAATTTAACCCACCAAGGTTACAATTCAACACCATATATGACCACAAGGTCTTTATAAAACCATTTATCAACCAATCACTTTAATAGGTCAGTGCCTTTGTTAAAATCACCATTCAAGTCAATTTGTTGTCATCAAGACCTTTACAAAACCATTCATTTCTCATTAGCATTTCTATACCAAGCTTTAGTTCAAAATACAATTCAATTTCATGTTTAGGGACTCTAACCCCTTTAACCAAGCAAACTACCAAAGCCACTAATTAACTCATTACATGGACAAAAAGGCCTTTACAATACCATTTACTAACCATTCATACTTATTATGCCATTTCCCAAGTTCAAAACACCATTAACATGTGACTAGTTATTTCTTTTAGATATTTTCACAAATACCTTGAGGGCATACCTTTACTAAGACCAAACCAAAGTAGAAGTCATCAATATTAGGGTTACTCATGACCCATTTGTTACACCACAATCAAAAATCACCCACATGTGCAAACCATCACCAAAAACATGTATAAACACAAGTTTAAACAAGTGTAAACAATACTCAACACTATGCATCAAAACCTTCAACATTGGTTTTCAAAACCACAATTTACAAGTCATAATCAATTTATAAAACACATGATATTTTGAACTAACAATGAGGGAAGAGTCACATGCCTTATACAAGATAATTCATGGAAAGAACTTGACCCTTTTAGCCTCTAGATGAACATCTCTTTGAAACCCTAGCCTATATTTTTTAAGAGAGAGTTAGAGAGTGTTTTGGTGTGTTTTTATCTTTCAATAAGTGTTATAAAAATCCAAAACATGATATATAATACAGGGATTTAAGGGTTTTGGGGTGGGAAATGTGTGAAATTCCCTCAGCTTAAAAGCTGAAAACTAACTCACAGGAGGGTACGACCTGTCCCCCTAAATTGTACCCTATGGTATGAGTGGTACCCTTATATCGTACCCTAGGCCTCAACATGGACCTATAAACTAATTAATATACGATCATACCAGGTTAAGTCATACCCTAAGGTACTAAAAGTACCCTACAACTCGTACCCTAGGTAGAATATACTAGGTCAAGCTTAAGGCATCATATGACTTCGTAACTGACTACTCTTACATTAACATACGACTAGTAAGGTGTCAAATCGTACCTTGGACCAAATGAAACCAAACTATACTACTTAATATACGAAAGAGGGGGTCATAACCGTACCGTAGCATACAAGAAGTATGCTCAAATCGTACCTTATCCAAAAACTCAAACTTAGGAAATTTTCTAAGGGTTCAAAGCCAAGGTGTTTTAGGAATTGATGTAGGATGGGTATCTAGAAAGAGATTCATTTCGAAGTTTATTTCCCATTCTAGAGAAACTCTGGGTAGATCTCTAGGAAATACTTTTGGAAATTCTTTTATTAATAAGACTAACTCCGGGCTTGGGGTTTCAGACCTTTAGTCCTTGAATCGAACGAGATGATAGATGTACCCTTTGGAAATCATTTTTCTTACTTTAAGGAAAGAGACAAACTAACCTATAGGCACTGAGGTACTACCCTTCTACTTTAAGATTGGTTTATTGGGAAACTAAAACTAGACTACTCTATTTCTACAATCAAATAAGGCATAGCAAGAGTGGAGCCAATCCATGTTAAGAATAACATCAAAATCAGTCATTTTTAACTCTACATGGTCAACTAAAGTGACTTTCTGGGATACTGTGAGTGGAAATTTATGTATACCCGTCTGACTATAATTGAACTACCAACTAGAGTAGAAACTAAGAAGGGTTCTAAAAGGATTATGGGGCTGATACCAAAATCTATTGTTATATAGGGATTCACGATGGAAAGTGTTGCTCTGGGTTCTAAAAATATGTTAACATTAATATGAAAAACTTATAACATACTCGTAACCACATTAGGGGAATCCTCCTGATCTTATTAAGTCTAAGGGGAATAGAACCTACCCTAACGTTGTCCAAAGTTGCACTAGATGTGGAACCTTGCTGATTCAGGTGATCTGCTGGAGTGGTTGAAGAATTAGATCGACCTTAATAATGAGCATCCTTACTCCTCTGTACAATCACTGGTCAATCCCTCACTCTATAGTCTGACTTGCCACACCCAAAACAAGCATCACTACCTGCTATGCACTCACCCTTGTGGTTCCCACCATATTTCTTGCAAATAGGATAGTGCAAACATAATTCATACTACCCTAGAATTTAGAGCCTGCCACTCTATCATGAGTATCCTACCTGAACTTGGTTACTAGAGCATTAGCAGAAGATAGGGTTGGGGCTGAAGATTTCAGGAGGAACTGAGAACAATTGCCATCATCTGATTTTTACCGAGAGAAATTAAAGCTACCAGTTTTGGCCCTTTTACTCTTTCTTTCCTTCTCCTTGATCTTCTCTTCCTCAATCTGTTGAGCATGGACCATCAATCTGGAGTTGTCCAGCTCTTTAACCAACATGGTCGTTCTACCTTCTTTGACCACATCCTAGAAACACCTGACACAAACTTACTCATTCGGGCCCTAGAGTCAGCAACCATAGTTAGAGCATACCTCGCCAGCTGAGTAAACTTAATGAATACTTATTCACACTCATATTTCACTACTCCAAGTTATAAACCCTTACACTTTGGCTTCCCTCAACTCTAGTGGGAAGAACCTATCCAAAAATACAGTAAAAAACTCATCCCACTCTACCAACCCTGCATCTGCGCCTCTATTCTCCTTCCACTGCTTGAACCATATGTGAGCCACTCCTTATGATTGATAAAAATATAAATTAGCACACTCAGTTGAGGTGACACCCATGATCTCAATGATCTTTTAAATATTGTCCAGGAACTCTTATGGGTCCTCGTCAGGCCTAGACCCAAAGAACACCATAGGATTTAACCGAGTGAAGTCTTGGACTCTAATAGCTATCGTATTCACAGCCGGTTGGCTGGTGCAACCACCTGATGGTTATTCTGTGTTGTCATTAACTGGGCTAATACTGTGAAAGTAGCCCTAAACTCAGCATAGGAGACCTGCTAGTTCAGAGAGTTTTCACAAACTGGCGATAATGCCTGCTAGTTTCTATTCCTTCTTTTGGTGGTTCTCTTGGGCGGCATTTTCTGTAAATGTGTAGTGGACGAGTTAGAAGAAGGATCTTAATAGAGTTCACATTCTATTGCATAATATGTATAATAAAAGAAGTGAAACTTTTCTAAAACTCTTCATAGACTCTCACTCATAAGTGTGGCACGCTTCACACCCATGAACAAGACTCTACTTTACATAGCTTTCAAACACCCTAGATGTTTTAAACCTACTGCTCTGATACCAAGTTTTTCATGATCCAAGCCTGCCTCTAGTCAAAACACGGTGCTTAGAGTCCCAAGTGGCCCCAAGCTAACCCATGGTCTGGCATTACGCTAAGAATACTGAAGAAGTAACAAAATACTAAATAAAAGCTAAATAAAAATAATATGAAAATAATGATAAAATAATCAATATTGAATAAGAACATCAAAACTAAAATGATTTTACCGAACCCAACATACTGAAATATAACTAAATGTTGTCTGAAAGCCTCTACTCATATGAGTTGTTGGGACATGCCCCCAACTAACTCCAACTGACTAAAATTAAAATAATGCTGAAAGTAGATACTTATAACTAGTCCTCAAATGAAGTGGACTCACCAAACACTATTGTTGAATGTGGTACCGAATCTTACTTAGCGCGATCTAGATACTGAGCATCGGAACCTATATTATAAGATAATATAGCGCAGAAAAGTATGCAATTAGTACTTTGAATGTGCTGAGTATGTGAGATGGGAAAACAAACTAATATAAGTTGAACATGAATGTATGAAACATGGTGAACTGATGCAAGACCAAGTATAAATATGTAATGAATGAAAACTGAATGACAGAATACAAGATCATGCAAAATCTGAAACTGAAACATAAACTGAGGACTGTGGGAGCTAACAATAACCGACATACCCCAATATAAGAAAATTGAGATCCAACTTGTAACCCCTGTTGGATGGGTGTTCAGTACCTTGACAAGGGTACGAACACTAGATAGCGTGGATCCTTTAAAATAATGTCCCAAAGGACTAAGATGTTAGTCCTCAACTGGTGGGTAACCTCTTATAAGCTACGGTGGCACTGTAGTTTTGGATATTAGGGACTTCTACTAAAGGTTTCAGTCTTAACTGATGGGTGAGCCTTCATACCTGCGTTCACTCTATGCTAAATACTACTCCCAACTGAATGACACTAATAACCAAATGCTCAGTATAATAATATTCAAAAATAAATAATATATGCATAATCTGAAGTGCTCAAGAACATGAAAAATGAAAGATGCATGAATTCTTAGGAATCAGGTGTTCATCACCCACCAGCTCTGACTAATGCAACTAAACATAATAATATTAAAATCTGACAATGAGGAATTTCATAATTCAAGCCAAAACTCAATGATTTATCAATAAAAGGGGTAATTCATGATTTTGAGTATGGAAAGATGTTAAACTTATGGGAAAATATGTACTTATGGTTTAATTCAAGAATTAAATATAAGAATTATGAAACTCATTCTTTTCATGAAAGCCTAAACTTGAAGGGAGAATTTAAACCTGAGAGTTAAAGAAATCTTTGGGACTCAATGGATCGAAGGAACCTATTGAAGAAATCCCACATACCTGGAGGTGAAATCTTGGATGAACTCTTTGGAATTTGTGCTTGAAGTTGAGGAACCCTAAGTTGGCTTTTGGAGAAGAATAATCGCCTCTTTTCTTGGTGTGGAATGAATTTACGACTTAATAAGGAATTTGAGGAATTTTCCCCTTATATTCCAGTCATGGAAAAGCCTAAATGACATAGCTTTGGTGTTAAAAGAATGGGAAAAGACCAAAAAGCCCTTCTTAAAACGTTCAAAAAAATTTAGGAAGCAGACACGATGACTCAGGCTACGACTCGTAGGTTTGGTAGCGGACCCTACGAGTCATGACCTGAGGACCTAAGCCTTGGTTTCTTACTGTTATGAAAATGACTCCTCTTCTGACGACTCATTTAGTCTAACCATGAGCTGTCATGAAGGGTCATTATCAAGAGGTTGAATTCTCTGGTTCCTTACTGTTGTGGTGACGGTTCAACCTAATGACTTATATAGACTGATAACGAGTCATTTGACAGACTCGTCATCACTAGATTGAAATCTTTGGTCCCTTATTGTCGTGACAACAACTCGTTGTGTCCAGATAATGAGTCGTTGCCAGCATTGTTGTCACTGGCAGTTTGACAGTTCCTCAGTCAATTTTCCATGACTTTTTACTATGATTTTTGATTAAGGAGAGACCAGTGGCGTTAGAGCTAATTTAACTGTCTATCTTTTGGTGGGTCTAAAGCTTAATAACTTGGGTATTACATAGATTATCTTAATATATAGAAAATGCATAAAGATAAGACTGGAGGAGATTATAGTAGTCACTAAAAACAATAGCAGTTATCTCAAATCTCCAAGGATACAAACACAGAAGGAACTATAGCATTCAATGTTTAGAGGTCGTCGGATCAGTACATGCACGTAAGGTGTAGAAAAATCAAGGGTGAGTACAAAGCCATATGTATTCAACAAGCATCATCAACCGACCCTAATTCAAAGTGCTGACGAGTAACACCATGTCAACCGTCTAAAAACAAACATACAATCTACACTCAGGAAAGCCACCCTAATATAACTGAATAATCAAGTCTAACAGTCATAAGAATATCATAAAACGGTTCAAGAAATCCTCAATACAGTGAAATCAAGTAATAGATATTCAAGTACTTAATAAATAGTACAAAGTCAACAAATACACCTTACTCAATCTGAACCATGAATGAATGAATATTGTGCAATGCAATGCGTATGCTATGTACACACCTACCGACCAATGGCTCCAAGTTCAAGACCCATGGGGTACTCACAACATTCATGTACTATGAAGGTGTGCATTCCGATCCTAATAAATATATTATGCAGGCGTGCACATTGATCCCAATAAATATATAAATAATATTTTTCGGGCATGCACTCCATACCCATACAAAATACAATGCATGATGTGCAGGCATGCAACTCCAATCCCAAAAACAATTCATTTACCATAACAAATAAGTCCATCGTACTAGCAAATAGGGGGAAATGGTTTCAAACATACAATTGACTTATTTTAGCCCTCAAATAACACCGATACCTACATAGATGCTCGTCACTTCACCTATATGGGACCCCCATTCCCCATTACTTTGATTACCCATAACTAACACATAAGCACTTCGACAAAGAGTCTAAGAAAGTCTCAACTTGTCTTAAATCAAAGCCCAAGCATCAATTTATAAACTTGCCCTTTCTTAAAGCTTCTGAATGATCAAAATATGTTCAAATATATAATCCCCATAAGAATACGAATCTAATGACACATATATTTCTATAATAATTTTCACTTCAAGAAAAATAAATCGGATCAAAGAGTCACCCCAAAACCCCAAAATTAAAATCTTAATTGATTGATAAGTATATTAACAATTTAAAAGTTGAAGTTAAAGGTGAAGACAACACTGTGCAAAATAATCAAATACAAACCTCCACCTATCATTTTTAATGTACGCTATAATAATCCTATTTTAAGTTAGTAGTCAAAACATATAAATTAAAACATGGAATTGAACTAGAATTCAGTGAGAATTTATAAGGAATTAAACGAAACAGTGGCTACAAGCCTAACCTATATCACTGAAAACTAACTTTAATACCCCCTAATTGTAATCTTTGACATCATTGTTATAAGGCAATGATTAAGTAATCATTGCACCATTGTGTAAAAAAAATAAAAACAGAATTAGTATACTATACTATCTAAATCTAAGGAAAAACATCTCATCCACTACACATGCTACTGATTACCTAATTCATTACAGGTAAGAAATATAATACTAGGAACTAATTCACCAAAAGAGAAAAGACATAAATACACCATTGAAATTGTTTCAAATTTTTAAAAAGATACCTAAAATTTGTGGGGGTCCTATTACCCCACGAAACTTAACCTAATCATTATAAATATACACCTTTAACACCAATGGTATTCTCAACCTGATTGTGTGCATCTCACTCTCTAATTAAATAATAAAATATTATTTTCTCTCTCTTTTTAATATAGGATCGGATAAAACCCGACCCATTAATATTTTAACCCATTCCACTCTCTCGTCTCTATTCTTTTTTGGCTAACTCCCCCTCTCCCTTTTTTTCTTTCTCCGGCGAATTCCACAGGTAAAGATATTAAAATTTACAAGTTTAATACAATTGGTTGACAAATTATAAATAGCTTGGACAATCTTTGACAACCATGATGAATTCGACTGGCAAGACTTTCTTTCGTCGTTATTGTTGGTGTCCAAGTCTCTCCGATATTCTTCTCATTTTTTAGTTTTTCATCGTTGTGCTGATAATTCAATTAAAAAATAGTATAACTTTGAATCTTCATCAATGTTAATTGTTGTCTTCTTCTGATCTGTCGATGCCCATTTTTGGAGGTAACGAATGACAGTGGTGCAACAGGTATTGATTGTGCTGAAGTTGAGGTAGATAATGGGTCTAATATTTTAAGATCAATGAATGTTGTCTCCAACAAACATCATTACAAAATCAGAAAAAAAAAAGAGTCAAATTTTGATATTTGATTGGAGATGAATTATGAAATCGAAGAGTAAGAAATTTATTTTCATGAATGGAATTTTAATTAAAGTGAATGGATGGAGGAGAAACACCAATTTTTTTTCCTTGATGGACAAGAATTCTATGAATTCCTTCTTTTTTCTTTTTTGGAGAAGATAAAATATTTGGAGAAGATGAGTTGTTTGGAGAAGACAAGTTTTTAATGCCATATGGCAATTTTATATTGGCTTGGGGTGAATTTTAACTCATTCTTCATATGTGACATTGCACATACACTGAAAATAGGTCAGAGTGGTGTACTTATTGTGGTTGGAACTAGTTTCGTGGGGTAATAGGACTCCCGCAAACTTTAGGTGTCTTTTTGAAAATTTAAAACAACTTCAATGGTGTATTTATGTCTTTTCTGTCACCGAAACAAACAAAAAAATTGCACTTATCTCTGTGTCATGAAGCCATGGAAAAAAATAGAATGAGGAAATAGAGTTGTAACTGCTCATTTTCACTTGCTCCACCCTATTTGGTGCTGCCATATAATTTTATTTTAAACCCTTCGCACTAAAATCTATTCCTTATACATAGGTATCAAGAATTAAGAAAATATTGATTTGGCCCATTAACCACCAACTAAAATAATAGCTAAAATATCCTATGTTGAATAGATCCTCAAAAAAAATTTCAAAACCTCGAGAAAATAAATCAAATATGTATATTGTCTAAAGAGTACATTCCAGACCTGTCGAAATCTTTATGACACTAATTTGAGGTCATCTCGATCAAAGATTGACCATGATCGGTCTTTAATTTATTAAAATTCAAGAACCCAATTTCTTATATCACTTTCGAATACCTCGAGGATTGGTACTACCTATCTCCATAAGTTGTAAGTTACGTCTAAAACTATGAGGAGATTTAAAATAAAATAATATAAAAAAATTTGCAAGGTCGTTACATATTATATCTTATATCTCAAATTTTTAACTCACCTCTCCGGCTCAAGTTCACGGAGAGATTTTTCATAAAATGTCTCATTTTCTTTCAAAAATAGTGTTTCTCAATGGTACTAGTATATCATGAATGTATATGTATGGAATGAGGATGTAATGCTCACAACCAACTGAAAATAAGGATATCCAATCCAACACACACACACATATATAAGTGAATCCAGAAATCAACTCAATATGTCCATAATTCATGATTATCAACTCAAATTAGGCACCATCGAAATAAAGATACATGTAAGAAATCATCTATATCATATCAACCCCTAACTCGGGTATCTCTATTATGATAAAAGAAACTAATGCTCAAATACGGCCTATATTAGCAAAATAAGCCCCCGCAAGGGCATTATATATAGAATGAGGCATTTAAATACACAAACAAGGCTATTGATATCAAATAAAGTTCTTACATGGGCAACAGGCAATATCAGTATCAGAAGTCAGCAAAAACAGAATATAAACCCCACACGAATACACAACAATCATATCCTCAGTTGTACACCCCATATAGTTATTTTACTCAACCCATAGCATGATCTACTTATATATTAATTACCCAGTTTAATCTAAAACAACTTAAACCATAACCTACATCAACACGATGAAATCTTAATCTAAAGTACTTCAAAACACATAGTCTCCCTCTTACGAACACCCTTGGAATTAACTATAACATTCAAATAAAACATCAACGCGTTAACAGAAAGCTAACGATACTCATATTGTTTATATTTGGGTTGGGTTTGAAAAATAAGTTAAAAAATAAAAGGGGTAAAATCATAATTTTATTTTACAAATACCTTCCTCGAGGTTATATGAAACTACTGGTGAAAACCCATGTGACAATGGGTTAAGGACGAGGTCAAATCGAAGAAAAATATTTTTTAAACTTTACTGGTAAAAACCCTAAATTAATCTTTTGAAATCATAATTTAATGGTTTTTTGATGATATAATCGATGAAGAATAATAGAGATAAGGCTTTGAAGCTTACCCAAGCTCAATGATGAAGAAATCCTTAAGAATCTCCCAAACACGAAGCTAAAAGTCCAATAATAGAGGGAAAACACGAAAATTAATTTTTATATACTTCAGTGAATGTAGCTTGCAAATGTGGTCAACCCTTCGCATTCTCGAGGGTCAAAACTGACTGCACAATTAAATTAGCCTTCACGATTGTGTCCAGGGCTTTGTTTTCATAAATATCCAAGAATTGAATCCTCTCATTCAGACCTATCACATTGGTGAAGAAGGGACTTCGACCATACCTAACCCAATTACTTTTCGCAATTGCGGCCACCACTATAAGATTGTGATGAAGGGGATTATCCATCTCATCATTCATGACCAAGGGCCCACATTTGTGAAGAAGGTGATTCCATGCACCAGATATCAGAAACCAGTTGATTACCATGGTTTCTAAAATCTCCAAACGGATCCTCGAAATTCATTTGAGACCCAGTAAATTGAACTGTATATAATACTAGACTAATTTTGATATTTCAAACTCAATGGTGATGTTGAATTTTTTATAAATGATTGTTTTCACTTAATTGACTTCCAAGACCCTTTTTATTATTTTTCAAACAACGGATCAAAATGAGATATAAAGGTCCCAAACCCAAACCAACCATGCTACCATCCAAAATTTGTCATTTTAGATCTGTTGGCACAATCCAAATTGACATCCGACAATCATAACCACAAATGTTGATCGAAGTCAACTATATGGCTTATTAAGCCTCTAAAAATCATAAACTCACATAAATCATTTCCGATCGCATTGTAAACTGTGTCAACATTTCCAAACCCCAAAATAAACAAGTAGCAATTATGGAAAAGGAAAAAATAGTCAAATGCATAAAAATGGAAATTCTCAAATATGAATCATTACACAATACCTATAATAACTACATTAGAAGCCTCTGACTCGGGACTCTTAAGTATAGCATAACACTGTCCATGTATAGTCCCAGACTGTGTATCCCCTTAACCACCTCTATGAGATTTCCTACCTCTACCTCTAGCACCTTTATCACCACTCCTACCACCTTGTGAACAACCTCTTAGTGCAGATATCCGAATAGGGCAAAGTTGAAGTTGGAAACCCGGTTGAGTGGGTCCATTGACACGTTGAGTGAAATCTTTGGCCACATGGCTAAAATTATCATATGCAAAATATCTTTTGTGGCCTGACTCAATATGAGAAGGCACGGATGAACTAGAACGACCGCCCTGTCCCAAAGAACCGATTTAAAGCCTCCACCCGCATGATTTGATACTTGGCTACCAGAAGTCATAGAACTTGAAGGTCTACCACTTGATCCCTATAATGCGGCCTGATCCGTCCTACTATGATAACCATGAGAACCCTTACTAGAGAAATCTCTTACTTAGGAAGTGTGTCCACTAAACTCGCCCTAATGATGAACCTTCTTGTTGCCTCCCTAAGTAGCTTGCATAATTAACTCGATCAGCTTAGAATTCTCAATAATACTCTAGAAATAATCCCCTAAAACTACCATCTAGGTTGTAGCTAATTGATACGTACCATCTAACCCCTTCACAAACTTTTAAATCCTCTCAGACTCAGTAGATATATAGCGGCTGAATATTTGGAAAAGGTGTGAAAATATGCCTCATACTTGGCAATAAACATGGAGCCCTGCTCCAAGTAATCAAATTCATGACACATCTAATCTCTCAAGATATACTATACAAACCTCTTCAAAAAAGCCTCAAAAATTGAGTCAAGTCATAGCAGGCGAACCTAAAGGCCTATAATCTGTCAACTGATAGATAGTTTAAGCAACTCCATGAGACTCAACGATCCAAGATTATGTAACTTCTCCTGGCAATCAATTAAAATTTGGTAGGCATCCTTACGAATAGTTCCACTAAACTTGGGCGGACCCAAATGAATAAACCTCTCAAATCTCTTCTGATCATCAGAAGACATAGTTGTACCTGAGGCAATCGGAGAAATAGTAAGTCTGGCAGGCAAAGAGTTCATATATGGGGGTACCATAGATAATGGTTGTACCCTAAAAGAAGGAATACCATAAGTAAATGTCTATACTAATGGTGGAATATCATTTGAAGTCTGAGGAATACTAGGTAATCTCAAGGAAAAACTCTTTAACGAATCAAGAGAAGAACCAAAAGACCCTGAAACATTGGGTATCGACTAAACTTTGTGTAACCTGAGCTGGACCTGCACCTCTATCTAATAATCATCCCTAGAATGCATAAACTCAGGCTCGAGAGAGGCCTCCCTAGCACGTCCTTTAGCTGGGGTAGCTCCTTGTGCTGTCCTCTACCTCTGGATTGACCACGACCCCTGCGTTGTCCTCAAATTAGGGCTCTCATATCGAGTGTCGTCTTAATATCACTAGTCTCTTTGGAACTAGTCCTTACCATCTACGCAAATCAGGGTGGAATACAAGTTTAGAACATTTGGTATGAACAACCAGCATGGCAAGAAATCAAATTAGAAAAGTTTTTTCTAAATATATCTTATATGCTCTCGAAGATAGAAATGAATATCTCTATTAGACATTATGCTCTTATACTTATGAGATCGGTGAACCTAGCACTCTGATACCAATTTGGTATGATCTAGAAATAAGGTCATGATGGAACTTATCATGGACCATCCTTGATAAGTAATCCAATCACCTATAATGATAAAGAAAACTTAAATCAACTAATAAACATAACCAAAGGCGAGACTTCTAGAATAAAGTCAGGTCATTGTATATAAAAATGTGGAAGTCTAAACAAACATAACTATCCCAAAACCTGATGTCACAAGTATAAGAGCATCTAATACAATATCAAGAACTAAAAATACACAGTATTTCTCTAAGATAGAAGTAAAGACAACTAATAGATGGAGGAGGTTTACAGTTGACTATGAAAAGCCTAGAGTGGGCTAGTACCTCGAGATATCACCAACTCCACCACTAAAATCAACCTTCATGTGTCGCACTCATGCTAGTATCTACATTAAAATGGCATAGTAGGGACGAGTACAGTCCATTTGTACTCAGTAGGTATCATAGGTCGACTGAGCAAAGTAGAAAATAATATAAGTAAAGAGAAACTATGAGTACATCACCTATAAATAGAAAAGTCTCAAACGGTAGCTCACACCGTCTCCACTAGCAGTTTTAATATATATATATATAGAGAGAGAGAGAGAGAATAACAACACAAATATGCATGAAGAGTACACGAAAACTAAACAACAGTCAAGGAGAACTAAGAAATCATGAAAGATACATATGCATGCAATGCAATAATGATAGAATGAATAGTAAAAGTCATTGCATGACTTTTTGTGTACACCTATCGAGCTCTCATATCCCAAGATATGACCCATGGGGGATTCACAACCTATATACTTAACTCAAATCTCAATCTTAGCCTGCCTCTTTGGCTCATATTTATGGAGAGGGAATGTGTCATTCTTTTTCAAAACAGTGTTTATAAATAGTACCGATATCTCATGAATGCATATGTAAGGAATGAGGATGTAATGCTCACAATCAAATTAAAATAACGATATACAATCCATTTAACACGTATATAAGTGGGCCTAGAAATCAACTCAATACATCCATAATTCATTATTATCAACTCTAATTAGGAACAATCGAAATAAATATGCATGCAAGACATCATAAGTATCATATCAACCCCTAACTCAGGTATTTCTATCATGATAAGGGTAACCAATGCTCAATAAGGCCTATAATAACAATTCAAGCCCCCGCACAAGAATAATATCTAGAATAAAGGCGTTCAGATGTACAGATAAGGTCAATAATGTCAAATAAAGTCCCCACACGGGCAACGCGCAATATCAGATATCACAAGTTACTAACAATAGGATATAAACCCCTACTGGGGCACACAACGGTAATAATAATCTTGAAATATAAACTCCATAGTTTTTTTTTTCAACCTTTAGCATGTTTTACTTATTTATTAACTATCTAGCTCAATTTGAAAGAAGTTAAGTTATATCCTACCTCGAAATGATGAAATTCAAGCCTAAAGTGCTTCAACACAGAGCTTTCCCCTTTTGAACGATCCCGGAATCAACTAAAACATTCGAATATAGCATTTACTCGATAAAAAAAAAATCTAATAATATCCATATTGCCCATATTTAAGTTGGATCCAAAACGAGTTTAAAAATAAAAGGAGTAAAATCAAAATTTTAATCTAGAAATACATTCCCTATGGTTAAAAAAATTTACAGTTGAAAACTCATGCAAAAATGAGTTAAAATAAGGTCCACATCGAAGAAAACTTATTTTTAAGTTTTTCCAAAAAAATTCTCAAAATCTCAAGTTAAAGGGTGCTTTGATGATATAAGTCAATAAAAAACAATGAAATTATGGTTTCAAACTTACACAAGATCAAATGGTGAAGAAAATCTAAAAATTTCCCAAACCTGAAACTCAAAGGTCCAAAAATGATGAATATTGAGAAAAGAGGGGTTTTGTACAACGGTGTTGCTAAGAGGCTAAATAGCCGCTAAAGTGGTTCCAAGACACTAAAGCGGTTATCACTTGAGCAAACCTTGTCTTTTTAAGTAGATGCACCAGATATCAGCAATTTTTTATTTTGGTGCAAGTCTACCAAGCTCTGAATGAACCCTCAAGATCTAATTGGGACCCCACGGAGACAAATCATATATGCTATCAGGATAATTATGACGTTTCAAACTCAATGGTGATGACAGATTTTCAAAAAAGAATATCGTTTTCAACAAATTAAACCCCAAGATTCCTATAAGAAATATTTCACTAATTTTTCAAATGGATGATCGAAATGCAGACTAAAGGCTCCAAACCCGAACTAATTTTGTTATTAATCCAAATTAGACATTTCGGATCTAATGAAACTATATAGAACTAATTTTGTTATTAATCCAAATTAGACATTCCGGATCTAATGAAACTACATAGATTGTCATCCGGCACTCGAAATAATGAATGTTGATGGAAGTTAACTATATGGCTTTTAGAGAGTCAAAAAATCACAAACCCACCCAAATCATTTCTGATCGTATCAAAAATAGTGTCAACCATTCCTACATCCTAAAATCAATATGTAGCAACTAAGGAGAAGAACAAAATGGTCAAAATACGTAAAAATAAATATTTCACAACTCAGTTCCTTGCATAATATAAAATAGATTCAATAGCTATCGAGTTTTGAACTGTATAATGAATATTAGTAAGCCATAAAAATATTTAATTATTAATAGAATTATACTCTAAACCAATGAAGATGAAAAAAAAGTACTACTTCCTCCATTTCAAAATAAATAAATTGTTGAGCTATATTTGAATGTCTAAAATAAATGAATTGTTCATTCTTTAAGAGACATGTTGAAAATTTCTTAAAATTATACTGAAAGACCCTGCAAAATTTTAATCTTAACTCAGTCCGTTAAAGCTTGGAAAAAGATCCCAGACTTAGAAATTTCAGCTAAGTATTTATACTTAGAAGTATTTTAGCCTTCGTAAGTTGGTGATCCAATTTTGACGACCCTTATGACCTTAAAATGTCAATTTTTAGGTTGATTCGTGATCAGGAATGTCAGTAGGTCACTTCGGATGAGTTTTAGATTTTTCAAACCTCGTTTGAACCATGTTTAAGTGACCAAAATAGTGGGTCGACGGGATCTCGATGCGCCGCATCGCCTATAGCGTCGACAAATATTTTTCCTCAGCTTCAGAGTGCAATTCCAATGAATCAATGCGGACTCGATGCGATGCGTCGACCTCATCGACACGGCGCGTCGGTCTACGCCTCACTGGACACGATTTTTGCTCTTTTAATTCCGCATCCAGAGGGGTAAATGGGTCTTTATTCCAATTCTATTCAGCCCCAAAAACACGTAATTGAGTCATCCAAAGAGCAAAATTCACCTATTCTCTCTAGAATCCTCTCAAGAACAAATCCTAGGGGATCTATTTTCAAATTCAAGATTCAAGAACACCTATCAATCTTCACGAATTCAAGCATCAACCTATGTTAGGTGTTCATCCAAGGGTTTCCTTCCACCCTTGGAGTTCAAGAACCTCTTTTAAAACTTCAAGTTTATTGATTTCATGAATTCCATGTTGGGTTTGAATATATTCTTGATTATGATGTTAATTGGGTTTCTAATTCATGATTTATTACAAGATTCATGTAAATTTATTTGACATGTGTGTAGTATAATATGAATTCATGTTAAAGACCTTGAATTTGTAAGTTGGGATTGGAAATCATGATGCTTATATGTTGATTAGTATTATGGGCATAGATTATGTTCCCCAAGTGTTTGATAAATTGCTCATGTGGATTAAATGAGGAAATCATGGCATGCTAGTATATGTACAAGCTTATATCTTACAAGTGTTTGATAAAATGTCTCTATGGGTGAGTTATGAATATTATAATGCTTTTCAAGATCACGCTATGCTTTATTTTTATGTTATCGAGTCTTGGAGGTATTTAATACTCGACAATCTTGTTGTTTACGTAGAATTATAGTAGCTTTAGAATAGTCTTAGTATTAACATGTACAGTAGTATTCAGTCAGTACAGAACTCAATATATCTAGTCAGCAAATAGAACTCAGAACACTCAATCAGTTACAGTACTTAGTGAGCTCAATCCAGTTCAGTCAGTTAACACAATCAGTAACAGTTCAATCTAGCCTAGAACAGTTTAGAAATCAATTTAGTATATATTCAGTTGGGAGTAGGATCCAGCATCGAGTGAACCCAAGGATGGGGACTCACCTATTAGTAAAGGGTGTAATCCCTAGAAGCAGTCTTGTGTTCCAGAACTACATAGCCAGCGTAGGTTGAGACATCAACCTGCCAGTTGAGGGTTGATGAGGTGCTCTACCTGCCAGTTGAGGGTACCATCGTTCTCGTTCAGAGCACCTGCCAGATGAGGATGACTCGGCATTTTTCTTTACCTGTGGCACGGTACTGACACCCTTCCAACTGGGGTTACAAGTTGGACTCCAAATCAGTTCAGAGAAGGGGCATGTCAGTTAGATGATTACCTCTCGCAATTTCAGTTTCAGTCTCAGTATAGAACTCAGTTTAGTTCTACAGAATCAGGAATGTTAGACACAGTCACCTAGCTCAATATAGAACTCAGTTCAGTTTTACAGAATTAGGACTATCAGAAACAGTCACCCAGCTATCAGTAATACAGTTATCAATAAACTCAGATATTAGTTATTCAGTTATCAGAACTCAGTATCTAGTGTCACTATGATCTCAGACATAGTATATGTAGATATGTGCACAGTATTACATAATCAGTGTTTCATCATTTTCAGTTATACGTGTATTCTCAGTCAGTTATATTCATGTTACTCAGTCAGTTATTGTCCATGCATATGAACCCATGCATATCAGCCTACCTCATCTAGCATACCAGTACATTCCACGTACTAACGCATACTCTTTATTTATGCTATGATGTCTCATATCATAGGTTTAGATGCTTAAGTTCCTAACTGCACATAGACAGATTCCGTTATCAGCGATAGCTTCAGTAGTGAGTCCTCATCTATCGAGGGCATGCTTTTATTTCAGTTATCAGTTATCAGTAGTTTAGTAGTTGGAGTTAGTTGGGGGCTTGTCCCATCAACTCCACATTCAGACAGATCAGTTAGAGGCTTTTCAGACTAGACTAGTTCAGACAGTATTTAGATTTCAGATGTTTATTATTATTTACCAGTATTTCAAAATTTGAACCTTATGGTATTTCAACCTATTTTCTGCATTTATTACAGTATTATTATTTAGTGCTCACAACAGATATCAGTCATGGGTTAGCTTGTGGTCCTTTGGGGTCATAAGCACCATGTAGCATCCGGGGTACAGGCTCGGGGCGTTACATATACCCTTTCATTTAATAAGGTTCTTAAGTACTTCACATTTTATAGGAGAGTAATTTAAGAATAATTAAAAGGATAATAGTTGAAAGTAACCTACAATTTATGTCCTAAAACCTTTTCTTAAGGGGTGTATCATACCCCCAATAATTAAATTATTTGGGGATGGAGGGAGTATATATTATCATGAAGAGACATATATAAATAGCTCTCTCATTTCAGAAGGGATTTTAATTGGTGAAAACTCAACTCCCTTACCTTAGTAATTGTAAAATCAAGCGAACATTATAAAGTATTTAGTCATTCAAAACGGCTAAGAAGTTCAAAATTTGAAACTAAGTGATATCTCAATTGGGATAAGCTCCAGAAAGTTTGAGACCGCAATTTTTTAGGGATATTTTTTGAAGAATTTTGACAAAATTTGTTGTGATAATTATGTTAGTTGTTATCTACTTCTAGCCTTTGAGACTCATTTGTATGGCAAGCATTAAAAGAACTAAAATAAGATTAAAATTTTCCTTTTTTCTATTTCCTTTTCAAAAGATTATATAGAAAAATAGTGATACTTTGAATTGGTTAAGGTTTTGAAAAATGCTTAACCCCTTAAGGATAGAGAAAGTGGAAAATAAATCTTACAATAGATCCAAATGATGATCAAAGACTCAAGAGGATTTCATTGCCCTTTAAACACTTGTATGGTGTAAAATAAGAATTTAGATGAAATGATCAAAATTATTTTGATGAATGATCATAAAAAAAAATGTAGAGCTTTAAAATCAATAGTTTTATCAATTTGATTCTTTCACATTATTTTTCATGATTTGAAAAATATACACGTGATGTTCAAACCAGATTCAATTAATTTAATTATGCATATAACATTTTTATATAATGTATTTTAGTTGATGAATAAAACACATGGTATTTATACAAATATATAAGTAAATGGTAAAATAAAACATATATATTAGTATTACTAGTGGGGTAGCTCAGGCGCTACCCGGGCCCAACAATACTAGTTCAGTAGAGGCAAATGTTGATCTTACCATCACCTATTTCAACATTCCAATTTACATGAACTAGATCACCAATAGCATCTTATTAACTAAGCCTAAAGTAGTTAAGGAGACACATAAGAATAAAGAATAAGGACAAAGGACATGGTTCCATCATTTTCTATTCCTATTGTAGGTAATATCTGATTTGCCACAAGCAGAAATGGAACTTCCCAAGCTAAGGCATCAAAAATCAATTCAACTGCTAGATATGGTGGTTATACATACAAACATAAAGAATTCAAAATATCAAAATAATGTGTGATTATAGAGCCATGGACTATCAAAAATATTTTGATACAGCAACAAAAAAGATGAAACATCTTTCAAAAAGAACATACGCGTTTGTTAGATACATCTAAAGTATACATGACTAAATCAAGAAAATGATAGTGACCAATTGCTATATTTAGTGTAATTCCAAGAAGATTTTGAGAAGTTTGCATGGTCCATTACTTATGAAAAGTCCTCAAAGTTGTTGTCCTAAATCCTATATCACTAATTAAACATGATAATGCACCCATTTTAAGGATTAGAGAACCTGATTATGTGAAAAAATAATCCACACAAGAACTACTTTCATCACATTATAAAGGTCCATTTAGCAGCCAAGAGAATACCATCCTTCTACTTGATATCGATAACTGATGTACCAATCACATATGGAAACCTATTAAGAACAATAACAGTAAAAATTGCAAACATCTAGAGCAAAGTAAATGAGGAGTTAAAAAGGGAAATTACACAAATACAATCTCAATTTGCGAGTGAGCATATACATAAAGTTTAAGGAAATAATGGATCTATTTAACAGGCAGATACTTTCTCATTAAATAATTTTAATCCATTATACCACTCTTCTTTTTACTACAACAACAACATACCCATTGTAGTGCCAGAAGTGAGGTGTTGAGAGGTAGGATGTACACAGATTTTACCCCTACCTTAGTGGGACAGAGAGGTTGGTTCGATAAACCCTCAGCCTTCCTCGCTAAAGGATTTTAATACCTCGCTCACCCACTATTGTGTTTTTGGTTTCACTTTTTTGCTATGAGAAGATTAAGTCCAACTATTTAAAGAGCATTAAGCATAAGGTTATGCAATAGACTTCTAAAAAGGATTTCTTTTGGTCATTAAGCGTAAAATATAAACTTGAAAACTACAGAATGGAAAAACAACTGAAAATCATGAAAAGACATCCCATATCAGAGCCATAAAATAGTTGCAAAGACATTCTTTTCATGCTCTCTTTTCACTTTATTTCACTTAAGCAAAGGGTCCTAAATCTATGCAACCCAACCATATCAATGCAAAAATTTGAATGGAAAATCATAGAGAAATAACAAACTGCACACTGCTATAGAAAGGTCATCAAATAATAAAAACAACACCATATCATCATGCTATGCAGTATTAAGCATATCATAAAACTAACTTGGAACTATGGCATTACTTTGTATAGAGCAAAAATTGATCTTGAAAATATCATGTCAAAATCTTATTTCACGTCTTAAGGATCTCCCAGATATCTAATTTGATTACTCTAATCTAACTTTTGAATAGTCAAAGGGATAAAAAAAATAGAGAAGTCAAGCAAAGAGAGGAAAAGCAATAGCAAAGCAAAGGAAATGGAGAATCATTCCCAAAATAACTTTTAGCCAAAAACGGAGAATCATTATGTGAAAATATCTTGTTGTTAATCATTTATTGAAGTGAATGCATACCTCCACTATACTACAACATCCTCAAAAATGAAAACAACGGTGAAGAGAATATAGCAACTAATAATGAAACATTAACAACAAAAAATTAGTCCAGTAACTGAAACGCCACTACAATCAATCAAAAAGATAAAACAGTAAGACTGGAGTGACACTTGTCGCATAAAAGAGAGAGTGAGAGTTCAATATGATGACTATTATTCTTAGGTTCACAAAGAACCATACGGGTACACCATCTATAACAGTGTGTTGCTTAAGCTATAGAAATATTAGAGATAAGTTTGTTTATAATTAGTAGTTGCATTTATATATGTGAGTTAGACCTCTCTATAACATCATTTCACTATTGATAAAAAATACTCTTTAAATTTGCAACTCTATCTTAAGAAACCAGCAATTTTGTGAGGAAATAGTTCATTTAAAAACAAGAAATATTAGTGTAGCTGAAACATTAGTATAGTATCCTATCTGAAAATCAGCTGGATAGTTTTGAAAATTACCCGAGTGATGAGATCCTTTGCAGCTGATGAGACTACCAGTCTAGAAGTAAAATTAAGATTCACTTGCACAATCCTATGTATGTTATCATAAATTATGATATTTAAAGTAGACGTTTGGACATTATTTGGTTGAAATACAAAACAATGTAATGTTTGAACACAAGTAGAAAAAGAGAATTTGAAAGCTGACGTTATGTTAGAACGTGAAAACAGAGTTGAAGCTTTCTGTGTAGAAGCTTGAAAAACTCCTCAAACTTGTTTTTCAAATTTCAAGTTTGAACTTGAGGATGACCCAGTTTGATAAACAAACACTTTCTGGTACTGCTTGTTTTCTAGCCAAATCGAAAAACTAGTGTGATGTTTTCTCTCTTTTGCTTTTCAATTTTATATATTCCTTATAAAGAGCGCAACTCTTGATAGTTTTCACTTGTTGGGAAAGTTTATCTTCTATACGTGTCTGAGTATTTCTTTCCCTCAAATGGAGGCATCCCATATAGGAACTCATGGTAGAGAATACCAAGGCTCCAAATGTCCACATTTGTGTCATGCTCTACACTTTCAACTAGAATATTCAGCGATCAATAATCACTTATGTAATTTATTAGGCTTGCTTTAACAAAATCAAGCAGGGCATGTGAAAAAGATGACCCCCACCAAGAAAAGATTATTTATATTGGGACATTAGAACATGAGGTTGCATAGGTATAAATTGGGACATTAGAACATAAAGTTACACAGGTATTATGTGCTTACCAATTTCAGGTGGCAAATAATCTAGAGTACCACACATACTACTTCTGCGCTTGAAGGTGTATACCGAACAACCAAAGTCTGCAAATTTAAGTTCACCCAAATTATAGAAAAGCAGAAAATTATAGTTAACAACTTTGCCCCATTTTACAGCAGCAAAACAAAGCATAAACTCCAATAAAATGCAAAATAAGTACCTATGCACCAACAAAAAGGTTCTATGACTTAATATCTCTATTTATCACATGTTTCCTATGATAGTATACACACCCATGACAAAACAAATAAGTAGAATTTTTGATGAATTTAATAGTAGGTAAATTAGAGAGCATATTAAAATGATATAACGTGTCAAAGGTCCATATAATTCTAGTTGCTCATAATCAAGGCTATCTAAAATGGTACCAAAATGAAAAAGAAGAGAAAAAGAACCCCCAAATGACATGAATTTTGTTTGTCCCCTAATTAAAAAGGGAAAGAATAACAGGGAATTCTAAGATTCCACAGAAATATTAACTCAAAATCTAACAGGTGTTTGTCATTATATTGAAAAGCTAGACACAATTTAAACCAACATCCAAGCAAGTTCTATATGGCTTTTTTTTACCATTATATCGAAAAGCTTTTATTTTTATAAAGAATGAAAAATGAGACAGATGCTCAAAAAATTCTCACAAAATGATGTTAAGAAGATGTGTAGTCTGTCGAATTAGCAAACCAATGAAGCACATATAGTTGACTAATTAAAATTAATTGTCCACTAACCCTTTTCTTCCTAGCTAAATGTAATACCCCGTACTTTTTCCTAGCTAATTTCATCTCAAAAATGTCTAGTATTATCTTCTAAATTGAATGATGATTATTCCATGATGAATTTTCAAGATTTTCACTCTTTGTCATGTGGAAAATTCAATAACCTTTTCAGCGATATAAGATTCGCCCAAATTCGATAACCAGGTCGGGAGTTATGACTATTTCAAGTTTCCATCATAAATGAGCACCATATTGGTCAGTGACGCGCCGCGCCACAAGCTAAAATGGAATTTTTTGTTTTTTAGTGTCTCAGTGTGATTTCTTCCGCGTCGCGCCAAAGTTCCAGGTCACAAAAGAAGGGGCAATGCGATGACTTTGCGTCGCGCCATTCCTCAATTTCTCAATTGTCAAAATCCAATGACACGGCGCGATAGCACCGCGTAGTGCCAAGGGTCCAATTCGGGAAATTTTCACTGAAACTAAATGACGCGTCTAGGGTTAAAAGGGTCAACTTTTCACCCCTATTTAAGCCCTTTAACACGTGATTCAGCCATTTTTCACCCAAAATATACTAGTTTCTCTCAAGTTTCTCTCAAGAACAAGCTAGGGTTTCTATTGGGGATTCGAATTCAAGAAGGTTTCACCGTCAATCCTTACAAAATCACGAACTAAGGTATGCATTGTGTTCATTCATGGATACCTTCCATCCATGAAGCTCAAGAACCTTGTTTTATCTATAAATCATGATATTTATGTTGTGGGTTATTTGTAATCATATTGTTGACGTTGATTGATTTCAAAGTTAGAATCTTGGTGTGTTTATCATGATATTATGTTACCATGCAAGATAAAATCCATGAATTTAGTTGTTTATGATGTGTAATTTGATGAATTCACTTATGCCCTAAGTTGTGCATGCAAGGTGGTTGATAAAATGCTTGAAAAGGTATAAATCATGCTTTATAGCTCTAGACATAAGCTAAATGTGACATGCTTGTCACCCTCCTATGTTTAAATGGTTTCCATGCTATCATTTTGAAATGTGTATGTTGTCGGAATGGCCATGATATTAGAATATGAGATTATGATATGATTATCAGCATTCTCGTCCATGTTAGATAGTATGATAACCCAGTACTTTGTGAAATCCATAACTAAATTATGTATTGTTGATATGGGCCTTGTACTTGATAAAGTCATGCTTCGTCAGTTCCCTTCTATCGAGTCCTGGGGGTACTTGTACCCAAACTATTAGTTGTGTGCCTAGATCCATGTCATGTTTTCACGATACTCTCAGTCAAACTATGATCCTTAGACTTCAGACAGTCTTATGACTCAGGAAATCTCTATGATCTCATGAACTCAGTCAATTGTCAGATATCAGTAGTATTTTGTTAGTCAACGGAATTCAGTAACTCACTCCATGTTCAATTCAGTAAATCATGTTCAATGTCTATTCAGATGGGAGTAGAAATTAGCACCGAGCGAACCCAAGGATAGGAACTCACCTGTTATATGAGGGTGTGATTCTTAGAAGTAATCCTTCCGTTCCAGAACTATGTAGTCAGCATAGGTTGAGACATCATAACCTGCTATATGAGGGTAGATGAGGTGGATTAGCCTGTTATATGAGGGTTCTCACCATTCTCACTAGAGTTACCTGTTATATTAGGGTCACTCACATGTTGTCCTTACCAGTGGCACGGTATTGACCCCTTTCCAATCAGGGCATAGATTGGACCCCAATTCAACTGTAATACATCATTTGGGGCATGTCGATTAGATGACTACCTCCCACAGTCTCAGTATCAGTCTCAGTAAAAGAACTCAGATAGTTCTTCAGAATTCAGGACTGTCAGATACAGTCAACTCAGATACAGTATGGAAAGTTTCATCAGATTTAGGATTGTCAGATACAGTCACTCATGTTATCAGTTATCAGAATTCAGTCATTAGTCATATTAGTCATCAGCATACTCATGTTATCACAATTTCAGATATAGTTACTATGTATGCATGTATGTATTCTCACGTTTATATTAGTCCGTTATCCAGTATTGTTCATGCATATGAACCCCATGCATTCAGCCTACCTCACATGCATACCAGTACATTCAAAGTACTAACGTATTTGCGCTATGGTGTCTTATATCATAGGTTCAGAGACATGAGCTCCAGATCATCAGTAGATTCCAGATATCAGCAGTTAGAGTTAGCAGTGAGTCCTTATCCTTCAAGGACATGATTATTTCCCTATTGTCTCATAAATTAGTTTATTAGTTGGAGTTAGTTGGGGACATATCCGATCAACTCCTTACTCAGATAGTTCAGTCAGTTAGAGACTTTTCAGACAGTTATTTTAGTTGTTTTGGGTATTTCATACCCCGTTTAGATGTTATGTTTGACTTCAGTTATGTGAACCTTATGGCCTTTCAGTTCATGTTTTCACATTATTCAGTATATTATGCAGTATACAGGTACAGATATCAGTCATGGATTAGCTTGTGGTCCTTTGGGGTCATGAGAACCGTGTAGCGTTCCAGGTACCAGATTCGGGGCGTTACACTAAATATACATGATGAAATTTTTCTCTTCCAAAAGTCTTTCCAATGTCAAAATCATTGAGAGTCCACTTTTATTTATCCACTGCCGCACCCTCAAAAGAACCCTGCAAAAAATTGACATCCTAATTAATCCAATTTACAAAAGGGG
This sequence comes from Capsicum pubescens, assembly GCA_030864215.1. Lineage (NCBI taxonomy): Eukaryota > Viridiplantae > Streptophyta > Magnoliopsida > Solanales > Solanaceae > Capsicum > Capsicum pubescens. The sequence goes on from CM061548.1 coordinate 337,120,926, forward strand.
AAATATATGCATAAAAAAAAATAGACACTTCTATTGAATAAACTTAAGCATAATAATTCATAGATATTCTACCATAACTAGGGTTTGGGCAGGATCTGTAGCAAACCTTACCTCTATATTTGTGGGCTAGAGATGCTATATCTAATAGATCCTCGACAAAACTTTAAAATACAACTCAAAGCACTAAATGACTTAAACTTAGAGATATTGAGATCAAATATAAATTGCCACACACACTTGGTGAAAGCTTATTTTATTCCCTTCACCTAACCTGTCCATGTCTAAAAAGAAAAGAAAAGCAAACTTGTGGGTGGACTCACCGAATAGTGAAAATTCACAGAGAAAATCACTCTCATATGCATCGGTCATTTTCCTCCCTTTTTCTACAACAAAAATAGAAATTTTCTTCAGCAAACTATGACATTAACACCCTAAATTGCTACATATTTATCAAAAATAAGAATCCAATCTTGATTTCAATTTTCTCATAATTTAGCAAATGAAAAAATAAAAAGATGACTTATGAGAAGCATAGATCAATCTATACAATTTACTAGCTATAATCTGCAATCTTTTTATGAAAAGTTTGAATCTTTGAGAGATATTTTGGAGAAAAATTGTCAAACAACACGCCATGTAGAGGCATTGACAAGCTTAGAAGCTGAAATACTAGAGCTAGCATGTAACACAGAAGATGAAGAAGAAAAAATACAAACGAAGAAAACTTACACTATACAAGAAGATTATCAGAGGATAGTAACAAGAAGAAGATTCTGCAAATTCTTTAATGGAAAGGAAGAAGCTTTCATCAAGAAGAACGGTGTAAAGTGCAACTGTGTCGTTGTCATTCTCAGAGTTACACGTGTAGCCAGTGAAATTTAAAATGACTAATTTGCCCTTATTGAAAAGACGAAAATAACTCTTGGAAAGTTGGCAGGACAACCTCCACCTGCCAGCTTCCACCTGCCTACTCTATGGCACTTCTATATATATATATATATTAAAAGTGCAAAGAGCCGTATAAATATTGTTTGAACTTTTTGCCCTTCATTAAAAGTTTTTGCTTTAGACAAAATCATCTTTGCACTATTTTTTCCTAATATTTAAGAGTTGAAAATTATTTAATTATAATTATGGTAATCTAATCTTATTAGAAGTCATCATAATTAATGACAACTAATACCTTTTTCATCAGTTTAGAATTCTAAATCAACTAAATTTGATTTTAAAAAAATTTGATAAATCTAGAAATAAATATAACCAACGTTAGGATAAAAAAAAATTAAGAAGTATTAAATTTTAAAAAGTTTTACGTATGTAATAAGAATGTAATCAATGATTTTGTAAAAATTTAACTTTAAAAACAAAGAAATATTTTAAATATAGAAAAAAATAATCGTACCACAAATATGGTTCAAATTGATGCGTCTCTCTTAGTCTTTGACAACAAGGAAAAGAGGTAATGCATGGCAAACGCAAATGTGATGATCCATCAACCACTTGAAACTTCTTATAGTAAAATATATATGTGCTTGCACTAAAATATTTGTTTATATTTACATTGTTATATTAAAGTGTGAATTATCTTTGTAAAGTGATTTTTGAACCTTTTACACTTTATTAAAAATCTCTGCAATAGACAAAATTATTTAATTTTAAATAATAAAATTTAAACGTGCGGGGCACGTGCGATAAAACTAATTAATTAATTTATACATATATATCTATAATATATTAAAAGTGTGAAGACCCTTAGAAAAGTAATTTGAACTTTTTTCCCTTCATTAAAATACTTTACAATAGACAAAATTGTCTTTTCACCTATTTTTCTTAAAGTATTATATTATTATTTTTACAATATTTAATTAAGAAATCCTAAATTATATGATAAGAGAAAATATATTTCAAAATTATAGAGTCTTAAAATAAATGGTAAGAGAAGAATATATGCTAAAATATAAAAGAAAAAGTCACTTGGTTATATTTTGTATTAATTATATAAATAAATTATTAATGATTTTTTGATAATTTCATATAGAAACTCACGTTAAAATTGGAATTGCATAAACCATTCCATATACTATATATGGAAGACTTGAGCAACGTAATTGTTGCAATTCCACTATGGGAATTAAGGTTTTCAACAAGGAAATTTAATATTTAGAATTTTAAAATTTATTAAAATTTTATTAATTTTCTTATTGAATTAGGTAGGAAATTCTAATATTTATTAACTTTTCATTAAAATTTACCTTATATAAATTATTTTTCCTATTTAAACTATATCACATAATTATAAATTTTTTTAATGCCCAATTTTCTCTTAGATCGGTTCACATATTTCTCAATTTTCTTCCTAAATATATGAGAAGTAAAATTTCTAAATATATGACAAGTTAAAATATGATTTAGTCATATTTAATAATATAATATAATTACAGACAAACGTAATTAATTAATAGTGAATTGGAGAATAACAATTAATTACAGAATGTATTTATTGCTCAAATAAAGTGATTTTAAATTGTAGAGTCCTAATTTTACATGTAAAAGTGATTAAATATAGAATTTGTTTAGATGTATAACTCTGTGATGTTTTTAATAGGCTAAAGCAAATTGTTTTTCTTCCCTATTTTTTTTTCAATATATATATACGCGTAGAAAGAGGGTTTAGGACTTGTTAGATTAGTTAATTTGTTTTCCTTCCCTATTTCAATACGTACACCTAATATATTTTGTAAATTTATTCATGTATTTGTTTCGATTTCAATTTTTAGGCAGTGGGTTTAGGATTTGTTAAGATTAATTAATTTATTTTCTTTTAATATGAATGTCGTTTAGATTTATCGAAAAGTGTTTATTTTCTACTGACGTGATTTTTATTTATGTTGCAGTGTATTTATGGGCGTACTTCATCAACTCTATCTATCTTTCGGAGAAAATTAACAAAGAATCATATTTAAGCTTTGATATTAAATCATTAGATAAACATGTTTTTGCATCCCCGTGCTTGTCAAGATAGATTGTACTACTGAAGATTATGGAGATTTTATTATAGAGGATTGCAGATTTCATCTTCATATCAATAGGTATGCAGTTTCTTCTTTTTTTTCTAGCAAAGGAGTAACTAAATAAATATACATTTTTTGTTTTTTTTTGGCTAAATTGAAATAGGTTCGCCAAAAATATTAATATTCAAGGTAAGTTGATATAACATAATTAATTAATAGTCAAAAAGAAAAGAGAAGATGTTTTCCAATCCCCAAAATTATTCTAGCTTGCTTGTGTGCGGATTACAAAGTTGTTCTTTTTTATGATGTTCGGATTTTTCAAAAATATTGACGAGCGTGTATTGAATCCTTCAATATTAATATATTTTTAGAGGATTCTACGCGAGTATGACATCAATTTTGGAGAGTTTGAGCCACATAGTCCCCTTTTGCAAGACATTTTTATCTTTATACATAAGATTTATTTTTTAAAAAAGCTAATGTTTCTATTCACTTTACAACAGCCATAATATTTTTTGAGGATTCAACACGAGTATGACATCAATTTTGAAGAGTTTGATCCACATAGTCCCTTTTATTACAAGATATTTTTATCTTTATATATAAGAATTTCATTAAGAGAGTTCAAAATTTAATATATACATATAGTTGTGTAAAATAAATAAATTACAATAAAATATGAAATACAAAAAATGTGCATGTCTAAATAATATATATATTTAATTTTGAAAGTTAACAATGGAAAAAAGTTAAATGATTGCATGTTCATGTTATTACTAGATATCAAAGGTCTGTGCTAGCACAGGCCCAATATATGTTATTTTTTAGTCTCAATTTATATGATATAAATAAAATTTTGATAATTAATTATCTTTTAAATATTTTTTTAGATATTTTAAGTTGTTAGCTATTGTAATTTATAATAGTTTTTTTATATTGTAATTTACTATTTTAAATTGTTAGCCATTATAATTTATAATACTCTCCTTGTCCAAAGTTTTGTAGCATTGATAATCTATTATATTTTGAGAATAATTTAAGTTTTTAATTACTGATACTTTTTCTTCTATTTCAATTTAAGTGACACTGATGTAATTTCGAGAGTCAATCAAATATCACGATTGAAGTCCCGAAGTAGACATGTCTTAAATGACTCATAATAACTTATTAGAAGTGATACAATAAAATTACTATAAAAAATAGTCAAAAAAATTTAAGCGGGCCTCGTATAAGATGTCAAATTGATTTAAAACATCATTTTTTTATTTATTTTATTTTTTTATTAAATATTATTTTAATAAAATTTCGGTTGAAGCAACTGAAGCAAACATGTCATAAATGTGTATTTTATTTTTTGTTAAATATTATTAATTTTTAATACTTAAATGACATATAATAATTAATTAGGGGTGATATAGTAAAATCACGGCTTAATACTTAAATGACCAATAGTAATTAATTAGGGATGAAATAGTAAAATTACGGTTGAAGCAGCTGAAGCAGACATGTCATAAATATTTATTTTATATTTTTGTTAAATATTATTAATTTTTTAATACCTAAATGACATATAATAATTAATTAGGGGTGATATGGTAAAATCACGGAGGAAGCAGGACGACCGCCTCCTGCTTCCAAGCCTCTTCTATATATTAGGGGTGATATAGTAAAATCACGGCTTAATACTTAAATGACCTATAGTAATTAATTAAAGATGAAATAGTAAAATTACGGTTGAAGCAGCTGAAGCAAACATGTCATAAATATCTATTTTATATTTTTATTAAATATTATTAATATTTTAATACCTAAATGGCATATAATAATTAATTAGGAATGATATGGTAAAATCATGAAGGAAGCAGGCATGACGACCGCCTCCTACTTCCAAGCCTCTTCTATATATTAGAACATATTTGTTTTAATATACAATAATATTTTCGTGATGTTGTTAGTTTTTTATTCTTAAATTTAGTGACGAATTTATACCATTACATCATACGCTACATTGTCTTAGTTATGTTTTACATATTTCATTATTTTATGTTTTTGCAATTAAATGACTAAAAATTAATTAAGTTATGATATTAGCAGATGCGGTCGTGTTTGTAATTAAAATCACGCTTTTTAGTTTTTTTTAAAAAAAGTAAATGTAAGCTCTCTATATAACACATTAATCTATATTAAACATGTAGAAATTTTATATAGTATGGGATAAATGTGCCATACTAGAAGCCAACTATATTAGGAGTGATCAAAATACTTGTTTTCATTAATTTAAGAATTCTAAATTAACTAAAATTTATTTTAAGAAGGTTTAAAAAATCTAGAAATAAATATGAAAGAGTTAGAATAAGAAAAAATATAAGAAATATCAATTTTTTTAAAGTTTTAAATAAGTAATCAAAAAATTTCTTAAGATTTAACATCAAAATAAGAAAAGATTTTAATATAGAAAAAAAATCGTACTACAAATATAATTCAAATCGATGCGTCTCTCTTAACCTCTAACAGCAAGTAAAAGAGGTACTGCATGACATAACAAAAGTGACCTCCATTAATCATTTGAAACTTCTGGTGGTAAAATATATATGAGATTACAATAAAATATATGTTAAACTGTGAAGGATCTTTGAAAAGTGATTTAAACTTTTTGTACTTCATTAAAAATATTTGCAATAGATAAATCGTCTAAATCTTAAATAATTAAAAATTACACGTGCGAGGCACGTGCGATTAAATTAGTATATATATATATATATATATATATATATATATATATATATATATATATATATATATATATAAGAGATCAGACGCCGACGACACTTGGATGATATGCCTTTTTCTAGGTAGGGACATTTTTTATATTTAAAAAAAAAAATTGTGCTTTAAGAAGATTATCGTATCTCACTGTTTCACACATGTACCTTCATATTATTGGACATAAAAACCAACACATGCGCTACTTTTTACCTTTTTTTCGTCGACTTCACATGAATTTTTTGTTTTTACCTTTTGTTTCCGCAAACTGCACATGATCCTATTTTACCTGAGTATATGGGCCCATCTTTTTTTCTTTTATGCTTTTTTTATTTTGTATAATGCATAAATGCACCCTTTAACTTAATCTCAGCTGATATTTATGTCCTTCTATTTTGGGTGTGCACAAACAGTCACTTGTAAAAAGTTGAATAAATAGAAACACACATCCTATGAGACATCTACATAAAAAATCGCATGAGATTTCTATGTAGATGCCACATAGGGTTTTTATATAAATACATAAGTACATAGTTAAATGAAATATATATGTATTATATTTATATATAAGAGAGTATACCAAAATTAGACAGTCTTCATATAACGACCCTACAAATTGTTTTATAAATTTATCTTATTTTAACCCTCTCTGTAGTTATTAAGAAGTGATTTATGGCTTACAAGAATGAGTAGTGTCGATTCTTGAGGTTTTCAGAGGCGACTTAAGTACTTAATTGGGTTCTTAAGTTTTAATAAAGTTAAACACGATTATGATCACTTTTCGATCGAGACTACCTCAGGTGAGTGTTGTAGTATTCAATAAATCTGAAATGTACTTCTTAGTGAATGTACATATTTGGCTTGTTTTCTCGTGGTCCGAATAATATTCAGAGATCTATTGGGTATTTTTTATATTATTTTAATTGGTGATTAATAGGCCAAATCGATATTTTCTTAATTCTTAATACCTATGTATAAGAATAGACTTAAGTAGAAACGCTTAAACATGTTAAAGAAAATGATCAAGAGCCCTTAACTGGGGTGGCTGAACGCGGAAGTTACAGAATTCATACGAAAGTGTTACAGGTGTTAGGGTTTTTGCTCTGATTTTCTTACTATATTTAAGTTTTACTTTTTCTTAGAAGGAAAATAAAAGTTACCATAATTACTTTTACTTTTCCTAAAAGAAAAATTATAATTATTTTTCATATTTGGCTAACCTCTTTCTTGGAGGAAAGGTTTTGGACATCTATAAATAAAAGACCCCCTTTTCATACCATAACATAATAGCATCCACAATGTAGTCTTTTTAAGAGTTTCGTTTTAGGGGGAGATTTTCTCTCTTATTAGTTTTATGTTTTTAATATTAGGTTTTATATGTAGGTCAATTAGTCAAATCATATAATAAAATTATGTTTTTAGTATTGTTTTTCGTTGTCATCTTATTTATCGTCTCATAGTTTGTAACTAATAGCTTCCGCATGACGCCCTCTCGATTTCGAACCCAACAAGTGGTATCAGAAAGTACGTTTCAATGGTCCAATGATGTGGTGAGATGAGATTAAACAGGTTCAAAGCGGTTTCAAAATCAAGCTGCAACAATTTGGGCGATAATGAAGATTTGTGTCGAACTACATGTGGAGAACAAGTTTCAACCATATTTTTAACATGCTTGTTGCTGCATCTTTAAAAATGAAAATAAAATATTACTTTTAAATCAATTTTTATCCATGATAATTTAAACCTTATTTTTAACCATGGTAAGCAGCAGTTATGAAGATTATATCAAGAACGAAGTTCATGCACGTGATATGAAGAGAAGGCGGATCAAGTGAAGAAAATCAAGCCAAAAAGGGGAGATTTGTTAGGGATTTTGTCCTGATTTTCTTACTATATTTAAGTTTTACTTTTTCTTAGAAGGAAAATAAAAGTTATCATAATTACTTTTACTTTTCCTGAAAGAAAAATTATAATTATTTTCCATATTTGGTTAACCTCTTTCTTGGATGAAAGGTTTTGGACATTTATAAATAGAAGACCCCCTTCTCATACCATAACATAATAGAATCCACAATGTAGTCTTTTTAAGAGTTTCGTTTTAGGGGGAGATTTTCTCTCTTATTAGTTTTATGTTTTTAATATTAGATTTTATATGTAGGTCAATTGGCCAAATCATATAATAAAATTATGTTTTTAGTATTGTTTTTCATTGTCATCTTATTTATCGTCTCATAGTTTGCAACTAATAACTTCCGCATGACGCCCTCTTGATTTCAAACCCAACAAGAATTCTCCATATTTTCAGATTCAGGTTAGATGCCTTGTGGAATTATTAATGGTTGTTTACTTATGTCGGCGTGTAAGTAGAATAGTGGTAGTGATTATGGCGTTAAATTAGTATTAGTGTGTTAAGTATATGTTAGGTAGAATTGGGGTAATGAGAACTCATTCCTTAATAATAACAAAAAAAGGTTAGGAATGGAAAATCCTTGGCAGTGAACTCATTCCTTAATAATGACAAAAAAAATGATTATGTTATGATAAATTCTTGGCAATGACGGTAGTAGGTTCTCTTTGATAGCTACTATTTGGTTGCTCACTTTAATTTTGAAGTGAATCCTAATTAAATTAAAAATAATTGTAATAGTAGGATTTTCATTAGATTCGTATTCGTATGGAGATTATATATTTGAACAGATTTTGATTATTCAGAGACTTTGTAGAAAGCTAAGTTTGTTAATTGACGTTGAACTTCCTTTGAGGCAAGTTGAGACTTTTTAAGACTCTTTTTCGAAGTGCTTATGTGTTAGTTATGTGTAATGAGAGTAATGGAAAATGGGGGTCCCGTATAGGTGAAGTGACGAGCATTTATACAGGTACCGGTGTTATTTGAGGGGTTAAAATAAGTCAATTGTACGTTTTGAATTATTTTTCCTATTCGCTAGCCTGATGGGCTGATTTGCTGTGGTGAATGAATTGTTGAAAATACTAGCTAATGAGAATACTCCCACTTGATATGTTGAGTTGATTTTGAAATTGATATTTACTCGGCATAAGATATGAAATGCTCTACTTAACATTATTGTTAATTTGGGATTGAAGTTGCACGTCTTGCATTGCATTACATATGAGGTCGGAGTGCATGCCTTCACATTATTATCTATTATTGGGGTCATAGTGCACGCTGGTACATTATAATCTATTATTGGGGTCGGAGTGCACACCTGCACAATATATTTATTTGGATCGGAGTGCACGTCTGCACAGTACATAGACCTTGTGAGTCCTCTATGGGTCCTGACCTTGAAGTCATTGCTCGGTAAGTGTGTATATAGCATATGCATTGCATTGCACTGCATTCATTCATTCTGGTTCATATTGAGTAATGTGTATTTGATGACTTTGTACTATTTATTAAACATTTGAATATTTGTTACGTGATTTCATTGTATTGAGGATTCTTGGACTGATGTTATGATATCCTTATGACTGATAGATTTGATTATTCAATTAGATTAGGGTGGCTTTCCTGAGTGCAAGTTGTATGATTGTTTTAGATGATTGACGTGATGTTACTCATTATCACTTTAAATTAGAGTAGGTTGACGATGTTTGTTGAGTACACGTGATTTCGTACTCACCCTTGCTTTTTCTGCACCTTACGTGCAGGTACCGATCCGATGATCTCTGGATATTGATTCTAGTGGTTCCTTCTATGTTAGCATCTTTGGAGATGCGATGTAGCTGCTATTATTTTCAGAGACTACTGAAATGTCATGACCCAAAAATCCAAGGGTCATGATGGCACTTGTCGCGGCAAACCTTGACAAGTAAGTCTATCACACAAACTGATATAAAATAGAAAGTAACATTCAAACCCAAGGCTAGTCTCCTAGAACGAAGCCGAACCACACAATTATAACAAATACGAAAAGAAACATACAATAATACCAAATACCAAAACCTGGTGTCAATAGTATAAGAACTGTTAATACAATAAATGAGTCAAATACATCAGTTATCCAACAAGAACAATGTTTGTCTCTGAATACTAGTAAGAACATGAACTAATATAGAAAGATAGAAGTGGACCCCAGACTCATGAAAGTCCAACCGTTACCTTGAACTACTCTGAAGGTGCCTGAAATCAAGCCACGTGAGACTCAACCGCACCGAAATCTGCACCAAAAGAGCATATTAGGGATGAGTACGGTCCACTTTTACTCAATAGGTATAATAAATAGACTGATCAAATTAGAAAATAAAACATACAAAATACACACTAAGGACACGTCACCTACAGTCAGAAATGTCCCACAATGGTAGCCCACACCGCTTGTAATACTATTTCTATATATCCACATTTAATACAACAAAGCACTAGAAAAGAATACAAGTATACATTTATACCATATATAAGCAAAGGAAAAGGGAACAACATATACAAGAGCATCAAACACGAGTAAGAAAAGATATAACAATGGATACGTGACAAGTCAAACATAATATACAATCACATCACAAGCATAATAAAGTAAATACAATAAGAATGATGATGATGATGATGGTCATCATAGCATTAGAAGTCTCTGCCTATGGTCTGGAGGATATAGAATAGCATTGTCCACGAGCACCAACTGCCTGAGTGACACGACTCGACCGCGGGCCTTGTCATAATGGCATTCCAAGTCCGACCGGGACCGGAGACCACCCCCGTTACCCAACCCAACCTTCAGCTTTCTGCCCTGAACTGGCTGAATTTCGAGCATATAACACGATAGTGTGACAGCTCACATAAAGACTCTGGGATAGGATCACAACCGTGACCGAACCAATCGAGTCCAACCATACCACACCAACTACCCAACCGTACCAAATCATACCAAAGGCCATAAACCAGGCCATAACCAAGATGATTTCAAAACATAATATAATTAATCTCAAAATAAAATACGATGGAATAAGAAACAATATCGTCCAAGGGTGTAAGCCCCAGTACCAATGCCAAGGTTGATACCCATACCGACCCCGGCCATTCCAACACATAGCAGTACCACAAATCCTCTAAACAAAAGAGTAATAAAATTCGGTTAGGACATGCCCCCAACCATAGTCAAAATCAATATCCAAAATAAAATCAAAGTGTCTAGAAATATCCATAACATGAAATTGAGCCTTTTAAAAGGATGGAAGCTCACCACTTTGGTCTAAATGCTAATCCCCAATTCAATCACTATGTGGGAGGAGTAGAACGGTTAGTTTGTGCATAGAGTGTGTATACAGCTGCTAGTAGACGAATTAGCGGTGAACGCTAGCCTGATCTCAGGATAAGGATAAAATGATGCCATTTCTAAAGCCAAGTAAAACCATCTATATTCACACAACCATACATATATATAACCATGCCAGGAAAAAGAACCGAGTTTAGCATGCCATTAAAATCTTTACTTAAGTTGTGTAGCTTTGTCGTCCTAAACCACCCATGGGCTATAGGGTTCAGCTCCTCCTGCTAAAAGGGCCCCAGTGTGTGAAGCTGCAAGACTAGGGAAGAAAAACCTGGGATGACTAGTAAATCCCCCAAAATATAGTGTGACATCATGCACACGGTCACCAAGACTAACATCACATCGACAAATATGAATTTTCAGTTTTGGTCCCCCGGGATCTCTACCTTCCACGGCTTTGCTACACATTCTGACATTATTGCCCAATTAAAATCATTACCAAGAAACCAACCAATTTATTTATCATTTATTAACCAAGTCCATTTAGTGGTGGTATCATCATACCGACCATACTTTCAAGTACTATCCATAGTCGATCATATGTAGTTTAAGTGGACTTTCAAGTGCCCTTCCATTTACCATATTAAACCACTTGGGGAATTCCATGTATCCCACAAGTATAACCATTTATCCACTTACCATTCCAAGCCATTTAAACCATACGTATTCTTTTACCAAGTTTTAAAACAAGCAAGAGTTCCATTAAAAATACTCAATGCAATGAAAACATTATTATAGGCATTTTGTCAAACACATTGGGGGAATAATATAACCAAAACCAATTTTAATTAACAGCAAACCGTTCTCATGCAATTCAATTATCCAAAAACCACCATTAATGCACATAAAACATAATTAAAACCATGAAAAAAAATAATCAACCATTTAATATCAAAACCCCCAATTCATATTTGAAAACTAAAATCATACCATCAATGAAGTCATGAAAACATTCATAAAACCATGCTTTTAGATAGAATTAATAATGAGGGAAAAGAACATGCCTTAAACTAAGATGATGATGGAAAGCGATCACCAAGAGAAGCCCCAAATTAATCCTACAGTTGAAACCCTAGCTTTCTTTGCCGAAAAGCTTTTGAGAGAATTATAGAGTGTTTTAGAAGAGTTTCTAAAAGTTAATGAATGGAATAATAGGGTAAATAACCTACCAAGTAGGTTAGAAGTCGAGGGACCTTATTAGGATAAGTGGGAAAATATCCAGAATACCCCCACTTAAGTTGTACAAAATCCCATCCCAGGGGTACGACTGACCCTAACGAGTCATACCCTCCAATAGGATTGGTACCCTCCACTCGGGTCTTATCCTCAACCTTTGGATAAAATACTATCCAGCATACGAATCATCCAACCAAGTCGTATCCGAAGCATACGATCTGTACCCTTCATCTGTACCACTGGCAGATTAAACCCAGGAAAGATTTAGAAACTGTCCACCATACGAGTCCTGGGTACGACTCGTACCCTAGCTTATGGCTCATGGTGAGCCACTCGTACTCAGATCCAACCTAAGTAACCAAGTCTAAGACTAAGTTAAGGAACCAAATGATCCATAACCACCAATACAACTCGTACCCCTAAGTCGTGTCTCCAGTAACCAAAATCCATCCCACCAACCAACACTAGTTAGCATAGGACTGAAACTTACCATCTGTACCCCAATATATGACTCGTACCCATGAGTCGTATTGGGTCTAAAGATCAAAATTTGAGGAAATTGTCTAAGGTTCAAAACCCAGGGTGTTATACTGAGCAGCACCGCGACCACCACTGTGGGCACCACTACCTTTGCCTCTCATATTCCTGGTAGAACCTCTACCTCGCATAGTTATAATAGGAGTAGCTCTAATCACATGGTGGGGACAGCCCTTGGCTAAATGGTCAATCTTATCATACATAAAGCAACCTCTACGGCCCAACTCAATAGAAAAAAGTACCACTGGGCCCGAATGGCCATCCTAAACTGCTGAACCAGAAGACCCATTACCCGAACTCTGCAAGTATGCCTACACTAGTCTACCATGATACTCATGAGAATCTCTAAAATCTCTACCTCGAGAAGCCTGACCTCAAAAGTCACCAAAATGGCATACCTTCTTGGCGCCTTCCCATAATGCTCGCAGAATATCCTCAGTCATCTTAGCATGATCCACTATACTGTAATGCCCCGAATCTGGTACCTATAATGCTACACGGTGCTTATGACCCCAAAGGACCACAAGCTAACCCATGACTGATATTTGTACCTGAACACTACATAATATACTGTTTAAATACAGAAATAGTAGGCTGAAATATGCCATAAGGTTCAAAATTGATAAACACCTGATAAAACTATATCTGAATAATGTGTTATGACAATACCAAAATTAAAACAATGTCTAAAAACACTGTAGTCTGAAAGCCTCTAAACTATCTGAATAAGGAGTTGATGGGATATGTCCCCAACTAACTCCATCTCCTGAAAGATAAACTAAATTAATGAAATAACTCATAATATCGTCCTCGAATGATGAGGACTCACAACTAAATCTGGAAGCTACTGATGCTCTGGAACTTGTGCTTCTGAACCTATGGTATAAGTCACCATAGCACAAATACGTCAGTATGTTTGAATGTACTGGTATGCAAGTAAGGTAGGCTGAATGCAAAGGGTTCAAATGCATGAACAATGCTAACTGAATGAATATTATGAATGTGAGAATACATGCATGAATAAGTGACTGTGACTGAATTCGTGATGGTACTAACTACTAAGTTTGATCACTGATAACATGAGTCACTGATAACTGATATAACTGATACTAAGCGACTGGATCTAACAGTCTAGGTTCTGATAGAACTAACTGAGTTTTGTACTATATTGAGTTGACTGTATCTGACAGTCCTAAAATTTTAAAGAACTATTTGAGTTCTATTACTGATACTAAGTCTAAAACTGTAACTGTAGGAAGTAGTCATCTAACCGACATGCCCCAAATAATACAATATAGCTAAGTTGGGATCCAATCTATAACTCCAATTGGAAGGGTGTCAATGTCACGCCATTGGTAGACAAGTTGTTCGTAACCCTCACTTGACAGTGTCCCCAAAAGAGAATGGTGGGACCTTCATCTGACAGTGTTTATCCACCTCATCAACCCTAATCTGTTAGTGTTGATGTCTCAACCTATGTTGGCTACATAGTTCTGGAATGCAAGGATTTACTTCTAAGGATCACACCTTCAACTGTCAGTGTCTGTCCTCATCCTTGGGTTCACTCGGTGTTAATTCCTACTCTTAATTCCATTGACTGACGGAATACTACTGAGGTTACTGAAGTACTGAGCTTTCTGAGATTTCTGGGATTAATGAGTTTACTGAGTTTTCCTGACTTACATGATTGACTGAATTCTACTAAACATGGCTTCACTGAGTATATCGTGAAAACATGACACAAGCTATAGGCACACATCTAAATTGTTGGGTATTAGATAACCCCAGAACTCGATAGCATAACAGTAATTCATGACATAAATTCTAAAGCACAACAATGGCTATACACACATCCATAATCCATTGACTAAGACATTTCATCAAACACTTGACATGCATGAACTTGTATATGATGGGGATTTCATATTATCATACTTGTAAAACACTTTTCCTTCCCATAGGCATTTAATCAAATACATAGTGAGCATAGTATATGCAGACAACATTACTCAACAAGTAAACATCATGATTCAGTTCTAATTTCACCATTCAAGGGTTTAATCATGGGTTCACATGAATCTACACCTATAATAATTAATTTCACTTAAAATTTATCACCAAACATGGATTAGAATTCAATTGGTCATTATCAACATGAATAAAAGAAAACTCAATATGAAATTCATAAACATCCATATACTTGAACTTTGAAAAGAGATTCTTAGGCTTCATGGATGAAAGAAGTCCATCAATAAACACTATGCATACCTGAGTTAATAAATTTGGAAGGACTGATGGAGAGTTCTTGTGATTTGTCCCTTGAATTTGAGAGTTAGGGTTCCTTGGCTGGAGAGAGAGCAACTCAATTAGGGAAAAATAGAGTGAATAATTATATCCTTAGGTCATGCAGGGTTAAATATCATGTTTAAGGATGAACTAAAATCATGGGAAAAAGACCTATTTAACCCTGGACACATCTTTTGATTTTTGTCAAAATCTCCCAATTTGGCAGGCTGGCGCGACGCGGCGCTATCGCGCCGTGTCACTGGAAATTGCCCACTGGGAACTGGGCTGACGGTGCGACACAGTGAAATCGCGTTGCAATACTGGATAGGAACTGGGTTGATGGTGCGACGTGCATCTCTTCCATCACCTTGCTTGCCTCTTCTTTGTCCGTACAATGGAGTCTTGCCTCCTCTTTGGTTGAAGGATCTTTTGTAGATCATTCTACCTTCTTCCTCATTGATCTACAAGCAAGAGGCTGGTTACTCTAACCACCTGATCTCTCTTTCTCTAGAAGCGTTTCCTTAGAGTATGAAAATAGTTGATGCTAGATTGGCGAGCGAATTCGCCTTTGATTTTTTTGCCTTTCTCGGCTTTTCTTGTAGATCTGACTTTGGCTATTGACTTTGTTCTGTCTGTAGTCAGACATTAATTCATTGCCTTCCCTGTCGGTCTGTAGATGGGCTTTTGGGAGCAGGTATAGTGTTCAGCAAGGAAGATACTGGGCTGGAAGGTTATGAGCCCCCTATCTCGTTATTCTTTCTTTTTTTATGGGTCAAAGTCGGAAGGAATCACAGGTTTAAAGCTCTAGTTGAAGTATGAAGTAGTAATGACTATCTCAAGCCTCTCCAGGGATATGATTTATTCATTGCTACTTTTTTAATGCAAAAGGAAGGGATGCTTGGTCTCATTCGAGTACCACTGTCCAATCGGGGAGTGGGGAGTCAAGTCTGTCTGTCCGGTGGTCGGATGTGAAGGAGTGAGTAATGAGTCATTTTTCATTTAGAGTGGGTGCCCCATTGTCTATGGGTAATGAACGGATTCGAAGAATCTGTATAGCTCTGCATTCTTTTTTTCTTTATTGTCTGGTATTTAAGGAGTGAATGCAAATCAGATAAGAAAGAGACTAAACTCCAATGTTAGAATCTCGTCTGCATAGTTTGAATCTCTTTCTTCCAAAAAAGGGAATACCTTCTTTCTCTATTTCAATCTGATAAGTTCAAACTTCTTAGGCAGTCTAGGAGTCTGAGTTCGCGGTTCATGGGAACCGTTTCAGTTTTTTGTGGACGTAGTTCAGAAGTCGCTCTATCGACATCCAGAACTTCCACCAAGGCAGGCAAAATCTTCATCTATTGTTGCGGATTCTCGAATCGAAGAGGCATAGAGTCCTTAGATACTGGTGTCTTATCCTACTTTGGTCTTGTTAAAGGCCAATCGCATTCAGCAGTGACATAATAATGTGCTAAAAACCCATGATTTTATTCATCAACTCAATAGTAAAGTCATCCCATTACTGAACCAAAGCCTTGAAAAATGGCCATTCAACAAAGATTTGATTGGACTGGAAAGACGTGAAACACGAACCGCCAATGCTGTAACCGCATCCCATAGCAGTTTGCCCTTCATTCATGAACTGGCACTGGCTTTCTTTTATCTAGTTCAAACGATTCCTACTGACTCTTCTTTCACACTTTCCAGGAAATTTCGTAACCCCCAGGAATAAAGGACACTCAATCAAGATCTCTTCTAATTTCATAATGGCACCCGAAGCTCATTGGGATTTCAGAGGCATAACAGGGAAGAGCGGACCAGCTAAACTCACTGCAAAGAAAGCAGTCGCAGCCAGGGATCTCTTTTTTTTCTTTTATTTTATGCTTATTCGCTTTTTTTTGCCTCACGCTGATCCAGTCGTAGATCGGGCACAGGAAATCCTCTTTGCAATTTCTTCTTTTGATTCTGTTGTCTATAAAAGAATGTTTATTTTGAGGATTTGCTTTCGATCATTCCTTTTCTTTCTTTGAGTGAGGATTCTAGAATACTACTACTTACTACGAAGCTTCCTTTTTCATCTTTCTTCCGCAGGCGTCTACGCTCTAATAATGGTTTATCCCTTTGAAGTAAACAACTCCTACCCTTTCTTTCCCCTCTCTGATCGTTGTCTCCGTGTAATGAATGAAAATGATTGGAAAAAAAACTTTTGGTCTCAGGCATAAGAGTTGAACTGAACTCTCGTATTTGGCTAATGAATGATCGGATTGGGGGGCTCACCCAATAATCAATAATCAAGACTAATACAAGGCTTCTTTCTCCCTTCGGTCAAAGAAAAGATAGAAAGAAAAAAAGTAGTATACTAACCTAACCTTATTGTACAAATGCAAGGTCTTAAGGCCGACCCCTTCGGTGTCTCTTGGCCTTAGAGGACCTTAAGAAGCCCTTGGACAAAAGACGGTTTGGAAAGGAAAAGAAAAGGTGCACTCTTGGAAAGATCTTCGCAATCGGGTGAAACACATAATGCATATACGGAAACAAAGTGTCCCTCGAGACCAAGAGCCGAAGGCGACACTTAACACTTCTTTTGATTTTTCCATGTCCTTTATGTTATTCGGTCCATTGGAGCTTGGAGTTTGGCACGATGCAGAGACATCGTGCTGAGACACTGGAAAAAGGACAATTCTGAATTTGAGCCCTGGCGTTACACGCCATAATCACGGAGGTTCACTGGATTTTGACGATTGCCATTTTGGCCTGCTCCGCGACGCGTTGATGGCTCAGGTGATACACTGTCTTACTAAAAAGGCTTTAACTCTTCGCCAGGGTGTTGGATTTTGGGATAATTTCATATTGATGGAAAGCTTATTCAATTTTCCATATGATAAAAAGTGAAAATCTTGAAAATACCACATGTATAAAAGTGGATTCATCTTTAAAACAAGTCTCTGACATCTTTGGAATGAATTTAAGCTAGGTAGAAGTACGGGGTATTACAATAACTGATCTGATGCATGAACATATAATTGAATATGCAATGGTAATTGATACCAAGTTTATAATGGAATTCTGAACATGAACTGGACACCAAGTTGTAACTGAAATCTGAACATGAAAATGAAAGGCTTAAGAAAAGCTGTTACCTTGGGCTGAGTATGAATTAGCGGAGAAGAGGTGAGGATACTTGGTATGCATATCTGCTTCTACTTCCCAAGTATCTCCCTCAACGGAATGATTCCGCCAAAGAACTTTGACTAGAGGGACTTCTTTGTTCATCAGTCTACGAGTCTGATAGTCAAGAATTTTGAATGAAATCTCTTCATAAGAGAGGTTGTTATGAATATCTATGATCTGAATAGGGACTACAACTGCTGGATCACCCATGCACTTCTTGAGAAAGAAGACATGAAATACTGGATGAAATGAGGCTAGATCTGAAGACAATTCGAGCTCATAAGCTACTTAGCCAAAGCAACTGAGAATTTTGAAGGGACCGATATATCGGGGACTGAGCTTTTCCTTTTTACCGAATATCTTCACTCCCTTCATGGGATAAATCTTTAGATAAACATAGTCACCAATCTTGAACTCGAGATCCTTTCTGCACACATCTGTATAAGACTTCTGTCGGCTCTGAGAAGCCCGGAGTCTTTCTCTGATCAACTGGACTTTTTCTAAGGCATCGAGTACTAAGTTAGGCCCTATAACTGAGGCCTCACTAACTTCGAACCAACCGACTAGAGTTCTACATCTCCTACCATAGAGAGCTTCAAATAGAGCCATCCGAATACTAGAATGATAGTTGTTGTTGTATGCAAACTCAATCAAAGGCAAGTGGTCATCCCAACTTCCCTTGAAATCAATTGCACACACTCACAACATATCTTCTAGAGTCTGAATGGTCTTTTCTGCTTGACCATCTATCTGAGGATGGAAGGCTGTACTGAGAAGAACTGGGGTACCAAGACCTTTTTAGAACGCTTTCCAAAAATGAGAGGTAAACTGGGTACCTCTATCTAAGATAATAGATAATGAAACACCGTGCAATCTGACCAACTCTCTGATGTAGAGGTTGGCATAATCCTCGGCTGAATAAAAGGTATAGACTAAAAGAAAAAGAGCTGATTTGGTCATCCTGTCTACAATGACCCAAACTGAATCATGTTGATGACGAGTATGAGGAAAACCCATCACAAAGTCCATGTTCACTTTTTCCCACTTCCAAGTAGGACTATTGAACTCTTGCATGGACCCACTAGACTTTTGATGCTCTATCTTAACCTGCTGATATGTAGAACACTTAGTCAAAAACTCTGCCACATCTCTCTTCATCCCACTCCACCAATAGATCTCCCGCAAGTTGTGGTACATCTTCGTGTCCCCTGGATGAATAGAGTAGCACGCACCATGCTCTTTTGAAAGAATTCACAGCCTCAAGTCATCTACACCTGGAACACACAAATAACCCTGACAATGCAATACACCATCTCCCCCTTAGGAGAAAACCTCAATCTTCTAATCCTTGACTAACTCTATCAACTTGACTAGACTGGGATCTCCATCTTGCTTTTCTTTTACCTCGGAAACTAAAAATGATTTTGAACTACTCAGAACCCATATATCACCTTTTTCTATATCGACTAAGCGTACATCTAGTCTGGCAAGCTGATGGACTTCCTGAGCTAACTTCTTCTTACTGTCCTCAACATGACCAACACTACCCATAAACAGTCTACTAAGAGCGTCGTCCACTACGTTGGCCCTGCCCAGATGATAAAGGACATTTATGTAATAATCTTTCAAGAGCTCTAACCACCTTCTATGATGAAGATTGAGATCTTTCTGAGAAAAGACATATTGAAGGATTTTATGATCTATGAACACATCTACATGAACACCGTATAGATAATGCCTCCAAATCTTTAAGGCAAATACTATGGTTGCTAACTTAAGATCATGAGTAGGATAATTCTTCTCATGGGGTTTTATCTTTCTGGAGGCGTAGGCTATGACCTTACCATGTTGCATAAGGACACAACCCAAACCTACTCTAGATGCATCACAATACACTACAAAACTATTTGAATCATTTGGAAGATCCAAAACTGGAGCTGAGGTGAGTGGTGTCTTCAACTCCTAAAAACTCTTCTCGCAATGATCTGACCACTGAAACTTGACTTTATTCTGGGTTAATCTGAACATAGGAGATGCAATAGAAGAAAATCCCCCAACAAACCATCTGTAATAGCCAGCCAAACCCAAAAACTCCTGATATCTGATGGAGAGATAGGTCTGGGCCAGTTTCTTACTAATTTGGTCTTTAGAGGATCTACTTTAATGCCATCACCGAAAATGATATAACCAAGGAATGCTACTGACCTTAGCCAAAATTTGCACTTACTAATTTGGCGAACAACTGATGGGATCTGAGAGTCTGAAGTACAATTCTAAGATGGTCTGTATGATCACGCTCACTGCGGGAATAGACAAGAATATCATCTATGAAGACTATAATGAATATTTCCAAGTACTACTTGAACACACGGTTCATCAAGTCTATGAAAGATGCAGGGGCATTGGTAAGACCAAAGGATATGACTAGGAATTTGAAGTGACCATACCGAGTTCAGACAGCTATTTTCAAAATGTCACATTTCCTGACTCTAAGATGATGATAGCCTAATCTGAGGTCTATCTTAGAGAAATAGCTGGCACCCTGAAGTTGGTCAAAAAAATCATCAATTTGGGAAAGTGATTTTATTGAGCTGGCAGTAATCAATGCTTATTCTGAAAGAACCGTCTTTATTGCGTACGAATAAGACTGGTGCACCCCACGAGAACACACTGGGTTCGATGAATCCCTTATCTAAGACATCCTTCAACTACTCTTTCAGTTCTTTGAGTTTTGCTGGTGCCATTCTGTATGGCGGAATAGATATAGGCTGAGTATCTGGAAGAAGATCAATGTTGAAGTCTATTTCCCTTTCGGGAGAAATTCCTGAAAGATCTTTGGGAAAGACATATGAATATTCAATCATGACTGGAACTGATTCAAGACTGGGAGTCTCGAAAATAGAATCCTTAACACAAATAAGATGATAGACATATCCCTTAGATAATATTTTTCATGCCCGAAGGTAGAAAATAAGCTGACCTCTGATAGTTGTAGTACTACCCCTCCACTCTAGGACAGGTTCATTCGAAAAATGGAATTGGACTATTCTATTTCTGCAGTCGACTGTGGCATAGAAGGAATAAAGCCAATCCATGCTGAGAATGACATCAAAATCAATCATCTCTAATTCGACTAAGTCTGTTGGGGTGACTTTCTGAAATATCATAATCGGGCAGTTCCTGTATACTCATCGGGCTATGATGGTTTTACCCACTGGGGTAGATACTGAGAAGGTCTCTGCTAAAATTTTGGGACTGACTCCTAAATCAACTGCTATATAAAGAGTAACAAAAGACAAGTAAGCTCCTGGATCTAGCAAAGCGTAAACATGCAAGTGAAAGATTTGTAATGTACCAGTAACTACATCAGGAGAATTTTCCTGATCTTTCCGGTACTGGAGAGCATAAAGTCTGTTTGGGCGTTGCCCACTAGTAGCACTGGAAGTGGCACCCTGTTGATTTGGGTGACTGGACTGGGCTGAGGAACGGTTCTGCTGACCTTGATAACCGACTGGGGACAATCTCTGACTCTGTGGCCTGGCTTTCCACATTCAAAACAGACATCACTGCCAGCTCTGTAAGTACCCTTGTGGTTCTTACCACAAGTCTAACAAAGAGGATTGGTTCGGGTACTACTAATACTGCCCTGAGATTTAGAGCCTGGCACCCTATCTTTGCTACCCTCCTAGAACTTAGAAACTGGAGCACTAGCTGAAGAAGGAGTTGAAATAGATGACTTAGGACAGAACTGAGAACGGTTTCCTCCCTCTAACTTAGGCTGAGCAAAGTTGAAACTACCTATCTTTGCTCTCTTATTATGTCTCTCTCTCATCTTAATATTTTGCTCTTCTATCAGTTGAGCATGGGTCATAAGCCTGGCTATGTTCATATCACTATTCAACATCGCAGACCTGCACTCATTGACCACAGTATCATTCACCCCAGAAACAAACTTACTCATCTTGGCCTTGTTATCTGCAACCACGTGAGGAGCATATCTGGCTAATTGAGTAAACTTAAGAGAATACTCTTTCATCGTCATGTTGCCCTGCCTGAGGTTGATAAATTCTAACACCTTGGCTTCCCTTAGCTCATGGGGAAAGATTCTATCTAAGAATGCAGTGACAAACTCCTTCCACTCAATAGGACCTGTATTATCTGACCTCTCTTACTTTCACTATTTGAACCAAGTGTGAGCAACATCCTGTAACTGATATGCAGCTAGCTCAGCACTCTCACTAGAAGTAACCCCCATGATGTCTGTAACCTTCTGAACCTGGTCTAGGAACTCCTGAGGATCCTCTTCTGACTTAAACCCAAAAAAGGATGGAGGATTCATTCGGGTAAAGTCCTAAATCCTGGCTGCAGCTGAATTGGCCACTGGGTTGGCCGGAATAACAATTGGTCATTCATTCTGAGCAGAAACTGAGTTAGCAAGAGTAGTGAATGCAACTCTGAACTCTGCATGAGAAATGTGTTCATCCAAGGGATCTTCTTGGACGGGCTGAGGGGCTGACTGATTCTCGTTTCTTCTTTTGAAAGGCATATTCTGTAGAAGAAAGGGAGAAACAGATTAGACTGAGAGTTAAGCTTGAGGTCACGCTCACTGGCATGACATGAATACTGAAAGAAGGGAAATTGTTCCTAAAACATCTCATAGCCTCTTGTACATAAATGTGGCCCGCAATATACCCATGTACAAGACTCTACTAGATGCGGCTTTCAGACTTTCTAGGACTCTATTGAACCTTAGGCTCTGATACCAAGTTTGTAACGCCCCGAATCTGGTACCCAGAATGCTACACGGTGCTCATGACCCCGAAGGACCACAAGCTAACCCATGACTGATATTTGTACCTAAATACTGCATAATATACTGTATCAATATAGAAATAGTAGGCTGAACTATGCCATGAGGTTCAGAACTGATAAACAGCTGATAAAACCATATCTGAATAATGTGGTATGACAATACCAAAACTAAAACAATGTCTGAAAACACTGTAGTCTGAAAGCCTCTAAACTGTCTGAATAAAGAGTTGGTGGGATATGTCCCCAACTAACTCCATCTACTGAAAGATAAACTGAATTAATGAAATAACTCATAATATCATCCTCGAATTATGAGGACTCACAGCTAAATTTGGTGGCTACTGATGCTCTAAAACTCGTGCTTCTGAACCTATGGTATAAGACACCATAGCACAAATATGTCAGTATATTTAAATATACTGGTATGCAAGTGAGGTAGGCTGAATGCAAAGGGTTCAAATGCATGAACAAAGCTAACTGACTGAATAACATAAACGTGAGAATACATGCATGAATAAGTGACTGTGACTGAATTCGTGATGGTACTGACTACTGAGTCTAATTACTGATAACATGAGTCACTGATAACTGATATAACTGATACTGAGCGACTGGATATGACAGTCTAGGTTCTGATGAAACTAACTGAGTTCCATACTATTTTGAGTTAATTGTATCTGACAGTCCTGAAATTCTGAAGAACTATCTGAGTTCTATTACTGAGACTGAGTCTGAACCTGTAATTGTAGGAAGTAGTCATCTAACTGACATGCCCCAAATAATGCAATATAGCTATGGGTAACCCTCATCTGACAGTGTCCCCAAAAGATAATGGTAGGACCCTCATCTGACAGTGTTTATCCACCTCATCAAACCTCATCTGTTAGTGTTGATGTCTCAACCTATGCTGGCTACATAGTTCTGGAATGCAAGGTTTTACTTCTAAGGATCACACCCTCAACTATCAGTGTGTGTCCTCATCCTTGGGTTCACTCGGTGCTAAATCCTACTCCCATTTGAATAGACACTGAACATGATCAACTGAACTAAACTGGACTGAGTTCATTGAGTTCTGTTGACTGACGAAATACTACAGAGATTACTGAAGTACTGAGCTTTCTGAGATTTTTGGTATTACTGAGTTTACTTAGTTTTCTTGAGTCACATGACTGACTGAATTCTACTGAACATGGCTTCACTGAGGATATCGTGAAAACATGACATGGGCTCTAGGAACACAACTAAATTGGTGGGTATTAAATACCCCCAGGACTCGATAGCATAATAGTAATTCATGGCATAAATTCTAAAGCACAACAATGGCTACACATATATCCATAATCCATTGACTAAGACATTTCATCAAACATTAGACATGCATGAACTTGTCTATGAATGGGGATTTCATATTATCATACTAGTAAGATATTTTTCCTTCCCATAGGCATTTAATCAAACACATAGTGAGCATAGTATATGCAGACAACATTACTCAACAAGTAAACATCATGATTCAGTTCTAATTTCACCATTCAAGGGTTTAATCATGGGTTCACATGAATCTAAACCTATAATAATTAATTTCACTTAAGATTTATCACCAAACATGTATTAGAATTCAATTGGTCATTATCAACATGAACAAAAGCAAACCCAACATGGAATTCATAAACTTTGAAAAGAGATTCTTGGGCTTGATGGACGAAAAGAGTCCATGAATGAACACTATGCATACCTGAGTTAATGAATTTGGAAGGACTGGTGGAGAGTTCTTGTGATTTGGCCCTTGAATTTGAGAGAAGGACTGGTGGAGAGTTCTTTTGATTTGGCCCTTGAATTTGAGAGCTACGGTTCCTTGGCTTGAGAGAGAGCAACTCAATTTGGGAAAAGTAGAGTGAATAATGATATCCTTAGGTCTTGTAGGGTTAAATTTCATGTTTAAGGATGAACTAAAATCATGGGAAAAGACCCATTTAACCCTGGACGCGCCTTTTGATTTTTGTCAAAATCTCCTGATTTTGCAGGCTGGCGCGACGCAGCGCTATCGCACAGTGTCACTGGAAATTACCCACTGGGAACTGGGCTGACGGTGTGACGCGGTGAAATCACATTGCAATACTGGATGGGACCTAGAAGTTTGGCACAATGCGGAGACATCGCACTGAGACACTAGAAAAAGGACAATTCTGAATTTGAGCCCTGGCGCGATGCGCCATAATTGCGGAGGCTCACTGGATTTTGACGATTTCTATTTTGGCCTGCTCCGCGACGCGTTGATGGACTTTAGGCGAATTCGGTATCGATAGAAATCTTATTCAATTTTCCACATGATAAAAAGTGAAAATATTGAAAATACCACATGTATAAAAGTGAATTCATCTTTAAAACAAGTCTCTAACATCTTTGGGACGAATTTAAGCTATGTAGAAGTATGGGGTATTACATATACTTCAAAAGAACGTTCCAAATACAAACATCTGTGACGTAGACTACTGAAGAGAAACATCTTATCCCTTTACAAATTGTCAAATCTTCTTGGACTTGGTGGAAATGTTGGCATAAGAATATCTGGACAAGGTAAAAAAGTGTGACTCATACTCTGCAACAGTCATGGAGCCTTGCTCCAAGCGATTAAACTCATCTCTCATCTGATCCCCCAGAATATAAGGCCTAAATCTCTCCAAAAAGGTAATGGCAAACTAATCCCAAGTCATCTCAAGAGAATCAAGAGGTCTGTAACTAACAAGTGACCTCCACCAATCTCTAACGACATCTCTCAACTGATAAGTAATATAAGCAACCCCATGAAAGGTAAATCCAATAAAAATATAAAAATGGCGACTCAAAAGAACCCATATAATGCAACTTCTCTCGACAATCAATCAAGAACTCGTAGCCATCCTCGCCCACAGCAGCACCAATGAATCTAGGAGAACCCAAATGAGTAAATCTCTCGAACCTCTTCTGATCCTCAAAAGACATAATTGTACTCGCAGCAAGAGGAGGAATGGTGAATCTGACAGGCTAAGATCCCATCTGGGGAGGTAACATAGATGAAAGTTGGACTCCCGACCTCAAAATACCATACTCAGATACCGGTACTGAAATAGGAATAGTACTCGAGGTCTGAGGAGTACCAAGAGTAGAAGCTGGCGCAACAGGAGGATCCACACTTGAAACTATAGGAACACAAAATGCACTCAAATGAGCACCCTCCAAACTAGTCAACATGCGAACCAACAACCCCTCTAACACTAGGATAAAAAAACTCGGTCGAACTAAAGTAGAACCCACACTTTCAACATGCTCAACATGAGGCTCGGGAAAAAGTCCCCTAGCACTACTCCTAGATGGGGCGGATCTACGTGCCCATCCACTACCTTGAGCCCACCCATGACTCACAACTCGCCCTCTAAACTAGACTCTCTTCCCAGATGAAGCTCCACATCTCTAACCTCATAAGACCTAGTCATCACCATCTGCATAGAAAAGAGTGAAATATGACTTATAACACAAGGTGTGAAAGAAATTCGCACGATAATGAACAAAATGAGAGAAATTTCATAAAGACATACTATAGCCTCTCAAAGATATATACAGACATCTGTGTACCGATCTGCGAGACTCTATTAGGCATACCATTCTTACACTGTTGAGATAAATGAACTGGCTCTGATACCAATTTATCATGATCCAAAAATTCAAGGGTCGTGATAACACTTGTTGCAGTGAACCTTGACAAGTAAGCCTATCATACAAAATGATATAAAATGAAAAGTAACATCCAAACCCAAAGCTAGGCTCCTAGAATAAAGTCGAACCACAGAATTATAACAAAAGTAGAAAGAAACATAATTAATAATACCAAATCCAAAAACCTAGCGTCAATAGTGTAAGAACTGCTAATACAATTCATGAGTCAAATATATTAGAATATCCAACAAGAACAATGTCTATCTCCGAATACTAGTAAATACATGAACAAATACAGAAAGATAAAAGTGGACCCCAGACGTATAAAAGTCCAAGTGCTACCTTGAACAACTTTGAAGGCACCCAAAATCAAGCCACGTGAGATGCACCCACACCAAAATCTGAACCAAAAAAGCATAGTAGGAATAAGTACAGTCCATTTTTACTCAGTAGGTATCATAGGCCGATCGAACAAAGTCGAAAATAAAACATACAAAATACACACTAAAGGCACGTCACCTGTAATCAGAAAATGTCCCACAACGGTATCTCATACCACTTGCACTAACAATTCTATAATATCCACATATAATACAGCAAAGCATCAGAAAAGAATACAAGTATACATGTATACCTCATATAAGCAAAGGAAAGAAGAACAACATATACGAGAGCATCAAACACAAGTAAGGAAGGATAGAACAATGGATAGGTAACCATTCAAACAGAATATACAATCACATCACAAGCATAATAAAGTAAATACAATAAGAATAATGATGATGAAGATGATGTAATGCATGAGGTTATCGCATAACCTCAAGGCCGTCACACAGCCTTTGAGATCGGCACACAATCTCCGTATACGCCTATGGATCTAAATCTAAAATACATAGGACCTATGAGGGGTTCGTTAACCCATATATAATCCATATATCCATATCTTTTCCCCAGCATATCCCTTGAGGAGGGTTTTATAAGATGTCATATTTTTTATCGTAAAAAGGTGTTAGTGTTTCTCAATATTTCCACAGTGATACCATCATTTCATGAATGAGTGTGAGGATGCAATGCTCACAACTAACCACAATGAGTATTTCTACAACCAACCAATATACCATTACATGAGCCAAATATCCACTCATTATTTCCAACCATTCATGAAATCCAACATGATTCGTATGTCAATAGAGTATGAATACATCACAACACATAATTGGTACCACAACATGTTTTTTCATCAAACAAGATACAATTATTACCATGTATACAAGCCTATCAATAGTATGACCTCACACGGTCACACATAGCTCATAATGTTTCAAAACCACCACATAACATCACATATTGGCCCCCATACAGGCATAACACATTAATATAGCTATTTTTTATGATTAGTTCTCACACTCTTAACATACATTTTGTATCAAAATTAACTACCCAACTCAGTCTGAAAGAAGTTAAGTCATAACCTACCTCGAGGGTCAAAAACTGCAACAAAAGCCTTCAACCTACAATCTTAATCCCCATGAATGGACTCGAAATCAACTAAAACATCAACATATAGAATCTACGCATTAAAATAAAGTCAATTATATTCATATTTCCTAATTTCAAGTTGGGGTCAAAACGGACCTCGAAACAGATTTTCAAAAAAGAAAAACAAAATTTTAACTTTGTTTCAAAAATATATTTCCCATATTTTAAGGAGTCTAAAGCTTAAAACCCAAGCGAAAATGAGTTAATAATAAGATTTGAATCGAAGAAAAATTATTTTTAAACTTTACCGGATAAAATCTTTGAAATCCATTTGTAAATCAAGAATCAAAGTTATTTTGAAGGTGAAATTGAGGGAAAATGAATAATTATAGGATTACAAACTCATTCAAGTGGAAAAAAAAGAGTGAAATTGAGGTTTAAATTGGAGAAATACCATTTTTAGGCCTTAAGGGCCAAAATCTCAGAATTTTATACTTAATCCATATTTAAAACAAGAATTTAATGTTGAAGATTGAAGAAATCAATCGAAATAAGTGTACTGGAGCTTACCCAAGCTTAGAAGTGGAAAAAAATTCTCAAAATCGCGAAACCCTAAACTCCAAGTCTCAAGAATGGTGAAAAATAGCAAAAATTAGGTATTTATATACAGAGGCATCGTGATCGCGGACCATGGATCGCAATCTTAGAACCTTGACTATCAGAGAAATTTTGATCGTAGAGCAGGGTTGCGATTGCGACACTTACTTACACGCCCTATCGCTATCGCAGGTGCACCAGTTGGGGACTTGGTTCAATCCGAGTCTCCGCAGGCCCCTCGAAATTCATCTGAAATTTCGTGAACACAAATGAAATATGTTATCTTATCAAATTCAATACTCCGGTCTCAATGGCAATAACAGAATTTCAAAAAAAAATGTCGTTTTCACAAAATTGACCTCTGAAACTCAAAATCACAACTTTCTAAATCGAGGGTCGAAATGAGATTTAAAAGCCATAAAATTACACCAACCATGTTATCACCCTAAAATCAACGTATAGGATCTTCTGGCATAATCTGTTTTGTCATCTGTTGCACGAATTAAAAGATAACAGCTGAAATCAATTATAAGGCTCTCAAAGCCGTTAAAAACCATAATATCTCATAAATGACACTAAAATGCATTGAAAACTATATCAATTATCCCCACATCCCAGAAATACTACAATGCAACTATGAGGAGAGTTAAAATAGTCAAATCACACCAAAAAAACATATTTCACATATTTCATCAAAATTCGGGTCGTTACATAAAATCTTCTTTAGTCTTATCTTTATGCATTTTCGCATTTTAAGATACTCAAAATTTTCTTTGATTTCCATATTTAGTGTCTTGTATTGGTGATTACCATACCTAGAATTATTTATGTCGTGACTATACTAGTCTATTAATCTATTTTTAAGATTATTTGGGATTTATTATGTCCTTATTTTCTTTCTTTTCTATAAGTTTGGGATGTTGTATTTAGAATTGGGTTCCTCGCTTACCTATCATTAAGGGAGGGATAGTGATACAAGAAAAACCATGGGGATACAAGAAACGCACAAAACAGTCCATAAATTCACCCAAACCCGAGAGCCCTTTTGAGAACAAGTCTCGGGCAACTTCAACAATACAACAATGGCACAATAACAAGGTGGTTAGTACCTATTTCAGCAGACATCAAACTAGATTAAAAACATGAGAATGAAGAACACGAATAACAACAATGTTATAACAAGAACAACAAGTCACGGCTTACAAGAACTAGAACAAAACTAACAAGAATTACAATAAAAGAAAAAGAATAGATAAATAGACTACACAAAAGTATAATCTTAAGAACCTAAGATCCTATTCCACTCTTGGACCCTTAACACCACACACAATGATTCACCTATCTCTTACGTGACACAAGATCAGATTCCACCTCTCTAGCATCTACGTTTTCAAGAAAAAATACAATCACTAGTGATTTCACTCTAGATCTTGCCCTAGTTTCGGCCAAGCCTCCTAAAGGAGAGAGGACTTGTCTTTCTAAGTGTTTACAACTTCAGTATTCAAGAAAAACTAAGTCTAAAATCCCTACAATGTTCCTTTATAGCTATTACAAAATATAAGTTAAAATGACTAAAAGACCCTTCAAAGAGTGGGCGCCCATCAAGTGTAAGTTATGGACTGATTTTGGTGCATTTTAAGCTTCTCTTACACTTCAATTACACACACCAAGGCTCGGGTCCAACACGCACTCTTAAAAGTCCATATCTGTGATTATTCTCGTATCAGGTAGGAGCCATCACGGTCTCAAAGTTGGGTCGTGACACCTCACAATGGCACTATGGTAGTTTTAATTTTCTTAAAATCCTCTAAAATTGATACATGTGTCGATAAATTATTTTTCTCCTCTAAAATTATGACATGTAATTGATAAGATTATGGTAATTTTAATTTTTTTTTTTAAAATCCTCTAAAATTGTGACATGCGGTTGGTAAATTACTTTCTCCGTCTAAAATCATTACATGTAACGGATAAAATTATTTTTCTTCCTCTAAAATTGTGACTTCTTGTTGATAAAATTACTTTTTTCCAACTAAAATTGTGATATGTAGTTGCCCAAATTATTTTTTCATACATTTTCTTTCTTGTCACTTGGGCTTTTGCACTCGGTATATTATAATAATATGATAAACTACTCTATTTATAGAGTTTGTCTTTCTATTTAATTGTTTGGCTAATCGGTAAATTCTCTTAGAAGTTTTCATTGTCATATTCAATTTCGGATAAGTTACATATCGTTTAATTAAGTGAATTGATAAATATAAAAATTAAACATCCAATTATAATTGTGATCTATTAAATTGTTGGTATTTCATGACTTTATTAATACATCTTTAATAACATTATTTGTACAAAATTTAGACAAAATACTTATTTGATGACAAAATTAAAAAGGTTTTATTTTAAAACTATCTTTAGCATGTTTATTTATCTTCAAAGAATTAAAATAATCTTAAAAAAATTTATATTATACACGTATTTCTATTTATTTGTTTTGAAGAATTTATCTTGTTTATTACTCTTTTTCGATGTACCTTACGTTATGTTCTTTTTATATATTATTAAAATCTACTTTCTTACGAGTTTAGTAAAAGAATGATTTGTAAAATATTTAAAATTAGATAATTTCTTTTATATAATAATTGTTTTTTACAAAAAAACATATTATGATTTGTGGAGAACTTTCTTCAATTGCATTAATATTTCATAACTCTTTTTTTTCTTGCTATTTATATTAAATAATCTTTTATGGAAGACGTTATTACAAATACTTAGGAGATGAAGAAGAGAAAGGAGAAAAACAGTTAAAATTGTTTCGAATTTTTGTGATTATAGAAGTTTATATTTTATTATTGATGAATCAACAAGGATTTTCATGTAACTATTTTTTAAAATTATGTTTTATGAATTGAATATAAATTTTTGTGGACAATTTTATTCATTGCTTATGAAATATTATCAACCATTATCAATTTATTTTAAAAAAAAATAATTAAAAATTAATATTCTTAAGCATAAATTTTGTAAGAAAACTAATTGTTTGAGGTTTATTTTAACAAATTTATTTTTTTCTTAATTTTGTATAAAATTAAATTTGAGTCATCACATCTATTTAGCTCAAATTTATGTTTTTTTATCGAATTGAGATTGTTTTACATATTTTAAATCAAGTTATTATAAAATATCAAATCTCTTGAGTTTGGGCCCGAACTTAGCACAGACCTTATGAAACTAGTTATTACTTTATAATTTTTGTGTTTTAAGATGATTGTATCTCATTGCTTCATATATGTACCTTCATATCATTAGATATAAAAATTAAAAATCAACACATGTGTTTCTTTTTACCTCTTTTTTCCGCCGACTTCACATGAGCTTTTATTGTTCTTTTACCTCTTTTATCGCCTACATCACATGAGTTTTTGTTTTTTTACCTCTTCTCCCGCCTACTTTACTTTAGTATATGGGCACATCTTCTTTTCTTTCATGCATTTTTTTATTTGGCATACAACAACAACAACAACAAACCCAGTGTATTCTCACAAAGTGAGGTCTGAGGAGGGTAAAATGTACGCAATTCATCCCGCTACCTCCGAAGAAGTAGAGAGGTTGTTTACGATAGACCCCCAGCTCAAGATAGAGCATCGTATACAAGGTCATAGTGAAACATGAAACAGGATGGATGGCATAACAGAAATAAGAAATAAGAGATAATAAAAATAGATATCAGAGAAATACGAAATAAGAGACAATTATGCTCTCCAATTTTATTTTTCATAATACATAAATATATCATTTTAACTTGGCCTAAACTGACAATTATGCTCTCCAATTTTTTGTGTGCACAAGTAGATACTACTTACATAAAGTTGAACAAATAGATACGTGCGACCTATGTGGCATATACATATCAATCGCATGAGATTGTCATGTAGATGTCACATAGGGTATTTATATAAATATATAAGTAAATAATTAAATAAAACATACATATTAGTATTACTACTATTTAGAAAGGCCATCAAGTGGACGACCAAGGGTATTTAAGGTAATTCATGTTAATTTTTTTTCTTTTTTTATTAATATATAATGTGTTGGTTTCCAAAAAATCTAGGATATTTCAAGTTTTCTCTGCCACATATAAACTAAGAACCAACCTTTTGTATGCTATTATCACCACAAAAATGCAGTGAAAGACTTCTCTAGAATACAGACATTTGTACACTTGAATTGTATAAATAAGAGCACCATTTTACTTATAGTCGGTTATTTGTTCAATCGTCTACAACAAGCCGCACAGGTAATTTTCTTCCTAATCTGTTTTCAACCTTTTTCCCCCTCGACGAATTTTTTTTTTCGGTGGTGTTATAAGTTGGAAAGTGAGATTATTGATTACCTTTCTCTCTCTTTAAAAAAAAAAGGCTTATTCTACTGATTTTTTTGTGTTGTTATGTTAAAAGGCATAAAATGGATTCTTGACTATCCATTATTTTATTTTATTTTTGGCTTATTTTTCTTCTGTTACAAGTTGAAATGCGGAATTCTTGAATACCATTTTTTTAAAAATAAAAATCTTCTCATTTATGTGTGTTTCCTTCTCTTTTTTTAAGCTTATTGTGGTGATTTTGGTGTGTATTTTTTTGTTAGAATATGGGATTATTTCTTGTGCTTGTGTAGCTTAGTTTTCTGCTTTTTGATGTATGGATGTCATTGATTGCTAAAGAGTAATGAAAAAACATAGCAGAATTTCTTGTTTAAAATCTTCTTTCATTCTTTTTGGAACAAAAGAAACAAAGAAATAAATTAATTTGTATCCGGATCTTGGATGCAACAATTTTACTGTATATGCTCTCCGCAGAGATAGTTTTAAGCATAAGATCAGATGGAGCGGGAACCGGGAGAGGAAGGATGAAATGGAAGATAGCAACTTTTATAATTTTAAATAAGTAAAAGATACCAAATTTTATCTTTAATCTCAAGATTAAAATGTCTAACTAAGGTGAAAAATTCAAGTACTATAATGAGTGAAAATATGACAACTTGCTTTCCTATAATGCGCGGATTTTCAAACTTATCAAATGGATAAGAGTAGATAGTGATCACTTTGTTACGATATACTCTAGGGAGTTTCTCAACCTTTCATTACAGCTTGTAGGCTCTTCACTTAAGAAATGGAAGCATCTAAAAAAGAAGATTTTGAATACATCAAGAAAAAGCAACAATTCACTGCTTCAGGAAATAGAAAAACTTAATTTGAAGTAAACAAACACCTAAACCCATCCAACGAGTCAGTCAATGTCACTTTTATAATTGGAGATTACTAGGGCAGACTCTTTTACCAAAATCATTTACTAACCAAGAATAAGTTTACACAGGAAAAATAAAGATACAGACAACTTATTTGGGGAAAGAATTCGGATATCAAAGATGATGCAACTTTCTTAACCATTAACCTGTACGTTTGTTGATCTGCTTATAGCTCAACCTAGTCGGAAGCACAGAATACTATATCTTACTCTTAAAACATGATAGGAATCAATTAGGTGACTATTTTTAGTGCAACATTTCCCTTACATGCCCTGTTCTCAAATAATTAACTATTTATGTCAACCTCCTAAGTAATGGTTATGTTGATAACTGATGTTGCGACCTAAAAAAAACTTAACTTATATATATATAATGATGACAATGTAAAATAAACGAATTCCTAACTGGCCCAAATCTAAACGGATTGACGCTATGGTTCCTTCCCAGTTAGTTGTTCTTTCTTTCTGACTGTATCTATCTACAATTACCTTTAAACCGACTGTTATAATGTAAAAAATATTTGTATCTTTGACCTACTGATCGGAGGGTTATATTGCACCGTTTATGGGTTGCGCTTATAGAAAGGAATGTTTAGTATACATACAAGTTTCATTTCAAGGATGTTACTGAAAGAAGAAGAAGAAGAAGGTAGTATCTCAATTCTCCAGTAGTTTTGTATAAATATTATTTCCATGGTAATCCAGATATGCTCTAACATTTTGCTATGAGCTTATTCGTTCTTGTTCATTAATTTACAGAGAAGGGCTTGGAGAGGCATATGATAGGAGACATTGCTTTTGACAATTCACTTGAAACCTTTGGTGGAGAGCTTAATGATCCCATTTCTGTTATGGAGGTTTTCCTTTTCTCTCTTTACCTTTTCAGATCAAATTATTTGCTATTTAATGTTATGCTTTGTCTTCTCTTCTTTACTTCTTTCTCCAGATGTTAACACCTCATTGTAGCTTAAAATATGATCCATATCTTGATTATCAAATATCTAGTGCAATTTGACTTCTCTTAAGTACCAAAAAGGTTAGAATAGTAAAGAAGTTATGGCATGTGTCTAGGAATTGAGAAATTGTTTCACATAATTCTATGAAATAGTCTTGAGAATATACACATTCCTGTAAATAAAACAATTTGGAATATTTTCTGATAACACAATCAGAGAACATACGATGTTTCTCCTACTATCCCAGCCTTTCTGTTGGAAGATGTTTGTGATGTTGAATGTACCATTGGATTTTCGAAGCTATACCTATATGTAAACTGAACATATGTAAAATAGTTCATTGATTTTTGATGGATGGAATCACTCGATTGAGTTGCGACACTGCTGTTGATCACTTAACTTTTTAAAAATTAGATATGGATGGGTTTGGTCGAAGTATAAAAGTTGGGAGGACTCATTCAACTGAATATACTTATCTTTATAACTGCATGCTATACATTGTTTATATAGACAACTTAGAAAAGGGAGCTCTTTTGTTTGTGATAATATTGTACAAAAGCTATAACTTATATGGCATGGAGGATCACTGGATTACTGAGACAAATAATAATACTATGGGGTTGGAGTCTGGAGATCCATCAGAAACCGATGGCCTAAATTATGGGGAAGTTCCAAGATTGTTCTATGAAATGGAAGGAAAACTTCCTTTTGACATAATGTGTGAGTGGGTCGACAGATTTTGAAGCAATAATTCCCCACTATCTACAATACAGAAATGGGCTACGGTTTTTTATGTTAGTGATATACATGGCTAGAATCTAACCTTCAGAAGATTGTTCCATGACTGGAAAGTTGATAACTTCACAGAATTCTACAACACCATTGAACAACTTTAACAATCTAAATGCTAAAGAAGATACCTTATTGTGGAAAGAGATAAAGAAGGGGACCTTCACCATGAAGTCAGCTTTTACACTTTTGGACAGTCCTACAAATACTCTTAGGTTGGAAAAGGATTTGGTGAGTTAAAATACCTTTCAAAGTGTTTGTTTCATTTGGTTAGTTCCCAGGCAATCTATTTTAACAAAGCCTGGGAGGTTCAAATGCTACTCTATTTTTTGGGCTGCCTTATTTGTACTTTAAACATCGACCCTTCTAGCGCCATATAACCTTCTATTGCCTGGCCGTTCTGACTTAATAACTATTGTGTTTGTCTTCGTTGAATAAAGATTTGTTCTATTATCACATTTTCAACTTCTGACCTAATTTAATCTTTAAATCTTATTTAACAGGTGTTTGATAGAGAATGCCTGAGTGATTGATCACAACAACAAAGATGCATCTCCTATTGTAGAATCTATAAATATTATCTATATCAATGTAAATAGTCTACATTCACTAACATATGTGAATGTGACCATCCAGAAGTATGTTATTTCCACGATTGTATAAAACATACATTTGAAATCGTTTTAATCAACTGATCCAATCAAATGGGATAGTCCCTTACTGTTACATCTTTATTTTATTCTATTATACGCATTGGGCCCGTGCAACGCACGGACATACCTATCTAGTACTACATATAAAAGGCTAGCAGCAGGCAGCACTTGGACGACATGCTTGTTTCTAGCTGGGGACATTTTTGATACTTTATAATTTTTGTGCTTTAAGAAGATTGTATGTCATTTCTTCATACGTGTACCTTCATATTATTGGACCAAAAATTAAAAATAAACATGCATACTTTTTACCTCTTTTTCGCCGACTTCACCTGATCTTTTGTTGTCTTTTCACCTCTCTTTTTTTCGACTTCACATGAGCTTTTGTTGTACTTCTTTTTCCACTTCGAGCCCGTTTGGATAAGCTAAAAAAAAGTGGCTTTTAAAAAGTTCTTTAAAAGTGCTTTTGAAAATGCTGAAACTTATTTTAAAAATAAGCAGTTACATGTTTGGATAAAAGTGCTGAAACTGAAAAAAAGTTGTTGATGTGTTTGGTAAACAAGTGTTGTTAAGCACTTTTATTTTTGTCAAAATGTCTGAAATATCCTTAAAGCTGTTAACAATATGTAGAGTTGATTATTATTAATTTTTATTTCTAAAATGATTCAAATTAAAATTAATATATATATTTTAAATTCATTTTCAATTTATATATATATATGGTTTAAATACTATATACTATAAATACTATAAATACGGTTTAAATGAATAGAAATACAAAAATACAAAGAACTAAAACAAATTATTTCTGAAAAACGTAAAGAATTAAAAATAAGAATAGAAAGATTAAGTTATAATATATTTGCCGGAGTTAGTAAAAACTCAATAAATGCACAAAAAGATGAAATATCAAATTTGGAATCACAAATAGATAGCTTAGAATATATATATCAACATGAACTATTTATAATAAAATGAACAAAGAAGAATTTATAATAGACGAAAAAATATATGAAAATCACGAAGGATTAAAAATAAGAATAGTATTTTCTAATCTAGGGAGAAGATATAAGAAAATAGGTGAACATTTATATTTAATGTTAGAAAAAGAAGAATTAAAATTAGAAGATAAATTGACAGCTATGGTAAGAATAGAAAGGAAAAACGAAGAAATAGATAGAAAAAAGGAAATAGAAAAAATAAAACAACAAACTACAGAAGAAATACGAAAAATAGAAGAAACTAAAAATAGTAGGATTGCTGAATTAGAAAAAGAACTACAAATGTTAAAAGATCTGTATGAAAAAGGACAGAAAGAAAAAGAAGAAGAAAATAAAGAACAAAAATTATTAAACGAGATAAATCAATTTAAAGAAAAATTAGAAATAGACAATAAAGAAATAAAAGACAAGGAATTAGAAATAAATAATATAGATGTTGAAGAGACAGATAATTATGATTCAGAAGATAGTGAAACATATACAGAAATATTAACAAATACAAAAAATTTAGAAATCAATGAAAAACAAGAAGTAATTAATGAAGAAAATTTAGAAAATATCAACACAGAAATAAATACTCTTGATAAAAAAGAAGATCAAAATATAATACCTAGTACATCAGAAATAAGGAAACCTACATATTATAACAATAAGTTTAAAAGATATAATCTAAAGAATGAATATGACAAATGGACACCAAAACAAATAGTTAATAAAAATTATAACTTTTTAGACTTAGATTGTGTAATAGATACAGAAAAAATAATACAATTATGGATAGGATATATGACAAAACAATTATTAGATAATAATAAAAGTGTAATAGATGCACCAGAATATATAGAAAGAACACTAATAAGAACAGTGAAATTATGGTTTTTAAATCTAACTGAAAATAGTAAAAGAATATTAAGAACTGACAAACCCACAGAAGGAACATCATCAACAAAATTAACACCTATAGAATTATTAAAAAAAATATGAAACAGCTATAAAAGACGAATTTAGTAGCATGACAACAAAAGAAGAAGAACAAAATGAAGAGAAAGATATAAATAGGAATTTAATGTTAAAATTAGCAATATGTAATATGTGCTATATAGATGAATATACTTGCGCATTTAAAGAATATTATTATAAAGGAGCATATAATATAGAAGAAAGTAAAGAAATAAGAAAATTATATTTTAATAAATTACCTGAATCATTTAGTTCAAAAATAATAAAAAGTTGGGATGAAACAAAAACAGTAGATACTCTAGGAGCAAGAATAAAATTTTTACAACAATGGTATAGAAACCTATGTAATACAGAGAAGAAATAAAAATGGAAAAAACATTAATAAGAAATTTAGCATGTTGCAAAGATAAAATAGCACCTCAATTTGGATGCGAAGAAAGATATTATAAGAAAAGAAAAAGACATAAGAAATATAAGAAATACAAAAAATCAAAATATAAGTATAAGAAACCAAGAAAAAAATATTATGTAAAAAATTATAAACATAAAAGACCATATAGGAAAAAGAAATCTATAAAGGAATGTACTTGTTATAATTGCGGAAAAATAGGACATTTAGCTAGAGATTGTAAATTACCTAAAAACCCAAAAAATAAACAAATATCAGAAATAAAAATAGAAAATACAGAATATATGCAGATAGATTACATAGATTACGAATTAGAAAGTGAAGACAGTATATATGAAATTTCAGAGAATGAAACAGATAACGAAATAGATAGTGAATTAGACGAATTAAATGACTGAAGAAGATATAAAAATAATAACAAAAGAAGAATATTTAAATGACGAAGGAACAGATCAAAAAATAATATTTGATAACAATGTATTTGATGAAATAAAAGGAAAAGAGTTAGACTTAAGTGTAGAAAAAATATTTAAAATACCAACAATAAAAAATATATTTACTAGAAAAAAGGAAGAATATTACGTAGTAAGCCAAAAAGAACATGTAATAGACTGTAGATATGCAAAAGGTAAAGCTAGTATACCACTAGTAACAAAAAGAATAATAAATAAAGAGATAAACGATATAAAAAGTAGAGACCCAATAAAATATGTACACCTTGGAGGTACAGAAATATTAATAAAAGCATGTTTTAGAGAAGGAATAGATACACCAATAGAATTATATTTAGCAGATGATAGAATTATAAAACCTATAGAAAAAAGCATAATAACTGCCATAAAAGGAAATTTAATATACCAAAAATTTAAATTTATAATAAGTGTGAATTATTCAGTAGCAGTAACGGATAAAAATATAGACAAATCATTAGTATTATATTGGAAAATATCGGGAATAGAATTAACCCCAGGAAGTAAAATATTTACAGCAAGATGTAAAAATCTATATGTATTAACGACGAAACATAAAATAACGGGAAAAAATAAAATTAATAAAATACAAATAGAAAGCCCTTTTGAACAATTTGTAAAAATAATTGATAATAATGATTATAGTTACAAAAATATAGACATAGAAGAAGATCTAGAAATAATAAATGATAGAATAAGTACAACAAAAAGAATAGCTTATGATAAACCGGAATCATCAAGCTCATCAAAAAGAACAAGTTATGAAACAAGTTCAATGGATAATTCAAACCAATATTACATAACAGGAAAGGTAAATGAAAAAAAATATTTAATACTCTTAAATACAGGACAAGAAGAAAATTATATAGCAAAATATCTAGTAAAAAATGAGGAAATAAAAACTGACAATAATATATGCCCAGATCTACCAAGAAGTTTAATAAATACTAAAAATATAGCAGAAAAAGAAATAATAATAGGAATAAGAAAAATAAAAATAGAATTTGAAGTAAAAGAAGAAATGCAAAAAACAGACATAATATTAGGAATAAAATGGTTAGAACAAGTAAAACCATATAATATAGAACATACACAATTAACTATAACATATAACAGAGAGAAATTATTCTTAAGAAGAGCTTTAACATAAAATGAAAATATATGTATTAATGAAGATAGTAGTAGAAGGATATTACAGTAGATATTATACGCCTATGATAGACACAGGAGCAGAAGCTAATTTATGTAGATATAATTGTTTACCAGAAAGTAAATGGGATAAATTAAAAACACCAATAATAGTTAAAGGATTTAATAACGAAGGAAGCTTAATTACTTATAAAGCTAAGAATGTAAAAACACAAGTATGGGATAAAATATTAACAATAGAAGAAATCTATAATTATGAGCTAACATCAAAAGATATACTTTTAGGAATGCCGTTTTTAGATAAATTATACCCACATATAATAACTAGGACAGATTGGTGGTTTACAACACCATGTAAACAGAAAGTAAGAGCAAAAAGAGTTATTAATAAAATAAGAAAGAAAACTGATTGGATCAAAGGAAGTGAAAAAATTATACAAAAATTAGAAAATATAAAAAATACTGAAGATACAATAGAACTGGTCGTATTTTCAATAAATAAAAAGGAGATAACTATATTTTCAATAAATAAGATAGAAATAATTAAGAAAAAATTAGGACAATTATATAGTGAAGATCCATTAAAAGGATGGGAAAAACATAAAACCATTATAAAAATTGAATTAATAGATAAAGATAGCATAATAACCCATAAACCATTAACATATAATTTTGATGATTTAAAAGAATTTAAAATGCATATAGAAGAATTATTAGAAAAACAATATATACAAAAAAGTAATAGTAAACATAATAGCCCAGCATTTATAGTAAATAAACATAGTGAACAAAAAAGAGGAAAAAGTAGAATGGTTATTGATTATAGAAATTTAAATGCAAAAATAATGACTTATAATTACCCAATACCAAATAAGATATTAAAAATAAGATAAATACAAGGATATAATTATTTTAGTAAATTTGATTGTAAATCAGGATTTTACCATCTAAAGTTAGAAGAAGAATCTAAGGAATTAACCGCATTTACGGTACCACAAGGATTTTATGAATGGAATGTATTACCATTTGGATATAAAAATGCACCAGGTAGATATCAACATTTTATGGATAGTTATTTTAAACAACTACCTAATTGTATAGTATACATAGACGATATACTATTATATACAAAGACCAAAGAAGAACATTTAAAATTATTGGAACAATTTACGGATATAATAGAAAAATCGGGAATAAGTTTAAGTAAAAAGAAAGTCGAAATTATGAAAAATCAGATAGAATTTTTAGGAATACAAATAGATAAAAGTGGAGTAAAAATGCAACAACATATAGTACAAAAAATAATAAATTCGAAAGAAGAATTAGATACAAAAAAGAAATTACAATCATTTTTAGGATTAGTAAACCAAGTAAGAGAATATATACCAAAATTAGCAGAGAATCTAAAGCCCTTACAGAAAAAATTAAAAAAGGATGTAGAATATAATTATAACGAAGAAGATAAAAAACAAGTTCAGAAAATAAAAATACTTTGTAAAGAATTACCAAAATTACAATTTTCAAATGAAAATAGAAAATTTATATATATAGTAGAAGCAGATGCTAGTGAATATAGTTATGGAGGAGTACTTAAATATAAATATGAAGAAGAAAAATTAGAACACCACTGTAGATACTACTCAGGTACATTTAATGAAACAAAAATAAAATGGGAAATAAATAGAAAAGAATTATGCTCATTATATAAATGTTTATTAGCATTTGAGCCATATATTGTATATAACAAGTTTATTGTACGAACAGATAATACACAGGTACGTTGGTGGCTAACAAAGAAAATACAAAATTCAGTTACAACAAAAGAAATTCGGAGACTAGTATTGAATATATTAAATTTTACATTTACAATTGAAGTAATTAGTACTAACAAAAATGTTATTGCAGATTACATATCAAGACAAAGCTACACAGACTGATATAATAGAAGAAGATACTCTAGAAAAAATACTCAACACCCTAACTACGCTTTCAATGAAAGTGGACAGTATGGGTAATGAGATAGAAAAGCTAAAGACTAATGAAGATAAACTGAAGTCTATAGCTACAAATCAGCTAACTCAGCAGTGTGCAGAGCTATGTCGATCGGAAAACATTAAAATTCCAGAGCTAGAAGGAGACGTTGGGATACTCCATAAAACCCATAACGTTTATCAATCTACTTCTGCAGGCACAAGCAAAGGAGTTAGGAAAAATACAAATATGAACCTAAACAAGCTATTTGATAAACCATTTATTCCAAATACACCAAAAGATCCTATGTTTATACCCCCACAAATTACCACATACCGAGAAAGCCTAAACCAAGACAAAAAGACCTGTAACTATACAACCCGAACATACATAGAAAATATTTACAAAATACAAACCTTCTTAAATACCAACCCCAGAGCTATAAACATCCAAGAACCACATACAAATTACATAACCCAGAAGCTAACCGGATACAATAAGCTAATTGCTTTGCCCAAGACCAAACCAGGTCTAGTTAAAACCTATTACGAATATGGATTACTTAGTACCATATATACCCAAGACGGAAATAAAATATCCAGTATACCAGAGATATATGATTCATTTAACATTTTCAAAAGAATAACCAAAGGTAACCTATTTTTTATAAAATTTTATACGGCACCAGCAGAGATATTATATGATGAAGTTAAATCACCTATACAAGTTGTAAAAATAGGAATGACCCGAGATATGATTATACCATAAGATATTACTCAACAACCAGAAATACCTAGAATTGAGATACCAAATTTTTATGCAAATAAGAGAATTATTGGACTATCTACGATTCTTCAAGAATTAGCAAATAATTATCGCAACAGAAATCCCATATGGAGTTATTATTCAAGAGGTAATGTAATAATATACTCAAATTCAAAGGAACTACGAGAAGCAGATATGGAAAACGTCGGGCAATGGATCTTGACTTTACTCAATCCAGAGAAAAAACCTATCGCCAGAGCTATTAGAGAAAAATTTATTTCGGAAGAATTATTAACCAGATATTGCAAGTTAATTGGACATAAATATCCAGACCATCAATGATCAAAATGTAATGGAGAAGATAATATTGTCCCAGAAGATCAACTAGAATAAAAGAAGATAAGCATGCCAGCTGAAAAGATAAGATAAGAAGCAACAGATACGACAACGAGAAGATACCAATGGAAGAAAACAAGATATTAAATTATTTACATAAAATTATTAGAATTATTGTATAGACTAGACTTTTTAGCCTCCTAGCCTTTTTTAAAGGCTATATTGTATAGACTTTCTAGACTATATTGTATAGACTTTTCTTTTTTAGCCTCTTAGCCTTTTTGACTTTTCAAAAGGCTATTTTAGAATTTTTTAAACGTGTAAATTCATGTAAAGACTTTGTAAAGATTTTCATTCTATAAATGAAAGAAACTGAAGGCATTGCAGGGCAAGCCTTCATGTGTTGAAGCAAAAACTCTCTCCTGCCCATTACAAATATTTTGCTTAGTTATTAAAAAACAGATTTATTTCAATGGAAAAATCTATGGAGGAACAAAGCTCAGAAATATCAAACCTACCCGAACAGGTATATTTATTTATGATTATGAATAGCTAAATTCATAATTCCCAACAATCATGGTATGATAAAATAAATTCATGTTAGTTACTTTATAGTAGAATTATTCGAAGAATAATATGTTAAGAAGTTTATTAGCAAAGTGGAAACGGAGAAAAATTCCTAAGAACTATGCCATCCTAAAGGTGAAACCAATAAGACAAAAAGCCGTGGTGGGGAGTAACCAGAGTAGAGGCGTTGTTTAAGGAAAAATATCCAGATTACCATGCTAATAGTGACCGAAGAACATGTTATTTAAGAATAATCTAGTATATAGTAATCTAAAATGACCATATTTTGTTATGTACATGATTGAAGGGAACATTTTGAAAATAACAATTTTATGAAAATGAATAATTATTTATCTGATACAATGGTAGATAAATTTAAAATACTCATTTTGTATGCACTTAAGGATATAAAAGTAGTAGATATAAGAAAAATCATATTAGAAAAAGC
The DNA here is from genome assembly GCA_030864215.1 of Capsicum pubescens. Taxonomy (NCBI): domain Eukaryota; kingdom Viridiplantae; phylum Streptophyta; class Magnoliopsida; order Solanales; family Solanaceae; genus Capsicum; species Capsicum pubescens. Next base: position 337,165,504 of record CM061548.1, read on the forward strand.
ATTTGGTAAATATTATATGACTAGAATAAATTACATATCATACCTACCTAACTACTCTTACAAATACTTACCATGATAAATTACATATATCTAGAATTTTTGGAAAAAGATATGAGAAACATACAGTTAATAAAAAAAAAACAGATGAAAGTAAAATTAGACAAATACATGGAAACTAAAGATATAAAATATATAAAATTTCTTGGTAAAAATATAAAAGAGTTAATAAGATTAAAACAAACAACTACAAAATATTATAATAAAATATTTAGCCAATTTTAAATGATAGATAATCTTAAAGTCTTAATCTTATATATACTTAGAGATATAGAAATTATAGATATTAAGAGAATAATATTAGAAAAAATATTAGACTATGAAATTGAAACTATAAATTGGATAGCACAGTTATACCTGGATAATTACCCAGATGGATATTATTCAGATTAAAAGATGTTAGAATATATAAGAAAAAATAGAGAAAATCAAAATAATCTAAATGACGAAATTAATTATAGAAATCGAATTAGAAAAATAATGGAGAATCTAAAAGAAAAATTAATATGGATAGAAGAAACCTTGAAAAATTTAGGAAAAAGTACATGTAATAGTTTATATAATTTAAAAAACTCACTACGAGAAGAACAACACAAGATAATAAATAACATTGAAAATCTCGAATTAGATATACATTACAGTACAATTAGGGTAAATTATTATACAGAAATCTGTAACTCTACAATTACTACAGGATAAAATAATAAACTACACAAATTAATGAATACATCTTACGAAAAGAATAAATCATTAAAAGAAATAGAAACCCAACTATATAGTTTATACCTAGAATACAAAAGGTTACATATTACTAACGAGGATCCTAAAATACTAGATAATTTAATTACGATAATATCTAATCTAGAATATGAATTAATAAAACATCTTAAGTCAAGAAGATAAAAATGAAAATTATTCCAATCAATAATATTCATTATAAAAATAAATACCTACGTATTTATTATCTAGCCCAGTTATCGCACCTAATCCGCACCCCCCTACAAATGGTACTGTACATCGTGATGCAATTTCATAATTAATGACTAGGAGACGTTTATCAACATTTTGACCAAATAATAATCTAATCCAAACACCCTCTTACTTTACTCGAGTATATGGGTCCATCTTTTTTTATTTTATACTATCTTTTTTTTTGCATGATAAATAAATGTGTCATTTAACTTATTTCAGCTAATATTTATGCCCTTTAATTTTGTTACCACAACTATACACTTAAATTTGTATAAAATTGAATAAATAGACACACGCGTTCTATGTGACATCTACGTGACAATCCACATGTAAATGTCATATAGGATGTCTGCATTTATTTGTTCAACTTTTATATAAGTTTAAGTGTCTACTTGTATATTTTTAAAATTGAAAGACATAGATGAAAGTTGAGACCAAATTAAAGAGATATGCTTATGTATTATTCATTTTATTTTCTTGGCATTTGTTTGAGTTTTCTATACCACTATGAGTCCTACACCTTAATTTTGGTTGGCAATTCCATTTTTCTTTACAAAAACTTTTTGTATATAATTTGTTCATTTGTTGGCAGATCGATCTTTTTATAAATGTCATTTAGATTTTTGTTGGAATACCTTAGAAATATTGATTACTTCACTAATAATATTTTTACTCTTATATATAAGTGTCATCAAGCAGGCAGGACACTGTTGTCCTCCCTACTTCTTTCACCTGCTTCAGCTCTTCAATCCATAATTTTACTATATTACCCTTAATTAATTAATTAAAATTATTTATATATTCAAAAATTAATATTATTTAATAAAAAAAGTAAATAACTATTTATGACATCTCTGCTTCAATCCGTAATTTTACTATATTATCCCTAATTAATTATTATAAATTATTTACACATTCAAAAATTAATAAGATTTAATAAAAAAACAGTCATTTATGACATGTCTACTTCAGCTGCTTCAACCCGTGATTTTGCTATACCACCCCTAATTAATTATTATAAGTCATTAACATATCAAAAAATTACGTTACTAATATATATAAGTGGCTTAAAGCAGGCAGGAGAAGGTTGTCCTGCCAGCTTAGCCAAAGGGCAATTTTGTCATTTCACATGTTTTCGCTACCACACAGCCCCTCCGGGACAAAGGGAAGTTCTATCATTTTACATGTTTCTGCCACCACACAATACACAACAATCTCAACCACCATAAAAATTTGAATTCAACGCCAACAAAAATCTAAATTCACAACCACGGTTGCAACATATACATCTCAAAATTCACAACCACCATGGTTTTACATCACAATAATTACAACCGCCACAAAATCCCCTACAAGGCATTTTGCCATTTCAACAACAATCTCAACTACCGTAAAATTTTCTTTCAGGATTCAACACCAGTATAGATAGTGGTAGGGGGTGGAGGAGACGATGATGATGATAACGACAGAGAAGAAGCAAATGGGTAGATCTAAAACTCGACATTTTTCTTACTGCAGAAAGTTTCGATGATTCAGATTAGTAAAATCTAGGCAAAAGAGACAACGCATCCGCCATGGATGCAATAGTACCAATAACAACCGCAGCATACTAGACTTGAAAAAAATTACACAAAAAAAGTGTGATTTTGAGGAATATCACACACAGTAACACGCAATGAAAGAGTGAGTTGAGAAAAATTATGCACAGAAAAAATATGATTCGAGAGAAATTGCACATAGTAATACACAGTGAAGGTGTGATTTGAGATAAATGAGGAAAATGTGGAAGGGAAAGTATAATGGTGGTGTGTGTACGTGTCGAGTGAAGAAAAAGTGTGCGTGTGTGGTGGGTGGGGTGGGGGAATATTGACTGAGTTGGGGGTATAGTTGAGAATATCCTCTTCTTTTTTTTTTTATATTTACTTTTATTTACTTTTATTATTATTTAAATTTATTATATTGTATGATTCAGACCTAACTTGTGGAATTACAATGGATATATTCGAGGTTGTATTTATATCGTATCGTTAAACTTTTCTTGTATTATAACGAAAATTATTATAAATTACAATAATTAACGATTTAAGATATTTGACGAACATAAAAAAGTTTGTTAACTTTTGAAATTCTATCAACCACATAAATTGGGACATAGGGATATTATTTAAAAATAACGAAAAAAATCATAAATCACAATAATTAATAACTTAAAATATTATTAACATATAAAATTTGATTGATTGTCCATATGCTATCACAATCATGGGATAGGAGTACAGATATTATTTGAAAATTGTAAAAAGTACTATAGATCACAATAATTAACAACTCAAATATATAAAACTATATGTAAAAAATTTAATGGACTCTCTAAACTTCATCAGTGTCACATAAAATTAGACAGAGAGAGTAACATAAATTATCTGAAGATTATGTAAATATACTATAAATTGCACTAATTAACAACTTAAAAAGTTTAAAGATTGTACAAACATCTACAAATTATATAAAAAAAATTGATTGACTATCTAAATTACATTAGTGCCACATAAATTCAAATAATAAAAGTAACATGTACTATCTAAAACTTATCTAAAATGTAAATTTAAAATATTTAAAGGTCATACAAAAATTTTAATTGACTCTTCAAAATTTATTTATATCATATAAATTGAAATTAAAAAGTAACATATGTTAGGCCCGTGCTTGCACGGACTTTGTGTCTAGTTATTATATATTAGAAGAGGGAAGGTTTGAGGAGCTTATGGTCAAGTTTCAAAAATGAGAACTAAGCTCCTCAAAGTCCCAGTTATTACTATTTGAGGATTTTGTTTTTCAGAATTAGTTATATTTACTTAAAATTTACGTTAAAAAAATATTATAAATTATAATAATTAGTTTTAAAATATTTAAAAGACATAATAAAATAAATTAATTGATTCTTGAAATTCTATCAGTGCCTCATAAATTGCGATAATTATTTGAAAATGATATAAAAATACTATAAAGCATAATAATTAACAACTTAAAATATTTAAAGACATAAAAAAAATAGGAATGAGAGGAGCTTAGGGCCAACTTTTAAAAATTACAAATAAGCTCCTCAAACTCCCACTTATTACTATTTGAGGAGCTTAACTAAATGACCATTTAGCCTTCTACTTCTCTAAAATTACTTATATTTATTTAAAATTTACGTAAAAAAGGAAATACTGTGAATCACAATAATTATTTTAAAATATTAAAGAGGCATAGTAAAAAAATTGACTAATTCTCAAAATTGTATCGGTACTGCATAAATTGGGCTGAAAGTGATATAAAAAGTGTTATAAATTAAAAAATGACAACTAAGCTCTTCAAAGTCTCACTTATTACTGTAGACACGTAAAATTTATTGGGTCAAATTCATAAAAAATTTGGATTTGACCCATATTTTATTGAGTCTAAAATCATTTTGGGCTATAAAAATAATAAGCCTATTTTATTCCTCATCAAGGACTTCAAGGTCCATCTCACCTTGAAGCCCAAACTTATGCCACGTGTCAAGTGACGTGGCATCCCAGTCAAATTAAAGACCAATGAGGCAAGGCCACACACTCAAATAATGTGGCAATCCAAGTCAAGTTCAAGAGCCAATAAAACATCGCCAAGTGTCCCAAATGACATATTTTTTGCCAATCACAAGCAATTTATCACATGATAAGCTTGAAAACTGAATGGACCAATCAGAATGAGGCAGAAGAGGTTATTTATATTTGGACTGCCTACCCCCTACAACTATAAATAGGAGGGTTACATAATTTTTTGGGGTGATTCTGCAAGCAATGGAGGAAGCTTCTGCATTGACTACACAACTCTTCAAAGAATTGACTAGCGGAGTTTTGCCCGGAGATCAACTCGACAAGACGAAGTGTTCTCCAACAATTCCTGTAGATCCAAACACATTTCTAAGAGGTTTGAATCATCCTAAAGTTCGAGAATTACGCTAAAAAAGGCCCTCGAACCACAGAAAAGCTTGGGAGAGAAGAATCGAGAGAACAACAAAATTATACTCACAAAATTCATATAAATAAAATTATTATTTTATTTTTATTTTTGCTTGAAGTTAATTTTCAGCACTACAAAAATTTATTACGAACAAATTTTAGCACGCCCAGTGGGACCAGTTCTGTTCTTCATCTCTTCCTTCTACAAATTGAAAAATCACAAATTCAACTACGGCAATGGACTTCAGAAGAATCAATGACGTTTCGTGCAAAAAGTCTTCTACTACCACATATACTGAGATCAAACTTGTTGGCCCCATCAATCGACACAATCTCAACGTTTGTGCTTTGGATGGGTCTTAATACTTCACCTTTTTGGAGATGACGAAAAGGAGAAAATCTCAAATTTTGATTGTAACTACAACCCCTGGGGGCAACTTTGCATCTATGTTATCAGATGAAATGTCTGAAACTGTCAGCAACTTTGGAGAATCTAAGGACTTCGAATTCTCCAACTCCAACAAAAGTCAACACTTTTATGGTTGATGCGGTTGACATGGATGAGAAGTTTGCAATGATGGAGCAAACCATTGAAGCCTTGAAGAATTCTGTTGATGAGAAAGATCATCAAATCGCCCGACTTATGAGCAAGTTAGATCTCTACAATCCTAGTGAGTCAAATTATAATCTAACACCGCAAGAAAAAATTGGTAAATCCTCATCAAGTCAAGTGACAATCAATGCACTGATCGATCCACTTCAGTGGCCACTCTAACAGTTCAACAATTGCAAGATATGATTGCAAACACCATCAAGGCACAATATGACAGTCCATCACAAAGTTTCGTAGGATACTCAAAACCGTATTCTAAGAGAATCGAGGACTTACCAATGTCAATTGGATATCAACCGACAAAGTTTCAATAATTTGATGGAAAAGGAAATCCAAGGCAACACATCGCTCATTTTGTTGAAACTTGTAGCAGTGCCGGCACATATGGTGATCTTCTTGTCGAGCAGTTTGTTCTCTCTTTGAAAGGCAACGCCTTTGATTGGTACACGGATTTAGAGTCTGAATCAATTGATGGTTGGGAGCAACTAGAAAGCCAGCTCCTAAATCATTTATACAACACCCGTCGTACGGTCAGCATGATGGAGTTGACAAATACAAGACAAAGTAAAGATAAGCCTGTAGTGGACTACATAAATAGTTGGCGAACATTAAACTTTGATTGCACGGATCAAATTTCTGAAACTTTCGTGGTTGAAGTTTCCATTCAAGGGATGCATTGGGGCCTTGTGTATATCCTCCAAGGAATTAAACCTCAAACTTTTGAAGAATTAGCTACGCGCGCTCATGACATGGAGTTAAGCAGTGCAAGACATAAATTGGTGTCACCTATTTTTTATCCTAGAAAAGAAGTCACGAAATTCAATGACTCATTAGAGGACCACATTGGTGAATCTATGGCGACAACTGTGAGTTCAAAAAAGTCCTCCACAAGACAAAAACTGAAAGAGAAAGCTCTCAAGAAACAAATACAAGAAATAAAAAATCAACCAACCTTGAAAGAGTTACAAGCAAGGGTATATCCTTTTTTCGACTCTGATGTTCCTAGGATTCTAGACGAGTTGATGGCCAAAGAAGTCATTGAACTCCCTAAGTCAAAGCGGCCTGAAGAATCAAACAAAGTCGACGATCCTAAGTACTGCAAATTTCACTGCATTGGTGGTCATCACACCATAAAATGCTTCATCCTGGGGGAAAAGATCATGACATTAATGTAACAGGGAAAGATCATCATTGGATTATGGCAGGGGCAAACCTACATTCACTCGTGGGATGCTCCGGTACCCACTAAACTTGATGCGGAATAGGTAAAATTACATAGAAAATATACGAAAATAGATATATAATATATAAAAGCATCCACTAAACAAAAAGTTGGTTGGGTGCATTGGAATTTAGGTTGACTTTAAGGTTCTCCGCTAGAAGGGATGCTTCCCGGGTTCAAACCTCATTGAGGTGAATTTTTATTTTTTAAATTTTTAAATTTTTTAAGCACCCACTATTTTTAAATCCTGGGTCCGTCACTGGATGATGGTGATACAGTTTATGCAAATCATGTTAGCGCCGAACTTGACCATAAAAAAGGTTCAATTTTAAAAGCTCTACAAGTCATACGCTCTGTGGAATCACCAAAATTTGAAGAAACCATCATGCTACAATTTGGGAGCTTTAACCCAATTAGGGTTCCAGCCTTGAAGAAAACAATAAGTAAATTCATGGCAAATGACTTCTCCAATAGTAAGAAGGGTGACATTTGGACATTGATCGCTCGCAAAAGAAAAAAAATGTCAAAAGGCTTCTAAACTCCAACTTTCAAAAGTCGACATAAGATCAAATGCAAATTTGCTTCAACCAATGGGGGCAATAAATATCAAACTGAAGTGCAACAATACTTCATTACAAAAGGTTGGGAGGAAAGTTACATTACAAGAATTCTTCCACAATATGCTCCTCGATGCACGAACCTAAACTGTAAGTCAAGATGGTCTTCGATACACGAACCTAAACTGCAAGTCAAGATGCTCCTCCATGCACCAACCTAAACAACAAGTCAAAAATGCCCATCGACAACAAGCCTAAACTGCAAGTCAAAACGCTCTTTAAGGCACGAGCATAAACTGCATTATGCTCATTAATGTACGAGCCTAAACTGCAAGTCAAAATGTTCCTTAAGGCACGAGCATAAACTGCATGATGCTCCTCGATGCACAATCCTAAACTGCAAGTCAAAAATGCTCCTCGACTACAAGCTTAAACTGCAAGTCAAAAATGCTCCTCAAACACACGAGTCAAAACTTCAAGTCAAACACTCCTGACCCGCATGAGTCTAAACTGTGAACGGATCTCCAAAAAAAAGTATGAAGCTTGAATGCATATTTGGAGTCCTTTGAAGATGTTGTCCTTAAAGCAAAAGGATTCTTCATTATCTCTCAAGCAATAAAGTCTTCTTGACAAGAAAAAGACTTGTGGTACTTTAAATATTGCTCTAGTCTGCCCTTCAAGATATTGCGGAAGTTATGCGGCCCAAAACTTGAAGTAGATGATGAAATTCATAAAGTACCCAAAATCTTATGAGAAATAGAGTATCGCAAGATTTAGGGTGCAAATTCAAAAATTTACCTGAGAAAATATAGAAGTTTTCTACTGATAGATTTCACATGAGTCATAGTTCTGTGAATCTACTTTTCAATGCAAAAAACTGCACCTAATTCCGATACTTTCACATTGAGATATGGAATTTATCGTGACGCTGCGCAAAGCTGAAATAACTAGCGAACCAAGATTAGAAGGCCATTTTTGGAGCGATATCTGGGATGATTCAGATGCAATCTGATTGTGGTTTCCACGAGAAACGTATCTCTGAAAATCTACTTTCCAATACAAAAAGCGTCACCTAATTCTGATACTCCCACGTCGAGATATGGAATTTATCGTTACACTGCGCAAAACTGGAAAAAAACTGCCGAACCAAGATTAGAAGGCCATTTTTGGAGCGATATCTGGGACGATTCGTATGCAATCTGATTTTGGTTTCCACGTAAGACGTATATCTATGAGTCTAGTTTCCAACGCAAAAAATAGTTCTTGATTTTGATGTTCCTAAGTCAAGATATGAGAGTTTTCGTGAGACTGCACAAAACAAGTAAAAAGTGATGAAACAGAACTGAAGGTCTGATTTTGAAACGATACCTGGGCAGATCTGGAGATAAATTGAGTGTGGTTTTCGCATAGAACGTAGCCTCGCGATTCTACTTTCCAACACTATAAGTCATTCGTGATTCAAACACTTTCACGATGAGTTATGAAGCTTCTTTCACAGACGCCCCAAAGTGCTCAAAAGCTCAATTGTGAAAAAAGAGCAAAAAGAAGAGAAGAATCGAGAGAATAACGGAATTGTACATGCAAAATTCATTTAAAGAAAATTATTCTTTTTATTTATTTTATTTTTGCTTGCAATTAATTTTCAGTACTACGAAAATTTGTTGCAAACAATTACTATTTGAGAACTTCTCTAGAATTACTTATATTAATTTAAAAGGCATATTAAGAAAAATTGATTGATTCTCAAAATTCTATAAGTGTCGCATTAATTTAAATAATTATTTAAAAATAATATAAAAAAATATTATAAATCATTATAATTAACAACTTAAAATATTTAAAAGACATAAAAAAAATGAGAATGGGAGGAGCTTAAGGTCAACTTTCAAAAATTACAAAATAAACTCCTCAAAACCCACTTATTACTATTTGAGGAGCTTAGGGTCAAAATTACTTATTTTTATTTAAAATTAACGTAAAAAAAATACTACCATAAATCAGAATAATTAATTTTAAAATATTTAGAAAGACACAATAAAAAAAAAAAATTGATACTCGAAATCCTATCGGTGCCACATAAATTGGAATAATTATTTACAATAATGTTATAAATTACAATAATTAACAATTTAAAATATTTAAAAGACTTAAAATGTCCGGTTGTTTCTCTAAATTCTATCATAGTTACATAAATTGGGACATAAGAAGTAACATATATTATTTAAAAATTACGTAAAATGTACTATAAACCACAATACTTAACAACATAAAATATTTAATACGTGAGAACCTAAAGTAGCTTAGGGTTGAAAAGCAAATTGATTGATTCACCCTTCTATTTTTATTTTGAGGCTATATATAAAGTAGTAAATATTAGTGAAATCTAATTCATGTAATTTGACCAAAGAAATCGATAATTTTTCTCTTCATTATTAATAACCCCTACTTTTTGAAACTTGTGCCTTTCAACGATGTAAGAGAGAATTAGATTATTTTCATTCAATATGATGTTTCTCTTTTACACATCAAAAAGACTAAAGTTTTTTAATTCAAGTTTTATCCACAGAAAACAAATAATTCTATTAAATAAGGAAACAATTATGTAAAAAGTAATATAATTACAATATTAAACAAATCAAAATATTTAAAAGGCATAAAAAATTTAATTTTTTCTTAAAATTCTAGCAGTGTCACACATAAAAATACCATAAATCATAATAATTAATAATTTAAAACATTTAAAAGACATATAAAAAAATTGGTTGATTCTCCAAATTCAATCAATGTCAAATAAATTGGAGTAGAGGGAGTAGCATATATTATCTGAAAATCATGAAGAAAGTGTTGTAAATAATAATAATTAACAATTTAAATATCTAAAAACTATATTAGAATTTTGTTGACTCTCTTGATTCTATTAGTGCCACATAAGTTGGGACAGAGAGAGTATCATATATCATCTGAAAATTATGTTAAAAAGAGATTATAAATCTATAATTAGAATACAACAAATCACAATACTAATTGACAACTTAAAATACTTAAAATCCTACAAAAAAAATAATTGACCGTTTAAATTTCATCTTGTATTGCATAAATTGGAACCAAGAAAGACATATATTCGACCCGGGCTAGCACGGGCTCTCTATATCTAGTTTAATCTATAAAACATAATAGAGATAAAATAAAGAACTTGAAGATTATAAAATTTTAAGAATGAAAGATATGTGATATAATTATTATTAGAAAGAGTAAAAAGTAATTCATACTTTCAGTTTCATATATATATATATATATATATATATATATATATATATATATATATAAAAGTCCTCTTATCTTGTTCCTGTATATTAATTTGTACTAGTATAGGTACCTGCGTTATGCGCGGAATATTTTTTAAAAAAAAAATTATTAAAAATATTTGTTTATTCACATTGAAAGAATATATTACTCAATTTTTAACACACTTTAAATTAATTGTGAATTGTTTTATTTTTTTGGGTAATTAACAATCACATTTTATTAATCACCAAAGTAGACCAGTTTTCCCATCTAATTGCACCCAGCAAAACATTAGCACCAAATCCCAACTATGGTCAACTACAAACCACAAACATAATTGAATACTCTTCCATTATTCCTTACTCTAGTGCATATTACTATCTGTATATTGCGAACCAACTCCTCATGTCTATGCATTTGCGAGTGAAGACTCTAGAGTTCCTCTCTTGCCATATACTATAGACCGTCACTGCAAACACTGCTTTCAAAAGAACTCCTCTAGGCGTTCTCGTTTTGCTCTTCTCTATTACCCATTGACATTCATGTTGTCAAGTGAGTATGTTTCTTTTCCAGTTCATCCACTGGAGTAAATAATAGGCAGCCCCCATTTGATCAAAGCATTCTTTGAACGCATACGCCCCCCCCCCCCCCCCCCTCCTCCCAGTAGACTCAACCATGATATAAATATGTGTTTCGGGCAGGATGCATTATGCATCATCAAGCTACACCATTGGACATTATCTACATCCCCTCGCAATTGTTTATAGGCTAATTGTAAAATATTAAAATTAAAAATAATTACTAATAGTGAAATTATAATTAATACTTAATAACTAATTACATTTGCAATTATTTTAAATATCTTGATAAGAAAAGAAATGATATTAGTGTTTTATTTAATCATATTTCATTAAATAATTTTTAAAAATAATAAAATATAAAATGTTAAATACTTGTTAATTTTGTTGTGGATTATTACCTTTATATTTTTAATCAATTAAGGAATGTAATTACATTCCTTTTCATTTCACATTTCTTTTTTTTGTCTATCAATTTAACTTCAACAAACTTAGCTCATTTTAAAAAAAATTATCTTTCATTTTATTTTAAACACCAAATGAATTTAATTATGCAAATTATAAAAATTTCAAAAATTTAAATTTTAGCACTCTAAATCCAAACTAAGCACCTACAATTTTATTATTTTATTTAAATTTTTCAAATTGTTTTATTTTTTATAAAAAAAATTCGTGTTCGATTTTATTATTAATATCTTTAAGTATCTATTTATTAAGTTCTCTCAAACCACTTTCAAAATAACCTACTCCACCAAATTTCGTGCCCATCCCCTACCCCCACCCCTTACCCCCCAAAACCCCCCCTCCCCACATATTTTTATTTTTAAATTTTTAATATTTTTTATTAAAAAAAAACTTACCCACCTCACTCTTATCCTTGAGTCAGTCATCCCAAACAAACAAACAAAAAATTATTTTATTTTTTAAATAAATTCTTTTTCATTATCTCAGCCCCACCTTACATGCCACCACCCACCCCGATCCTCTACACACCCTAAAAGAATTTATTTATTTTATTGTTAGAAACTATTTTTATTAATTTTTTTCTTACTATCCCCCTACCTTGTGTTCTAATTTTTTTCTTTTTAACTTTAAAATTTTTAAATTTTTATTCTACACTTAATCCCAATCCGCCTACATCCACCATTCTGCCATCCCACCCAGTACTCACCTCAACCATCATCATTCCCTATCTTCCCCCTCCATCACAATACTCATCACCCCGCTTGTATTCATTTATATTATTTTGTATTAGATATAAATAAATATTTTTATAAAATATCTTTTATTGTACTGATAAAATATCAAGTGTCAATTTATTTTAGCATATATGCTATTACGAATATCGAATAATCACATCAAATAATTTAATTATTAAGTTCAAAATTAGCTAATAGCTATTAATTAGTATCTTCATTATCCTAAAGAAAAAAAATTCCTAATTAAGTTCAACCATGTTATCTCTTCAAATAAACTATGTTTTTGTGTATTTGAAAATAATTTGAGATACAAAAAATTAGTTCATCAATGAAACAAAATATATAAGCAATTTTTTCTTTTGGTTAAATATATAAGCGTACTCCGTTAAAAATGATGATAAATTCATATACAAAGATTAAGAGTAAACATTCAGTAATTTATTTTCAAGAAAACCTTTGATATAGAATTGATAAATGAATTCAGATAAAGAAATTGTCAAAAACTTTAACAAACATAAAAGCAATAAAAAAAAAAAGATAAAGATAGAGCTACATGATTATGGTGCAAAGAAAGAGTAGTGACAACAATATTACATCGTAAGTCGAATCATTGAAAAAAATGAGATATTAGTATCAATTTAAATTGATAGACCTTGAACAGTAACAGAGAAAGATAAAAATGAAAATGTATACCACTCCTACATACAAAAAAAGAAAATTGTTTAATAAAATACATTTTAAAAAATGAAAATGAAGAATATAAAACACAGTAAATAAATTTATGAACAAAATTGATGATATAGAAGCATATATAATTATAGTTAAGTGATAGAACTCTATTCCAATTTAAATTTCATTTATTTTCAACTTCAAATATTATAGATTTGTTAAAAGAAGATTAGTTACTATTCTTCCTTATCCTCATTTTTTTAAAATATAATACATATTTATATTATAATTTATATATTTGAGTCGAGATAAATATTAAAATCAATGAGATAATATAATAATAATAATTATTATTATTATTATTAATCATAGTTTATTTATTTCATTTTTTTTTTATTCACTTTTATCTTCTTCTTTGGTTAAAAATATAAATTAATTTTTTCTCTCATACATTAATTTAAGTAAGTTTTATTATATTAATGCAAACATTTGATATAAAATATATGAAAACCTCCCACAAAAAAGAGAATCCTAAATTACTTATTAATTTTAATATTAAGTTTAAAAATTTAATATAAACCATCTGCAATTTATTGTTGCTACAAAGGAGCAGTAAGGAAAGTTAATTTAAATATTTAATCTAAATTAGTTGATAACTTTTCAGATAAAATTAAAACATATTGATGAGGTTTATAAGGATATATACATTAGGACTACTTAAAAAATATTAGATATATAAATTTAATATGATATTATTATTATTACTATTATGATGATGGTGGTGGTGGTGGTGGTGGTGGCGGTTGTTGTTGTTGTTCTTATTGTGTTGTTGTTGTCTTTTTTTCTACTCCTACTACTATTAATAGCACTACGTAGTGCCTCTGCTACTATTATTATTATTATTATCATTATACTTTTATTATTAAATCAAATGAAACACACACACACACATATATCTATATATATATATTATTATCACCACACTAATACTATTACTACACAGTTTTTTTTTGTTAGCAATTTTACTACGTACTAGTATTTATTATTATTATTATTATTATTATTATTATTATTATTATTATTATTAAATTAAATGCATTCAAATATATTTTATAGTTTATAAAAGAAATAAATTTTTGAAATAGTAAGAGTTTATTTAGGACTCTTTAATCATACTTTTTTATTTTTAAGCTAATGACTTTTTTTCTTTTTAAAAAGATAATACATTTTCAAGTTCAAATATTTAGTATTTAAATTATAAAAGAGATAAGTTTGAAATAGTAATAGTCTATTAGAGCTCTTCAATTATGAGTTTCTAGTTACTAAGATGATATATTTCAAATTCAAATACTTAATCTTTCAATTCAAAATTTTTATAACGATATTTCTAACTTTGTCTTAAAATAATTTTTAATTTTATCCTAAAAACTACCACGTGGATATTTTAATATGTTGCCACTTGGCATCTTGTCTTGTTTTAGTTTTGCTTTTATATATATACTAGTATACGCACCCGCGCAATGCGCGAATAATATTAAAGTATTAATTTTAATCATTCCATATTGAAATGTCTAGTGTTCAATCATATTATCTTAAAAGAAAGTTCAACTATCCTATTATTTCTCAATAAATTATGAAAAGAAAAAATTCTACCTTTCGGCATCTCCACCCTGACCTAATCTCAGCCACCTTCAATTTTCTTAAAAGTTTTACGTTTTATAATTTTCTTTACTATACTATTCACAATTTAAAGATATTAAGTAGATTATTAGTATCTCCCTTCTCCTCCCCCCCCCCCTGCCCATCCCAATTCCCCCACCTCTAATCAAATTTATATAAAAAAATAATTATATAATTGTGAAAAATACTTTATGTTTCCTGGTATTCTTTATTATATTATTCGCAATTTGAAGATATTTAATTGTAAAAAATATTTTATGTTTCCTAGTATTCTTTATTATATTATTCACAATATGAAGATATTTAATTGTAAAAAATATTTTATGTTTCCTAGTATTCTTTATTATATTATTCACAATTTGAAGATATTAAGTAGATTGTTAATATCTCCACCCCCCACCCCCCACCCCTCCTCCCCTCACCCCCACCTATCCCAATTCCCCTACCTCTAATCAAATCTATATGAAAAAATAATTATGTAAGTGTAAAGAAATATTTTATGTTTCATAGTTTTCTTTATTATAGTATTCATAATTTAAAGATATTGAGTAGATTGTTAATATCTCCCTTCCTCCTCCCCCCCCCCCACCCCAATTCCCCCTACTCTAATCAAATCTATATGAAAAAATTATTATATAATTATAAAATATATTTTATGTTTCATAGTTTTCTTTACTATACTATTCACAATTTAAAGATATTAAGTAGATTATTAATATCTCTCTTCCTCCCTCTCCCTGCCTCCACACACACACATCTTTAACCAAATCTATATCTGTAAAAACAATTATATAAAAAAAAATTACATTTCATGTTTTCTTTATTATATTATTTAGTTCTACAATTAATAAATTTCAGATTGTCAAAAATAATTTAAATTGCTATACTATTGCCTTCCCATCTTTTTCGTCGAAAAATTATAAATATGTATGTATTATCTTATTGCGGTCATTATATATTCTCAAAATTAGTTCAAATTACCCCCCACCCCCCCTAATCTCAGCCCTACCACCCAAAATTACTAAGAAAAAAGTTTATACATAAATGTAAACTTGCATGTAAAATTAAAAGAGATTAATAAATTAAGATATCTAAATGTCATTTATAAATCTCTTTTATAATCCTCATAACAAAAGTAAATATATGAATGTGATATAAGATACAGAAATCAAACAATTATGAATTGCATATAATTGAATTATATAAAGAAAAATTATGAAATTAAAAAAATATTAAAATGGAGAACTATAATATCAAATACATATTTTTAAAAACTTAAACTTGTCAACTACACCAATAAAATTCATATTTCGATTGTTGTTATCTACTATTCTTTTTATCTCTTATGCAAGTCAATAATAACAACAAAATTATCACTAAAAAATAAAAATTAACTCTCAAGAACATTTCTTCGTAAATTAAACAATAGAAATATTATTAATTTGAAATCAATTTACCGATGAATCTTTTATTTATTAAATTCATTGTTTCAATAATTATTGATTTCTTTTTCTCCTTATCTTTTTGGGGGTTGTTACCATTTGTAGTGAAGGTGAAGAGCCGCGAGAATAGATAGTGATAACATCAATATTTGTGAATTTGTTTTTCTTCGTTTACGTTAACAGAGGACGATGAAGATGAAAAAAAATAATATTATTCCTGCATATAAAAAAAAGAAAAAATATTAAATCAAAAATATATTTTTTTATAAAATAAAGAACACAAAAAAAGTAGTAAACAAATTCAACAATAAAGCCAATGATATAGGAATATATATAAGAGACACTAAGAAGCTAGAGCTCATTTCAATTCTAATTTCATTTAATTTCAAATATTTTATTAATTTATTAAAAGAAGATTAATTTGTTATTCTTTCTTATCCTTACTTCTTTCAAATTTAATGTATAGATAATTTATATATTTGAATTGAGATAAATATTCAAAAATAATGGGATAATTATTATAATAATAATGTTGTTGATGTTACTACTACTATAAATATTTTCGACAACATAAAAATTTAGTAATAATTATTTACCAGAATTCATGACCATATTTTACACTCCTGCTTATCTTCTACAGTCAATATTTCGTCCTATATGTTTTCAACTTTACACATTAGTAATTTAAATCAGGAAAAAAAAGTAGGAATCATGGGCGAACCTACGTATGTTTTTGACGTGCTCCGGCACCCACTAAACTCGACGCGAAATAGGTATAATTACATAAAAATATATGAAAATAGGTATAAAACATATAAAAGCACTCACTCAAATAAAAAGTTGGTTAGGTGCATTGACATTTAAGTTGATCTTAAGGTCTCCATTGAAGGGTGTCCCAGGTTCGAACCTTGTTGAGGTGATTTTTTAATTTTTTTTTAAAAAAATTATTTTTAAGCACCCATAATACTTAAATTCTGGGTCCGTGACTGGTAGAAATGAATGGGCTAATTGTGGATGATCAGGAGACAACAATGTATATATACATTGAAGTTAGAAAATATAAGAAAACTATAACATTGGATACTTGAAATTTGAAAAATGTTAGCATAAAGTTTTGGAAACGTTCGATAAAAATGGACTCTTTAACTAATTAAATTATACTTAGTATATCATTAAGATAAAAAGTTTGCACTTTTGTGAGTAAAATATATAGAAAACTATGTTTTGGATAAGTGATTCTACTACTCAAGACTAACTAATCTTTATTACTCCCTCAGACTCAAATTATTTGTCAAAAGTTCTAAGATTAATTTAACTATTAATATTTCATTTACCTTTAGGAGTAATTGCTTCTCAACACTATAAACACTTCAATTATAGAGATATAACATGAATAGAGTAATATTCAATAAAAATGAATTATATATTAAAACATAATAATAATAAAATAATTTTTTTAATGGAAATTTTCCTCTGAATATACTATATACTATAAGATACACAGAACAAAAAGATTGTTTACCCTATGAAAAATTTTGGGGAAGAGTCTAACCAAATTACACAAATGGAATGCATGTATCCATATTTTACATTAAAGGCACCGATAGCAAGCCACAACATGTGAACTCCGAGGAATTAAAATCTTCAATGATTTTTGAACCATTATAACCTGAAACTAAATCTAATCATGATGTTGCCTGCTTTTGTTCATCGATCTCAAGTAACTGCATCTCATGGACGAAGAGTTCAACTTTTGTGCTTCCGAGTTACTTCATTGATTTGTACATGAGTTTTGGGTCGATAGTGGTCATATGTATCTACTTTTTTTATTTTCTACACGATATCTTCTCCCTTGATGACACGACCAAAGACATTAATCTTGTCATTCAAATCTGGTATTGGGGCTGTTGTGATAAATAGATCAAATCCTCCACCTTCGTACTTCACTTTGGAAGTACCAAGCATAAATACTTCATGCTTAAGACTTGTGTCCAGTTGGCTGGAATGTTTTCCCCTCAACGTCCAGTCTTCTGTGGCTTCAGGCCTATCAACTTTACTACCATGGATGACAAAGTTCTTGATTACACGAGTAAATTGCATCCCTTTAAAGTGATCCTTCTGATTGAAATCAATGAACTTTTCAACAATGTCTGGAGAATCATCCTTGTAAAGTTCCACAGTTATCAGGTCTTTTGAAGTGCTTATAAGAGCGTAATTAGGAATATCAGATTTCTTCTGCTCAATAGCCTTGCTGGTTGATATACCATCCTGTGTCTGAACAATTGATCTCCGAGACCAATTATCTATATGTAGAAAATAGGGAAAACACCATCACAGCGACAATTAGGATGTATACTATAATTGTAGGGACACTGACACCACTTGACCCATTTTTCTTTTTGCTTTACAACAAAAGAGCTTGAGGTTTTATCCTTGTCGTGATGTTTAAAACAATCAAGTATTAATTTCCTGAATTGCCTGCGCTGGATTGATTGTTTTTCTTTGAATTTCATTGTTTTTTCTAAAAATATTCAGCGTGGAATTGTAAAACATATAAAACTTTCCACTGTATTGGCAACTGTATCTGTGTATGTATTTATAGTGCTGAAATAATTTTTGAATTGCAGTTGAGATAAAGATGAAGAGTTGGAATAACTTAATTTTAAATTTAAATTCAAATTAGATTATGATAAATACTAAGAGATGAGATAACACTAAAACACTAAAATCATGGAGGAATTTATAATCAAATTAAATTTAAAATTAATTTAAACTTTTCAATTTGCTTAAGATATGTTTTGTTCACCTATTAATAAGTACGTATATTTGAATTTATATTTTTTATTAACTTAAAATTTTCAATTCAAAAATTTTCTTACAACATCTATAATTTTGTAATAAAAAATGCCATGTGACTTCTCAATAACTTGCCGCGTGGCTTCTTCTGATGCTTCGTCCTCTGCTTTATAATAACTATAATATATTAAAAGTGTGAAGACCATTAGAAATGTGATTCGAACTTTTTGCCCTTCATTAAAACACTTTGCAATAGACAAAATAGTCATTTCACCCTTTTGTTTTGTTTACTTATTATTTAACTATAACATTGATTCCTAAAATAATTTGGTCAGGACTTCAAAATACATGGTGACTTTTGTCTTCTAATTTGTCAAGGTTTAATTTGTTCACTTCACCTATATATATTTATATGATTAATATAGTATGCATACAAAATTTAGGTCTATAAATTGCAGGATAACAATTGTATGTGCCTCCACCCTCCATCGTAAAAATTTGTTCATGTTCTCATAATCACGACTTCTTCGGGCAACTACGAGGGGAGAAAAAGGTATGACAATTTCTTTATTTGTAAATTAAAATATGTAGCTCTCATTATTTTTCTTTGATAGTTTTGTGAATGGGGTTTAGGGATTAGATCTCCTCCACTACTATTTTATCCATTAGTATTCAGCAGAAGTATCATGCGAACAATATTGCAACCTAATGCATTCGACTTTTGGAGGCTGATGGATCCATGGATTTGATTAGAGGCCGATGGGACTCTTTGTGATGAAAGGTATTATGACATATATTATATTAGCATGCCCATGGCAGTTTCTTTGTAATCAACTATTGTATTTCAAACATCTACTTTATATAAATTACAATTTTTAAGTTTCTCAAACATCTTATGCTCTTAAAGAGAGTGAAGAACATAACAGTTTTTTTGATATATCACTTTTGAATAATTTAAGTGTCTAATTGGAAAAAGAATCTGTTGAGGTATCTAAGTAAAATATGTGAACAATTTAAAATTGTAATTTATCTCGGATAGACTATAGTTTTATAGTGTCTCTTGTGGATTTCTGCCAACTTTTGTTGTATTTTATTAACTTATAGAACGTATTATTTGATTTATCCGAAGATGTCTAACTATACGTTTACTTTTACATTTGATTTAGGTTTCATGTTTCAGTTTTCAATATAATTCGGCTATATATTGTGTCAAGCAATATAATGACACATGCTTAATATTGTCAACAAAATATTAGGTTACAAGAAAACAGTTTCTTGGGTATGAGCACGTAAATTTTAAGCAAGTTGATGCCATGTCTATAAATTCAAGGGTAGCAGTTCTAGGTATTTGATTAATATATTGATTGAAACTTTGTTGATTGTAACCACCTTCAGTTGATCCTTAAGCATTCGATTTGAATATTTTCATGGCATGTGAATAACTAATTATTTTTTTTTAGTCAAGAATTGACTTAGGATTCTGTAGGAATATATAGAGGTTGAGAATTAGAGTAAAATGTTAATAGGTAATTGAATGTATTTTTTTTTCAATTTTATTAGTATTGTCATCTCCCACTAGCGTAACTCCTCCATCTGTCTACATGTTGCTCCTTTTTTGCTAGCCTATTTACAAACACGTGAATATTTGTGTGAATTTGTAATTTCAAAATAGTAGAAACTAATATCCAAAAATAATTAGAAACTTTGAAATTGAATTTAATAGGCATCAGTGTTTTGTTTAAGAGTTCCTTTTTCGTTATAAGATTTTAGATTTAGGAGCCTAATTCATTATTTTTTTTTAAGAATTTCTTCTTGTTATCATTTTTAGCCATTCACAATTTGGGCAAGTTTTTACCCACAGTTTGATCCTTTTAAAAAAAAATTACAAAAGATTCGTAGTCTATGAGAACCATGAGTAGTTTAATGTTTTGTTATTATGGTTTGAGCCTTAATTATTAATTTTTACCTTTCATTAAAAGATTTCGTAATACAAAAAATTATCTTTTCACTTTCTCCTTCAAATTACTATTAAATTACTTTAAAAAAAATATTTAAATAAAAAGTTCTGCAGCATATGATAAGAGAAAATTTTAAAATATTAAAGAGTCTTCAAATATATGATAAGATATATTATGAAAAATAATAATTAACTACACTCTTATATTGCGGAATAGACGTTGCAAGAAGAAAATTTTAAAAACTTAACTACTTTTAGTTGAGTATTTATACATTGGGTTTTCTCACATAATTTTTTTGTCTCTTTTTCTCGGGAAAACTTGCAATTTTGATGTATGTTTTCCTGCGTGTGCCTATTTTACTTAGGAACCAAGAAAGTCTTTTAGGACTAGAAAATTTATTTTACAAATAACATAAATACCAACCCTTTTGGAAGTAATTACACTGTCTCCCACTTTTTAAATTATTTTACTCTCTCTCCCTATTAATATACATAACATAGCCGACATATACATAGCATTCTGTGTATATGTTAGAATTTTTGTAATATGTTTAGGGAGACGGAATTTTTTGTAATATTGGAAACATAAATTGTGTATTTGTGTAATTTTTAGAAATTTATTACTGCTATTTTAATATGACTATTAAAGAAGAAGTCCATTTAGCGTACCTTTATAAGAAAAGACAACAATGTAATTTGCTGAAAACTTAAATTCATATCGAGTTTAAGTTTTGTGCACCGTTAGATGTCGGTGTACAAAATATTGGTTCAAATATTTGATGAAGGATAAGATATGTGATGTGGGTCTGGGATGGTTCAAATATTTGAAAAGGAGATGCATAAATGCCCAAATGTAGAGGTTTGAGAGGTTGGCTACAAATGATCTTAGGAGAAGTAGAGGTAGACCGAAGAAGTATTTGAGATAGGTGATTAAATAGGACGTGAGACAATTACAGTCTACTGAGCATTAGGGATTGTTGGGATTTTTTTTCTTGAACCTAAGGATCTATCGAAAACAACTTCTCTATTGTTGGGGTAAAAGATAAGGTCTGCATAGACACTAGCTATGTTATTTTTATAGCAAGACATCATCAAACTCTAGAAGGACAAAATCATAAAAGGACAGTTCTATTGGCGACTTGCAACTTGGAAGCCTAAGTTTAATTATATTAATTTTAATTTGAAGTATCTTAAACCACAAATTATATTCTAAAGATGTGAAATTCATACACTAACTCTCATATTATATTTTTTAAAAAAAAACTATGTTTACTATAGTGAAGTGATGAAAATATTGAATCCTTTGATGGGTATATTTAAATTTGATTATGAATCTAGAACTCATAATATTGTTAAAAGAAATAGAATTGTTGTATATTTAGCTAAGTCAAAAACTTGTGATAGGTAAAAAAAAGTATTACGTTTTTTATCAATTGACGTGATATCCACGTGCAATGCACGTACACTAAACTAGTATATATATATATATATATATATATATATAGAGAGAGAGAGAGAGAGATGTATATATATGTAAAGTTTTAAAGATTTGAATGTCTTAGTCTATGAATATAATGATCCAAATGATGTTTTCGAATTTAACATGCCTACTTCTAACCGAGCGTTTTATAAGAAATTTAGTACTTTCCCCATTTCAATTTATTTGTTTAACTTTTATTTTTAATATGTTATATATTTGAAAATTACATAAAAGGTACTTTAAATCATGACTATTAACAACTTTAATTATTTAAATGTATATAAAAGATTCAATTGACTCTAGAAATTCTACCAGTGCCATATAAATTAGGACAAAAAAAGTGACATATCTTTCTTGAAAATTAGGTAAAAAGTACTATAAATCACAATAACTAATAACTTAAAATATTTAAAAACTATATAAGACAAAATTGATTAACTCCTCGAGTTTCACTTGTGCTACTTAAATTGGGACAGGGAGAATAACAAATATTGGACTCGTGCTGGTACGAGCATCAATATCTAGTATAGAGATATTTGGTGAAGTTTTTTCTTTCAGTACACAATTAAGAGAAATGACATAAATGGTCCCTTATGTTTGGGATATTCAAAATTGTTCTGTATTCACCGAGTATATTTGACCTTAAAGTTTGTCAAAAGTGAACATTTAGATCTTCGTTAAATATTTCGCGAAGGCTTTTTCTTCTGGTACAAAATAAAGAGAAATGCATAAATGGCCCCTCAATTTGTTGGGTTTGAAATCGAGAGGGCAACATGCAGAAGCTTAAAATTTGTAAACCATAGAGGCGATAAATCAGACGACAAAGAAAAACATAATACTAAAAAATATTATTGATATGGTTTGGTCAAACGACCTACATATTGAAAATAATATTAAAAAAAAAAAACATAAAATCTATTTGGAGAAAATCTCCTCCTAAACAAGACTCATAACGACTACATTGTGGATGCTATTATGTTATGGTATGAGAAGGTGGTTTTCTATTTATAGAGTTTCAAAACCTTTTCTCCAGGAAAGAGGTTTGTCAAATATGAAAAAGTTTTATATTTTCCTTTGAGGAAAGTAAAAGTAATTATAGTATTACTTTTATTTTTATTCAAAGAAAAATAAAACTTAAATTTGGTAAGAAAATCACGGCAAAAACCCTAACAAATCTCCTCTTTTTGGCTTGATTTTCTTGACATAATTTGATCCACCTTCTTCACATGCATGATCTTCGTTCTTTACATAATCTTCATCACTGT
Source organism: Capsicum pubescens (assembly GCA_030864215.1). Lineage (NCBI taxonomy): Eukaryota > Viridiplantae > Streptophyta > Magnoliopsida > Solanales > Solanaceae > Capsicum > Capsicum pubescens. Next base: position 337,189,262 of record CM061548.1, read on the forward strand.
TGCTAGCCATGGTTAAAAATAAGATTTAAAATATTATGATTAAAAGTGGATTAAAAATATATTTTTTATTTTTATTTTTAAAGATGCAGCAACAGGAATGTTGAAATATGCTTAAAACTTCTTCTCCACATGTAGTTGGACAAAAATCTTCATTATCATCAAATTGGTTGCAAATTGATTAGAACCACCTTGAACTTGTCTTCAACCTCGTTTCACCAAACCATTGAACCGTAGGCTCTGATACCGCTTGCTGGGTTCAAAATCGAGAGGGCATCATGCAGAAGCTTAAAATTCGCAAACCGTCGAGGCGATAAATCAAACGACAAAGAAAAACATAATACTAAAAAGTATTATTGATATGGTTTGGTCAAATGACCTACATATTGAAAATAATATTAAAAAAATATAAAATCTATTTGAAGAAAATCTCCTCCTAAACAAGACTTATAACGACTACACTGTGGATGCTATTATGTTATGGTATGAGAAGAGGGTCTTCTATTTATAAAGTTCCAAAATCTTTTTCTTCAAGAAAGAGATTTGCCAAATATGAAAAAATTTATATTTTTATTTAAGGAAAAGTAAAAGTAATTATGGTATTACTTTTATTTTCCTTCTAAGAAAAATAAAACTTAAATTTGATATGAAAATCAGGACAAAAACACTAACACAATTTGGTATATACCAAAACTGGTTTCTGGACATCTGACTACATTGGTCTTCATTAAATATTTAACAAACTTTGATTATGATATTTAACAAGTATTGTGGAAAGACGAGATCTAATAAGAACTCATATTTGGATGTACAATTCCTATTAATTTTTAGTCTATTTTTGAAATCTGGTGCAATTTTGTGAGGTATAGTTTTTGCTATATTTTGGTGTTATTGTTTCAAATATTATAATTTTTTGGAATTGGATAAGACTTTTCTTATTTTCTAATTAATTAACTTTTTCTTCTTCATGTTTCCGTTAAAATTTATTAACTGAAAGAGAGCGAAAGTGCTCATTTTGGCAACCTAAAAGACCAAAATTATTAAAAATATATTTAAGGAATCATTTTGTTCGTACCCAAAAATATAAGGGAATTCTTTTTTTAACCCTTTCCAAAACTATCAAACTGGAGTACGGTAGGGGGCAGAGGAAATTTTTGATGAATGTGAAATGCGTAGAAATTAAAAAGAACTAAAATTTATATATATACACAAGGTAACTTTACCTTATTACAATAAATTTCATATTGGTAAAGTAATTACATAAATCCCAAATTAATTATTCAAATCTCTTAATTTTTTACGTTCTCTCTCCTTAATATTATACATTCAAGAAAGGCTGCCTTTTTCCTCCCTTTTTTTCTCTCCCATTACAAATCAGTTTATCCTCCATTATTCAATTCTTTTTTCACGCCTAAAATCAAGCAATCATACTTAGAGTTTACCATTGTAAGTTTTCAAATATTAATTGAACTTATTGATTTCATTCATTAATTTTTATTTATTTATTTTTTTAACTTCACCAAATCAGAAAGTCATGGACTTGTTTGAGAAAACAAAGGCAAAAAAATGGCGACGAATTATCAGAAGCTTCAAAAAATCTCAATTGGGTCATCATCATCATCAGCAGCAGAGTACAACGAGGTGGAACATGCTACGGAAAATGAATCTTGTGAACAGAGCACAACGATGTTTATTCAAACGATTGAATCAACGAAATCACTTGCTCAATCTTCTGTAAGAATCTAAATCCTAATTATTTGATTATGTAATGGTTGTTTATATTATTCTATTTCTGAAAAGGAATGATCTTACTTCGTTTTATATTTTTTTAATACTCGTTCAAAGATTCTATTTTGTAATATCAAATTCTTCCAATATTCTTGGATCTAACTTTATGTTTCAAAGATTCTATTTTATATGTTTCAGTATTTTGTCTAACTTTATGTTTATTTTTTGTTGAAACAGGTTAGCTTTGTGATTGTAAAGATAACTGCAATTTGTACACTGAGGTTACTCAAAAGAATAAGTGATTTGCTACGATGGAAAAAAATTACTTGTCATCGCGTCCAAAGATGTAGATTTTATACATTATACATTACTTTATTTAACACACTTATGTATAATGTAAGTTTTTGTATATATAGAAGAGGCTGTTTTTGTATTTAGTTGAATTATACAATTATAATCTATGAATTTTGTATAAGGTTGCGTGAGAAAATTGAAGGAAAGGTGTCTTTTAAGTCTTGAATAAAGGATTGGTGACATTGACCAACTTAAAGGGTCAAACATAATTTAAAAACTTGATTAGGTTAATTGTGGACTTGATTAATATTTTTTAAACTTTTTAATCTTTTCAAAAATACAAATTAACCCACACCAACAAAACTTCTCTCTCTGCAAATCAATCTCTCTTCTCTCTTTCTCTCGATAGTTTCTCTCTCTAACTTCTCCCAACCAACAACTTTTCAAATTTTTCCCTTCAATCTTATGCAACTTCAACCTCCGGCAACAAATATTTTTGAGTTCTTGCCCATTCCTTTTTTACTTTCAACCGTCAGTCAACGTGACAACATTCTCCGGCGACAACAACTTCGAGTTCTTTATCGTTTCTTTTCGATTTTCACAGGTAAAAAATTAGGGCTTTTAAGTTATGACGAAAACGAGAAACTTGATTTGTTGGTATTTGTTATTTTTTTATATATATATTTTTTAATGTTTGTTATTTTTTAGTTGAATTTCTCATTTGGATGTATCTGCTACTGCTGTTTTTTAATAATGGATAAAATATATAACGTGAATCCAATAGATGAGTAATCTGTTGCAACATATATAACTAATCTGTTGCACAGATTAGTAATCTGTTGCAACATATATGACTAATATATTGTACAGATTAGTAATCTGCTACAATATATATGACTAATCTGTTGCACAAATTAGTAATATGTTGCAACATATATGACTAATCTGTTGTAACATATATGACTAATCTGTTGTAACATATATGGCTAATTTGTTGCAACAAATGAGTAATCTGTTGCAACATATATGAGTAATCTGTTGCAACATACATGACTAATTTGTTGCAATAGATGAATAATTTGTTGCAACATATTTGATTAATTTATTGCAACAAATGAGTAATTTGTTGCAACATATATGACTAATCTGTTGCAACAGATTGATCATCTGTTGGATTCGTTTTATAGTGTTGTAACATGAATCCAACATATGGGTCATCTGTTGCAACAGATTAGTCATATATTACAACAGATTACTCACTTGTTATAATAGATGACTCATATGTTGGATTTATGTTGCAGGTTCTATCCACTGTAGTAGTAGCAGATACACCAAATAAGAAATTCAACAAAAATCATAATTTTACTTGCAAAATAAGCTATGAAGTAATGTTCAAGTGATATACGAACAAAAGTTGACCTAAAAAAAATTTCAAAAATTTCAACAGAGGCACAACGAATAAGTAAAACACATGAAAATTTTTATGAAACAGGTAAAGAAGACAAAAATAATATACCATACATCAAATGCAAAAGGATCAAGGGGGCAAACGTTTGAGTTCTCCTAAAAACGTTTAAGTTCCCTAGTATTTTAATTGCTTTCTAATAGTTGACTCATCTGTTACAACAGATTTTCTATCTGTTTGATAATTTCCAACAGATGAATCATCTGATGCAACATGTTAGTCATCTGTTGATTCAAATTAAGCAATTATTACTAATAACTAAATTGATTTAGCTAAAATTAAAGATGTCTCTACACAATGGGACAAACATTTGTGTTCTCCTAAAAATATTTGAGTTCCTTAGTATTTTAATTATTTTCCAATAGATTATCTATTTGTTGCAACAAGTTGGTCATCTATTGCAACAGATGTTTATAACTGGTTAGTCATTTGTTTATTCAAATTAAGCAATTATTAATAATAACTAAATTAATTTAATTAGACAAGTGTTTAATACAAGACCGTAGACAAGGGGACAAATGTTTGAGTTCTCCTAAAAATATTTGAGCTTTAGTATTTTAAATTGCTTTTTAATATATATCTTGTCTATTTAATAATTTCCAATAGATGAGTCATATGTTGCAACAATTTAGTCATCTGTTGCAACAGATGTCTATATTTGTTTTATAATTTTCAATAGATGAGTTAGCTATTGCAACAGGTTAGTCATCTGTTGCAACAGATGTCTATATCTGTTTGATTATTTTCAACAAATGTCTTTAACTGTTTGGTCTTTTTCAACAGATTACTCATTTATTGCAATATGTTATTCATTTATAAGTCATTATTAGTAATAACTAATTGATTTAACTAAAATAAAATATGAATTAATAAGTTCAATTACAGTTTCAATTAATCTCATGGTAATTACACGATCAGCTAAGTATGTTCGTCCTGAGTAGAGTGATCAACAACAACAATAATAAACCCAGTGTATTCCCACATAGTGGGGTCTGGGGAGGGTAAGATGTACGCAGTCCATACCACTACCTCCGGAGAAGAAGCAAGGTTGTTTCCGATAGACCCCCCTGAGTAGAGTGATCAATTGACCAATTTTATTTGAAATGATTCAAACTAATCCATCATTAGAAATAACAATATTGATTTAACTAAAATTAAAGATGAATTAGTAAGTTCAATTACGATTTCAATTAATCTCATGGTAAAAATAGTGTATTGATAAATGATGATTTGTTATTATTTCTATTGAATAAATCTTGCTATTAATTTTTTTTCAACAAATAAATAATTTGTTGCAACAAATGAGCAATTTGTTGCAACAGATGAACCATATGTTGCAAAAATGAATCAATTACTCCAACAGATGAGTCATATGTTGCAACAGAAGGGTCATCTGTTTAACAGATGGATCATATGTTGCAACAAACAGATCATCTGTTGGAAGAACTCAAGAGTCATGACTTTTCGATCATTTAATTAAAAAAATGATTCATAAATAAATAATATGAAAAAAATATGATAAACACAATTTTTTAGCTATTTAATTTAAATAACTAAAATACCAAAAAGATGAAAAGTTATGACTTTTCACCTTTTTTGTATTTAAATCTATTTTTTTAATTTAAATAATTGAAAAGTCATCAAGTTCGATTTAATTAAGAGATATAATTATTAAAAAAAGAGGTGAACGGTCGTGATTTTTTTCCCAACACACTGCACTACTCACTCATTCAATCTTTTATAAATAGGTCTCCTCAACTCTATCTCTTACATCTTGTCTTGCATAAAACCACCATTATATCTTCAATCACTTCTCTTTCAAAAATAAATTTCTTGTTCGTCCGTTGAGGTATGTTTTATTTTCTTGTTCTAATATAAAAATTATTAACATGCATCTATTTTCTAGTTAAGTTTCACATTTTTTTTGTTAAACTACCAGTTGGTACTATATGTGGTTTAGTGTTTTACGTTATTTGTTCATGCATGTTCTAGATATGACTTATCTGATTTGGTACATGGCGATTCTGCTTGACACCGTGTAGGAACTTGAAAGGTTGGTTCATGAACTCGAGTGAGAGTTGGGCGCCGCGACAACAAAGATGCTTCGTGGGATTTGAAGGCTGAGGGGTCTGTTGCCCAATGGATTTTCGATTGACAATAATAATAATAATAATTATTATTATTATTATCAGGTTATATATTTTTTTATCATTTGTAATTTATTTTATCGGATCTACCTAATGTTGTAAATATTTTTTATGTAATGAATGAGAAAATCTTTATTTGATCGACTGAGTTTATTTTTATTTTTTCATTCTGCCTATTTTTTTAAGATGTTGAGAGGTGTAGGTTTTTGAGCATTCGGGAGTGGAAAGAGTCAATTACAAGAAAGAAAGTATTTGGTTGAGAGCAAGGTCATAGACTAAAATTAAATAACAACACAAGATTATTTACTATTACAACAAAATTAAAGATAGATTGATAACAGATGGCCCATCTATTGCAACAGATGGATAATCTATTGAAAATGACCAAGTAGATAAAAACATCTATTGCAACAGATTGATCGTCTGTCGCAACAAATTAGTAATATGTTGAAAATGACCAGACAAATAAAGACATCTGTTGCAACAGATTAGTCATCTATTGTAATAAATTAGTAATCTGTTGAAAATGACAAATAGATAAAGTCATATGTTGCAACAGATTGGTCATCTGTTGGAAATGACCAACAGATAAAGACATTTGTTACAACAGATGACTAATCTATAGCAACATATGTGTATATTTGTTTGATAATTTTCAACAGATAACTCATCTATTGCAATAGGTTAAATTTATTGTAATAGGTTATACACTTAAATGATCATTTATTACTATGAGATTAATTGAAATTGTAATTATTAAATCAATTTATCTATTACTAATAATAGCATAATTTGAATCATTTCAAATAAAATTAGTCAGTTGATCACTCTACTCAAAATAAACACACTAAGATGATTGTGTAATTAATATGAGAATAATTGAAATCGTAATTGAACTTATCAATTCATCTTTAATTTTAGTTAAATCAATGTTGTTATTACTAATAATGTCTTAATTTGAATCATTTAAAATAAAATTGGTCAATTAACACTTTACTCAAGACGAATACACTTAGATGATCATGTAATTACTATGAGATTAATTAAAATCGTAATTAAATTATCAATTCATATTTAATTTTAGTTAAATCAATTTAGTTATTACTAATAATTGCTTCACTTTAATTATTTCAAATCAAATTGGTCAATTGATCATTCTACTTAAGACGAAACACTTTGTTGATCATGTAATTACTATAAAATTAATTGAAATTGCAAGTGAACTTACTAATTCATCTTTAATTTAGTTAAATCAATATAGTTATTTCTAATTATGGCTTGGTTTGAATCATTTCAAATAAAATTAGTCAACTGATCACTCTACTCAGGATGAACACACTTAGTTGATCGTGTAATTATCATGAGATTAATTGAAACAGTAATTGAACTTATTAATACTAGTTAAATCAATTTAGATATTACTAATATAATGGCCTAATATGAATCAATAGATGACTAAAATATTGCAAAAGATGAGTAATCTGTTGAAAATAACCAAACAGATAAAGACATCTGTCGCAACAAATTAGTCATCTATTACAACAGATTAGTAATCTGTTGGAAATAACAAACAGATAAAGTCATATGTTGCAACAGATTGGTCATCTGTTGGAAATGACCAACAATAAAGACATTTGTTACAACAGATGACTAGTCTATTGCAACATATGTGTATATCTGTTTGATAATTTTCAACAGATGACTCATCTGTTGCAACAGATTAAATCTGTTGCAATAGGTTATACACTTAAATGATCATGTAATTACTATGAGATTAATTGAAATTGTAATTATTAAATCAATTTAGCTATTACTAATAATGGCTTAATTTGAATCATTTCAAATAAAATTAGTCAATTGATCACTCTACTCAGGACGAACACACTAAGATGACCGTGTAATTAATATGAGAATAATTGAAACCGTAATTGAACTTATCAATTCATCTTTAATTTTAGTTAAATCAATGTAGTTATTACTAATAATATCTTAATTTGAATCATTTCAAATAAAATTGGTCAATTAACACTTTACTCAAGACGAATACACTTAGATGATCATGTAATTACTATGAGATTAATTGAAATCATAATTAAAATTATCAATTCATTTTTAATTTTAGTTAAATTAATTTAATTATTACTAATAATTGCTTGATTTTAATTATTTCAAATAAAATTGGTCAATTGATCATTCTACTTAAGACGAAACACTTAGTTGGTCATGTAATTACTATAAAATTAATTAAAATTGTAAGTGAACTTACTAATTCATCTTTAATTTTAGTTAAATCAATATAGTTATTTCTAATTATGGTTTGATTTTAATCATTTCAAATAAAATTGGTCAATTGATCACTCTACTCAGGATGAACACACTTAGTTGATAGTGTAATTACCACGAGATTAATTGAAACTGTAATTAAACTTATTAATTCATGTTTAATTCTAATTAAATAAATTTAGTTATTACTAATATAATGGCTTAATATGAATCAATAGATGACTAACATGTTGCAAAAGATGAGTAATCTGTTGAAAATGACTAAACAGATAAAGACATCTGTTGGAAATGACCAAATAGATAAAGACATCTGTTGGAAATAACCAAACAAATATAGACATATGTTGCAACAGATGACTAACTTGTTGCAATAAATGACTCATCTATTGAAAATTATCAAACAAATATAGACATCTGTTGCAACAGATGACTAAGTTGTTGCAACAGATGAGTCATCTATTGAAAATTATCAAACATATATGATATATGTTGGAAAATAATTTAAAATACTAAAGCTCAGATGTTTATAAGAGAACTCAAATGTTTGTCCCCTTGTCTAAGGTCTTGTCTTTAATTTTAGTTAAATCAATTTAGTTATTACTAATAATTGCTTAGTTTGAATCATTTTAAATAAAATTTATCAATTGATCATTCTATTAAGGACGAATACATTAATTGAAATGGTAAGTACACTTATCAATCCATCTTTAATTTAGTCAAAATCAATTTAGTTATTACTAATAATGACTTAATTTGAATCATTTCAAATAAAATTGGTCGATTGATCACTCTCCTCGAAACGAATACACATAGTTGATCATGTAATTATTATGAGATTAATTGAAATTGTAAGTGAACTTATCAATTCATCTTTAATTTTAGTTATATCAATTTAATTATTACGAATAATGGCTTAATTTGATTCATTTCAAATAAATTTGGCCAATTGATCACTCTACTCATGACGAATACACTTAGTTGATCATTTAATTACTATGCGATTAATTGAAATTGTAAGTTTATCTTTAATTTTAGTTAAATCAATTTAGTTATTACTAATAATGACTTAATTTGAATTATTTCAAATAAAATTGATCGATTGATCACTCTACTCGGGACGAATACACTTAGTTAATCATGTAGTTACGATGAGATTAATTGAAATTGTAAGTGAACTCATTAATTCATATTTAATTTTAGTTAAATCAACATAGTTATTACTAATAATGGCTTAATTTGAATCATTTAAAATAAAATTGATCAATTAATTAATCTACTAAGGATGAAACACTTAATTGATTATGTAATTATTGAGATTAATTGAAATTGCAATTGAACTTACTAATTCATTTTTTATTTTAGTTAAATCAATATAGTTATTTCTAATAATGGTTTAATTTGAATTATTTCACATAAAATTGGTTAATTAATCATTCTACTCAGTACGAAACATTTAATTGATCATGTAATTACTATGAGATTAATTGAAATTGTAATTGAACTTACTAATTCATCTTTAATTTTAGTTAAAGCAATATAGTTATTTCTAATAATGACTTAGTTTGAATCATTTCAAATAAAATTGGTCAATTGATCACTCTACTCAGGACGAACATACTTAGTTGATCGTGTAATTACCATGAGATTAATTGAACTTATTAATTCATATTTTATTTTAGTAATCAATTTAGTTATTACTAATAATGACTTAATGTGAATCAATAGATGACTAACATGTTACAACAGATGAGTAATCTATTGAAAATGACCAAACAAATAAAAACATATGTTGAAAATAACCAAACAGATGTAGACATCTGTTGCAACAAATGACTCACTTGTTGCAACAACTAATTCATCTATTGAAAATTATCAAACAGATATAGACATCTGTTGCAACAGATGACTAAGTTATTACAACATATGACTCATCTGTTGAAAATTACTAAATAGATAAAATATGTGTTGAAAAATAATTTAAAATACTAAAGCTCAAATATTTTTTAGGAGGACTCAAACGTTTTCCCGCTTGTCTAAGGTCTTGTCTTCAATTTTAGTTAAATCAATTTAATTATTATTAATAATTGCTTAATTTGAATCAACAAATGACTAACCTGTTATAAGCATTTATTGCAACAGATGACTAACTTGTTGCAACAAATAGGTGATCTGTTGAAAAATAATTAAAATACTAGGGAACTCAAATATTTTTAGGAGAACTCAAATGTTTGTCCTATTGTCTTAAAGATTTGTCTTTAATTTTAGCTAACTAAATTTAGTTATTACTAATAATTGCTTAATTTGAATCAACAGATGACTAACATGTTGCAACAGATGATTCATCTGTTGGAAATTATCAAATAGATAGAAATCTGTTATAATAGATGGGTCATCCATTAGAAAGAAATTAAAATACTAGGGAACTTAAATGTTTTTAGGAGAACTCAAATGTTTGTCCCCTTGATCCCTTTGCATTTAATGTATGATACACTATTTTTGTCTTCTTTACCTGTTTCATGGAATTTTTCATGTGTTTTACTTATTCGTTGTGCCCTTGTTGATTTTTTTAGAATTTTCTTAGGTCAAATTTTGTTCGTATATCACTTGTACATTACTTCATAGGTGATTTTATAAGTATAATTATGATTTTTGTTAAATTTTTTATTTGGTATATCTGTTACTGCTACAATGGATAGAACCTGCAACATGAATCCAATATATGAGTCATTTGTTGTAATAAGTGAGTAATTTGTTGCAATATATAACTAATCTGTTGCAACAAATGACCCATATGTTGATTCATGTTACAACACTATAATACGAATCCAACAGATGAGTAATCTGTTGCAACAAATTAGTCATATATGTTGCAACAGATTAGTCAATATGTTGCAACAGACTAGTCAATATGTTGCAACAGATTACTCATCTGTGCAACAGATTACTCATCTGTGCAACAGATTAGTCATATATGTTGCAACAGATTACTCATCTGTGCAACAGATTACTCATCTATTGGATTCACGTCACATATTTTATCAATTGTTGAAAAAATAGCAGTAGCAGATACACCCATATGAGAAATTCAACAAAAATTATAATTTTACTTACTAAAATCACCTATAAGTAATTCTCAAGTGATATACGAATAAAATTTAACCTAAAAAAATTGATCAAATAGCAATAGTAGCGGTAACAACTATGTTCAACAACAAAAATATGATGATGATGAATAAGAAGAGATGATAATGAAGAACAACATGATGATAATGAAGAAGAAAATGATGAATAAAGCAACAACAATGAACAACAAAAATCACGAAGAGAAAGAAAACTTCAATAAATGAGAAGAGAGAGAAACGTGCCTTTTTCCCTCAATTTCTAGTTATATTAGGTTTTACATTGGATCAAAGTGTAAATTAAAAAACTTGTGGATTATTTTTAAATTTTTCTTACTTTCTTAATTCTTAATAAAGTAATTGTCACCTCCACTCAATTACTAAGACTTGTATCACCCACACCTCATTTTAAAACTCTTTTGTCACCTAGAGCCCAAAGTCCCAGGTTACATTATACATTCTGACAAGTTTATAGATAAATAATGTATAATGTTAATATTTTATATGTATAGTGTAACATTATACATTCTCGAAGTTTTTATTTGAAAGTATAAGATATAATATATTAGGCATTATACATTAGTTATTTTGGAAGACTAATGTATAATATAAGTCTAATGATATATATTTTCAATATGTTATACATTAGAAGTTCTTATTACATTAGTTATGTTTTATGTTGTATTATACAGTTAAAAAGTCTTATTTTTGTATAATTTTTCATTATATCTTCTGTCAAGCTTATAGGTCATACATGTTTAAAGTGAAAAATTTAGATGTGTAATATGACATTATACATTACTGCAGTTTATTTTTAAAATGTATAAGTTGCCCTTATACTTATTCTAATGTATAATATAAGCCTGAAGATATATATTTTAATATGTTATACATTAAAAGTCCTTATAAAATGCATTTTATGCTTTATGTGGTATTATACTGTTAGAAATTCTTATTTTTGTATAAATTTTCATTATACCTTCTGTCAAGATATATAGGTCATACATGTTTAAGGTGAAAAATTTAGATATATAGTATGACATTATACATTACTGCAGTTTATTTTTTAAATGTATAAGTTACCCTCATACATGTGAAATTGTTGTGTATTTTACTTTGATTTTAATACGAACTTCGTCAATATTCAATTCCGTCGCAATCGTAGCAATCAATTTCAAAAAAGTTAATACTTCCCGAAATAATAAATGCATCACTTTTATAGAATTGATAAATGATTTTCAACTCCCAAATTCCGAAATGACGCAACAATATGGGGATGCTCATATTTTTTTTTCGAGAATTGAAGAAAGATGAAGACGACTTTTTTTTTCTTTCAAAAACGTCATTAAAAATGAGGAAAACTAACAGTGATGTTTAAGAGCTTTTTGAATTTAAATTTTAGTTATTTTATTTAATCATACAAAACATAATTATAGGTAATTAATGACTTTATTTAAGGGAATAAAAGATTTTATCTAATTACTCTTTCCATGAATGTAAGAGATTATGTTTTATCATTTTACCTTAAATATAAGATTAACTGTTTTATCATACATTCGAGCTATGTATGATGGACAGTCGAATGTATGAATATATTTGCAAAATTCGGGAGAGAAAAAACTAGAAAGGATTTTATGTAATTAGTTTCAATAGGTAGAGGATTTATATTGTTTACACTAAAAAGAACAGTAATAGCGAAAAGCACTCTGTTGGGCTGCCATTGACGCTTGGAGGCGAAAGTTAGGAGGCGTGTAAGGAAGAAAAATAGTAAAAGCAAGTATGGATGGGCATAGTTTGAGCTCATTTGAAATTCAATGTTTTTGGATATTTGATTTGAATTTTTAGACTTTTTATTCTATTATTTAAAGGGAATTTATGAATTTCGAATTGAAGGTCGAAAATTTATGAATTTCAAATTGAAGGTTGAAAATTTATGAATTTCGAATTGGATGTCGAAATTAGTACTTACGTAATCCAAAAATCCAAAATTGTTAATTTTTATTTTCAGTAATGCTCATTTCATGTCTCAAATTAATAAATTTAATTTTCAAAGATCCAATAAATTTGTACCCGGCTTTCCTACATCTTATGATACTAAATCCTAACATAATATCATACAATATTGATGACAAGGTGACCTCAAATCTAATTAATTGTAGAAAGTTAAAAATGTTAGGAATCAAGATATTAGGTGAAATTGAAATTGTTAAATATTATCAACTGTCTTAAAGACTCAAAAATCAAATCAAAATTTAAAATATTCAAACTAATTAATTCAAAATCAAACTTAACAGCCAATTCAATTTAAACTTATTTAAATTGTAATTTATTCAATCACTAAACAAAATATCCAAATCAAAATTTTAAAATATCTAATTCGAACAATCGAAAGTCACTCCTAAGGGGTCATTTAGTACAAGAAATAAAGATAACTAATTCCATGATTAATTTTAGGACGAGCTTACCCCGTGTTTGGTTGAGATAAAATATCTATTATAACTCATCCCAAAATTAATTATTCCGACATTATATTATTACCTTTATTCCAACTTGATGATGAGATAGCTAATCTCGTAACGAATTACGTAATAATTAATCCGGAATAACTTATTTTCAACCAAATCTATGTATGGATGTGTGTATGTGTGCGTGTGTATATATATAAGCAAAACTAGAAGCACCGAAGTCAAGTAGCAAGTTATTGAGAAGCTACGCGCCAGTTTTTAGGACAAAGCTTAATAGTTTTGTAATAAAAGATTTAGAAATATTTGAATTAGAAAATATTAAGTTTTTTTTTTATATAAAAAGATTAAGATTAATAGTAGCTTAAATTAGGAACATGAGATTGAGGAGGTCTAAATGAACTCTTACTATTTCATAAACTTATTCCATGTGGCTTGAGCAACATATTATTGCTACCACTCTCTTTTTTAATCCCATGTGGGCCCGTTCACCAGCCATGTGATCTATTAAGATGCATCGATATAAGATGATCACTTGGACGTTTATTGTCGACCTGTAGTTTGACATTCATAAAGTTGTTTGCTCAATAAATTTGAGAGAAAAGCATAATTTTCAGATTGTATAATCAAGACAATTCATCTTGATGATGATGGTTTGGCATTGAATGCCTTCGATAAATAGCTGAACCATTGGTGATGAGAACAAAGCTTCATGTATTGGTTTGACATATGATATATTATATACAAAAGTACTTGTATGCATCAAACCAATAAATTATCATTAATTTTCCTCAAAGTTGGCTCTGAGTCTGCAACCACACGCTGTCCATCTAATAATTTTGATGTGTGGTATGCGATTAATGAATATACCATAATGCACAAAGATGAATTCCACAAAGAAGATGGAGGATGCATGTTAGTTTTTCTAACATAAGGGGGAGATTATAAGCAGCTATGAATTATCATCAGATCTTCATTCAAAAGATAATTCAATTCAAATACCGAAATCATCTCATATATTAAGCTGCAAGTGCTCCTATTTTGCGTTCTTAAAGGACAAAGTCTACGCATGCATAAAGCGTGGTAGACTAGTCCGTTCCAAATAAAATAATCCTTGGAAAGAATAAAGAACAAATAATCATAATAAGAAGGCAATGTGCTCTTGAAGAGCATACGACATAACACTTCATGAAACCTTATGAGAGGTACAGGTACCTAAAAATAATGAAGTGAGGAGATCTCAAAGTATTATGTCGCATTGTGAACCGATACAAAATGATATATCATTAACGATATCTTTGATACAATATTGGTGTAATATTACTCATCTATTGGATTCACGTTACATATTTTATCAATTATTGAAAAAATAGCAGTAGCAGATACACCCATATGAGAAATTCAACTAAAAATTATAATTTTACTTACTAAAATCACCTATAAGTAATTCTCAAGTGATATACGAATAAAATTTGACCTAAAAAAATTTGATCAAGTAGCAATAGTAGCGGTAACAACAATGTTCAACAACAAAAAGATGATGATGATGAATAAGAAGAGATGATAATGAAGAACAAGATGATGATAATGAAGAAGAAAATGATGAATAAAACAACAACAATGAACAACAAAAATCACGAAGAGAGAAAAAACTCCAATAAATGAGAAGAGAGAGAAACGTGCTTTTCCCCCTCAATTTCTAGTTATATTAGGTTTTACATTGGATCAAAGTATAAATTAAAAAACTTGTGGGTTATTTTCAAATTTTTCTTACTTTCTTTATCCTTAATAAAGTAATTGTCACCTCCATTCAATTATTAAGACTTGTGTCACCCACACCTCATTTTAAAACTTTTTTGTCACCTAGAGCTCAAAGCCCCAGGTTACATTATACATTCTGACAAGTTTATAGATAAATAATGTATAATGTTAATATTTTATATGTATAGTGTAGCATTATACATTCTCGAAGTTTTTATTTGAAAGTATAAGATATAATATATTAGACATTATACATTAGTTATTTTGGAAGACTAATGTATAATATAAGTCTAATGATATATATTTTCAATATGTTATACATTAGAAGTTCTTATTACATTAGTTATGTTTTATGTTGTATTATACAGTTAAAACGTCTTATTTTTGTATAATTTTTCATTATATCTTCTGTCAAGCTTATAGGTCATACATGTTTAAAGTGAAAAATTTTGATGTGTAATATGACATTATACATTACTGCAGTTTATTTTTAAAATGTATAAGTTTCCCTTATACTTATTCTAATGAATAATATAAGCCTGAAGATATATATTTTAATATGTTATACATTAAAAACCCTTATAAAATGCATTTTATGCTTTATGTGGTATTATACTGTTAGAAATTTTTATTTTTGTATAAATTTTCATTATACCTTCTGTCAAGATATATAGGTCATACATGTTTAAGGTGAAAACTTTAGATGTGTAGTATGACATTATACATTACTGCAGTTTATTTTTTAAATGTATAAGTTACCCTCATACATGTGAAATTGTTGTGTATTTTACTTTGATTTTTTTACGAACTTCGTCAATATTCAATTCCGTCGCAATCGTAGCAATCAATTTTAAAAAGTTAATACTTTCCGAAATAATAATTGCATCACTTTTATAGAATGGATAAATGATTTTCAACTCCCAAATTCCGAAATGACGCAACAATATGGGGATGCTCATATTTTTTTTTCGAGAATTGAAGAAAGATGAAGACGGCTTTTTTTTCTTTCAAAAACGTCATTAAAAATGAGGAAAACTAACAGTGATGTTTAAGAACTTTTTGAATTTAAATTTTAGTTATTTTATTTAATCATACAAAACATAATTATAGGTAATTAATGACTTTATTTAAGGGAATAAAATATTTTATCTGATTACTCTTTCCATGAATGTAAGAGATTATGTTTTATCATTTTACCTTAAATATAGGATTAACTGTTTTATCATACATTCGAGCTATGTATGATGGGCAGCCGAATGTATGAGTATATTTGCAAAATTCGGGAGAGAAAAAACTAGAAAGAATTTTATGTAATTAGTTTCAATAGGTAGGGGATTTATATTGTTTACACTAAAAATAACATTAATAGCGAAAAGCACTCTGTTGGGCTGCCATTCACGCTTGGAGGCGAAAGTTAGGAGGCGTGTAAGGAAGCAAAATAGTAAAAGCAAGTATGGATGGGCATAGTTTGAGCTCATTTGAAATTCAATGTTTTTGGATATTTGATTTGAATTTTTAGACTTTTTATTCTATTATTTAAAGGGAATTTATGAATTTTGAATTGAAGGTCGAAAATTTATGAATTTCAAATTGAAGGTTGAAAATTTATGAATTTCGAATTGGATGTCGAAATTAGTACTTACGTAATCCAAAAATCCAAAATTGTTAATTTTTATTTTCAGTAATGCTCATTTCATGTCTCAAATTAATAAATTTAATTTTCAAAGATCCAATAAATTTGTACCCGGCTTTCCTACATCTTATGATACTAAATCCTAACATAATATCATACAATATTGATGACAAGGTGACCTCAAATCTAATTAATTGTAGAAAGTTAAAAATGTTAGGAATCAAGCTATTAGGTGAAATTGAAATTGTTAAATATTATCAACTGTCTTAAAGACTCAAAAATCAAATCAAAATTTAAAATATTCAAACTAATTAATTCAAAATCAAACTTAACAGCCAATTCAATTTAAACTTATTTAAATTGTAATTTATTCAATCACTAAACAAAATATCCAAATCAAAATTTTAAAATATCTAATTCGAACAATCGAAAGTCACTCCTACGGGGTCATTTAGTACAAGAAATAAAGATAACTAATTCCATGATTAATTTTAGGACGAGCTTATCCCGTGTTTGGTTGGGATAAAATATCTATTATAACTCATCCCAAAATTAATTATTCCGACATTATATTATTACCTTTATTCCAACTTGATGATGAGATAGCTAATCTCGTAACAAATTACGTAATAATTAATCCGGAATAACTTATTTTCAACCAAATCTATGTGTGTATGTGTGTATGTGTGTATGTGTGCGTGTGTATATATATAAGCAAAACTAGAAGCACCGAAGTCAAGTAGCAAGTTATTGAGAAGCTACGTGCCAGTTTTTAGGACAAAGCTTAATAGTTTTGTAATAAAAGATTTAGAAATATTTGAATTAGAAAATATTAAGTTTTTTTTTATATAAAAAGATTAAGATTAATGGTAGCTTAAATTAGGAACATGAGATTGAGGAGGTCTAAATGAACTCTTACTATTTCATAAACTTATTCCATGTGGCTTGAGCAACATATTATTGCTACCACTCTCTTTTTTAATCCCATGTGGGCCCGTTCACCAGCCATGTGATCTATTAAGATGCATCGATATAAGATGATCACTTGGACGTTTATTGTCGACCTGCAGTTTGACATTCATAAAGTTGTTTGCTCAATAAAATTGAGAGAAAAGCATAATTTTCAGATTGTATAATCAAGACAATTCATCTTGATGATGATGGTTTGGCATTGAATGCCTTCGATAAATAGCTGAACCATTGGTGATGAGAACAAAGCTTCATGTATTGGTTTGACATATGATATATTATATACAAAAGTAATTGTATGCATCAAACCAATAAATTATCATTAATTTTCCTCAAAGTTGGCACTGAGTCAGCAACCACACGCTGTCCATCTAATAATTTTGATGTTTGGTATGCGATTAATGAATATACCATAATGCACAAAGATGAATTCCTCAAAGAAGATGGAGGATGCATGTTAGTTTTTCTAACATAAGGGGGAGATTATAAGCAGCTATGAATTATCATCAGATCCTCATTCAAAAGATAATTCAATTCAAATGCCGAAATCATCTCATATTTAAGCTGCAAGTGCTCCTATTTTGCGTTCTTAAAGGACAAAGTCTACGCATGCATAAAGTGTGGTAGACTAGTCCGTTCCAAATAAAATAATCCTTGAAAAGAATAAAGAACCAATAATCATAATAAGAAGGTAATGTGCTCTTGAAGAGCATACGACATAACATTTCATGAAACCTTATGAGAGGTACAGGTACCTAAAAATAATGAAGTGAGGAGATCTCAAAATATTATGTCGCATTGTGAACCGATACAAAATGATATATCATTAACGATATCTTTGATACAATATTGGTGTAATATTACTCATCTATTGGATTCACGTTACATATTTTATCAATTATTGAAAAAATAGCAGTAGCAGATACACCCATATGAGAAATTCAACTAAAAATTATAATTTTACTTACTAAAATCACCTATAAGTAATTCTCAAGTGATATACGAATAAAATTTGACCTAAAAAGATTTGATCAAGTAGCAATAGTAGCGGTAACAACAATGTTCAACAACAAAAAGATGATGATGATGAATAAGAAGAGATGATAATAAAGAACAAGATGATGATAATGAAGAAGAAAATGATGAATAAAGCAACAACAACGAACAACAAAAATCACGAAGAGAGAAAAAACTCCAATAAATGAGAAGAGAGAGAAACGTGCTTTCCCCCCTCAATTTCTAGTTATATTAGGTTTTACATTGGATCAAAGTATAAATTAAAAAACTTGTGGGTTATTTTTAATTTTTTCTTACTTTCTTAATCCTTAATAAAGTAATTGTCACCTCCACTCAATTATTAAGACTTGTGTCACCCACACCTCATTTTAAAACTCTTTTGTCACCTAGAGCTCAAAGCCCCAGGTTACATTATACATTCTGACAAGTTTATAGATAAATAATGTATAATGTTAATATTTTATATGTATAGTGTAACATTATACATTCTTGAAGTTTTTATTTGAAAGTATAAGATATAATAAATTAGGCATTATACATTAGTTATTTTGGAAGACTAATGTATAATATAAGTCTAATGATATATATTTTCAATATGTTATACATTAGAAGTTCTTATTACATTAGTTATGTTTTATGTTGTATTATACAGTTAAAACGTCTTATTTTTGTATAATTTTTCGTTATATCTTCTGTCAAGCTTATAGGTCATACATGTTTAAAGTGAAAAATTTAGATGTGTAATATGACATTATACACTACTGCAGTTTATTTTTAAAATGTATAAGTTGCCCTTATACTTATTCTAATGTATAATATAAGCCTGAAGATATATATTTTAATATGTTATACATTAAAAGTCCTTATAAAATGCATTTTATGCTTTATGTGGTATTATACTGTTAGAAATTTTTATTTTTGTATAAATTTTCATTATACCTTCTGTCAAGATATATATGTCATACATGTTTAAGGTGAAAAATTTAGATGTGTAGTATGACATTATACATTACTGCAGTTTATTTTTTTAAATGTATAAGTTACCCTCATACATGTGAAATTGTTGTGTATTTTACTTTGATTTTTTTACGAACTTCGTCAATATTCAATTCCGTCGCAATCGTAGCAATCAATTTTAAAAAGTTAATACTTTCCGAAATAATAATTGCATCACTTTTATAGAATTGATAAATGATTTTCAACTCCCAAATTCCGAAATGACGCAACAATATGGGGATGTTCATATTTTTTTTTCGAGAATTGAAGAAAGACGAAGACGGCTTTTTTTTCTTTCAGAAACGTCATTAAAAATGAGGAAAACTAACAGCGATGTTTAAGAGCTTTTTGAATTTAAATTTTAGTTATTTTATTTAATCATACAAAACATAATTATAGGTAATTAATGACTTTATTTAAGGGAATAAAAGATTTTATCTGATTACTCTTTCCATGAATGTAAGAGATTATGTTTTATCATTTTACCTTAAATATAGGATTAACCGTTTTATCATAAATTCGAGCTATGTATGATGGGCAGCCGAATGTATGAGTATATTTGCAAAATTTGAGAGAGAGAAAACTAGAAGAAATTTTATGTAATTAGTTTCAATAGATAGGGAATTTATATTGTTTACACTAAAAAGAACATTAATAGCGAAAAGCACTCTGTTGGGCTGCAATTGACGCTTGGAGGCGAAAGTTAGGAGGCGTGTAAGGAAGCAAAATAGTAAAAGCAAGTATGGATGGGCATAGTTTGAGGTCATTTGAAATTCAATGTTTTTGGAAATTTGATTTGAATTTTTAGACTTTTTATTCTATTATTTAAAGGGAATTTATGAATTTCGAATTGGATGTCGAAATTAGTACTTACGTAATCCAAAAATCCAAAATTGTTAATTTTTATTTTCAGTTATGATCATGTCATATGTCTCAAATTAATAAATTTAATTTTCAAAGATCCAATAAATTTGTACCCGTCCTTCCTACATCTTATGATACTAAATCCTAACATAATATCATACAATATTGATGATAAGGTGACCTCAAATCTAATTAATTGTAGAAAGTTAAAAATGTTAGGAATCAAGCTATTAGGTGAAATTGAAACAGTTAAATATTATCAACTGTCTTAAAGACTCAAAAATCAAATCAAAATTTAAAATATTCAAACTAATTAATTCAAAATCAAACTTAACAGCCAATTCAATTTAAACTTATTTAAATTGTAATTTATTCAATCACTAAACAAAATATCCAAATCAAAATTTTAAAATATCTTATTCGAACAATCGAAAGTCACTCCTAAGGACTAATTCCATGATTAATTTTAGGACGAGCTTACCCCGTGTTTAGTTGGGATAAAATATCCATTATAACTCATCCCAAAATTAATTATTCCGACATTATATTATTACCTTTATTCCGACTTGATGATGAGATAGCTAATCTCGAAATAACGAATTACGTAATAATTAATCCGGAATAACTTATTTTCAACCAAATCTATGTATGTATGTGTGTATGTGTGCGTGTGTATATATATAAGCAAAACTAGAAGCACCGAAGTCAAGTAGCAAGTTATTGAGAAGCTACGTGCCAGTTTTTAGGACAAAGTTTAATAGTTTTGTAATAAAAGATTTAGAAATATTTGAATTAGAAAATATTAAGTTTTTTTTTATATAAAAAGATTAAGATTAATAGTAGCTTAAATTAGGAACATGAGATTGAAGAGGTCTAAATGAACTCTTACTATTTCATAAACTTATTCCATGTGGCTTGAGCAACATATTATTGCTACCACTCTCCTTTTTAATCCCATGTGGCTTGAGCAACATATTATTGTTACCACTCTCTTTTTTTGACGATCCGAGCTAGTTTATATGGGCTTTGGATGGGCTGGGCCGATCCGTATTGACAACTCTAAGTTGTTATCATTCTCTTTTTTAACCATAATCTAGCGCATACCTCTATCATCCCCTTTTTATTGTTATTCATATTTGTTAAGGTGCACAATAGTTTCTTTATCCGAACTAACCTATTGTTTCTATCACGAAGGTTTTTTGAAAAATACTAGTATATATTATTAGGTATTATTACACCACTTTAAATGAAAAAAAAAATATTAGGACAATAGATTTTGACTCAATTTTATTTATACCCTCATTCAAGGAGATTGAAAAAAGCATCAAAAGCTCATCCTATTTTAGAGAGGTTGTTAGCAACAAAAACTTAATGATTAACAAAAATTTATCCATCACATTTAAAATTAAAAATTTCTTGGATATAATGTAAATGTTCAAAGAAAATGAAGCAAGAAGAATTATGATTCTTTAACAAAAATAACATACATTTGAATTTAAAACATAAGATTTCAATAAATTTTCTAACTCTGCGAACACCTTTTTGTTCAAGAGATTTACATTTGTTTTACATTTAAATGTGGCTTACACAAAATGGATAGTCTATTTAACAAAAATTAGATAGATTAATTTTCTTCAAATTAAATTGAAAATACATTATCTTTTAAAAGATAATTCAATTCACACACACACACACACACACTATATATATATATATATATATGGTAAAAGTCTTATTTTTATACATCTTTTCAAAAGATATCAACCTACTTTAACTTAGGGATGAAACAAATTGAATACATTAGGGACCAATAAACGTGGCTAGAATCTGTTGTAATTAAAAAATGATAAAATCACTAACAAACATACACCGATGTATTTTAATTACATTGAATTAAATGATAAGTTAGTTCTATAAATTTCAAATTGAAGAAATGTGAATAATAGAATAAAGTTCAAAAAATAAGAAAATCATAAGTAAAAGAAAAGACATATATCTATTTGGGAGCACTAAATAATTCTATTAAGTGAAGTGATAGGTTAATAAAAATCAATATTAACAATCTAATAATTTTAAATAGTAGTGAAGATGTAATAAGAAAAATGTAAAACATAAAAGTTTGTTGATAATTATATGTTTCATACATATTTGATTGTGGGAGGTTGTACATTTCGCTGAGGAATAATATGATTGTTGATTTTTTAAAAAAATATTGCCCGATTTAATAGTTAAAATATAATTAAAAAAATATGAAACATAAAAGTTTATCGATAATTATGTGATTCATTGTCTTTATTCATATAAATTTGATTATGGGTATTTGGTGAAACATGTCCCATTAAATATGCTCCATTCCTTGAATTGAATGTGGTAGCAATAAATCATATGTATGCCTCAATTTGCTTTTGCAGTTGCTATCATAATTTGATACGCTTAAGGCATGATTATATTCCATTTTTGGGAATGAGAATTTCGATTATTATAAATACAGATCTATACCATGGGGTGAATGTGACTGTATATATACTCAAACGTATTTTTTGTTGTGAAGATATCACAATCCACCTCTTGTTGTGAAGATATCACAATTCACCTCTAAAGAAGGTAGAATAATTGGAAGATTGAATATCTCCAAGTTACTATGATAAGAAACATGAATGTGAAAAGTTACCCAAGCATGATGAAATCACATGCTATAATAAACTAAGAGTTTATTGTTTATTGATACAAAATTCATGCAATAGTAAACCTCATGTTTTACTAAAGAATTTTTGCACATGTTATGGTAACTTGGAGTTACTAATACAAATTATTTAATCTATTGACATAAACGATTTGCCATCATAAAGACGTGCATATTGAGTATTAGACATATGTTGAAGAAATAAAAGATTCTTCAAGAATTGTTTATGTTGCTTGTTCTCATGACAAGTTGGCTGGACCAACTAATATTGGGATTTGATCCCTCAAAATTTAAAAAATATAAAAGGTGAATATGGGCTCGTTCACCAGCCATGTGATCTATTAAGATGCATCGATATAAGATGATCACTTGGACGATTATTGTCGACCTGCAGTTTGACATTCATAAAGTTGTTTGCTCAATAAAATTGAGAGAAAAGCATAATTTTCAGATTGTATAATCAAGACATTTCATCTTGATGATGATGTTTTGGCATTGAATGCCTTCGATAAATAGCTGAACCATTGGTGATAAGAACAAAGCTTCATGTATTGGTTTGACATATGATATATTATATACAAAAGTACTTGTATGCATCAAACCAATAAATTATGATTAATTTTCCTCAAAGTTGGCTCTGAGTCAGCAACCACACGTTGTCCATCTAATAATTTTGATGTGTGGTATACGATTAATGAATATACCATAATGCACAAAGATGAATTCCTCAAAGAAGATGGAGGATGCATGTTAGTTTTTCTAACATAAGGGGGAGATTATAAGCAGCTATGAATTATCATCAGATCCTCATTCAAAACATAATTCAATTCAAATGCCGAAAACATCTCATATTTAAGCTGCAAGTGCTCCTATTTTGCGTTCTTAAAGGACAAAGTCTACACATGCATAAAGCGTGGTAGACTAGTCCGTTCCAAATAAAATAATCCTTGGAAAGAATAAAGAACAAATAATCATAATAAGAAGGCAATGTGCTCTTGAATAGCATACGACATAACATTTCATGAAACCTTATGAAAGGTACAGGTACCTAAAAATAATGAAGTGAGGAGATCTCAAAATGTTATGTCGCATTGTGAACCGATACAAAATGATATATCATTAACGATATCTTTGATACAATATTGGTGTAATATTGTGAAAGATTACGAGAATCTAAATTCTATGTTTATTTAAGCATGCTGACGTAAGAATATTTATCAAGTGACATGAAAGGATGCATCTTGGTAAGCATAAAACTTATTTGATTTGCAATCCAAACACTTGACGATGTCATATGTGAAATGCTGAATATTGTCACTTGATAAAATTTATATGAAAATTTGTAAGGATTCAAAATGTTTGAAGCATATAAAAGTTTTTGAGAAACTGATTTATAATCTTTTTTATTGTATAAGCTTATAGCTTGAAAATTGTTGAAACTCTTAGAGAGTTTTCAAAAGCAATAGACTATTTGCTGACATGAGAAATATACCGAAATGAATTGGTTATGAAGTACCATATCTTAGTACAATTGATGTACTAATGTATCTTGCAAATACTACAAGATCTGATATAGCCTTTTTTGTTAATTTGTTAGCAAGATATAATTTTGCTCCTACTAGGAGACATCAAAATGGGATCAAACACATGATCTTATTTTATTCTAAAAATTATAGTACCAATCTTGTTGGGTATGCTGATGCTGGGTATTTATTTAACCCGCATAAATCTCGGTCTCAGACATGCAATGTGTTCATATGTGGGGATACTGCCATATCTTGAAGATATACAAAGTAGTCTATCGTATCCACCTCATCGAATCATGCTGAGATAATAGCTATTCATGAAGCTAGCAAAAAATGTGTATGGTAGAGGTCCATGATACATCCCATTCGAGAAAAATGTAGTTTGAAATGTGAAAATATATCCACAATTTTATACAGAGATAATGCAACACGCATAACACATCTTAATGGAGGATTCATAAAAGGAGATACAACGAATCATACTTTATCAAGGTTTTTCTATACATATGAACTACAAAAGAATGGTGATATTAACGTGCAATAAATTCGTTCAAGTGATAATGTGATCGATTTATTCACCTAGTCTCTTCCTTCTGCAACTTTCAAGAAGATGATGCACAAGATTAGAATGCAAAAGTTCATTGATGTTCTCATCAGGGGGAGCAAATACGCGTTGTACTCTTTTTTTTCTTTCAAGGTTTTGTCCCACTGGATTTTCCTTGTAAGGTTTTTAATGAGACAGCCGAAATGCGTATTGTTAGAGATGTGTACTTTTTTTCCTTTCTAGATTTTTTTCCTATTGGGTTTTTTCTAGTAAGGTTTTAACGAGACACATTATCTATCAATTAGACATTCAGGGGGGATTTTTGTATTTACATTAAGAATATAGATTAGATCTAACAAGATCTAGTTGATACCTATTAGGATATGAAATATCTATCTATTAGAGAGAAACTAAGAGTAATTTCCCCTATAAATAGAGGAATTTTATTCATTATAAATCATTCTCAAGAATCCCTCAAGATGATCTCTCATCCCTTAACCTCCTCTCTCTATTTATTCTTTCTTTTATATTTTAGGCAAAATGCTCTATTGGACTCCTGTACTATGTCAGTTTTGTAAGTTGGACACTTCTAATTACATATTTGTTATCTGGACTTCTGAACCCACGAAAAAGCTACATTTTAAACACTTTTTTGGAGAATGTAACACACTCTTCCATGTCAGCTGCCACATCAGTTGCCACGTGTGCCATGTCATCTGTCACGCGTGCCACGTCATCTGCCACGTCATTTTTAAAAAAATAGAAAAAGTATTACATTAAATTCCAAGTCATTTTTAAAATGCTACATAACAAATTAAATATTAAAATTAATTTAATTAAATAAGAAAAATTTATAAATTGTAGAAAAATTTGAATAATCATGCTTTTAAAATTTGAATAATTATTTTAAAAATAAAAAAATAAAAAAAAATATTACATTAAAATTAATTAAATATTAAAATAAATTTAATTAATTAATTTAAATTTTAAATTTAAATTAGTAAAAAAATAATTAATTTAAATTCTTAACTAATTAATTTATTTAGATTAATTAAATTTTAAATTAATTAATTTATCAAATTTAAAATTCTTACCTGATTTAAATAAATTTTACTTAAATAATTAATTAATTTAAATATGATTTACATATTTAAAATATTTAATTTAAATTAATTGTGGGGACAGAGGCTGGGGTGGCGTGGGGCTGGGGGAGGGGGTTGCGTGGGGATATGTGGGGTTGAGTGGGGGGAGGGGTTGGGTGGGGTTGGGGGCTGGTGGAAGGGGGTTGGGGAAGGGGTTGCGTGGGGCTGGGTGGGATGAGGATGGGCTGGGTGGGATGGGGGCTGGGGAAAGGGGAGGGGTTACGTGGGGCTGGGTGGGCTGGGGACGAGCTGGGGTGGGGTGGAGGGCTGGGGGAGAGGAGTGGGTGGGATTTTTTTTTAAATTTATTATTTTTAAATTTTTAAATTTTTAAAAATATTTTTAAATTAAAAAAGATGGAGGAAAAAAAGAAGGGGCTGGGGTGTGTGGGGGTGGGGACGGGCTGGGTAGGGTGTGGGGGTGGGGACGGGCTGGGGTGGGGAGAGAAAAAATATTTTCTTTTTAAATTTTTAAAAATATTTTTAAAATGATTTTTTAATTTTTAAAAATATTTTTAAATTATTTTAAAAATATTTTTCAATTAAAAAATATGGAGGAAAAAAAAGATCCTCTTTTATTTTTTTTTAAAATTTTAAAAATATTTTTAAATTCTTTTTAATTTTTTTTTAAAATTATTTATAAATTTTTCAAAATATTTTTAAATTTAAAAAGATGGATGGGAAAAAGGACCCTTTTTTTTTTTTAAAATTTTAATATTATTTTTATTTTTTTAATTATTTTAATGTAAAATTGATCAAAAATTGACCCTCACTCGCACCCGAGGCGAGTGGTTACACTCTCTTTGTCCTCATGACCTTGCCACATAGGCAAGGTACGGTCAAAGAGTGCGGAATGTTGCTTTTTGATGGGTTCAAGGGTCCAGATGACAAACCTGTAAGTAGAAATGTCCAACTTACAAAATTGACATTGTACCTATTTTACCTATATTTTATAACAAATATGATTTAATATATTTTAAATATAAAATAATTTGGCACATCACGCGCGGGTACATATAGTAGACCTAAGAGGAAGGATATTCCTAATTCCACTATGGACCCCAATGTATCCAACAGTTCAGACCACACATCAATATAACACACTTAAGCAAGTCTTTGAACTGCACTTCTCCACAAGTGAAGTTCAAGTTGAGACAGCTCAAAAAAAATATGGGTATGGCAATGAAGATAAAGGAAGCATTGCCATATATAGGAATGGCTTCAACACAATTTGCACAAGTTGGTTTAATGATTGTTGGGAAAAAAGCTATGTCTGCTGGAATGACTAACTTCACCTTCGTCTTCTACTCTAATACTCTTGCTTACTTTATTCTCATCCCTTCTTTCTTCTTCTACAGGTAGTGCTCTTTTCCCTTTCAATTCTAAAAAGAAGAAGTTAGTATCATTTTTAACTGATTTGATTGTGTGTAGGTCAACTCGTCCTCCCATCAATTTCAAACTCATATCTGGTTTTTTCTTGCTTGGAGTTCTGGGGTATGTCAGTTATTCTCATCTTTCAATTGTCTCCTCTGTGAAATATTACTCCTTTTTTGTTTTAATTGTCCATTGTTGATCTGGCATATCTTTGGAGAAATTTTTAATTAGAGGTGTATTTTACTAAATTGACCTTATTAATGATGCTTCGGAACTCTTAACTCTTACTATTACTACTTTATTTAGTTATTTAATACTAAGGATAGTTTGTTACATGGACTAAATTATCATGAGATTATAATTTCTGAACTAATTTATTCCATCTAAGAGATGGGGATAAAATAATCCCAAGATGGATGGGACAAGGTGGGATATTTCAGGATTAATTCCAAATAAGATTTATACCGTCTATCAAATGCAGCGGAACTCTTATTCCAGACTTAGTCCTGAGATATCACACATTTTCCTGTGTATCAAATGGCCCCTAATAGTCTTATATATGAAATATTAGTTGCTTATTTTGTGGTATTCTACGAGATGCGCTCGCTCTTTGTTAGGCTAATCTATCCTCAGTAATGAATTTATAGTTTGGGACATATGAGTCCATTGTCTCTCCATAAAGCTAGATATTTTGTGTAGTAGCAATCAAATACATCATAGGGAGGTCCAATCCAAACTACATTCGAAAAGTACACTACTAACAACACAAGTCAGAGAGAAGAATCAAGGGAGCAGCATATATATATATTTGTTTGGTAACTAAATTTTCCATTAATCACCAAGTATAAGCATTACAAACTGATAGCACGGTTGTAACACAACCTGCTATACTCATCAACTTCTACAGGATCAAACCCAGACTATAGAAACACACGTTAAGCTAAAATACAAATCCGGTAACAAAGTTTCCAAGGCCTTTGGCATGCTCTCAGACAACAATCATAATATTTCTCTGGCAATCTGTCTCCTTCTTTGCTCCTGTTCTCAAAAATTTTGTGGTTCCTCTCAGTCCAAATGTGATAGATGAATTCTGTGTAGAGTAACTTGAACAGTTGAGTAGCCTTTGTTTTCCCTTTAGCATTCCCAATGATCTCTTGTAAATGTTGATCCCAAGTAGTACTGGCAACTAAAGACCTTGAGATCCATTGCATCAATTTCTCCTAAACATTCCTTGAGACCCCACATGTGGTGAATAAATGTTCAGTGTACTTTCTCTTTATCACCTAGCAGCTGAAAGTAGAATTGTCTAGTGATACTTTTGTTGTTCCTACTCAAACTTTATCGTTGGGCTAAAAGATCTCTGGCTGCTAGGATTTTCCTAATCATCCATGTAGCTTGCTGGGGTTGCGTTTGACGTAATAACTGTGCATCCATTTTATCCACATAGCGTCCTTAGTTTTTACATCCCAACAAAGCTAACCAATGACTGCCTTGTTCCATACTTGTAAGCTAAGTTACTCAGAATCTTCACTTTTCATGCCGCACCTGTGTCGACATGACATGGGTGTGGGTATGGGATCCTTATCCGATTTGGTCAACCGAGTTTGGGTACTTTGACCAAAATCGATGGAAAAATTCTGGACAGATTCAATGATTGCTATAATAATAATAATAAAAAACTAAGGTGAAATTGAAGAAAATGGAATACCTTGTATATAGAAATTTTATGTCACTCCTTTTCCTTTTATCTCATTCCAGGATTCTCCTCTTATCAATATTTTCTCCTCAAGTTTCCACATAATATCTCGTAATTTAGGTTTTATAACTCTATTTTTAGATATTTGAATTGGCCGAATCCCCACACCCGTATCCATATCCACAAATCTTAAAATTTAGATCTTGAAAGGTCTGATCTCGAGATCCGCACCCGTATCGGAGACATGCGCCCGAGTCCGAGTAACTTAGCTTGTAAGTTAACAATGTTTAGGCCATCTACACTTTTAGGAGAGCAAATTTTCTCCCATGACACTAAAGCCTTCTTGGTAATCTCATTTGTCCCTGACCAGAGGTATCTTCTACCATAGTCTTCAATGATCTGGAGAACTTCAGTAGGAATGATGAACAACCTGAGCCCAGTATGCTTGAATTCCAAAGAGCACCGATTGGATGAGTTGAAGCCTTCCTGCATAGGTGAACTTCTTTGCTATCCAGCATGAGATTTATGCCACAATATTCTCTATTAGGGGAGTCCACCTAAATATTTAAAAGGTAATTCACCACAATAATAACCTAGGTACTCTAGTGTAGCTCTCTAATGCACTTAATTAACACCTCCAAAATATATAGCACTTTTGCCTAAATTTTCCTGGAATCCTGAAGAACTAGAAAATTGTTGGAAGGCAGTGATAGATGGGAGATCCCCTCTTGCAAACATTAGGAGATCACCAGCAAAACGCAAGTGTGTGATTCCTAACTTTACACACCTTGGGTGGTAGTTAAACTCTTTCACCTCCTTGAGACCGTATAATCTTCTACTCAAGTATTCTATAGCTATGGCAATCAAAAAAGGGGACATTGGGTCCCCTTGTTCGAGTCCCTTAACTGCTGGAAAAGGTTCACTAGGTTCACCATCGATAAAGATGCTATAAGTGACAGTTTGCACACAACCCATAACCCATGAAATGAACCAGTTAGGAAATCCTAGTTCTAACATGACTTGGTGAAGGTATATCCATTCAACAGAATCATTGGCTTTTTGGAGATCCACTTTAATTATGCATCTAGGAAAACATACTTCCTAGTGTAGCCTTTAATCAGTTCATGAGCCACAATGATAACAACAACAACAACAACCACAACAACAACAACAACAACATACCCAGTGTATTCCCACATAGTAGGGTCTTGGGAGGGTAGAGTGTACGCATACCATACCACTACCTTAAGTGAAGTGGAGAGGCTGTTTTCGATAGACCTCCGGCTTAGGACCGAGTAACAGTATCACCAACACAAAACATAAATGCATATAAGTACAATATGCAAAACTAACACCGCTAGCCACAAGATAATACTACAGCCACAAGATAATACTAAAAAATATCTAACCGAAACCATAGACATCACACAACACCACGAACAAGAAATTTCAGACACAAAAGAACGCTCCCCTACTGTTACCGACGCACTCCCACCCCCTAACCCTTTACCCTAATCCACGTCCTCCACACCTTCTAATCACGAGTCATGTCCTCTGTAAGCTGTAACTGCTCCATATCATGCCTAATCACCTCCCTCCAATATTTCTTCGGCCAACCTCTACCTCGCCTAAAACCATCCATAGCCAAGGTTTCACACCTCCGCACTGGAGCATCAGAGCCCCTCTTCATCACGTGCCCGAATCAACGTAACCCCACTTCTCGCATCTTGTCTTCTACCAAAGCAACTCCCGCCTTTTTCCGAATAATCTCATTCCTTACCCTATCTTTCCTTGTATGGTCACACATCCATTGCAACATCCTCATCTCTGCCACCTTCAACTTTTGGATGTGGGAGTTTTTAACTGGCTAGCACTTCGCTCCATACAATATAGCCGGTCGGACTGCCACTCTGTAGAACTTACCTTTAAGCTTCGAGGGCACTTTCTTATCACATAAAACTCCCGAAGTGAGCCTCTATTTCAACCACCCCGCCCCAATACGATGCGTGACATCCTCTTCAATCTCACCATTGCCCTGAATCATAAACCCCAGATAATTGAAACTCTCCCTCTTCTGAATGGCCTGAGAGTCCAGCTTCACAACCACGCCAGCCTCCTTTGACACATCACCAAACTTACACTCCAAGTACTCCGTCTTGGTCCTGCTCAACCAAAATCCTTTAGACTCAAGCGTCTGTCTCCAAATCTCCAACTTATCATTAACTCCTCCCCGAGTCTCGTCAATCAGTACCACATCATCCGCAAATAACATACACCAAGGCGCCTCCCCTTGAATATGTCGCGTTAAAACATCCATCACCAAGGCAAATAAAACGGTCTAAGAGTCGATCCCTGGTGCAACCCTATCAAAACTGAAAAGTGCTCCGAATCTCCACCCACCGTCCTCACACGAGTCTTTGCACCATCATACATGTCCTGAATCGACCTAGCGTACGCCACGGACACCCCTCTAGCCTCCAAGCACCTCCACAGAATCTCCCTGGGAACTCCGTCATATGCCTTCTCAAGATCAATGAGCCACAATGATACTATCCCCAATTTTTCTCCAAGGAATGAATCCTGATTGGGCTTCATTTATGAGTCTAGGAATTACTGTTAGTAATCTGCCAGCTGACACTTTAGCAATTAACTTGTATAGTATAGTTACCAGATTCATTCAGTTACAGCCTTAGGATAAGGAAGTCCTTTATTTTCATTGTTGAAATAGGCAGCCACTCTCTCTCTTACTTTCTTTCATTTAGTTAGGCGTGGTAAAGGATCTCGCTCGAAAGAGACTCTTCACCTACTCAATTGGAATGACTCTTACCCTTACTTATCTCTTTACTCAGAGAAGTCCCTCTCGGAGGTTCCATAAGATTCACTTTGTTGAGAGGTGTAGACGCTTAAGCTGGGAACGGCAGTAAGGCCCATAAGACTCTTATAGAACCTTACAATTTCCTTATCAATTGCAGGTAGGGATTGAGCAGCTGTCCCATAAGACTCTTATAGAACCTTACAATTTCCTTCGGTATCTCGAAGGGATCAATGATCTTAGTACCAGACAGACCTGTCAGTTCTGTGATTTGTTCCTCTGTGTTCCGTCCTTCACCATAGCTTAAAAATATTTAGTATTTCATCCCCTAATTTGATCCATTTGGCTCTTGACTTCTGCGTCATAATACTCTCCTCCATTAATGACCACTTCTCTAGTGATTGTTAGGCTGTATTCTCCTGTTTCTGCAGATAAGCAGACTGATCGTGTTTCATTTGTTCTTGAACTGCCAGCAACTCTATTCTTGCTTGTGTGATTTTCTGAGTTGTGGCCCTGAATTCTTCATTGTTGAGCACTTTCAGTTTTGGCTTGAGAGCTTCAAGTTTTAAAGAGATATTCTGCATTGGGTTGGTTGCCAAGTCACACTTCCATACTGTCTGTACAATCTCCAAAAAAGCTCCATGATCTGTCCATATGTTGAGAAATCTGAAAGGAATCAATGTGTAGGTTCAACAACATTGTAGCGTGGCCAGACAATAAGGGATGTCATATTCTAGTACATGTCCTATCAATCTTGCTCCATGTCCTGTCATCTCCTATTTGTGTGTTTGTCCACGTGTAATACTCTCCTTTCCAAGCCAATTTAGTTAATGTTAAATCATGAAGGCAATCACTGAATTCCTTGGTTTCATTAGAATGAATAGGGCGGCTATCTTGTGGATATAATAGAGCATTGAAATCTCCACTTATAATCCCCTTGTGCTCTGTTCCGCAATTCCTGCCATATTCTTCAATAAGATCTCTGTTTCATCATATTTTATTTGTGATTGCAGTTTATTTTCTATGACGTTAAGATTTGTTGCAAACAGTAACTATTAAAGGTCTAATTTTTGGGTTACGGATTTTCATGATTTTGTAGTTGTGCAGCTCAGCTAACTGGGTATACTGGGATTAATTATACTTCTGCCTCATTTGCCTCAGCAATGCTCAACCTCATCCCAGGTTTTACTTTCATACTTGCCGTCATTTTCAGGT
Source organism: Capsicum pubescens (assembly GCA_030864215.1). Classification (NCBI taxonomy): domain Eukaryota; kingdom Viridiplantae; phylum Streptophyta; class Magnoliopsida; order Solanales; family Solanaceae; genus Capsicum; species Capsicum pubescens. The sequence continues at coordinate 337,222,986 of CM061548.1, forward strand.
TTTTACTCTCCTCACTTTTGCTCTCATTGATTTTAGAGTAGAATAAAAACTAATACTCCCTTCATATGGCGGTATATGAATGGAAATGGAGTTAAAGAAGTAAAGACGGACTTTTATCACATATAATATGTGATGATGAATTGAATTGTCCCACATCAAAAAATTCAATTTGAATTAAGCTAGAAGAGTCAATCTTAAGTTAAGACATATATGTATTTACTGCGTAATACCTTGAACGTTGGCGTCTTTGAGATTGGTGAACGAATGGAATCTTGTGCTTCCTATAAGGCTTGGGCAATCTTCCTCCTTCTGAACCTAATTTGACATGTGACATATCAAAATTACCATTAGAACTTGAATTCTTAAACTAACATAGTTTTCCAATATAAAAAATATGGTTCTATTTGGACCAAACTGAAAAGGAAGGAATGTCGTGCAAAACTTAAACAGAGAAAATATTAAGGAATCCAGTTTATTCAATTTCAAGCATATGGTAAACAGATTTGTATTTTCTTACCTCTGAACTGGAGTTGTTCGTTATTTGATTTTTCTACTAGGTGTACTTATGTTTCCAATGTTACAAATATTGCAGTTAGTAGTGTGACTGATTTCCTCAGGGTTTGTTTGTTTTCTATACTCAGTCTTCTTGTTTTCTAATCCAGTTGAATTCTTCACTTCAACCCAATTAAAGAGCATGCTGTGAACTGAAAAAGTGTAATGGGATGATTCTTAGGAAATTCATGAAACATGGAAGGATAAGAAAGAACAAAAGGATGAAAAGAAAACAAATATATTGTACAAAACATGAGTTTAGCTCTCTATGATTGTTTATTTGTTAAACTGGAAATTTATATACATTGAACTGGAAAAAATGAAACTATACAAAAGTGCCTCAAATTCTCTGTTGAGGATGTTGTGTTTTCAAGTTCTGTTGTGTCTGCTTTTGATTATGAAGATTAAAAGGGTATGCTATAAAGTAAAAAAGGAAATGCATTCACATGCTAACACATGCAAGCACCAAAGTTAATGGGTCATTTCATTTTAATAAATAGATAAACCTGCTAAAGAAACATTTAGGGTGGTCTGCTTTCTCTTGTAGGTATCATTGACGTAATTGGATGCTATCGATCTCTTTGATCACAAGAGACTGGAACAAATAACACTTTTTTTTTTCTTTCTTTTAGGATGGAGAAATTGGATTGTAGAAGTACAAGCACCCTGATCAAATCCGTTGGAACCATCGTCTCAATTGCCGGAGCGTTCACAGCCACACTTTACAAGGGACCACAAATTTTGTTGACTTCCTTATCTTTGACGCCTCAAAATCATCTTCATTTCCAGGAAACTGACTGGGTGATTGGAGGACTATATCTTGTAGTGGATTGTATAGCTGGTTCATTATATTTAATTGTACAGGTGTGAGGATGACTCTTTGAAAGTGCCGCTTTTATTAGTTGAGAATCAGCACTAGAGCTGATATATTATTTATTTTTTCAGGCTTCCGTCCTTAAGAAATATCCAGTTGAGCTGATTGTGGTCTTCTTTTACTGCTTCTTTGCGTCCATTCTATCAGCAATTGTCTCTCTATTTATGGACAGGAACTTAAATGCTTGGATGCTACAATCTAGTACGAGATTGTTGGCTGTTTTATACTCAGTAAGTAAATTTGTGCATTTACATTCTGTTTGTTCATATCTTAAGTTTGTGACCATGGACGACGTATTTGTAAGGCTCTGTTTGAGTACTTCATAGATGATTCCTGTTCAATTGAGACTGGTATGGAATTACTTAACCTGATTCTAGATCTCCGCCTGATACCTAGTTGTACATTTTCCTCCACCCAATCCTCTGATCTTAACTTGGATCTGTTTGATCCTATTAGACCTAAAATTTATCAATTGTTATATTTCTGTTCTTACTTAATCTCAGTTTGAGTGTTATGCGAAGATGGGATCAAGTTAGATACTACACTAGAACAAGGAGTTAATTCTAAAACATGAATATCTAAAGGCTAGAAACAAATAAAGATCTCTATCTTTATTTTAGTGGCTGATATGTCCTGATTTTAGTGGTTCTTCCTTGAGTGTTCAGGTCAGGAAGTATGTGTTGGACATTCAGTTAACATGTTTGTAACGCCCCGAGTCTGGTACCGCGGACACTACACGGTGATCATAATCCCGAAGGACCACAGGCTAACCCTTGACTGATATCTATAACAGAGCACTGAATAAGACACTGTAAAAAAATGCGGAAAACTGCGGAAAACTGGCGGAAAACTTGCCATAAGGTTCAAATATCTGAAATACAACTGAAAACCGAATACTGCTACATCTGTCTGAAAAGCCTCTAAACTGTCTGCACTGTGGAGTTGATGGGAAAGGTCCCCAACTAACTCCATCTACTAAAATGCTGAATCTAGTGCAATAATAAAATAAAGATTATCCTTGAATGATGAGGACTCACTGCTACGTCTACTGCGGACTGAATCTGAACTGCTAAGGGTGCTCTAAATCTCGTGCTTCTGAACCTATGGTATAAAACATCAAAGCGCAAGAGAAAAGTATGCGTCAGAACGCGAGAATGTACTGGTACGCTAGATGAGGTAAAGCTGAATGCAAGGGTTTGCTTGCATGAACAATACTGACTAAATATCATGAAACTACTGAATGAGGATACATGCATGAATGCATAAACTATAACTGAAGTCATGGAAACACTAAATACTGAATTCTACTAACTGGACTTCTAATAACTGAGTCTACTGATTCTGATATCTGATTGACTGAAGCTGAGATCAGTCCTATCTAGCGGGTGATCTCTGAATATACTGATAATGAAGATGACTAATTGAATTTGAGATCAGTCCTATCTAGCGGGTGATCTCTAAATCTAATGGTACTTGATACTAATTGACTGTATTTGAGATCAATCCTATCTAACGGGTGATCTCTGAATTTGTTGGTACTGATACTGATACTGCTTGACTAAATCTGAGATCAGTCCTATCTAGCGGGTGATCTCTAAATCTATTGATAATACTAATGAGTAACTGTATCTAACAGTCCTGAATCTGTGCTACTGAGCTGTGTTCTTTTACTGAGACTGATTCTGAAGCTGAGACTGTGGGAGGTAGTCCTCTAATTGACATGCCCCTTGCTAGCTAGTTTGGGGTCCAACCTGTAACCCCAGCTGGAAGAGTGTCAATACCGTGCCACGGGTAAAGACAACTGCTATGGAGACAGTCCTAATCTTGCGGGTGACCCCTGAGATCAGTCCTGTACTAGCGGGTGATCTCCGAGTATGTCAGTCCTATCTAACGGGTGACATCTCATGCCTACGCTGGCTACGTAGTTCTGGAACTTAGGGATTGCTTCTAGGGACCTTAGTCCTATCTAGCGGGTGAGCCCCCATCCCTAGGTTCGCTCGATGCTGAATCCTACTCCCAACTAGAAGACACTGAACTGATTACTAATTCATACTAGGCTTGACTGAACTGTTACTGATCGTACTTGTTTGACTGAGCTAAACTGAATTCACTGAGTTCCGTTGACTGGCGGAATATTACTGAGTTCTGAATCGATTACTGAATTGAAGCTGGAATGCTACTGATACTGAGATTACTGAGATTTCCTAAGTTCTGTAACTATCTGAGTTCTACTGAGTTTTGTAACTGGCTGAGAGTACTACTAATCATGGCATGACTGAGATTATCGTGAAACTGACACTGGCTCTAGACAAGCAGCTAATTTGTCGGGTATAAATACCCCCAGGATTCGTTAACATAAATAATACAAGACAGGACCACTCGTACATAACATGGCAATAGGCTATCATTCACAACACAATCAATGAGGCATCTCTTCAAGCACTTGGAAGTCTTAAACATGTAAATGTATAGGGAGTGCATACTATTATCTCATAATTCATTCAATAAGGAATACACATGAATAGGAATCATGTAACATATCATAATTCATTCACTAAGGCTTTTCAACAAACACTTGGCATGCATGAACTTATACATAATTGGGGATTTCTTGTCAACATGCTATAATGACTCTATTTCCGTCACATAAGCATTTTATCAAATGTATGGGGAGCATACTTTATTCAATACACCTAATTAACATGGTTACATCAATCAACATGCATCTTGAAGGGGTTTATCATGAACATCACATAAATATCACATACTAGGATCAAAGCTTGGAACTTTGTAAACAAAACATGAATTAAAACTCAATAACAACATGAACTTCAATTTCAATTCACATGAATCATGAAAACTCATAAATATATAATCTTTGAATTTAGAAAAGGATTCTTGAACTTCTTGGTTGGAAGGAACCCAAGAATCAACATCTAACATACCTGGAAATCTAGATTCTTGAAGACTCTTGGAGGGACTCTTGAGATTGCTTTTGAAACTTGGGGGCTACGGTTTTCTACTTTTGAGAGAGAATGCTTTTGTTCTTGAGGAATAGTGAAAATAAATGAGCAATTTTGGCTATTAAGGGTTTAAATCCCGTGTATAGACTGATTGGGGCTTTAGGGAAATTACTAAATGGTCCCTAAAATTTAAATAACGGAACCTGAACAAAAATTCTGATTTTTTCACGCTGACGCGAAGCGGTGAAATCGCGCTAGCTCACTGGAAACTGGACGACTGGGAAATGGAGCCTTGGCGCGTCGCGCCATAATCGCAGAGGCTCACTGGATTTTGACGATTGCCATTTTGGCTCGCTCCGCGACGCGCTAAAGTACCAGGTGGTACACTGTCTTACTAAAATGACTCTAACTCTTCGTTCGAGTGTCGGATTTGGGCGAATTTGGTATCGATGGAAAGCTTATTCAATTTTCCACATGATAAAAAGTCAAAATCTTGAAAATACCATAAGGAATAAAAAGGTATTCATCTATGAAGCAAGATCTTTGATGTTCTACAGACGAATCGAAGCTAGGTAGAAGTACGGGGTATTATAATGTTTTGATAGGAAAGTGAGAAGGAGAAGAAGATATTGGCAAAGTGATCATTAAGTGAATAAATACTTCTAACTTTTGAAGAGTTTCTTTCTTCATGGGAATTGCTTGAACTGCAAAAACGTCTTGATGTAATGTACCTTCTGAACAAGGATAACTTTCAATTGACAAACTACATTGGACAATCACATTGACTGCTTTAGCTGTGTTTAGAATATATGTTTTTTTCTTTATAGCTGCTCCTTTATACGACATTCTTTCCTTCTTTGTTTGTTAGCTTTGCATCTTTCTATATTTGAAAATTCTTTAACTTCAAACTTTCCATTTAATCCGTTTTTTTGAGAAGGAAAAAACTTTCCATTTAATCCTTAATGATATGTTCTTTGGCCATAGCCATAGAAATATCATGATATATTTAAGACCACTTGGTTTGAGGGCACTGTTGGTATGTACCAGAAGTTCTTTTTTTTCTCCCTTAAACCTCGTGCCAGTTAAGCACCGTAATATAAAATGAAAGGGGGAAATATATGAATATCACAAGCACATATTGAAACAGTTCACTTTGTATACCAGCTTGCTAATGATATTTTCAATTATCATTAAGTGCTTTGCTCTCCAATACTCCCTTTATTTCACTTTATGTGACACAATTTCCGTTTTAGTCTATGTAAAAAATAATGGTACCTTTTTCTTTTTGAAAACTATTTGATCTTAGCATCTGCAGTTTAATTTTCATGGCATGACTTGTTGGGACCCATTTGATATGGAGGTTCATTCTTTTAGAAGGATAAGAAAATAAAAGATACATGTAACTTTAGCCACCACTCATGCGAAAGAATAATATTGGGACCAGTTCGAACATCTTCACATAGAATTGGATGGAGGGAGTAACAATTACTTCCAAAGACTACTAAACCTTTTCCTATATAGCTTAAGACTCCGAAAGCTGCTTAATAGAGAACCAAGACAATCAAAACAGTCGTCATAATCACTTACTCCCTCCATCTCATTTTACTCGTCCCAATTTGACATTGCACATTGATTAAGAAAAACAATTAATAACATGGCTACTTTACCATAGTATCCCTATTAAATGATGTTTACATTTTAATTTGAAAAAAAAACAATTAATACTAAGGGTAAAAAAGGAAAAAAAATTTGTCTTGTCTTGATTAATGAAAAATGACAAGTAAAATGAGAAATCAAATTAGGAAATTTGGGACGAGTAAAATGGGACGGAGGGAGTACTAAACAAAAGATTTGCTTACATAATGTTATGGTCCCTGATATGGATCTAGTTATGGGGCGCTGCAAGATGAAATTGGATGTTTTCTTCCTATGACCTATGGTGCTGGTTCATTAATAGAGAACCTGCAATCTCTTGAGTTAAAGTACTCAATGACTGGGACAGTTTTCTGCTTACATTTCACGGAATAAACTAAAGTTTAAATACAATACTGATTAGATAACTACCTCTAGAAACTAGGTGTCATTAACTAAACAATGTTGTACTTCTTGATAGAAACAATTACAGATGATGAACAGATGAACACATTAGAAAGAAGAAAAAGTAGAAGAAGGAGGTAAAGCGGAGAGAGAGATCATTAGGAAGAAAGAGTAGTTAAATTGTATTTCATAATGATTCAATGTACATGAGCCTCTACATTTATAGACTTGTGAATGACTAACTAACTAACTAGCCGTTAGTAGTTAGTGCAACTAACTGTCAAAACAGTTATAACAGAAAAAGGGAACTAGTCTATTTTATTTCTTCATTGTTCTGCTGCACTCTGCTCTTCATTTATTCAACACTCCCCCTCAAGCTAGGAAGGTGTGAAGATGTCACAGATTCCTAGCTTGGCATTGAGATGAACTTGTTGTGCTCTTGTCAGCCCCTTAGTTAGCATGTCTGCAGGCTGATTTTGTGTTGCAATGTAATGAGTTCTAATCATCCCTTAAACTATTTTTTCTCTGATAAAGAAGCAGTCAATATCAATATGCTTTGTCCTTTCATGGAATATTGGATTGCTGCTATCTGCAGAGCAAATTTGCTGTCACTGAACACATCCACAGGTAGGACTACTTCATTTCCAACTTCCTTCATCAACCCTAGGATCCAAACCAACTCTGCAGTTACTAGTGCAAGACTTCTAAACTCTGCTTCAGCTGAACTCTTGGAAACAGTAGTTTGCTTCTTTGATTTTCAGGATACTATTGATTCTCCAACCTTCACAAAGTAGCCAGTTACAGACCTTATAGTCTGAGGACATGATGCCCAATCTGCATCACAGTAGGCACTTACTCTGTCATTTGCATTAAACAATAGCACACTTTGACCTGGTTGGTTTTTAACATACTTCACAACTCTAAGTGCAGCTTCCATGTGAGACTTCTCAGGATCTTGAAGGAACTGACTCAATGTTTGAACTCAAAAGTCTATGTATGGCCTTGTCATAGTTAGGTACAACAGTTTACCAATCAATTTCTGATAAACAACTTGATCAGCTGATGGATCCTCAGTAGACTACCCTTGCTTAACATGTTCATCAAACTGTTTAGATGTCAGTTTGATGTTGTAGTCCGTAGGAGTAGTTGCAGGTTTGGCTGCTGTTAGGCCTAGCTCAGATAGTAGTTCCAATGCATACTTCCTTTGATTCATTAATATTCCTTTGTTAGATCTTGCAAATTCTATTCCAAGAAAGAACCTCAGCTCACCTAGATCTTTCATTTTGAAATTCTGATAGAGGATTGCCTTGGTTTCTTCTATCAGTTTTAGACTGTCTCCAGTGATTAGCATGTCATCAACATATACTAGCACCAATGTGACTCTTTCTGATGTATAATGATGGATCATATTGACTCTGAGTGAATTGAGACCTTAGCAATACCTCTGATAGTTTTGTATTCCACTGCCTTGGTGCTTGCTTTAGTCCATATAGGGATTTGAGTAGTCTGCATACTACATTCTCTCCCTGACTAGCAAATCCCTGAGGTAAATTCATGTAGACTTCATCATTCAGATTACCATTTAAGAATGCATTATAAACATCCATTTGGTGTATAAACCAATGCTTCCTAGCTGCAGTAGCAAGTATAGTTCTTACTGTTTTCATTTTCACAACAGGTGAAAATGTTTCTTTGTTGTTAATTCCTTCTCTTTGTCCATACCCTTTTGCAACAAGTCTAGCCTTAAACCTTTCAACATCACCTGAAGCCTTGTACTTCACTTTGTATATCCACCTGCAACCAATAGCTTTCTTCCCTTTAGGAAAGGTAACAATCTCCCAAATGTGATTGGAATTTAGTGCATCTATCTCATTTTTCATTGTTTCCACCCATCTAGGATCTCTACAGGCCTTAGAGTAACTTGTAGGTTCAGTGACACAAGAAGTCTTCAGTACATAGTCCTTATAGGCTGAGGAGAGTTTGTCATATGACATATGATTGGCAAGTGCATGAGTGATGTACGTCAAAGTGATGCTAATTCAAGAAGGCCTTTCACAAGAAGTCAAGCTAAGGACCTTCAAGCATTTCAAGCTTTATGGATGAAGGTGGAATCTTTGGAAGTTCCAATATGGATGACTTGAAAATATTTAATATTCTAAGTGTCTACCTTTAAATTAGCTTGTAATTTAAATGAAGGGCAATTTGGTCTTTCTTTATTTCTTTTAGCCCTTAGTATAAATAGTTAGCTATTAGGGTTGAACTACTAGTTTTGGAATATTGAATATTTGTGGCTCCTTTGAGAGATTGAAAACCCTCTGTTGATTTTCAACAATTGTTCTAGGATTTGCAAGTAAGGTTACTACCTTCTTGAGGATTCTAATAGACTAGGTGCTTTTAGTTCCCAATTAAGGGTGTTTTGGTTAGTTTCACCATTACATCTTTTGATTGTTTGAATCTAATTGTGTCTATCTTTCTTTATTTTGTATCTTTAATTCCTATCTTGCTTCTATTTTCTTGTTTCACATCAAATTGGTATCAGAGCTTGGATTAGATCTGTTTCCACAAACCTAAGTCTTGGGGTATTGATATTTTCAAAAAAAAAAATCCCAAAAAAAAGAAGAATCAAATTTGATTGAATGTTGTTTGATATTATTCCTTGAGTTACATGTTGTTGTTTCCTAGTTAAATTTTTTTTTTAAAAAAATACATGACCAAAAAACAATGTCATGTTGAAAGAAGAAACTTGAAAATGGGTTTTGTTGATTTGGTGTTTGGTTGAAGAAATTGTTGGTTAGAAGTTGTTTGTAAAGTTGTGGGGAAGTTATATCTCAAATTTGAGCTCATTTGCTTGGGTATTGAAGAAGATGAATTTGAGAATTACAAAATAGTTCAATCTTTCGAACTTGTTTCTTCTTTCCTTGTTAATTCTAGCTAGTTTGCTTTGAGTATTAATTCATACTTAATGTTAAACTAGTTTGTGTCCGTTTAATTTATTCGTGTCAAATTTTTTCGTGTTTTTTTTCTTTCATTTCATTGTATGCTTATTTCTTTCCTTATCCGTTAGTTAATTGTCCGTTCTTGATTACATAAACTCCACTCTATCCCGAAGAAGTAGTACTACTTGTGAATTATTTGATGGTGTTGACACTCAACCTTGGGTTATTCAAGAGTGGTAACAAGCAAGAGTGAGGTGAGTTCATTTGAGAGTGGCCTTAAAAGCCTTTGGCCTTAGAGTGATACATGAGTGTGAGTGACAAAAAGAGGGAAACATGATATGAGTGAGTGGTGAGGAACTCTTTCTACTAACTTTTTATTTATTTTGTAGATACAATGACTCAATTAGAGGGAGAATCCTCTAGCAAATTGAAAATTTTGCTTCAAAAGCTATTGGAGGAAATGAAGGGAAAATTGGAAGATGTGGATAGAAGGATGAGAAATCAAGAAATAGCAAAGCAACCACTTGAGGTTTTCAATCCCATTGGTCAACATGATGAGGGATCAAGTAAGACTCCTTTTGATATAACTCCATCCCACATGGTAGTGCAGGATACTCTTTCTCCTAATGCTACTTTACCAAAAATTTGCAATCAAGCAACACTTCCAAAAGGGGGAATCAACAAAGAAATCTTCCACCACAAGAAAATAGAAATTAAGTGAGAGCCCAACATAACCTTGAAGAGCATGATTCTTTTGATGGTGATAATTATGATTATGGAGCCAATGATCAAGTTCAACAAGAGAGGTTAGGTAGGAAAGGAAGAAGAGGGGGAAATAGAGGGTGGTATCCGATTGATGGTAGAGAATATAATAGAAGGAATGATGATGAAGATCGAGGATTCAACAACATCAAGGTTACCCTTCCATTCTTCAAATGGAGTAGCGACCCGAATGAATATCATGATTGGATTGTGAAACTTGAAAGACAATATAATCTCAACAATGTGAGTGATGTTAAAAAGGTGAATTATGCTTTAAGTCACCTTGAGGATTTTGCTTTACATGGTGGGAGAAAATTGAAAGAGATGCTTTGGTGAATAGAGACTTTGTTACAAGTTGGAATGACATGAAAAAGCGTATGAGAGAAAGGTTTGTGGGTCAAGATTATGAGCAAAATACACTCAAGAAGTATTACAATCTTCAACAAGGAAGTAAGAGTGTGGAAGAGTATTATGAGGAGCTAGAGCATACTAGGCTTCGAGCTAATGTCAATGATAAAGAGGTGAAGCTTATGGCAAGATTTATCTCGGGCTTAAATAAAGAGGTAAGGCAACCATTGGAATTGCATTGTCTTTCTACTTTATATGAAACTTATCAAATGACACTCAAGGTAGGTGGAGGGTCATCAAAAGGAAAACAAGTCAAAGGTGCAATCTTCTTTTTCATGGGCTAAAAACAAGGAAGCTTGGAAATCATCTCCCACTTGGGACAAATCCAAAGGTGCAAAGCAAGAATTAAAGTCCAACTTGGACAAAGGCGAACTACAAGAATGGAGGTAGCAAAGCTAAACTTGAAACTCCATTTAAAATAAAGTGTTTTAAATGTCAAGGATATGGTCATAAAGCAAATGAGTGTCCAAATAGAAGAACTATCATTTCATTGGATGATAGTGGTTATCAAACTGAAGATGAATCTAAAGATGATTACGTGGAGGATGATAGTAGTGATGAGTTTATGGGAGAAGGTGATGGAGAAGAAATTAGTGATGATCGAAAACTTGTTCTTGTTGTGAGGAGAAGTATGAGTGCTCTAGCAAGGGAGAACTTGTTTCATAATTGGTGTAGAGTCCAAGAGCAATTATGTTTCTTTATCATTGATAGTGGAAGTTGTGTTAATGTTGCTAGTGTATCTATGGTCGAATAATTGAAACTTCCGACAAGAAGGCATCCAAAACCTTATAGATTGCAATGGCTCAGCGAATGTGGTGAACTCAAGGTGACTAAGATAATGTTGATAAAATTCAAGGTTGGAAGTTATCATGATGAAGTGCTTTGTGATGTTGTACCAATGCAAGCTTGTCATTTATTGTTGTGAAGGCCATGGGAATATGATGTGGGGGCTAAACATGATGGGAGGTCAAATAAATATGCATTTGTTAAGGATGGTAAAAAGCACATTCTTAACCCACTTTCTCCTTTTCAAGTGAGTGAGGAATATAGAAAAATGGGAGAGTTGAAAAAAAAACTTGAGAGAGAAAAGAAAGAGAGGAGTAAGGGAGTGAAAAATGATAACTCAAGAGAGGGAAAAAGAGAGGTTGAGAGCTCAAGTGAGAATGAGTTATCACAAAAAAAAAAAGAGGTGAGCAAGAAAAACAAAAAAAATCAAAAAAGAGAAAATGTGCATGATTTTGCAAAATCAAGAGAGCATGAAAGAGCTAAACATTGAGGATGCTACTCAAGTCATATTTATTAAACTGAAAAGTTATTTTTTGCTTGCTAACAATGAACTAACCTCTTTATCTTTGCCAAGTGTTGTCTCTTCTTTGTTGCAAGATTATAAAGATCTATTTTCGGAAAAAATACCGGGTGGGTTGCCTCCTTTGAGAGGAATAGAGCATGAAATTGACTTTTTGCTGGGTTCTCAAATACCCAACAAAGCGTCTTATAGGAGCAATCCTCAAGAGATCAAATAATTGCAAAGACAAGTGGAGGAACTTGTGAATAAAGGTTTAGTGAGAGAAAGTTTAAGTCCATGTGCGGTGCCCGTAATTCTAGTACCCAAGAAGGATGAGACGTGGATGATGTGTGTAGATTGCCGTGCCATTAATAAAATTACGGTAAAATATCGACATCCCATTCCTAGACTTGATGATATGTTAGATGAATTGTGTGGTTCTACCTTATCCTCTAAAATTGATTTGAGAAGCGGATACCATCAAATTCGAATGAAATCCAGAGATGAATGGAAAACCGCTTTCAAAACTAAATTTGGATTATATGAGTAGATGATGATGTGCTTTTTGGGCTAACCAATGCACCAAACACTTTTATACCATTAATGAACCATGTGCTTAAGTCATTTATTAATAATTTTGTTGTGGTCTATTTTGATGATATTTTGGTTTATAGCAAGTGTTTGGATGATCATGTGCAACATTTGAGAATGATATTTGATGTGTTAAGAAATGAAAAGTTGTATGTGAATTTTAAAAAATGTTCTTTTTGTGTGGACTGTGTTGTTTTTCTTGGCTTTGTTGTAAGTTCAAGAGGAGTTGAGGTGGATGATGAAAAGGTAGAGGCTATTAGAAGTTGGTCAACTCCTAAGTCCATTAGTGATGTTAGAAGCTTCCATGGGTTGACAAGTTTTTATAGGAGATTTGTGAAGGGTTTTATTTCTTTAGCCGCTCCTCTAACCGAGGTTATTAAGAAGGATAAGTCTTTCATTTGGGGTAGAAAACAAAAGGAAGTCTTTAGAATCTTGAAAGAGAAACTTAGTTCCACTCCATTACTTCAACTTCCCAACTTTGAGAAGATGTTTGAAATTGAGTGTGATGCTAGTGGAGTAGGCATTGGTGTGGTCTTGATGCAAGAAGGGAAACCCATAGCTTACTTTAATGAGAAATTAATAGGAGATCCATTGCAATATTCTACCTATGACAAGGAACTATATGCCTTAGTAAGAGCTTTAGCAAATTGGCAACATTATTTGTGGCATAAGGAGTTTGTGATTAGAACCGATCATGAGGCTTTAAAGCATATTAGAGTCTAAAATAAGCTTAATAATAGACATGCCAAGTGGATAGAGTTCATTGAGTCTTTTCCATATGTGATTAATTATAAGCAAGGTAAAGAGAATATTGTGGCGGATGCTTTATCTAGAAGATATGCATTGATGAATACCTTGACTTCTAGGTTGATGGGTTTTGAGAGTTTGAAGGAGTTATATTCTAATGATGATGATTTTGGAAAAGTCTTTGGAGAGTGTCAAGTGAGCTTGAATAGGTGTGTGCAGGTTGTTAAGGAGGGAAATAAAGTTAGAACTCCTATATTTGAGTTGAAGGAGGGCTACTTGTTTAGAAATGGAAAACTTTGTGTGCCTATGTCTTCATGGAGAGAGTTATTGGTGAAAGAAGCACACAATGGAGGTTTGATGGGTCATTTTGGAATGTCAAAAACCTTAGCTATTCTTAGTGAACATTTCTTTTGGCCTAAAATGATAAGAGATGTGGAAATAATTTGTGCTAGGTGTTTGGATTGTAAGCATGCTAAATCTTGTACCCAACCCCATGGTTTGTATACCCCTTTGCCTATTTCTATCGGTCCTTGGCTAGATATATCCATGGATTTTGTTGTTGGTCTTCCTAGGACTAGAAATGGTAAGGATAGCATCTTTGTTGTTGTGGATAGATTTTCAAAAATGGCTCACTTTATTGCTTGTCATAAAAGTGATGATGCATTTCATGTTGCTACTTTATTTGTTCATAATGTGATGAAATTGCATGGTGTTCCCTAAACAATTGTTAGTGATAGAGATTCAAAATTTCTTAGTCATTTTTGGAGGTGTTTGTGGGAAAATTTGGGAACCAAATTGCTATTTTCTATTTCTTGTGATCCTCAAACGGATGGTCAAACCGAGGTGGTTAATAGAACTTTAGGTAACATGCTTAGAGCTATGGTTAAAGGAAAGTTAACTTCTTGGGAGGATCAGTTGTCATTGATTAAGTTTGCATATAATAGAACTATTCATAGATCTATTGGTATAACCCCTTTTGAGTGCGTTTATGGTTTTAATCCCTTGACTCCATTGGATTTAACTCCTTTGCCCAAAGATATTATTGTGAGTGTAGATGCAAAAGCTAAGGCAAAAGCTATGAAGAGCATCCATGAGAAAGTAAGAATGCGAATTGAGAAGGCCAACAAAGATGCAACCAAAAGAGCCAACAAAGGACGAAAAAAAGTTACCTTTGTACCCAGTGATTGGGTATGGGTTCACTTTAGAAAAGAGAGGTTTCCAAGCAAAAGGAAGAACAAGTTTATGCCAAGAGGAGATGGACCTTTTGAAGTGCTTGAGAAGATTGGAGATAATGCTTACAAAGTGGACTTACTAAGTGAGTATTTGGTCCATAATGTTTTTAATGTTGGTGATTTATCTCTTTTTGATGTAGGATTGGCGAATTCGAGGACAAATTCTTTTGAAGAAGGGGAGAGTGATGTACATCAAAGTGACGCTAATTCAAGAAGGCCTTTCACAAGAAGTCAAGCTAAGAACCTTCAAGCATTTCAAGCTTTATGGATGAAGATGGAATCTTTGGAAGGTTCCAATATGGATGACTTGAAGATATTTAATATTCTAAGTGTCTACCTTTAAATTAACTTGTAATTTAAATGAAAGGCAATTTGGTCTTTCTTTATTTTTTTAGCCCTTAGTATAAATAGTTCACTATTAGGGTTAAACTACTAGTTTTGGAATATTGAATATTTGTGCCTCCTTTGAGAGCTTGAAAACCCTTTGTTGATTTTTGTGAGAAATATAAGAGAAAAATATTATTGAATTGTTGTAACTACATTATTACATTGAGGCCCTATTTATAGACAATACATTTCAATCCTTTTCCTAATAGGACACTACATTACAATCCTTTTCCAAGTAGGATTTTATATGCTATTCCTATTCCTACTCATATTCTAACACTCCCCCTCAAGCTGGTGCATAGAAGACATATGTACCAAGCTTGTTATGGATGTAACTAATATGAGAATCGGTGAGGGACTTGGTGAAGATATCTGCAAGAAAACTGATAAGGACTGCTTCGGACGTCTGGGAGACCTCAATTGAAATGGAACAAACTGAAAAAATGATTCGAAAAGTAGTAAATATTGCCGTAAAGTCGATGTGTCGCTGGAAAATTGCCGAAAATTGGTATAAAATATACGGGTCATCTCGAAATCAAGAGACGAGTAGATCTTGAACATGAAAGTCACCGGAAACTTAGCCGAAACATGCTCACAAGCTGGATTATTAGATTTGATGGCTGAAAAGTGACTACAATCTGAGGAAAAAAAAGTATATGGGTAGGGTCGGAATGATGACACAACCCTACTGAAAAAGAGAAACATGTGTAGGGTCGGAATGATGGCACGATCCTACTGGAAAAGAGAAATTATATGGGCAGGGTCGGAATGATGGCACGACCCTACTGAAAAAGATCTGAGGAGTCACCGAAAGACGTACGGAACTATGTAAATTAAATCTGAGGAGTCACCAGAAAGATGCATGGTGCTATGCAACTCAGATATGAGACAGTAGTTCGGAAAGATGCACGATGCTACGCAAATCAGATATGAGAAAATAGTCACAGAAAAGAAGTACGGTGTTACGAAAAATAGATATGAAAAAGTAGTCATCGGATAAATGCATGGTGCTACGCAAAGATATGAGAAAATAGTCACTAGACAGATACAAAGTGAGTCAGTGACCCAACTTTTGCTAACATAATCATTGGCCAGACGAGCGGTATATA
Source organism: Capsicum pubescens (assembly GCA_030864215.1). NCBI lineage: Eukaryota > Viridiplantae > Streptophyta > Magnoliopsida > Solanales > Solanaceae > Capsicum > Capsicum pubescens. Next base: position 337,238,869 of record CM061548.1, read on the forward strand.
TGGATTATAGTCGCCCGCCGGCAGTGGAAACTCTTTGATTCTTTACCAAGATCGTGGAAGCTCTGATACCATGTGAGAAATATAAGAGAAAAATATTATTGAATTGTTGTAACTACATTATTACATTGAGGCCCTATTTATAGACAATACATTCCAATCCTTTTCCTAATAGAACACTACATTGCAATCCTTTTCCAAGTAGGATTTTATATGTTATTCCTATTCCTACTCATATTCTAACAATTTTCAACAATTGTCCTAGGATTTGCAAGTAAGGTTACTACCTTCTTGAGGATTCTAATAGATTAGGTGCTTTTAGTTCCCAATTAAGGGGTGTTTTGGTTAGTTTCACCATTGCATCTTTTGATTGTTTGAATCTAATTGTCTTTCTTATTTTGTATCTTTAATTTCTATCTTGCTTCTATTTTCTTGTTTCACATCAATGAGGTACTTTCTTTGTACTTTTGGAGACAAAGTCATTCATCCATGCTGGTGGCTTTCTGTCTCTTCTTGACTTCCTTTGGTCCTGAGGTGCAGAACTTGCTGGAGTAGGAATCACTTGCACTTGCTGCTCTTGTTGACCACTTGAGTTAGTGACCCCTTGACCTCTAGTCGACCTTCTTTGATATACTTGAGTTACAGGTTGTGGACCTTTAGTAGCTCTTCTTTGATATACCTTAGTTATGGACTGTGCAGAGATAGGAGTAGCCTGCAGTTGTTGTTCCTGCTAACTTACTTGACCAGGAACCCTTTGAGGTGCCATGGTTACGGTAATCTGTAGACACATCTCATCACCACCTAGTAGTTGATATTGGTCTTCCAAAGGAAAGATGTGATGAGGTGACTGAGTTTGTAGTTATAGTAGCTTGAATGGAAATACATCTTCTCTGAATGAGACATCTCTACTGACAGAGAAGATGTTAGTTGACATATCGTACACCAAGTATCCTTTTTGAGTGTTGGAATATCCCATCATGACACTTGTTCTTGCTCTAGTCATGAGTTTGTCATGCTCATTTAACACCTTGGCATAGCACAGACACCCCATTACCCTTAGATGATCACAGTTTGGCCTTTTTCCATACAGTTTCTCATAAGGGGTTAAGTACTGAATAACTGAGCTAGGCAGTCTATTGATAATATACACTGCAGTGAGAACACAATAGCCCCAGAACCTTATTGGTATTCCAGCTGAAACCGGATAGCTCTTATGACCTCTAAGATGTGTCTATATTTTCTCTTAGCAACACCATTTTGCTGAGGAGAATATGGACAGGTTGTTTGATGAATTATACCATTATCTTGAAACAGCTTTTGACACAATGAGTTGACAAACTCTGTACCATTATCAGTCTTGATCACCTTGACTTTTTTTTCAAACTGTGTCTTGACATACATAAGGAACTGTTGTACTTGACAAAAGACATCTGACTTAAGCTTTAACAGAAACACCCAAGTAAACCTTGAAAAGTCATCAGCAACTGTTAGAAAAATGGTTGGTACTTTGTATGGTCCCCACAAATCCATGTGCACAAGATCAAAACAACAAGTAGTTTGAATATTAGTTTACAAAAATGGTAACCTAGTCTGTTTAGCACTAGGACAAATGCTACATTGCTTTATTCTATCTTCTATCACTTGTACTCCTTGATCTACAATCCTCTTTAGTACACCAGTTGAAGCATGCCCCAACCTTTGGTGCCACAAATCCACTTCAGCTTGTGTCTTTTCCACAGTTACTTCAGTAGTTGCTTTAGTTTCAACTGCAACTTCATTACTTGGTTGTTCTTCTAGTAAGTATAAGCCTTCATCAAGCTTCCCAATCCCCTTCACCTTTCCAGTATAAAGATCCTGGAAAACACAGAAATCAGGGAAGAAGTTCATTGAACAATTCCATTCCTTAGTCACTTGTGACACTGATAGAAACTACATGAAAACTGTGGGATATGATAGACATTTGTAATGGTGTTTCCTTCTGGTAAACAGCTAGTTCCCACATGAGTGACCATTGTAGTATCACCATTTGGTAGATACACTTTCTTTGGATTTTGTAACTCTGTGACAATCTTGTTAAGTAACAACTCTGAATTACCAACCATATCATTGGTAGCACCAGTATCTATAATCCATTTTTGTGAACCAAAAGAAGCTAAACAAGCAGAAATACCTGCACTAGTTACATTTGCAGACTCAGTACGTGTGTTGACAGGGTTATTCTTGTTTATCAGTTGCATGATTTGCTCGTACTGCTCCTTGGTAAAGGCTGCATTTCCAATCTGACTTAGTTGAGCCATCTGATTACTTGCAGTTACTGATTGCCCTGCATCTTTAGTGTAGCAACCATTTTGATCTGTTGAATAGTCATGAGAACTTAAGGACACATTGTAGGGTGTGTTTGATCCTTCATGCCTGAACTTCTTCTTAGCCTTATAGTCTTTAGGATAGCCAACCAATTTCTAGCAGTTCTCTTTGCTATGTCCTTTGAGTTTACATAAATCACACTGCAAATTGATATTTCTTTTGTACTTGGGACCTTGACTTCCACCTGCTCCATTTCTTGCATACATGACTAGCTCAAGATTCTTCCCAGTGGCTGCAGGATTCATACCCAGAATCCCTGCCTGACTTGCAATAGATTTGTGACTTTTATCACTTATTACCATTGCATAAGTTTGGTTAACATTTGGGAGAGGGGTCATAAGCAAAATTTGACTCTTTGCTTGTGCGTAGGACTCATTCAGACCCATAAGAAACTATGAGAAATTGAAATAGTTTCAGTTTTTGCAGATGTAACACATACTCCTTTGATTTATCATATTCACACCCAGGTGCAGGTACTCGAGCCTCAAACTCTTCCCACAAATCCTTTAGTTTTGAGAAATACACAGATACTGAGGCAGTACCTTGAGACAATGTAACAATCTCTTTGTGCAGGTTGAATATTCCTGCCCCATCCACCTTGTTAAACCTTTCAAACAGTTCATTCCAGACAACACTAGCCACAGATGCATACATGATTCCTCCCAGTAACTCTTTGGACACAGAGTTCATGATCCATGATCCATGACAGTACAATGGCATTCACTCTCTCCCAGTGACTGCTTAAGTCAGTAGAAAACTTGTCCTTAGAGCACGTTCCATCAACCATGCCCAACTTATTTCTCCCTAGTAAAGCTATGCGCATGGACCTAAACCAGTTTGAGAAATTTTTGACTCCTGCTAACTGAAAAGAGATGATTTGGATGCCACTCACATCAGAAGGACTTAGGAAGAGAGGATGGTTGTAATCCAATGTACTTGGAGTAACTCTGGAAGCCTCAGCAGGATCAATAACTGCATTCTGATTCACCATTGTTGCAGACTTTCAATTTTTGATTGAAGATTTCTTGATTTTGCTGTGAAGAACACAATACACTAGAATCGATCTTGCTCAACTAGTTTTTCTAGTGAGTAAAGCTTTGATACCAGGTCATTAACTAAGCAATCCTGTACTTCTTGATAGAAACAATTACAGATGATGAACAGATGAACACATTAGGAATAAGAAGAAGTAGAAGGAGGAGGTAAAGAGGAGAGAGATCATTAGGAAGAGAGAGTAGTTAAGTTGTATTTCATAATGATTCAATGTACATGAGCCTCTAAATTTATAGACTTGTGAATGACTAACTAACTAACTAACTAACTCGCCGTTAGTAGTTAGTGCAACTAACTGTCTAAACAGTTATAACAGAAAAAGGGAACTAGTCTATTTTATTTCTTCATTGTTCTGCTGCACTCTGCTCTTCATTTATTCAACACTAGGATGTGACTTCCTAACATCACTGGAATGAGAAACTGCAAACTACAACCAAGAAATAGCTACTACTGGACTAAGGAGCTGCAAATAACGACTACAAAGAAATTAACTACTACAGTAAATTGTTGGGAGACGGTCGCGCTCGCCTTGAACCCGTCTGCGCCCTCACGGGCAGGCCGGGCTCATGCGACGCCGGCGTCGATGAGGAATGCTGAAGGGGAGCCTTGGAGTAATTGGTAAAAGTTGTTGCCATGTGACCAGGAGGTCACGGGCTCAAGTCTTGGAAACAGCCTCTAGCAGAAATGTAAGGTAAGGCTGCGTACGATACACCCTTGTGGTGGGGCCCTTCCCCGGACACCGCGCATAGCGGTAGCTTTAGTGCACCAGGCTGCCCTTTTTTTTTTTTAGTAAATTGTTGGGAAACTAAAAGGAGTGAATAACTGATAACACATAACTTCTAAAGTTATTCATGTGTTGAGACATAAAACCTGCTAAAAAGTAATTATGTTAGCTTTCAATTTGATTTCTCTTTCATTTGTTCAAAACATTATTCAAATTAGCTTGCTAAGAGTTGGCCGTTTACATTGATTTAGCTTTCCTCTTCTTCTACTCTGGTTCCCCCGAGACCATATTTCTTTGTTTTACTAAGAAGAGGTTTGGCTTATCAGTAATTATCAGAAAGCTATACTCTTTTGAGTTTTGTCCAGAGAGAATATTGAACATGTGTTTTTATATTTCCTCAGCATTGAGTGGTACCTCAATTGCATTCTTCAGCATATCTCAAACATCTGGCATGTATTTTGCTTTCCTTAGGGAATATTTGGGTCAGCATTTCAAGTCAGTGTGATGTTTTGGTGCATCCGTAGAAAGGGACCTCTCTTTGTTGCTATGTTCCATCCTCTTGGAATCGTAATTGCTGCTGCATTGGGTATCATCTTCTTAGGAGATACTTTCTACCTTGGAAGGTATGGTTATATTTCATTTACAGTCTTACAAATCTGTCAAGTTGTTGGCAATCCAATTTGAAAAAAAAATACATTGTGTGCTCTTTTCTCTCTCTCTCGATCCATAGGTGTTGTAAAGTACTGTTTGCATGTGCCTAATCCTCACCTTTGTTGAGTACAGCTTGGTGGGGTCAATTATAATTGTTGTTGGCTTTTATGCTGTCATGTGGGGGAAAACAAAAGAGGAAGAGGTGAATGAAGACAAGCTCACAAGAAATATCAATTCAGAGGCCCCGCTCTTGCAAAAAAAGGATGCGGTGACAAAAATATAAGCATAAATTATCGGTACATCTTCCTTTTAACTGCTTACTTTTTAAAGCCAATAGGGATTACAATTTCTGCATGTCTTGTGTGTTGTAACTATATATCTCGAGTTACTGGAGCAAGCATCTTACGAGTTACAACAGTGTACTTCAGTGTAAGATGATAAAATGTATGCCTAAATCTCCAAAGTCTTGGTAGTTTATAACGAGCCCAAGGCCGTTATATATTTAGTCCATGCAACTTTATGAACCTTTAGGAGATGGCGAAAATGATTTAGTGCGAGCTGGTCAGGGTGCGGTTTCGGCAGTTGTTGACTCTTGCTCCTTCTACATATGTTTTCCGTGTATAAAGATGTAGACAGAACTTCACATCCTAAGTAAACTCAGATACTTGGATAAAGCATAATTCACAAGAACTATAAGAAATAACAAACAAGGGAATATTTGGTAAATGTATTCTCTTTTTAACTCTTGTTCACCAAGATTCCAGTCAAAAAACTAATATATTTACGTTAACTCATTAGGATTGGTAAGGAAAGGTCTAGCTCCCTTTACTAGTACTTATTCACATTGAGGTTTTTATTTTATCATTAATAAAAGGCATAAATTTACCCAAAAATAATGCATAACCAATATGTAGACACACGTGTGGACATCCTTGAATCACATGTTATTCTGGGGAGCATGTGAGTGCTTCTCACAAGAAATGTTGCTGTCTTCCTTTTCTGTTTTCAGCACATTCATAAGAAGCTGTACAATTTTGTTTAGAGTTTGTATCCTAAAAGCAAATGTTTTCTAGTAACTTGTCCTTTCTGTTACATTTCTGCCGTTGGCATGTCAATGATTAATATGGTAACATTCACATGCATAGGTGCTCTTTCTATTTCAGAATCAGAGGCAGATCCAGGATTTAAAATTTGTGGGTTTCCCATGTTACATAAAAATAAAACCAAATAGTAACTTGGGGGATTTGAACCCACTACCAAAGAGGTTAATTAAAATTTTACTAGTCCCTCTACTCCACTAAACCAACAATACACTTTGTTTATGGGTTCCCAACTTATAATTCTTATATATTTACTAGATTTCTCTATATAAATACTAAATCCGCATGAAAGTTACTGGGTTCCTGGAACCCCACCCGGGCCCCTAGATCCTCCCCTGTTCAGAATGGTAATGTCAAATATGATTTGATCGAAGTTGTGACTTTCCTTTTATAAGGGGCGCTCCTTTTTTCATATGTATCTAAAGATAGCGATGATAACATAACATTTATTGAAAAGATGAGATTGTTACATGGATGAAATGGTGAGGATGCTTAAATGGCGGTAGGTGTTTTGGGGATGTCAGAGAAATGAATGAGGGGATTAGAAGTAGGTCAGTAGCTGGCCATTTTGACGACACATATTGGTATATTAGGTATTGAGTGGGCTCGTGTGGGAGATGGAAATTTATTATCTAAATCTGGAGACAGTTCTACTCCGGTTACAAATTCCATTTTTTTACGTCAGATATTCATTTCCTGGTATATCCACTGCTGATCTGTTTTGGTATTGGCAGCTTGTAGCATATAAGCTGCAGCTAAACCAGTCCATGGGGAGTTTGTTTAGTTTAGAGCTGACATCCACCATAATTGAATCTCATCATTTTAAGCTGTGTTGAATTTTTCTGCGTAAACCCTTCCCAGATACAAATTCAATTGACTTCAAATCTATTAGGTAAGCTAGGGGGCTTGTATTAGACATCATACAGTGTAACAGGTCATAAGTGTTTAATGTCAAAAGATGAGTTCAACAGAAAAGGCCATTTTGCCCCACAGTGCAGAACTAGGCTTGGTATAGATAACCTGTGATGTCCAATGCGCCTACCATCTCAAGGAATTACTTAATGATTTTATCGAGAATTTCGTAATTTGCTATAAATTCACTTATTGGCTTGCAATAATCTTGCATGTATGCATATTTTAGGATTTAAATTTGAACCTTCATTTTTTTTCGAGTGCAGTTGGTCTTTTCAAACCTGTGTTTTTCAATCCATGTGTATGACCTTATTTTCTTTAATTTCAAGAATCTGTTCTACTAGTGGAGGGGGCATCAAGTAAAATGAACTAGCGTGCTTTACCGAATGGATCGCAACTTATTGAAGAGTTGAATGATATATTTTGGAACAGAATTATATCAGTTTTTAGAGGACAGGCTATTAGTAATCAAAAAGAACATGCGACTCATGAATCTTTTATCTTGAAGAAACTTATGGTTAAGCTGATTATAAGAATAATGATTCACATCACTTGGGAGGAACAAGAATAATAGAAGCTTTCTTTCTGATGTATAAATGAATGATAGATACCTTATATTCTTTTATCTATGAAGACAAAGAAGACATTTATTGTTTTCTGTGTTTGGAGAAGTTGGCATTGTTTGTGATAGTGTGGTATACCTACATTTGAGTAGTTTTGATTATAAATTGAATCCATATATTGACGTGACATGTAGTTGATCTTTCAAAATGCAGTTGTCTTTGACTTGATGTATAATAATCTGAATGAAAGTGAAGAATTGACAAGAGGTTTCTTTCATAGAATTGATAGAGCTTGTCTTTTGATATTACTCAAAGCAGCATCGATTGTTAGAAAGTCAAACATGCCTGAATATATAACAGTTCATTCTTTGCCTCTAAAAAGAAAATTAGATAACTCACTATGAAATGTTCAATGCCTCTGTGTAAGAGGCACTTTATATGGTCGTATAAGAGGCACTTTAAATGGTCGTATCCCCCTTTTCATGTCAATGGAAGTATGATCATGACTTGTTGACATGTCATTGTCTTTCTAATATCATCTTCTGAAATGTCAACAAAAGTCTTCTGTTCTTGATAGCTACGCATGCCTATGCTTATCTGGTTGATGGCCAGATGACTATAATGTCTGGCCTTGCGTTGGTTGTTTTTTCAAAGTCATACACGATTGAATACATACAATATCTCATTCTTTACGTATAAAAAGAAAATTAGTTAACTCATTGTGAAATGCTCGACGCCTCTGTGCTGGAGGAGTCACTTTAGATGGTTATATCCTCTCTTTTCATGTCAACTAAAGTATGATCATGACTTGTTCTCACATCATTTTCTTTCCAATAACATCACGTAAAGTGCCATTAAAAGTCTTCATTCTTGATCTATTTGCATAACTGTGCTGGTGAGAGGTAGCAGGTACTTGGAATATTTGAGGCATGTACAAGCTGATAGAGACACCGCATTATAAAAAAGAAATCTATTTGCATGACTTTGCTTATTTGATTGATGCCGATGGAGCTGACTATACGCTCTTGCCTGCCTGCAGAATGGAAGAAGTCAAAGCAAGTTGACAATGCATATTCTGAAAGTTGCAGACATGGAAGCCACAACCAATTACTGAAGTTTGGATAAAATTGTTGAAACTTTCATACATATGCTTACTTTTGCTGTAAATGCAGAGCAAATAAACCTCTGAAATGTATTATAAGTCTCATGAATTATGACTTGGTTTGTCACATTCCTCATCAGTGTATATAATTTTATTATTTTGGTCAGCATTGTGATACTATGCTTTGAAAAGATTCTCAGAACTGCAGAGTATAAGGATGATTTTTTTTTCACAAGTGGTATATCATTTTCTCCATTTCAAAAGTTCCAACTTAAGATGCTCTGAATGTGAAATAATTTCCACTCATATGATTCATCATTAAAGGGCATTCTACGGCCCTGTGCGTGGGTTGGAGTAAGGATGGACCACATGAATTTATTGTGCGCAGATTTACTTTGCATTTCTCCAAGGCTCCCTTACCATAGGGTTCATCATTATTCCATAGTTCCTATCAGAAATTTTTTACGCCTTGTTTTATATATAAATAAAGAACTTGTTCTATTAAAATAATACTAGGATCAGGAGCTTGTGTAGACCTTTCAATTAGCTTAGTATTACAGATGTTATCCCTTTTAAATGTGGTCAGATACAGAGGCTTGGACTTTGTGGGAAATATTAGAGTTATTAACAGAAGAAATAATAACAATAATAATATTAATAAGTAATAACCACGACAAGCGAAATTATTTAATGTTCACTATTAAAAGTAGTATTATAAAAAATGTTTGTAGGAATTCTCGAGAAATGAAAGAGAATTCTAGGACGAGAAATTAATAGTCTCTTCGGCATTGCTTATTTTTCAAAATAAGCACATATTTTGAAGAAAAAAAAAAGCACTTTTTAAGAAAGAAGGGTGTTTGTTAAACTTGCAAAAGTGCTTTTAAAAATAAATAGAAACAGTTTTTTTGCTTCTGGGAAGAAGCAAAAAATTTCTGTTTCTCAAAATAAGCAGAATTAGAAGCAGAAAGTTATTTTTTTATGACAAAAATATTCCTATCACAGACACAAATATATATATATATATATACCTTATTAATTAATTAACATATCTTACAAGTTTGATTAACGTTTGATTTTTAAAAATTTATATTTCATATTTACGTCATAATTCTTTATGATTTATATATTATTATTTTATTTTCACTCATTTTCTTTAAATAAATTTAAAAATATCACCGATGATGATGACTAAAGAATATATAAATTATTTTATTATTATTAATGATAACAATTGACAGATGAATCACGTTACAAGATTATATTTTGACAACACATAAATTTTTTCTAGAATATTTAATTTTAAATAAATAGTTCATGAAAAGTCACATATTTGTTAAAATATAGTGTGTGTGTATATATATATATGATGACTGCTTATTCGTAGTAAATTTTGACACCGTAAAAATATATTAATAAAGATAACAAATAACAGATAGAATTTTATTTTAAATATTTGTCATCAGGTAGGATACGCATATGAATTCTGTTACTTAGTTTTAGAATTGAAACGGTAAAAACATATCCAAAAGAAAAGGTAACAAATAACAAATATTATCTAATTTAGATATTTGTAAGCATGAATATAGTGTTTGCTAACTTTTAGTAAATTTGACACAATAAAATATATCCAAGAAATAAGGTGACAGAAAAAAAAGATAGATTCTAATTAATTTTTTTTTTTGGCCTTTTCTTCAAATCTTCTATTCATTCAATGGGTTTATCGTATTGAACACCTTCTCTTTCATCTATAAATACAGATAATATTTCTCATATAGTGATTTAATTTATGAAATAACTTTTGTATTCATTTTTAGTTGATGTTTTAAGTAATATTTAAATTACTTAAGTAATATATCACTATTTAATTTTTTTAATGTATTTATGTATATAAATATTGATTAAAAATTTTAGAGTACGCATTTTTTAATTTAATTTAATTTAATTAAAATATTATATTAGATATTTAAAATTATTTTTCTCTATAAATTAATTTTAGTAATAAAAGTCTATTGATAGATGTCCTTTTTGGTCATTTGTCTCAAAAAAGCATTTCTTGAAAAAGATTATCCAAACACAATTTGATTATCAAAAACACTTTTCAAATGAATTTACCAAACAAAAACTGTATTTTTTTTTAAGTATAAATAACATAAATACCAACCTTTTAAAAGTAATTACACTGTCTCCCACTTTTTAAATTATTTTACTCTTTCTCCCTATTAATATACATAACATAACCGACATATACATAACATTCTGTGTATATGTGAAATTTTTGTAATATGTTTAGGGAGTTGAGATTTTTTGTAATATTGAAAAAATAAGTTGTGTATTTGTGTAATTTTTAATTTTTTTAAAAGCATTTTTCTGAAAAGTTATTTTATAAAAATGTTTCTCAAATAAGCAGTTTTGTAACAGCAATTCCAAACGGGCTCTGAGTAGTTGGCCCAACAAAAAAAAGTAGCACGAGGTGGTCATTTAACTAAGCGTGGAATTAGAATATTAGATTCAGTAATTGTCGAAAATATATATTTGTGTTAAAAGATTTACTATAATATATACTCCTATAAATTATTAGTTCATAACCTGGTAACCTGCCTTTTCTGGAATCAGAATCATAAAAATAAAAATTTTGATTAGATAATTAGATACACTAGAATGTGTAAGTGAAGGAATAATTAAGTAAAAAATTTTGTAAAACCGAAATTGGTCTTTCATTAATTGGTTAATCCAATTGTATTCAACATTCACACATATGTTCAGTATCCTTATGTACCACTGAGAGCTTCCTACTTAATTGAAAATGAAATAAACTATATATTAAATTATACTTAATTAATTGACTCCAGTCGCCCACAAGATGCCTTTACGTATATAAGAAAGGTTGCATAAATAGTAATGACGCCTTTTAACGTAAATGATTTCTTATATTAGTTGAAATTATTTTAATCTAATTAATAATCAAGAGATAGAAATAGCAATTGTTTACCATAGATAATCTGCAGACTTGAAATGTTATTTAATTTTACGATAAAGTCATAAGCATTCTTAAACGTTTTCAATACTTTCATTTTAGAATATGTTTTGGGGGAAAATTGTGTGGGGAAAGACATAACTTATTCATAAATTGTTAGATATTCTTAATGGTGCAACGAATTTTAAGGAAAATCAGGTGGTGTTTAGTTCAAAATAGACGATATCACACAATGTTAGAAATATCTTTGAATTATTTTAGTTCAACAAAATAACGATCATTATCGAAGGCAATAGTTTAACAAGATGGGTATGAAAAATGATAGAATAATGGCAAGGGGAGCGATTAATGTAATAACCATAAATATTCGATTAATGTAAACATCACACAATTAATCCTCAAATTAGCCAAACACGTATATGAAGGAGCTAACAAACGAATAAATCAAAAGTGATTCAACAACTATTTTATATCTATATGAAATAATTTAATTATGTATAAATAATATTCCCTCCGTTCCACAATAAGTTAATTGTTGGATTTTGACACACATGTTAAGAAAAAAAAAGCAAAGACATAAATTTATCATGTTTTTTCATTTTTACCCTCTTCAAATTTCAAAATCTTAATAATGATACATCACTCCCCGTGCACATTCAATGAAAGGGTAAATTTGAAAAAAAATTCCAATATTTACCTTGAATTATGAACCATTTTTTTTTTTTTTAAATATTAAAAAATACTCCAATAATTCAGTTATTGTGGTACGGAGGAAGTATAATTTTCCTGTAATGGAATTTGAATATGTGGCCCTACCGGCTCCGCTCCTAGTTGAAATGTGCGTCATAAATATTCTCTAGGAAAAAGACAAAAAGAAATCTTTAAAATAAGGTTGTGGACAAACAAAGATTTGACAAATATGGCGAGTTCTCACCTATTTATTTATTTATTTTTCTAAAAAAAAAACATGGTCTGCTGACGTTTTACTAATAATGGAATAAATAGTTTTGTAATTTTTTCCTCCACATTTTATGCTTACGTAATATGATTTAAACACAAATCAAACTGGAATTGCTGATGTCTTAATTCTTCTTATTTCTTTATCACTTATCAGTTTTTAATCAGTTATCAGTATGTTGATCTTGGGTTCTTATGCCTTACTGATATCATCTCTCTCTCTTTTTTTTTTTGGGTGGAATACTGATGTCATCTCTATTTTCTTAAAGTAGATTGTGGAGAAGGACGTAATTTTTATCCCTTTTGTATGTTAATTAGGTAGAGTTATCAGATATGAGCAGGTAAATTTGGAGGAGTAGAAAAAATCATGTCATAATTGTCAGATATAATTGATGTTTAAAATAATTATTATCTACAGTTAAAATTTAAATTAAATATCTATATATACATTTCTTTTATATTGTCTATTTAAGGACTCATACATAAATCTCTAATTTAAAAACCTCTAATTTTGAAAATCATATACGTTTGTGGTTATATACAAAGCAAATTTTAAGATTATATACAATCTCTAAAGGAATGTATTTCAGGGAGAAACTTCTCTTTTTTTTTTTTGATTAACAAGATATGCATTAATAATAAGATAATTACATAAGTTCATGAGCCTAGTCTGGCTCAAGTACAAAAACAGTTGGGTTACTCCCAAAGGAAGGTGAGATGGCAAAACATTCCTATGTGATACAAGATAAACAAGGAAGTATCAAAACACACTCCAAATCAGTCCACTAATCTTAAGGATCCGAGGACCTTTTTGGAGACCACTCTCGGATTCACTACAACAACAATAATACGAGATAACAATGATGTATTTGACACCAAAACAGCCACCACAAACTAACAAAGAGAGTATCAAAATAACAAGATGAAGAACAAGATGAACAATAACACAACAAAAACAACAACACACAGTTTTGACTAGAACAACAACAAAGAGTACAAGAAATGTAAAGATAGATAGATAGACAAAGTTAAGGTATAATCTTAAGAACCCAAGAGCCTATTCCACTCTTGGACCCTTAACACTACACACTACAAATACCTATCTCTTCGGTGAGCACAAGAGAGACCTCAACCTCCTCTAGCACCCAACGTTCTAAGCATGAATCCAACACGAATGATTCCACACTCAAGTTGGAAATCCTAGTTACAATGTTTCGGCCATAGGCCTTTCTCACAAGAGAGAAATGTTCTTAAGTGTTACAACTTTCAATATCAATAAACATCTAAGACTAAAAACCCTAAGAGGTTCTATATATAGTGTATAACAAAATAGAATACAAAATGACCACAATATCCCTCAAGGGTGAGGTGCCCATCAAGTGTAACTTAAGGGTTGTTTTTAGTGCATTTAGGCTCTCTTTTACACTTTACTTGTGCACTTTCTTGGACGAATTCAATACGCACTCATTATCGTCCATCCTCGTGGTCGTACTCGTATTATCCTCCCCTTCTTGAAAATGATTCGGCCTCGAATCCGTACCTTGCAAATCAAGAAAAGACAAACAAACACACATCCTCATGACATGAGGGGTTAGGGTTAGCAAAAATAAAACATCAACATGTCATGCTGAGGTGGGAGAAATTTGAAGTATAGCCACGAGTTCTTTATTTTAATTATGTAAAGATTAGTACAATTGCTACAAAGGAAGAGGCTTGAACAAGCATCAAGATAAAAAAAAATAAGCCAAGAGTCATCCTTTCCCACTCAAAGATGGTATCGGGATCAAATGAAAAAATTAGCCAAGGGCCTAAGCCGAGGCTAGCCCTTCCCTCCCCAATAATGTCACTCCCACATTCACATAAAAAAATATTTTCATACACATGATCTCTATGAACAAAACTAATTGCAATGCTTTTACCACACAAGATGTTCAAAGAGACATGCGCATTATCAAGATCAATTTTATAGACACCGTCACTAACTTGAGAATTTTTAAGCACTCCATTTACATGCTCAAATAGTAAACTGCATTTAAGAGTAAATTGATCATCATGCACACCAAGAGTACTACCAAGAGTACTCATTTTCGAGACTACACATTCCTTTCCCATAAGAGTACTCTCATCTTCCAAGAAGAGATTTCCATCTTTAGGAGGAATGTTGTCACACCATAGTGGGTTAGCATATCGGATATAACCTTCAAGGCAAGCTATACCATCATTTTCACCACTAGGTTCATTAAGCTATACCACATTAAACCTAAAGAGAGCACGATCTATCTCACGGACAGATTTGAAACTAGCAAGTGCTTCATTCTCTATAAGTTCACTATCAAGTATCAAAGATGTTTCAATCTCCTCTTTACATTGGTGTGGGTCGGGGTAGCCCACCTCTTCCTTCGAAAAGCTCTCGTCACAAGGTGTTTGGACAAGGGAAGTTGGATTTTGTGGGATAAGTTTAGGTAACAATTAGCGTCGCCTTTCCACGTGCCATTTCATTTCTTCAAGATCGTTATTGATGCAATCAAACGTGGCATCGAGATTAGTGGAAGCCATGGTACCTAAAGTAAAGGACAATAACAAACAATAAAACAAACTTGGTAGCTCAAAATGCCTCACCACACTCTCACTCTCGATTTTACCTCACACTTGGTTTCACAAGTGTTGAAAGCCGGCTTGTACTTCGTGAGTGATTGAGGAATGAGTCTATCTTTGTCCGGAATAGATTTTCGTATGAGTTGACTCAAAAGAAAATTTGTTTA
This sequence comes from Capsicum pubescens, assembly GCA_030864215.1. Taxonomy (NCBI): domain Eukaryota; kingdom Viridiplantae; phylum Streptophyta; class Magnoliopsida; order Solanales; family Solanaceae; genus Capsicum; species Capsicum pubescens. The sequence continues at coordinate 337,254,028 of CM061548.1, forward strand.
CGGACTTGAACCAACAAGACACAACGAATTCACAAAAGAGAAAAAAAAGCATACAACAAACTCTAAACACGAATGAACGAACACAAAGACTAACTAACAATCTAGTAGATGAGTACTAATTTGTCAATTAGTATTGGAACCAAAAAACGAAACTACGGAACAATAAAAGAAACTAAGAAAATCTAAAATTTGATCTTGAAAATGACGTGTGAACAGTAACTTGATGACGTGGCAGCATACCATTGGTTGCGGCCCCACAATGAGTCACTAGTTGAAGTTTACAAACTTTAGTTACTATGTAATGGAAACAATTGGTTTTGGAGGGAAAGTATATGTCTTGAATCTCCTTTAAGTCTAATCTTCAAAAGGCAAGACTTGACTTTGTACAATTCCCACAAAACAAGGTCTCTTGAAATAAGGAAAGTGGTTGAAAAGTAGATGTCAAGTCAAGGAAGTGATGCCTCAAATCTTCTCACAAACAACTTTACAATTTGTAGGTTCACCTTTTTGAATCTATATTACACTTTTGGTTGTCTTAAGTTGTAAGATGAGATGGAGAATAAGATGAACACCACAACAACCTTCAAGAACACATCAACAACACAACAATAATGTTTACCCCACAACCAACATCAACACATATCACAGCCAATTTTAGTGTCAACACACGACCAAGGTTCTTTTTGGTGTTGTATTTTGGTTTTAGCAAGGGTGAAGGTTGTGATGAATGTAAACAACTCAACAAAAACTTTATCAAGATCAACAACACCAACAACGTCCAACCAAGACTATAACAACAAGTCCACTCGTCCAAGAACAACAACTTCAACACACGGCCATGGCCTTGTTCACAACAACAACATCAATTTTTTTTAAAGCTCAAATGTAGATCGACTCAAAGTGTTAATGAACAAGAATACTAACACTTGAAACAACAACACAAGAAAAATAAATCCTAGACCTAGACACACAACATTCGGCTAAGATACAACAACAACAAGTTTAACTTCTCGGCTAAGATCTCAAGCTCAAGAACACGTCTTTTTTTTTCTTAGTAAGAAAGCCCAAGATTGGTATTGTAAGAACAAAACCAAATATGGCTTTGATACCAAATGATACAAGATAAACAAGGAAGTATCAAAACACACTCCAAATCAGTCCACTAATCTTAAGGATCTGAGGACCTTTTTGAAGACCACTCTCGAATTCACTACAATAATAACAATACGAGATAAGAATGGTGTATTTGATACCAAAACAGCCACCACAAACTAACAAAGAGAGTATCAAGATAACAAGATAAAGAACAAGATGAACAATAACCCAATGGAAACAACAACACAAGGTTTTAACTAGAATAAAAACAAAGAGTACAAGAAATGTAAAGATAGATAGATAGATAGACAAAGTGAAGGTATAATCTTAAGAAACCAAGAGTCTATTCCACTCTTGGACCTTTAACACTACACACTACAAATACCTATCTCTTCGGTGAGCACAAAAGAGACCTCAACCTCCTCTAGCATCCAACGTTCCAAGCATGACTTTAACACGAATGATTCCACACTCAAGTTAGAAATTCTAGTTACAATGTTTCGGCCATAGGCCTTTCTCACAAGAGAGAAATGTTCTTAAGTGTTACAACTTTCAATATCAATAAACATCTAAGACTAAAAATCCTAAGAGGTTCTATATATAGTGTATTACAAAATAGAATACAAAATAATCACAATACCCCTCAAGGGTGAGGTGCCCATCAAGTGTAACTTAGGGGCTATTTTTAGTGCATTTAGGCCCTCTTTTACACTTCACTTGTGCACTTCCTTGGACGGATTCAATACGAACTCATTATCGTCCATCCTCATGGTAGTACTCATATCACTACGATAGCAAGTTCCTATCTTATCCGCCCAAATTTTATAGGCTATAAAGGGGGGGGCATCCAAAAATATATAATCAGCAAACTAGTTACTGTTGACTCCTTCCTTGGCCAATACATCCGCAACCCTATTTTGCTCTCTATAGCTGTGTCGAACTGGTGGAGCACCCATCCTTCGTATCAGAGATCTACAAGCATCAAGAATGGGATTATATAATAAGTGGCCTTGTTGTAGCATTAAAATAATTAGCTAGGAATCAGTGTTGATCTCAATAGGGAACCAGTGATGATCATAAACCAATGTGAGGCCCCTAAGTAAGGCTAAGAGTTCCATATGGGTATTAGTAGTATGATGAAAACTTTGGTAGAATCCCCCCACCCAGTTACCACTGGAGTCACGAACCACTTTCCCAATACATCCTATCCCAGGATTACCTTTGCACACTCCATCAGTGTTAAGCTTGTAATGTGAGTGGGGGGGGGGGGGGTCTAGCATAAGGAAATAGAAATGCGAGGGGTTGGGGAGCTATGCTTAGATAAATGAAAAAATCTACTACCTCAGTATAAACATTTCTAAAATCGGGTCGACCATGAAGATGGTTGAAGAGATTGTTGTTCTTATTTTTTCAGATATGCCAAAGACAGTAAGGAAGAAGTGTGGACCAAGGAATAAGGTTATCAAAGGTGGTAGCAAGGAGATATTTTCAAGTGTCAGACCAGTGAGAAAGGAAGAAGAGCTGGGTTGTGATGATGAGGTCACCTCTGTAGGCATGAACTAGATCAGCCCAAAAAGAGGATACACTAGGGCAATAGAAGAAGATGTGAGAGAGGGATAGGTGCAGGACCCACATGTGGGGTTAATGTCTATGCCCCTATGAGCCAATGTGGCTTTAGTAGGGAGGCTATGATGCTGCAACAACCAAAGGAAGAATTGCAACTTAGGAGGAATATTAGAATGCCAGATCCAGTTCCAAGAGCTTGGGGTGGCAGTAGTAGACCCTCTCTGGCTAAAAAATGAATAAGCACTCTTGCAGGAGAAAGACCCTTGACCATTTAGGATCCAAAAGGGGGAGTCAGCTCTCAATCTCATGTTTGGCAGGAAGGTATGGATGATAGAATACTTGATATCCAAGGGTACCTCAAAGGGGGGGAAACTTCTCTATATCATTGCGAAAGAAAATAAATAATATTAGACATATTTAGACAAGTGGATTATAAAGTAAAATACATTTTAGATATTTCTACTAAAAGTATTATGAAGACAGTCATCCTTATAAATTTAGGCAAGTGAATTATAAAGTAAAATGTATCTTAGATATTTCTAGTAAAAATATGACTCCCTCTGCATTAATTTATTTGTCCTATTTTTTAAGAAATTAAAAGAAATTTTTTGAATTTTATAATTTTACTTAAGAAATATATTATATGTATTAAAATATTCTTTAATTTTGTGATATTAAATATGACATATAAAAAATTAAAATTTAAAAATTACTACGAATGTAAGAAATATTCTGACATATAAAAAATTAAAATTTAAAAATTATTAAAAAAGTAAGAAATTTTCTCTTAAAACAAACTAATAAGCAAAGTAGAATAAATAAATTGAAATGAAGAATGTACTAAATTCAGACATCCTTCTTAGTTCCTAGATGAAAAAAGTAATTTGGAATAAAAGAATTATGTTGGAATCTTGAGGTGTAATTGATGATACCTAATGAAATTACAAAAAAATATCCTGTAGGACCATGATTAATTTGAACCGCGAAACAAACCTTGTGGGTCCATATATTAATCCAAACAACTTTAATCTACATTGGACATTATTTTTAAGGTTTCATACGTGTAAGAAAAATCCACGTAGGACAAATTAATCGACTATTGTATTATTATTTTTATGTTATGAATCAATTCCCCACATTGAAAAAATAGAGAAATATTAATGAGTTTATAGATCAAATAGGATGAATCTAAAAAATATACCCAAATTAGGATGACTTTCAAATTTTAGTTCCAAATAAAAAAAAATTCTTAAAATATCCTTTACCTATTAACTAGTATTTTTTTAGATAAAATTGTCCCTGATCAATGGAGTAAATTACATAAATGATCCCCATAATGGATAACAACTCCATATTTATATCTTTCAACTTTTATTTTTTTCTCTTTTTAATATTACTTTGATTTTTATTTTTTATTTTCTCTTTTTTATTTTTAATTGTCTCAACCCTTACTTTTTTCCTCTCAACTTTTTATTTTATTTTATATTATTTTTATTTTTTATTTTTTCTTTCCTCTTTTTTTTTTTGTTCTTTTTAGTTTTTCTCAACCCTTACTTTTTTTCTTTACACCTTTCAACGTCTACTTTTATAAAAAAAAAATTCTTTGATTTTTTTTTTCTTTTTTCTAATTCTCGACCTTTATTTTTATTTAATCTTTTTTTTTTTTATCAACCTTTATTTTTTTCTTATTCTCTCTCAACTTCTACATTTTTTTTTTTATTATTTTAATATTTTTCTTCATTTTCTTCTTTTTTTGCAATTTTTATTATTTTTGTTCTTTTCGTTGATTTCTTCCATATAAGTTACATCTCCTGAGTAAGAGTTGACACTATCACATTATAAAGGTAAGATTTATGACTTTCGAACAATAAACTACGTTTCATGGGCAAAAGTTAACACTACTACATTGTAGAGGCAAGACTTATGACTTTCAAACAACAAGTTATGTTTCATAGGAAAGAGTTGACACTACCACATTGTATTTTAATTTATGAGATATTCTACAACTATTACCTTAGAGGCAAGACTTAACTTAAGGACTTTCAAGTAACAAATTATGCCTCAAGGGCAAAAGTTGACTCTACCACGTTATGTTTTCATTTATGAGATGTTCTACAACTCTTACCTTAGAGACAAGACTTAACTCAAGGACTTTCAAACTACAAATTAGGCTCCACGGGCAAGAGTTAACTCGACTATATTATGTTTTCATTTATGAGATATTCTACAACTACTGTTTTAGAGGCAAGACTTGGCTCAAGGACTTTCAAACAACAAATTATGCTTCACGGGCAAGAGTTAACTCTACCACATTATATTTTCATTTATGAGATGTTTTACAACTATTGCCTTAGAGGCAAGACTTAGCTCAAGGACTTTCAAACTACAATTTATGCCCACGGGCAAGTGTTGACTCTACCACATTATGTTTTCATTTATGAGATGTTTTACAACTATTGCCTTAGAGGCAAGACTTAGCTCAAGGACTTTCAAACTACAATTTATGCCTCACAGGCAATAGTTGACTCTACCACATTATGTTTTCATTTATGAGATGTTTTACAATTATTGCCTTAGAGGCAAGACTTAGCTGAAGGACTTTCAAACAACAAATTATGCCCCACGGACAAGAGTTGACTCTACCATGTTATATTTTCATTTATGAGATGTTCTACAACTATTGCCTTAGAGACAAGAATTAGCTCAAGAACTTTCAAACTACAAATTATGTCCCATGGGCAAGAGTTGACACTACCACGTTATGTCTTTATTTGTGGGATGTTCTATAACTCCTGCCTTAGAGGCAAGACTTAGTTCAAGGACTTTCAAATAATAAATTATGCCCCACGGGCAAGAGTTGACACTACCACGTTATGTCTTCATTTATAGGATGTTCTACAACTCTTACCTTAGAGGGAAGACTTGGTTCAAGGACTTTCAAACTACAAATTATGCCCCACGGGCAAGAGTTAACTCGACCACGTTATATTTTTATTTATGAGATGTTCTACAACTATTGCCTTAGAGGCAAGACTTGGCTCAAGGACTTTCAAACTACAAATTATGCCCCACGGGCAAGAGTGGACTTTACCACGTTATGTTTTGATTTATGAGATGTTCTACAACTATTGCCTTAGAGGCAAAACTTAATTAGCTCCAGGACTTTCAAACTACAAATTATGCCCCACGGGTAAGAGTTGACTCTACCATATTATGTTTTTATTTATGAGATGTTCTACAACTATTGCCTTAGAGGCAAGACTTAGCTCAAGGACTTTCAAACTATAAATTATGTCCCACGGGTAAGAGTTGACACTACCACGTTATGTCTTTATTTATGGAATGTTCTACAACTCTTGCCTTAGAGGCAAGACTTTGTTCAAGGACTTTCAAATAATAAATTATGCCCCATGGACAAGAGTTGACACTACCACGTTATGTCTTCATTTATGAGATGTTCTACAACTCTTACCTTAGAGGCAAGACTTGGCTCAAGGACTTTCAAACTACAAATTATGCCCCACGGGCAAGAGTTAACTCGACCACGTTATATTTTTATTTATGAGATGTTCTACAACTATTGCTTTAGAGGCAAGACTTGGCTCAAGGACTTTCAAACTACAAATTATGCTCCACGGGCAAGAGTGGACTTTACCACGTTATGTTTTGATTTATGAGATATTCTACAACTATTGTCTTAGAGGCAAAACTTAATTAGCTCAAGGACTTTCAAACTACAAATTATGCCCTACGGGCAAGAGTTGACTCTACCACATTATATTTTTATTTATGAGATGTTCTACTACTATTGCCTTAGAGGCAAGACTTAGCTCAAGGACTTTCAAACTATAAATTATGTCCCAAGGGCAAGAGTTGACACTACCACATTATGTCTTTATTTATGAGATGTTCTACAAATCTTGCCTTAGAGGCAAGACTTTGTTCAAGGACTTTCAAATAATAAATTATGCCCCATGGACAAGAGTTGACACTACCACGTTATGTCTTCATTTATGAAATGTTCTACAACTCTTGCCTTAGAGGCAAGACTTTGCTCAAGGACCTTCAAACAATAAATTATGCCCCACGGACAAGAGTTGACACTACTACATTATCTATTTATTTACGAGATATTCTACAACTCTCGCCTTAGAGACACGACTTATCTCAAGAATTTTCAAAGAACTTCGTAACAACAATTCATGCCCTTAAATTTGCTCTGATGTCAAAAAAAGAAAATTCCTTTGTGGATTATTCAATTTTTTATTTTTTAGCAAAATATAATAGCAGTTGAGAAAACAGAAAAAAGCGATCAAACAAAATAGAGAAATAAAAAGATTGAGATAAAAAAAACATAACGATCAAGAAAAAAGCGAAGAATTAAAAAAATTGAGTAAAATAAAAATGAGAGGAAAAATAAAAATAAAGTTTGAAAACAATAAGAAAAAAAAGAGAACTGAAAAAAAAAAGATCAAACAAAATAGAGAAATAAAAAAAATGAGTGAGAAAAAAAAGCAAGAAAAAAATGAAGAATTAAAAAATTTGAGAAAATAAAAAATGAGAGGAAAAAATAAAAATATAGTTTGAGAAAAATAAGGAAAAAAAAGAGAACTGATAAAAATAAAAAATAAAAGAAAAATAAAGGTTAAAGACAAGTGAATTAATAAAAGGAAAAAAAAAGAAATAGATAATGCTTGAGAAAAAAAGAAAAAAGAGAAAAAAATAAAGTTTGATACAAATGAATTAAAACATGAAAATAAAATTAAAGGAAAAAATAAAAAGTGAAAATAATAAAATTAAAGAAAAAAATAAAAAAGTGAAAATAATAAAAAAAGAATAATAAATTAAAGGAAAAAATAAAAAGTGAAAATAATAAAAAATAAAATTTGAGAGACAAATAAGTATGGAAAGTTTTAAAAATATATTTGAGGTGTAGAGGGGTAAAATGGTACTTGTACTATACTTAAAAAGTAAAGAAGATTATTCTTTAAAGATATTTATTATTGGAGTCAAATATCTGTAGTCACTCATATTTGGATCTATGGCATGCAATTTCCTGGACCAAATAGGTTTTCCCAACTATCAGGCTAGTCTTTTGGGTTGGGCTCTCCCGTTTGGTTTATAACATTGATGCTTTCATTGAGAGTCTCACGTGTGGGGCCGTGACTCGGAGTGATGGCCTGGACCGAAAAGGGGTGCCAGCCGTGACCAACGAGGATCGATCTATGCGTGGAGCCGCGACTCGGAGTGGTGACCTGTGTGCAAGGAGTGGTGGCCTGGATCTAAGAGGGGTGTCAGCCGTGACCAACTGGGCTAGCCGTGACCAACGAGGTTGTTGGTTCTCAAGCGGAAGCGATTGTTATGAACCAATTCTCCCAAATTGAAAAAAATAGAGAAATGCTAATGGGTTTATAGATCAAATGGGTTCTTCCACCTATCAGGCAAGTCTTTTGGGTTTAGCTCTCCCGTTTAGTTTATAACATATTACTTCCCCAATCTTCACTTTAGTTGGTCATTTTTATTTTACATGCATGTTAAGAATTATAAATAAAAAGGTAGTTTTATTAATTTACTCCTTAAAAAATTTCCTGAGAACTTTACATAAAAAAATGTAAATAATACTTTCTAAAAGAATTAATTGTAAGGTGTAAAGCGGTTGTGGTTGTTGAAGATAATAAAATGTGTCCGTTCGATCAAAAATATTAATTCTAAGGGATATGGATAAAACCTAACGAATTTTTGTTTTGATTTAGTAAGGTGGACAAATAATATAAGCATTTTTAGTAAGATGACCAACTAATATAAGGAAATATTAGTAAGGATGATCACACTGATTGAGCAAGCTAGGTGATCTCTTAAGTGAGGAGTCTCAGATTCGAACTCCTTACCTGCTTTCTGATTGGTCGAGCCCGTCGCATGAATTTACTACGTGGTTTACATGCTATTTATTTATGCAAGAATGAGATTAATTACCTTGTGCTCCATAAGTATATCAACTGCAGATTTTCTTGTAAAAAAAATAATGTAATTCGTTGTTTCAATTTGTTGGACATATATATTTTGACTTGACATAAATTTTAAGAAAATAAAGAAGACTTTTAAATTTTGTGTTCTTAAATTAAAATATATTAAATGTACAAAAAACGTTTTTTAATCTTGCAGTCTTAAACATGTCATACGAAAATTTGAAATTAAAAAGTTACTAAGAAGAAGAATGATCATTTTTTTAAACATTACTAAAAAGCAAAGTCGATCAAACAAATTGAATTAGAGAAAATATTATAATTATATTATTAAATGTTGTGTACCTCTTTAATTTGGGTCACTACTCGAGTTGCTCATTCCCTTCTAAAGTAGCTTAACCTTTATATGAAAGGCTAACTTGTTATGTTTTGTATATAGGAAATTTCCCATTGCCTTTTCTTCATAAGTGGGAGACACACTAAATTAGCCTAAGAGATCCTAATTATATATACAGAGAGAAAAGAGCTAAAGAAGATAAGAGATATTATTATTATGGCTATAGTAGAAGATATTTTGCCATGCACAGCCATGGTGATAATAGAAATGTGCACTATTTTCTTGACAATTATGGCAAGCACAGCCATGTCAAGATTAGGGATGAGTTCTTTTGTGTTTGTGGTTTATACAAATGCTCTTAGCTCAGTTATTCTTCTTCCTTTTTCATATTTCTACCATAGAAAAGACAAGTAAGATTTCTTCACCATCATTATCATCTCTTTTTTTTTTTTTGAGGGGGGGGGGGGGGGGGGGGTTATTTCTTCTACAAATTAGATGAACATCTTATCTTAAAATAGAGAATATACATCTATAGTTATGTGTTGATATTTGATTTTTTTATTTTTTTTAAATTTGCTGCAGGATACATGCACCATTGTTTACTTTCCCAATACTTAGCCGTGTATTTCTCCTTGGTCTACTAGGGTTAGTTCTTTCTCTCTTTTTTACTACAGTAACATATTTAGTGTATTCTCACAAGTAGGATGTACGCGTGGATCGTACCTTTATCTCTGGGGATAGAGAGATCGTTTTTAATAGATCCTGAATAAAAAAATATTATTGAAATCATTTCAAGCTAGGTAGACCATTTTTATGAGAACTAATTTCAATGATTAATAACAGAGATAGATTCAATATTTAGTTTGATGTGTTCAGTTTTAAGGCTCTTAAACTGATCTTTTTGTACTTAATGTTGAATTAAAGGATATTTGAAATTTTTAGTGGTTTTATCGTGCCATGCACACATATTTATACCCACAAATACCAAAGACTTCGGCTCAGTTCAAATCTATTGTGGAGTGCATCATCCTCTGATTAATAACATTACTTGACTCCCACCATTTTTAATTTATATGTTTTGCACTATTTGTTTGTGTAGGAAGTTTAAGAAAGAAATTTTGATTTTTAAATTACCCGTCGAATCTAAACAACTCTTAGATGTTTGTCTAATTATAAATCATAATAGTACGGGTGAAATAAGTATTTTAAAGTTAAATTATTATAGATAGGAAAAGTTAATATTCTTTTTGAAATATACTAAAATTGAAAGTGTGCTATATAAATCGAGAGGCAAAACCTGTAAACTACTCTCTCCATTAAAAAAAGAATGACCTATTTTATTTTTTAGTCCGTTTTCAAAAGAATGACCCCTTTCCTTTTTTGGCAACACTTTAGTTTTAACTTTCCACATGACATATTTAAAACCACAAGAATAAAAAATATTTTGATCAATTTGACATAACTTTAATTTAAGACTATAAAATTCAAAAATCTTCTTTATTTTTTTAAAACTCCGCAAGTCAAAATAGATCACGAAATAAAGGGAGCAATATTTAGCAACACAATTTTGGAAAAGTGAAGAATCTCACATCAGTCCTTTTAAGAGATGAGTGATCTCTTTAATATGAGTTAGTCTCACTCGTTGAACTAGTTTGGGGGTTAGAATTATCCCTGGATTCAATTTTTTTCTGAAAAAAAAAAAAAAAAAGGTTGATGACAAATTTGATTTTGTGGTGTGTTTACAGGGTTACAATAGCTCAGAACCTAGCATTTGCTGGACTAAGTTACAGTTCACCAATTGTAGCATGTGGCATGGCAAACATGGTCCCAGCTTTAACTTTTATCCTCGCTATATTCCTCAGGTTTTTTCTTCAACCATGGAATATTCTTCATTATTCAATTATTTTATATTATATAATTCGTGTTGATTGGAATCTTGAAAACTGCTAGATACCTAAGAGCCTTACACAAAAGAAAAAGATTTGCCAGCTCCCACCATTATTATTAATTATTTATTTCTCCGTTAAATTTCTTGCAACTTGAAGGAGAAAAAAAAGTAGTATGACAAAAGGTGATGTAGAAAGAGAGAGAGAGAAATTTGTGGATGATGTTAAAGTGGGACATCAAGTTTGATTAATTAGATTCAGGAACGGTGTGTTTATGAATCTAATGAATCTATATATGGTGGCCAAGCGTCAATATAAATATAAATAGAGTTTTAAGTTTTGTCTACACTATAGATAAGCTTAAAAATAGAAAAAGAAAAAATTAGGTAACACGTAATAACAGGTTAAGTTTATTTGATAGTGTAAAATATTTTATATACTGTGCACAAAAATTAAATTCATATAAATATTTGAATCCAACTTAATATATGGGCCAAAAAAAATACCGAAGGGAAAAGGGAATCATTTCGCCCATTTAAAAAATAATTATATTATATTCGTGTTAGTCTGTTAAAAAAAATATTTTTCAACTAAATTTAACTTTTTTTTTCTTTTTTTTACTAATTATATAGATCCTTGTGTTCGATTCTTTCCTGATCTAGTACATAATGAAAATTTTAGTATATCAAAGTACTGTCTTTTTTAATTTACTCTGCGTATTATTAAATTATACCATATAAATTAAGAAATTAATTACTTAGTTTGATGTAGATGGTTGGTGCGGAGATGGACCTACTTGTTTTGCCACTTGTTTTGCTTGTAAAAATAGTCAAACATTTCCTTCCAATGAAAAGTTACAATTTTCTAAACAGTTTCCGCTAAGGAAAAAAAAAAGAAACTAAACTATATGGCAGAGCAGTCCAATGAAAAGTAATCAGTAAATAAATAAATTTTTATATATTACTATATGATATACGTGATATACGTATTTTTGCTACAAAATGGTAGGAGTATATATCTTTTTTGTATAATTAGCTATGGATCGACCGATCAAATATGTAACCTGCCCAAATAATACTAAAATTTATACTAAAATTTGAGAAAATTTTCCTCAAGTCACAGACAAATTTACCTCTTTAATAATAAATATTATAGCAATTGTCTATCAAAAATTTATTATTACCTCGTGACAATTTTCCTCAAGAATTATTAGTGAAAACTTCAGGAACATACTAAAACTTTAAAAAATTTACCTCGTAACAACCGTAACAAAATAAGAATCTAAAATTAAAAGGCTTTTCATATATATAGAAGTAGAGGATTCATAAACCAAAAAGGATACTAATTAATATTTTAGGAGTATTTCATATATTCATATATGTTAATAACTATTTTTCATAAAAATAATTTTTTTACCTTAAACAACTAACCTTTCCCATATATTTAGGAAAATTCAGCCGGTTTGTCTATATTAGAAAATCAATATTTTCCATAAAATATAGGAAAACACGTAGAAAACATTAAGAAAACAAACCTTTTCCCATAAAAATAGAAAAAATCAGCAAATTTTACACCTAACAAACTTTTCTCTATTATTTTTAAATACATTCATTATAGTTAATATTCAATATTATAAAAATATAACAATATAATAATTCAAATAAAAAAAAAATGAAAAGACAATTTTGTCTAATATATATGGTACATATAATTTGATAAAATAAAAATAAAAAATAACTGAAAAAATAATCACTCTTAATTTAAGTTAAATATTATTATAAACTTGATGATACTTTAGTGATATATATATATATATATGAGAAATTAAATATATACTTGAGCGTACATAATAAATTTGTTACCTTATATCAAACAAAATCTCTTGTTCTTGAGGTTCGTATAGCTTTTGTTCTTTACATCAAAACACACTACTATTTCTTTCTACTATATTCATTTTTGAGTTTGTCTAGAGCCACCTTCAAATCCCTAGCCATTAAACAATGACCCAAAAATAAATATTATTTTTTCTGAAAATTTAAAAAATCATATTAATATAATATAAAATAATAAAAACTGAGAAATATGGTGTATAAATAATCTTAGCCTTACTTACTCAAAAGATAAAATTATGAAAACTCAATTATATGAAGAATTTAGTATAGGAAATAGAAGTGTAATTTTACAAAAATCGATAATATTATATATTGTGTTACTAAAGAAATGTGATGAGAACACGTTGAACCTTTTCAACAATAAGCACAATAATTTAAATCACCCAAAATAAAAACCAACATAATCAATAAATTGTCAGCCATGTATACACCAGATAATTAATAAAAATCAATATGTAATCAAATACAAATTTCAAAGATCTCTTCAATTTCTAAACTCTATTAGTAGAAAAATCTATATACACTCAAAATAGAAGCTCAAAGTAATCTATAAATATATAGATATGATGTGATCTAACAAAAATTGAATACATTATTTTATAGTTATAACTTTAAGTTGTTTCAACTATATTTAGCTATATAAATATTCATACCTTTAATTCAGTTGTGGCAGAAACCAACCAAACCTAAGATTGAAAAACCTTGTTTTCTTTTCTTTTGCTACAATTCAAAGAAAAACACAAAAATATGAATTCAAGATGGGAACGGAAAAGGAAAGAGAACGGGAGAAGAGAAAAGCTATATACGCGTCTATTATTAGTCTCATTTTAATTGTACACTCTATTAACAATATTCTCCATAATTATTTCTTACCATATATTTTAAGATTTTTAATTTTTCAATAACTAAATAATAAATTGAAAAAAAATAGCAAAAAGACGATTTTGTCTATTGCGAATACTCTTAATGAAGAGCAAAAAGTTTAAATCACTTTTCTAAAGTTCTTTACACTTTTAATATATTATAGATTATAGATATACACACACATTTTACATTATAACATATTATTGTTAATGACTATTCTAATTCAGCATAACCAATATTATTTTAGGAAAATAAGTATTGATGTGAAGAGCCAAGGAAGCCAAGCAAGAATGATTGGAACCGTAATATCAATAATTGGTGGAATGTCAATGACTTACTACAAAGGTCCAGTGGTGAAGCAATATTCTCCATTGTTCCTTCAGTTAGCCAGACCACGCCTTCTTGTTTTCACTTCAACACATGAGAATTGGGTTCTAGGTTGCTTTTTATTTGCTACTGCTTCATTAGCTCTTTGTGCATGGAATATTATTCAGGTAATTTACCACTCTAATTTGAGTCGTTTTTTTTTTTTGTTGAGAAAGTTACAACATATATACCGTTCGTAGTTGAAACATACACAACATTTACATTATCAGTGCATAAGTTGCGTATTGATATACATATTACATGTATAATATACATATATGTTTTGCAAAATATACATAATCTATACATTTTGTGCATATTTTGTATACTAGTTGACCAAAGTGTTTAGGGCCGTAGTTGTCCCCTTTTTTCGTCCTTTGACCATTAAATGCAAATTTTTAGTATTTTAGTATGACGGAAGACATTTTTCAAGAAAATATTTTTCACAAGGGTCATCAAAAGGGGGAAAATGGCTTCGGTCGGTTACGGGTGGAAATTAAATTACTTAATTTTATCATACCAAAGATACTTTGAATTGCAGTATATTTACCTTTTTTTTTTGGTCAGGCTGGAACTATCAGAAAGTACCCACAGGTGATGAAAATAGTGTTTCTATATACTTTATTTGGGACAATACAATCAGCCATATTTGCTTTCGTGATGGAAAAAGATCTAAATGCTTGGAGACTCAAGCTTGACATGGAGCTTCTTGTTATTGTTTTAACTGTAAGCCCACTAATTGAAGTACAGAAACTTTCAAGATTTTGTTTTATGTATTTCTTGTCTATCACAACTGTCATAATCACAGAGTCATGATTTTCATTAAGGGAATTTAAAATATAAAAAGTAAATATACGAAGAAATTAAAGAGAACAACATCTACTATATGATGTATAAACAACGTCTAAACTATGTTGGCGTTACGTAGTGAGTAGTGTTTTTGTTTTCTATTTCTATACTTCGCATTTTTATATGGACTGACCCATTTTTGTAACAATCCGATTTGGTACTAAGTCGGTGGACTTGCCCAACTATATAAGGGGCATTTTAGTGCACAGTAGCTGGATTTTTTTGGATATTTTGAGAAATAAGAAGTCGGTTTCTTTCTCTCTTCTTCTTCACAGAACTGTTGTTGCATTCTACTCCTTTTCTCCATAATTTTGAAACTTTCACATGGTATCAAAGCGGAAATTCGCTAAATTCTACTGATTTTGTTTTCTCCGATCCTATATATACCCTCATGCATTTTCAGTCGGATTTTGATCTTTCTTTGTTGATTTCTATCGGAATTTTGACGGAAAATTGCAATATTTTGTTGATCTCTAGCGAAATTTGTGATAGAAAAGTACAATATATTTTGATTTGACGGCATTTTTGTCCGATATCCTTGCATTTGCACTTGTCTTCTCCGATCTAGGGTTCCGATATGAAGGTATTTTTTCGGGTATCCTCAAATGTGAAGTCGACTTCTCCGGTAAAGTATTTTTTCAGGTTGTGGATTTGTTTTATACTCCGTTTCCTTATCCTCTACATCTTTCTTCGGTTTTTGAGGTGATTGTTTGTCGATTGGTTGAGTGTATTATCTACGATGAACACTGAGCGAGTAGATTCCTCTGATGTTCCTGGAACGTCTTTAGTAAATGTATCTTTCTACGGTGTAGGCTTTGGCGGAAGGAAAAGAGGAATAATTGTGTCTTTGAAAGCCAAAAATAAGATAGAATTTATTGACGGATCCTGTCCTAGGCCACATGAGGGTTCCGCTCATGCGCGACTATGGGATAAGTGTAACAACATGATGATATCGTGGTTAACTAGTTCCCTGTCACCAGAAATTGCTGCTAGTGTGTAGTATTCCAAGACCGCACAGAGTATATGGGAACAGATTAACAAAAAATATGGCATTATAAATGGAACTAAAATTTTTGAGCTTAAGAAAGAACTGGCTTCTATATCTCAAGGAGAACTTGACATAGCTTCTTATTTCACTAAGTTGAAAAAAATATGGGATGAGCTGGGTTCAATGTGTAAAAATCATAGTAATGAGTGCACATGTGCTGCAAAAGAAGGTTTAAAACAGGAAGATGAAGAAAACAAACTCTACTAGTTTCTCATGGGGCTTAATGATGCTTATGTTGGTGTGAGGAGCAACATGCTAATGATGAACCCCTTGCCTTCCCTTGATAGTGATTATAATATTCTTTTACAAGATGAAACACAACGACAAGTCAGTCCTTATGCTCAACCTCATTCCGAAATGGCTTCTTTTCATGCAAAACTGAATTTCAAGTCGTTTCAATGTCCACAACCACCTCCAAGGCAATTTACTCCGAAGGACCATTCCATCTATGATAAAACTCTTCTCACTTGCAAATACTGCAAGAAACCTGGACATTCCATTGATCAGTGTTATAAATTGCATGGCTTTCCACCCAACTTTAAGTTCACCAAAAATAGGAAGTTTGGGACTGCTGCTAATGTGAAGTCCAGATCTCTTCAGAATTCTGAGCATACTACATCTGCACTTCTTCTTCTGATCAAGGTTGTTTGGTTCCTGGTTTGACTAAGGAGCAATCTTCCCAGTTGTTTATGTTGTTGCAACAATGCAATCTTGCTGATTCAAATGCTAGCCCTCAATCTGACTTTATGGGATCTGCTAACTTTGCTGGTAGTTCTTCTTACTTGCCTAATTTTAATGGTGTTGCTTATTTTGCCTGTATGTTAACTAGTGTAGCTAAAAGCATTTGGATAGTAGATTCAGGAGCAACCGACCACATAACCTCTGATAAGAACCTTCTCTATGACATTACAACTCTCTCAGTTCCCTACTTAGTTACATTACCTAATGGATATAGGGTGAAGGTGACCTCTACAGGTTTTTTCTCTCTATCTTCAACTTTTACTCTCCATCGGGTACTTTATATTCCTACATTCAAGTACAATCTGATTTCTGTGCATAGACTCATTCAATAATTTAATAGTATTGTTCTCTTCACTGTTTCTTCCTGCCTGATACAAGACCTTTCCAGGAAGAAGCTTCTGGTACTTGGTAAGTTGCACCAAGGACTGTACCACCTTCAACACTTTTCTAACTCATTCTCATGCTCCTCCACTCTGGACACAACTTTCTCAACTGAACATGGTCACTTTATTTTAGATTTGAATAATGTTGCACCATCTATGAATGTTGTTCCTTCCTTTCCTTTAAATGAATCTGTAAATACTAGTTTGTTTCCTTCCTATGTTTCTACTGCACAATCTATGGAAAATGTAAACCACGTTGATGTACTTTGGCATTACAAGTTGGGAAACATTCCTTTTGTAAAAATGAAGTGCATACCTTCTATATCCTCTGAATTATCTTCGAAACAATCTTTTGTTTGTCACATTTGCCCTTTGGCTAGACAAGCTAGATTACCATTCTCGGACAGTTCATCAAAATCTACTTCTTTATTTCAACTTATCCACATTGACATTTGGGGGCCCTACCATACACAAACATATTTTGGTGCTAGGTATTTCCTGACTATAGTAGATGATTATAGTCGGGCTACTTGGACACATTTCTTAAATTCCAAAAGTGGTGCTTTTTCCATGCTTAAAGCTTTCATTTCTATGGTTAAGACTCAATTTAATCTACCAGTCAAAACCATTAGAAGTGATAATGCCCTCGAGCTTGGTTCTTCTAATCTAGAAAAACAGTTTTTTTTCGGATAATGGAATCATACACCAAACCAGTTGTCCTTATACACCTCAACAAAACGGTGTTGTTGAGAGAAAGCAAAAACACATCCTGGAAACTTCAAGAGCTCTACTTTTCCAATCGAATCTTCCTAAAAGTTTTTGGGGAGATTGTTTATTAACTACCTCTTACCTAATAAATAGATTTCCCTCTTCAATTTTTTCCAACAAGACACCTTTGGAATTATTATATGGAAAAGCCCCTTGCTATGACCACTTGAAACCCTTTGGTTGTTTATGTTATGGATCAATGCCTAAATGTCAAAGAGACAAATTTCAGCCAAGGGCTGTCCCTTGTGTTTTTGTTGGGTATCCATTTGGCCAAAAGGGATATAAACTCTACAATTTGAAAACCAAATCTATTCTCATCTCCCGGGATGCCATTTTTCATGAGTCTGTTTTTCCTTATTCTCTTTCTTTATATTCTCCCACTACTTCCACATTTGGTTTTTCTCCTTGTCTTATACCTGACGATTTTATCTCTACTGCTCCAGATCTGCCCTTTCCCGACTCCTCTAGTGTTTCTCCCTTATTTCAACAGACTCTTTCCACATCTGTGTCATTATCTCCAACTCCTTCATCTGTCCATCATTCCCCTCCCACACATTGGAAGAGTTATAGACACCACCAGGTTCCTTCTTATCTACATGATTATGTGGTTCAGCTCCCTTCTTCCATCTCCAACTCCTCTACTACCTCTGTTTCTACTGCCTTGTTTTCTACAACAGTTGAGACTCGCTCTTACACTCAGGCAGCTGCCAGTGAAGCCTGGAAAGAGGCCATGAGGAAGGAGTTTGAGGCATTAGAAGCTAATCATACATGGGATATTGTAGAGTTACCTGTTGGAAAGAAACCTGTCGTATGTAAATGGGTTTATAAAATAAAACATAAAGCTGATGGGTCGGTGGAAAGGTACAAGGCTAGGTTAGTTGTTTGAGGTGACACTCAAATTGAAGGGGTTGACTTCCATGAAATATTTTCACCCGTTGTGAAGATGTATACCATTCGGTGTCTCATTGCTTTTGCTATTAAGAAACATTGGTCTTTTTTTCAATTGGATGTCAATAACGCTTTCCTTCATGGGGATTTAGATAAGGAAGTGTACATGAAACTTCCTCAAGGTCTTTTTGTTTCTTCCTCCTCACTTCTATCTTCAGCTTTAGTTTGCAAGTTACAAAAATCATTATATGAACTTCGGCAAGCCTCTCGACAATGGTATGCCAAGCTGTCCCAAGCTCTTTGTTCAAGAGGTTATATTCATTCTTTAAATGATTAATAACTCTTCTTTAAGAAATCAGCCAATTCCACTATGTTCCTTGCTATATATGTAGATGATATCATCCTTACTGGGGATGATTTGACTGAAATCAAGGCTTTAAAAACTTTCTTGGATGAGCAGTTTAAGATCAAGGATCTAGGGCTGCTCTATTATTTCTTGGGTATAGAGGTTTATTATCATCAGTCTGGAGTTTTGTTGCACCAGAAGAAATTTATTTCTGATTTACTTACTGATTTTCACTGTTTCGAGGTTACGTCTGTGGTATCTCCTTTGGATTTAAGTGTCAAACATCAGTTTGATGTTGGTTCTCTGCTGCCTCATCCAGACTCCTATAGAAGTTTTATTGGTAAGCTTAATTTTCTTACGCACACTAGACCTGACCTCTGTTTTACTGTACAACACCTTAGTCAATTTTTACAGTCTCCTCGAGTTCCTCATATGGATGCTTCCTTGCGATTTTGCGATACTTAAAAGGGACTCCTGATGTTGGGATCTATTTGAATAACTCTCCTGATTTCTCTCTAGTGGGTTGTTGTGATAGTGATTAGGCTGCATGCCCTGATTCTCGTCCCTCCGTTACTGGTTTTTGTGTCTCTTTAGGGGGCAGCCTTCTCAGTTGGAAATCCAAGAAGTAACTTGTGGTTTCTTTGTCCTCCGTGGAGGTCGAATATAGGTCAATGAGCAAGCTTGTTGCTGAGTTGTCATGGCTGGTTCGTTTGCTATTCGATTTCGGTTTAACTGTTGATCGAGGTATTCCTATTCTCTGTGACAGTCAGGCTGCTATACACATCGCCAAGAATCCCATTTTTTCATGAACGAACTAAACACATCGAGGTTGACTGCCATTTTATCCGCACCAAGTTGGCTGAGGGTCTTATTTCTCTATCTCATGTGCGTACTGCTTTCCAGCTAGCTGATATATTTACGAAGTCGTTGACTGGTTCTCAGCACCAGCTTTTACTTGGCAAGTTGGGTGTGTGTCCACCCTCCAACTTGAGGGGGGCTGTTGGCGTTACGTAGTGAGTAGTGTTTTTG
This sequence comes from Capsicum pubescens, assembly GCA_030864215.1. Taxonomy (NCBI): domain Eukaryota; kingdom Viridiplantae; phylum Streptophyta; class Magnoliopsida; order Solanales; family Solanaceae; genus Capsicum; species Capsicum pubescens. The sequence continues at coordinate 337,274,049 of CM061548.1, forward strand.
TTTTCTATTTCTATACTTCGCATTTTTATATGGACTGACCTATTTTTGTAACAACCCAATTTGGTACTAAGTCGGTGGACTTGCCCAACTATATAAGGGGCATTTTAGTGCACAACAGTTGGATTTTTTTGGATATTTTGGAAAATAAGAAGTCGGTTTCTTTCTCTCTTCTTCTTCACAGAACTGTTGTTGCATTCTACTCCTTTTCTCCATAATTTTGAAACTTTCACAGGTGGGTTAAAGGGTCCTTGGTCTCCTTATATGATCTTGGGCAATCCTCCCCTTATGAGCTAGCTTTTGAGGTTGAGTTAGGTCCAAGGTCCATTTCTTTATCATGGTATCAAAGCCAGGCCCACCCAATTCATTGTTTCCGATGTTGGCCCCCCCGTCTTATATTGTCCACGCTCCAGATGTTCAGCCCTGGGCGTGCGGGGGGTGTTGGAGTCCTACATCGGTGGGTTAAAGGGTCCTTGGTCTCCTTCTATGGTCTTGGGCAATCCTCCCCTTATGAGCTAACTTTTGAGGTTGAGTTAGGCCCAAAGTCAATTTCTTTATCAAACTATATACCATATATTAACATGCATTTTTTTCTTATTTTTAAATAATAGGCAATTTTTGGAAGTTTAATACGTAGCAGTGTCCAAATGTGGTGCATGCGATTGAAAGGACCATCTTTTCCTCTATATTTCAAGCCGGTGGGAATTCCAACAGCTAGCACTTGTGGCTGTTTACTTTTTGCTGATACTTTTCACTATGGAAGGCAAGTTTAATTTTATCTTTTTTTTTTTTAATGGTTTAAGACATGCATTATAATAGTATATAAGAATAAATAATCTTTACACTATCAATATAATTTAACTTGATATAATAACATATTAATCATCATATATTTTATGTTATAAATCAGTGCTTGTTATATAGATTAAATCAGGAGTTTAAGATATAGTACATAGGTCTTAAATGAAGAAATTCTTACATCATCAAGTCACCATTACATGTTGTAGTGTATAACCTCTTTTATTTTTAAGATTACAAATTTGACATTTTGAGCTAGGTGCCTTTTTGAACTATATGATGAATATATGACATAATAGTTATTACTTGCAATTACCTTTTAATGATCTGATTATGTAATTATTTCTTACATTGTCAGTGAATATAACTTAAATTTTTTTTTTTTTTTTTTTCAAATAGATGGGAAGAGAAAAAACATAAAATATGCTTATAAATTGCAAATAAACGATACTTTATTATTGTTTTCACCTAAACACAATAGTATTGATGAATATTTGCAGCATGTTGAGTGCAATTATATGTGGAATGGGTTACTACACTACACTATGGGGACAACTCAATGAAGATGAACAAACAAGTAAAAAGATTAAGGGTAGCATGTTACCAACTACTTCTGATGAGAAAGTTCCACTTTTGCAAGAAAGAGAAGAGGAAGAAGAAGAACAAGGAGATTCAAAAGTCTAAGATGGAAAGTTAATTAAGATGACGGAGATCATAAATGTAATAAATGCATGCTAGAAATTTTCAATTTGTTGTATATATGTGTTGGGAGGATGTATTTTTTCAAGCCTACCATCACAAGTTGAACAATGAAATTGTTGTTCAACTCTATTAGTTTTCTCTTTAGGAAGAGCTCTTTGTTGATATGTTTGATTGAAAAAAATGGTGTATGTGTGGTTAATTTATCCTATTTGTTAATAGTGAGAGCATTGGTTTTGAAATCAATATTAGTACGAGTTTGTGATTGTATATACTCCCTCCGTCTCAAATTACCCGTCTCAAATTGAGATGACACAACTATTAAGAAAATAATGATTGATAATGTAACTTTACCATTTTGCCCCTATTAATTGTGTCATGTTGTTAGTCCCGATATTGATGGAGTTATTATATGGCTGATACCAAAACACTTTTTGTATGGATAATTAGGATTATAGGATTACCAAAGTCTTTGCAACATTTTTCAAGATTTGATAATTCAATGCTATTAACAAGGAGTAATCAATTACTAAGGGTATAATGGAAAAAAAAATTTGTCTTGTCTTGATTAATGAAAAAAGACAAGTAAAATGAGAAATCAAATTAGGAAATTTGAGATGGAGGAAGTATAAGACAACAGTTTGCTCGTATGTGCAAATCTGCTGGTTTTGACTTGAGTTGTACGTATCACTTTGGTAAATAATACTACAAATTAGTTACACCGAAAAAAGAAAACTGAAAATTGGAGTCTTGGATTCATAGAAACAAGAATAATCTCCCATACATAGAGTTGTTGAGACATTAATTTGGCCTGCCTTTTCTAGGGAGGATGCTCTATAAGGTTAGACATATACATATGGACCGTTTTGGAAAGTTTTGGCTGAAAATTGTACTCCATCCGTCTCATTCCATCCTTTTCTTTTTAGTCCTTATTAAAAGAAAAGCGTCATCATATTAGAATTAAAAATAATTAATCTTAAAAATTCTCTTTTTACCTTAATAGAATTATTTTAGATTACAAAATTGGGAAAGTATTTAGAAAAATATCTGAACTTTGCCTGAATTTTCAGTTGAGCATATTGAACTTTGCGGGGGTCCTATTATCCACCTAGACTTTTTTAAGTGGAATTAATTCCCCCCGAAATGCTATACCTAGTTTTGATGGCCGGAAGTGTAATACACACGCTTTTTTTTCTCCATTTTATTACTTTTCAACATTTTTTCACCATTACAACCATATTAAAGATTCCACAACTCAAATTCCTCCTACAAATCAAATTTCAAATGATTCCAGTGAGTCAATTCCAAATTCCAAGTCCATTCTTATCACTTTTCATCATTTTTTCACCAAAATCTTGTTCTATCAAAGGTTCTTCGATCAATCTTGAAATGCCTTGTTTTGCCTTGCCAACAAATTCATTGCGACTCCAAATTTATTTAGTTCATACTATTTTTTTTAAGAAAATCTTTTCTCAAATTTCAAATTCAAATTGAAAATTTTCTTCAACAATTTTCTTCAAATCAGAAACTTTCTTAAAAAAAATTGCAGGTTCTGCTAATTGGTATGATAACCAGTAAAGGGAAGGTACATAGTCATCTTTTCCAGAGCAACCGTAACAGCGAGACCAACGGATATGACAAAAAATTCCTTGTCACGAGCTTGGCTCGAACCAGATGCGGGTTTGAATTTTTTCTTTTCCCCCTTAGCTGGTGGCTGAGGTCGTGGTGATTGTCGGCGGCAATGGTGGTTAAATTTTATCATTTTGATGGAATTGAAGATGACCCATTTGGTGTATGTTGAAATTGAATCAAATTGATGTAATTGAATTGGGTGTGTTGAAGATGACCCATTTGGGTGTGTATGTGTGTGATGAAATTTTGTTCAATTTTAATTCAACAATGGAGCAACCATGGTGTTTTGTTGAAGACTCCATTGTTGAAGAGAAGAAAGAAACAATAGACAAGAGAACGCAAATGAAAAAATAAATAAAAAACATAAAATTATTAAAAATAAAAAAATTGAGGGGTTATGTGACAAAAAAAAGTTTTATAACATTTTTTAATCACTCCCACGCGCTCAAGGGACGTGATTACACGCACTTGGTTTGATTCATCGGTTCGGTTTGACTTGGAGTGTAATCACGTCCCTTGGGTTTGACTTAACAGTTCGGTTTGACTTGGAGATTTTATACAAAATTTATGGAATAAGAAAGATTAATTGAAGTATCAAAAAAGGTAAAAGAATGGAGGTTTGGGAGTTTGAATGGAAAGGAAATTGTGAATGAAAAGGAAAGAAAGAAAGAGAAAGTTACTTTAACGACATTTTCGATTATGTTTAAGCGTATGACAGTGAAGGTTAGCTAGTGAAATTTGTTTGTGGCTATTTATAGGGTATTTAATTTTGAGTGCTATTTTTATGATATTATTTTAATTTTAGGTGCTATTGCTGTCCTTTTACCTAATATTTATCCATTAGTAATAGAGTAATACAAAACTCAATATTAATATAAAAACCTATAGCTCTTCAATTGCTTCACTTTACATTTTACTTTCCAAGTTTTCAGAGAGTTCTCATTATTTTCTCATCTTACTTTCATCTTACTTTTCCCATTCTCCTCCTTCGTCAAGTTTTAATTTAGGTTTGTTTCTCTTCTTTCTCTTTTTTCTTGTGGAATTATGTTATAGTTAATTATTTTATGAAGTTAAATTTTTAATAAGTTATCTCCAATTCTTCATTCTTCTTTATGCTCACATTTTATGTGAAGGAAACATTCAGACAAGCTATTGTGACTAGTGACTTACAAATTGAACCATTGAGTATCCACATAGTATTACTTTGAGAGATAGTAGTTTAGACGTCTTAGTAATTTGCCAACTTAATTTTAATTGGAACTACTCTATGACCATTTTTTTTTTAAATCTTTTTAGTAAAAATATTTAATTTTTTCTTCAATCACATTATAATTGTAAAAAACCTGAGAAAAAACCGAAAAAACCGAAAAAACCGAAAAAACCAAAAAAACCAAAAAAACCCGATTAAAACCGAAATATAAAAACCGATTGTCTATTGGTTTGATTTGATTTATAGATTTAGAAAACTGACATTGTTGGTTTGGTTATATTTTAATGAAAAATCGAACCAACCCGACCTATGTACACCCCTAGCTGTAGGTGACAAAAAAGTTTTAAAATGAGGTGTAGGTGACACAAGTCTTAATTATTGAGTGGAAGTGACAATTACTTTATTATGGATTAAGAAAGTTGGGAAAGTTTGAAAATAACCCACAAGTTTTTTAATTCACACTTTGATACAAATGATAGTTAATATAACAGGAAGGGGGGGAGGCACGTTTCTCTCTCTTCTCATCCGTGGTTGTTTACTCTCTCTCTTCACGATTATTGTTGTTCATTATTGCTGCTGCTTTATTCATCATCTTCTGCTTTATTATCATCATCTTCATCTTCTTTTTGTCTACCATTGTTGTTGTTATTGTTACCGCTACTGCTGCTATCTGATCAATTTCTTAGGTCAAATTTTTTTTCCTACATCACTTTCCACTTTGACATTACTTCATAGGTGACTTTGGTAAGTAAAATTATGATTTTTATTCTAATTTGTCATCTGGGTACACAGTTACTGCTATTTTTCTAATAATGGATAGAACCCGATCATAATCCAACATAAGTGCCCACAGTTTAAATAGATCACTCATCTGATGCATCAGATGATTAATCTGTTGCAACAGAAGATTTATCTGTTGCAACAGACTAGTTATCTGTTATATCAGACTGATTATCTGTTGCATCAGACTGCTTATCTGTTGCAACAGATGATTAATCTATTTGGAACAAACCCAACAGATAACCAATGTGTTTTAACTCTTGTTATTGCTACTGGATTCAAAATTATTCCTTACGTCCAATTATCAACATGTTTGTTGAGAAGATAATAGGCAGAATGAAAATTAAATATTTTCTCCGTCTCAAATAACCCATCCTTATCTGTTGCGACAGATGATTAATCTGTTTGGAACAACACAAATCAGCCCTTGCCACAAACCTAACAGATAACCAATATGTTTCAACTCTTGCTATTGCTACTGGATTCAAAATTATTTCTTACGTCCAATCGTCGACATATTTGTTGAGAATATAATAGACAGAACGAAAATTAAATACTCCCTCCGTCTCAAATTACCCGTCCCAAATTTCCGAATTTGATTTCTTATTTTACTTGTCTTTTTTCATTAATCAAGAAGAGATAAATTTTTTCCATATTTTACCCTTTGCATTAATCACTTTTTCTTCAAATTAAAATGTAAACATTATTTAATAGAGGTATTATGATAAACTAGGCATGTTATTAATTATTTTTCTTAATCAATGTGTCATCTCAATTTGAAATGGGTTAATTTGAGACGGAGGGAGTATGAATTAAAACGTCAAAGCCGTGCAATACACTAGTTATCTGTTGAAATAAACTAGTTATCTGTTGAAACAGACTATGTATCTGTTGCAACATATGAGTAATCTGTTTGGAACAACACAAATCAGCCCCTACCACAAACCCAACAGATAAATCTTAAATCTTGCTATTGCTACTGGATTCAAAATTATTCCTTACGTCCAATCGTCGACATGTTTGTTGAGAAAATAATAGACAAAATGAAAATTAAATATGAATTAAAACGTCAAAGTTGATCAAATATAATTTTTTTTTAAACTAAAACAAATAAAAATACATAGACTTAAAAAGAAAGAAATAAAATAATCTAATTATTATTATTGTTATCATCTTCGTCATTATTATTATTATCGCCAGCCGGTTAATCTTCGACCGGCAGAAGCAGCGCCCTCCTCATCCTGCGGATCTCCCGCAACATCTTTACTCTGACAGCGGCCAACTCCCACTGTATATTATGAACATGCCTCTGCAGTTCCTGTACATCGTCTCGTAAAATAACGACATCCCACACTGGATCAGCCATATCTAGAACATGCATAAATTGACAAAAAATGTAAAAATAAAAGTAAAGAAAAGAATTCGAAAGTAAAGTAATACAATGTATATTTACACAAAAAGCAAGAAAAAAAACTTATTAGAGACGAAAAAGCTATCAAGTCCTTGAAGAGAAAGTAGTTGAAGGTGTAATATGAAAGACAAGAGCAAGAAATAAATAGATATGTGTAGTATAATGAACGAGTAAGGAAAGACCTATTTATAGAGGATTGAATTTAAATGAGTTAGTCAAAAAGGCGCGACTGTTCACCTCCATTTATTAATACTGGTGCCATTTTTATTGAGTTGTATGCAACAGATCTCAGATAACCCATCTGTGACAAAAGATATACCATTTGTTGCAACAAATCTACAATCTGTTACATCAGATACTATATCTATTGCAACATATATCTTTTTAATAATCATCATATCTTTATCTTTAATCTAAATTTGGTGACTTTTTTATTATATAAATAAAAAAATAGATTAAAAAATAAAAAAGGCGCAACTGTTCACCTCGATTTATTAATACTGGTGACTTTTTGATTATCGTGGAAAATTATGACTTAATTAATTCTTTTCAGTGACCATTTTTATTGAGTTGTGGCAATAGATTATATATCTGTTGCTTCAGATAACCCATCTGTGATAATAGATATACCATTTGTTGCAATAAATCTATAATCTGTTGCATCAGATAATATATTTGTTGCAACATATATCTTTTTAATAATCATCATTTCCTTATCTTTAATTTAAATTTGGTGACTTATATTATATAAATTAAAAAAACAGATTCAAAAACAAAAAACGCGACTGTTCACCTTCATTTATTAATTACATTGAAATTGGTGACTTTTTGATTATTGTGGAAAGTTATGACTTGATAAGTTCTTTTCAATAACCGTTTTTACTGAGTTGTGGCAACAGATTATATATCTGTTGCATCAGATAACCCATCCGTGACAACATATTACCATTTATTGCGATAAATTAACAATCTGTTACATCAAATAATATCTGTTGCGCATATAAGCTATCTTTTTTAATAATCAACATATCTTTTTAATTCAAATTTGTTGACTTTTTTATTATATAAATTAAAAAAATAGATTTAAAAACAAATATGTCGAAGAGTCATGATCAGTTATTAAAATTAAATAATCATTCTGTTACGGTTATAAATTTTGTTTATCATTTAATTTCTTATTATTTATTTACGAACCGTTTTTCATATTAAATAATCGAAAAGTCATATCTTTTCACCCTCTCAATAATAATAACCCTTTTTTATCAATAACCGCCTGTTGCAACATATGATCGATCTGTCGCATCAGATTAACCTCCGTCGACATGTTGCGAATAAGGAATAAACATAATGATAATTAAATACTAAATAAGAATTAAAAATTCAAAGTCGACCACCGTGTCCAAACATAGATTTTTGAATCCCTTGGGTATATTCGATATACAAAAGGAGGAAAATACATACATACATACGCTAAAAGGAAAAATATAACCTAATTATTATTACTACTATTATTATTATCATTACTATTATTATTATTATTATTATTATTACTATTATTATTGTCAACCAGAAAATTTTCATCCGACACAGCAGGGCCCTCCACAACCTTGTTCCAAAATCGGCCAAATCCCTCTGAAGTTCATCAAACTACCTTTGAAGTTCCCGCAAGGACTCGATATGAATCTTCTTGTACGAATCTGGATCAACCATATTTGTATTGTAAGTGTAGTAGAATGAACAAGTGAGAGTAAGTAAGGAAGCCGGAGGGACCTATTTATAAATGATTGAATTGGAAGGGGTTAGTTAAACAAAAAGCCACGACTGTTCATATCCCTTAATTAAATAAAACTGGTGACTTTTCGAATATGTAAATTAAAAAAATGGATCTAAATACAATATTTTATCTTTTATTGCATTTCAGAAAGAAAAGAAAATTGCTTTAAAATAAATCTAATAGATGGGTAATCTGTTGCAAAATATATTCTATTTGTCAGATAATTTACAACATATTGATAATCTGTTGCAACAGATAGATATATCTGTTTGCTTTTCCAACAGATATGTCATATGTTGCAATAGATTGATTATCTGTCGTAACAGATGTTTGTAATTGTTTTACAATTTAAATAGATGTGGCATCTGTTGCAACTTGCTAGTCATCTGTTTATTCAATTTAAGCCATAGATAGGCTAGGAAGAATAAGGTGCGTGCAGATGGATGGATCCACTCTCGTGTGGGAGTTAAGTATTACTGATAAGATCATCGGGACAACACACACAAAGTACAATATTTTTGTGAATGCAGTTTTTAACTGATTAGGCACTGATAATTCAAATAAGATCCTGCATTGTACAGTTAAGTTTGATGAGTTTGAATTAATAAGGCTGAGGGCTCATGAAGATGGTGAAGATATCCTGTTGCGAATTACTGACGGTTGTTGCTCGTGTTTATGCGTGTCAAGTTTTGAGAAGGGATCAATATTTGGTGTCATTGCAGAGATCCAATAACGATTGGACTTAACTTTAAGTGTGCATTGGACTCTGAGAAGGCCTTCGAAGCCTTGCATTGCATCAAATAAGAATGGAAAACCAATAGAAATTCCCCTGGCCCAAATTTATATAGAAGGGTTGATCGAGAAGATGATTATACGCCATAAGGAGCCGAAAGAGAATGTATGCGAGGGAAAGGGGAGTTGATGAAAGACTATATCATCTGAGAGCTAATTGAAGAAGAGACATAGAGTAGAAAGTAACTTCTAGCGAATCTGGCCGATGAAATTATCTTAAAATATGAGAAATATGAATTAAATGCAAATATAAAAGTGTATCTGGTAATGTAAATTCATTTGTTGTCTCTCTGAAAAAAAATAATACAGATAGACACTTTGCTAGGGAGCTGTGACTAGCTAGCATGGTCAGGATTATCACCTAGATACAAAATAACAGAAGACCCAGAAAGAAGCTTTACGGGCATCGAGGGTTGAAATGATGTACAATAAGTCTAGAAAACTTGCGCCAACAACAACTGCAGTTAAAGTAAGGAATCTAAGCGAAGGCGAAAATTTTTGAATTTTAAATTGCATCCCATGCCTTCTTGTTTGTGGTTCCGATTAGGTCCACTGCTATTGACCTGATCGGAACCACAAATAAGATTAAAAGGCAAATTGAGTATCATTACTTCCTTAACAATATGGATTAATTGATTGTATTTTCTTGCCTTAGCATGCTTTCAACATTTCTTGGAGAAGATCAGAGGCTTGCTGTAGTATGTGAATCCCAATAATTTTTAAGCTTGCCTCTAGCTTGTTGATTTGGTATCCAATCTTGTCGTTTCCGTCTTTGAAGTTGGTATAGAGTTCCTGGTCTCTTGTGAGTTTGATTAGGAACACTACCTTCAAAGTTGTGGCATTGAAGAAGGCCTTCAGAACAGTTTCTTCAGAAGCCTTAAAGGATATATAGAGGGTCTCTGTGTTTGTTTTAGGTCAAAATGTGTTGATGCACATTCAATATGTGGTCCCAACCGTTGAACAACTTACTTTTATCGAGCGTTGCTCAATTCATCTTTCTCAACCAACCTTCAAAGGATTTTGATAAATTAATAAGCAAGGAGTTACGTAACGTTTGATCTAAACCGACTCTACCAAGCCTATCAAATGTTACGTAACTCCAGGCTCATTACCCTATCAAAAAACTTTGCTCGAGTTAGTGGACAAATCAAATGAGCTCAATCTCTCAGCCTTTTTGCCGATCGCTCTTCTCCAATATAGATGACAAGATATCCACCATGCAAAAGTCTACACCGTCGCCAGAAATGCTTTCCAGGGCGCAAGTCTTCAGAAGGCATCAACAGTAATCTCTCAATATTAAGTGATATTGAGAGATTCCTAGTCATGCCTTCTCAATACTTTTACTACGAAAAGAATTTCTACTGATGACAAGGTATCCGGCATGGAAAAGTCTACACCGTTAGTAGAAATCTTGCCAGAGTGGAAGTCTTCTGAAGGTATTATTAGTAATCTCTCAATATCAAGGAAGTCTTGTACGAAAGTCTTCAGAAGACATTCAAAAATAAGGAAGTTTTCAACAATGACTACACATAATTACGACATCAACAACCTCACTAGATTCACTCCTTGTACAAAAGAAAAGGCAAAAATATTTTTATTTGCATCCGCATTTTATTTGTTTAACAACCAAACAAAGATGAAATAAATCTAGCATTCAAAGATGAACTAATGCTACATTTAGTTCATATTTGTTTGGTTTGTTAAATAAATAACATGCGAATGCAAATGAAAATATTTCTGCCTTTTCTTTTGAATGAGAAGAGAATCTAGTAAGGTTGTTGATGGTAATTATGTGTAGTCATTGCTGAAAACTTCCTTATTTTTGAATGTCTTCTAAAGACTTTCGTACAAGACTTCCTTGATATTGAGAAATTATTAATAGTGCTTTCTGAAGACTTTTGCTTTGGCAAGAATTTCTACTGACAGTGTAGACTTTTGCATGACGGATATCTTGTCATCAGCAGAAATTCTTGCCATAGCAAAAGTCTTAGGAAGGCATGACTAGGAATCTCTCAATATCACTTAATATTGAGAGATTACTGTTGATGCCTTCTGAATATTTGTGCCCTGGCAAGCATTTTTGGCGACTGTGTAAACGTTTGCATGGCGAATATCTTGTCATCTATATTGGAGAAGAACGATCAGTAGAAAGGTTGAGAGATTGAGCTCGTTTGATTTGTGCACTAACTCGGGAAAAGTTTTTTGATAGGGTAATGAGCCTGGAGTTATGTAACGTTTGATAGGCTTGGTAGAGTCGGTTTAGATCAAACGTTACGTAACTCTTTGCTTTTTAATTTATCAAATTCCTTGAAGGTTGGCTGGGCAAGATGCATTGAGAAACGCCCGATAAAAGTGAGTTGTTCAATGGTTGGGATCACATATTGAGTGTGCATCAACATATTTTGACCTAAATACATACACAACGACCCTGCATGTATCCTTTAAGGCTTCTGAAGAAAGTGTTTTAAAGGGCTTCTAGAATGCCACAACTTCGAAGATGGTGTTCCTGATCGAGCTCACAAAAGATCAAGAACTCTATACCAAATTCAAAGACGGAAACGACAATCTTGAATACCAAATCAGCAAGCTGGAGGCAAACTTGAAAATTATCGAAATTCACATACTAGAGCAAGCCTCTGATCTTCTCCAAGAAATATTGAAAGCATGCTAAGGCAAGAAAACACAATTAATTAATCCATATTGCTAAGAAAGTAATGATACTCAATTTTCCTTTTAATGTCGTTTGTGGTTCCGATCAGGTCAACAACAGTGGACCTAATCAGAACCACAAACAAGAAGGCATGGGATGCAATTTAAAATTCAAAAACTGCCGCCTTCGCTTAGATTCCTTACTTTAACTACAGTTGCTGTTGGCACAAGTTTTCTAGACTTAATGTACATTATTTCAACCTTCGATGCCCGTAAGGCTGCTTTCTTGGTCTTCTGCTATTTTCTATCTAGGTGATAATCCCGACCACACTACCTAGTCACAGCTCTCTAGCAAAGTGACCATCTGCACTATTTTTCTCTTATAGAAATAACAAACGGATTTTTCATTACCGGATACAATTTCATATTTGCACTTGATACAAATTTCTCATATTTTAAGATAATTTCATCGGTCAGATTCTCTAGAAGTTACTTTCTACCCTATGTATCCTCTTTAATTTGCTCTCAGATGATATAGTCTTTTATCAACCACCCATTTCCCCTCGAAGGCATTCTCTTACCACACCTTCTGGCGTATAATCATCATCCCGAGCAACCTAACCATATTAATTTGGGCTAGGGTAATAACTATATTGGTTTTTCATTCTTGTTAGATGCAGTGCTAGGATTCGAAAGCCTTCTCAGAGTCTAATGCCCCCTAAAATTTAGTCCAATCACTATCGAATCTTTTTACAATGACACTAAAACTAGATTTATTCATAATGCTTGACACATAAACATGAGCAACAACCGACATTAATCTTAACAGGGTATCAGAACCATATTCATGGTCCCTCAGCCTTATAAGTTCATACCTAACAAACTTAACTGTAAAATTGCAAATATCTTGTTTGAATGATCTATGACTAATCGGTAAAAACAATATTCACAAAATTAGTGTACTTTATGTGTGTTTCCACGATAACATTATCAATAATACATACCTCCCACATATGAAGTGGTTTCATCTGCATGCAGCTTATTCCTCTGAATCCATCTTTACTGCAGCCTATTATGATGGTCGGGCAAAAGTTGATCAACTTTCAGTTCCTTATATCTACAAAGAAGAGGAATAAAATTGATGTCATAGAAAGAACATTATCCATCTGTTGCATCAGATGTGGAGTTTGTTGCAACAGATGTAAAGTCTGTTGTATCAGATGTAGAGTTTGTTACAACAGATATAGAGTCTGATGCAACAGATATGGAGTCTGATGTAACAGATGAGGAGTCTATTGCAACAGAAGATTTCTGTTAGAATACATCAAACTAGCCTTGCTGGTGGTTTGATTTGTTCCAACAGTTGCTCCATCTGTTGCAACATCAACAACAACATAAACTACAAAGAAACAACAAATAAACAACATCAACAATAAAGAAACAACAACATTTGTTCCAACACCATCAACAACATCATCAACAATAAAAAAGCAACATCTTTTATTCCAACACCACACCACAAGTTCCAACAACACCAATCCCACCAACAACATAAGCAATAAAGAAACAAACAAAATACATACAAAAAAAGATACTGCCAACAAGGCTTTTAAACTTCTCCCAACAGATGACTTTTTTCGCATATTATAATAAAAATTCTCGATTCATTTATTCAACACTTAAAAGTTTTTTCAATTTTTTTAAATAAATATGATATGGGTAAATGATAATTAAATAAAAAAATAGATGTAAATAACTTGCAAAGTTGAAAATGAGAATGAAAGATCAATAGTGAACCATACCTTAATGTCAAAAGGAGATCAAAACAATAATTTCAGTCGAGGAAATATATGAATCGGTTTAGATCTGAAAGGATCGTTATGAGAAAGAGGAGAAAAGAGACAAAAAAGGTTGTAATAACCCTAAAGAGGAGAGAAAAAAGATGAGAGATGAATAAAATAAATTTAGGGCTGTAACTGAAGGAGAGAGTAGATAATTCTAGATGTATTGTGTATGTAGACGTGGGTTTCAATATTCATTAATAATTTGAGGGGAATAAGGAAGACTAGTGACATTGAAAAGACAAGATAAGACTACTCAATGAACTCATTTTTAAGTTATCCAAGAAACTCCTTATTTTTTAACGCATTTTGTAGTACTACTTTATCTACTCGGACAAAAGCTTGCTTTAAAATTAAAAGAATATTTTTTTTCAAATAGATATGTCATCCATTGCAACAAATATCAATATCTGTTTAAAAATCCCAACATCACAGTCATATGTTACAATAGATATAAATATCTATATAAAAATCCCAACAGCTCACAGATACAAATGTCTATTTGATAATTAAATCAGATATGTCATCTATTACAATAGATATCAATATCTATTTAAATATCCTAACAACTCAGTCATATTTGACAATAGATGCAAATGTCCATTTGATAATTAAATCAGATATATCATCTGTTTCAACAAATATTAATATTTGTTTAAAAATTTCCAATAGCTCAGTCATCTGTAACAACAAATGCAAATTTCTATTTGATAATTAAATCAGATATGTCATTTATTGCAACAGATATGAATATCTATTAGAAATTTTCAACAACTCAGTCATTTGTTCCAACAGATTTTATTGCAATTGATTTAGGTGGAACTAGGGATGAATGAATGAGTTCATAGGGTCAACTACAACTTCAATTGAGTCTTTGCAATTGCATGGTGTTGGTATTGCATTCATCTCGACATGAGTCATCGATCAATCACTTTGAGTTGAAAAGATTCTCATTAACTTAATGTTAAGCTAGTACCTAAATTGATTTAGCTGGAACTAGGGATGAATAAGTTTTCATTAACTTAATGTTAAGATAGGACCTTAATTGATTTAGGTGGAACTAGGGATGAATGAGTTCATAGGGTCAACAACAACTTTAATTAAGTCTTTGCAATTGCATGGTGTTGGTATTGCGTTCATCCCGACCCGAATCGTCGATCGATCTCTCTAAGTTGAAATGAGTTCTCATTAACTTAATGTTAAGATTAATAGTACCTAAATTGATTTAGGTGGAACTAGGGATGAATGATCTCATAGGGTCAACAACAACTTCAATTGAGTCGTTGCAATTGCATGGTGTTGGTATTACGTTTATCCCAACCGAGTCGTCGATCGATCACTCTGAGTTGAAATGAGTTCTCATTAACTTAATGTTAAGATTAATAGTACCTAAATTGATTTAGGTGGAACTAGGGATGAATGAGCTCATATTTTCAACTTCAACTTCAATTGAGATGTTGCAATTGCATAGTATTGGTATTGCGTTCATCCCGACCCTAGTCGTCGATCGATCATTCCGAGTTTAAATGAGTTCTCATTAACTTAATGTTAAGATTAATAGTACCTAACTTGATTTAGGTGGAACTAGGGATGAATGAGTTCATAGGGTAAACAACAACTTCAATTGAGTCGTTGTAATTGCATGGTGTTGATATTGCGTTAATCCCGACCCGAGTCGTCGATCGATCATTCTGAGTTGAAATGAGTTATCATTAAATTAATGTTATGGTATTGGTGGTCCATCTGTTGCAACAAGTGTAATATCTGTTGGGAGATATTAAATAGGTCTTCAAACAGATTCCCCATCTTCTAACTGATGAGTTATCTGTTGGAGAATTTTTTCGTAATGTGGCAAAGAATAATTTATTAAAATTTGTCTTATCTTTTTTTTTTAAATTATGCAGACATCAAATGCAATGTATTTTTTTGTTTTTTTCTATTATTTGTAGTTAAAAGATGTCTCCCAAACGAAAAGAAACTGAAAGTAGATCAACTTCTGACCACCTAAAAAAAATGGCTAGAGTACAGATAGATTCGGAGGAACTTCCTGAACAATCTCAGTTAGGGTAAAATAAAGTTGAGGAAAGTGATAACTCCTTCTCACTAATGGGGAGTGAATTAATATCTAATTCCCAACATTATCCTGTCAAAACCATTAGTACCGACAAGTTTTGAGTTGTGATGCCGATGGATAACCCTGAAAAAGTAACTGGTGATCTTGTACTTAAATTTCAGTTGGGGAAACATTTTGATGAATTTTAAAGTATTATGAAGAATGAAAACATAGAAAAACTTTTTAACAAGAACTGCTTTGCATACTTTCTTGAGCTGCCTATGGACTGCACTCTCTGTTTCCCAATAAGCATGGTATATGGTCTTCTCAAGTGTAGGATCACGTACGCGGGGGATGATACAATTTCAAAGGAAGGCAAAAAAAAGATGGATAAAATCTGGATCAACTACTGTGGCATGCCGGTTTGTTTTGGATTGAAAGCATTTTCCATAGTGACGGGCTTGAGATGCGATCATCCAGAAGAAACTCCCATCAAGGAAACACCCCACAAAGGGTCAAAGAAATGCAAGGGAAAAAAAGATAGGTTATTGGGCATTTTTGGACGTTGTAGCTACAAAGTGGATGATTTGATTGCAGATCTCGAGGATAAAAATATACCAAATCTCTACAGGGAGAAATTGTACTTAGTTTGGTTTGTCCATTTCATTTTATTGGCAATAGACGTTAGGAAAGTCATAGAAGATGATTTGTTGGTGCTTGATGATGATTTTGACAAATTTAACGATTATTCTTGGGGATATGACAACTACTACTTGACTGTTGAATATTTAGTGACAAAGCTATCCCCAAAGACGACCACATTATACGGATTTCCTTGGGCTTTCATGGTAAAATTGATCACTATTTTTACTCATCCATTAATTTATATTGAATATAGTTATTATGACTTTTTTTTGCTTGCTTCCTGTTTATATTTTTTAGTCTTGGGCATGTGAAGCCATTCCTCTCCTCCGAAAGCAGTTCAAGGTTTACCCGTATGAGGTTTCTCATCCAAGGATCCTTAGGTGGTTGGCTTCAAATGACAGTAAAAATATTAAAAAGGTTGCTGATCTCTTTAACCCTCTGGATGATGCAGTACGTCTTCTTTAAACTAAAATAATTTTCCTCAAAGAAAGATATTGAAACAAATGTACCATCTATTGCGATAGATGGGTCATCCGTTGCAACAAATTACCTATCAACTGCAACTGGTGAAATAGATGGGTAATCTATTACGACAGGTGATCCATACTTTGCAATAGATTAACCATCTATTTCTTTGGTTCTCTGAACCCGACTCAACAGATTACCCATCTACTACAAATTATTCAATAAATGGATAATCTGATGCAATATATTATCAATCTGTTGTGACATACAGATCAGCTGTTGCAGCAGCTAGATCGTCTGTTGCATAAGTTGGCTGTGTTAACATGTAACCTAACTGACTGCAAATTATTATTATATAATTTAAATGCCTCCTATTTTTTTTAATAGGTTGTGCATCCTTGGATCGTGCCTACTGTTGATGAGCTGGGGATGATTTATTTTCTTACTCTAGGTCTTGTTGATACAAAAGAATACCCAACAGTTGAGTTAATAAAAAAGGAATTGGTTGGAGCAACATCCATAAGAAAAACAGTTAGGCAAGTTCAGCCTAATGTTGAAGCTCTTCACGACCAACCTACTGCAGCAGATTCGGGTGCTTCTTCTAGGGGTGTTGCTATTGGAGTTGTTGATGATGGTGGCAACCATTCTGATGCTGCTGCTGCTACCAGTCGTGATTATGAGCATGTTGGTGCTCAGGGAAAAATAAATACATTTGAAAACACCCCTTGCACAGTTCCCTCTTACCCCTACACCAGTTCCTCCCACCCTTACAGTGGTCCCTTTTACCCCTCTTCACCCTCGTATTCTCATTGCAAATGCAAAGTGTGCAAGGACATATAGGATAAACTCTTTGAAAAGCTAGAGTCTATTGCTGAAGCTTCTGAGGAGTTGAAATCCAAGATGGGTATCATACCATCCAAGAAGATGAGGGAGCCATACACTCCTACAGTGGCGGTTAGGAGGAAGATAAGAAACATTAGAAAAATACTCTCCATTGTGAAAACAAAAAAAATTGCAAATCCTCCCGCTCCAAGAGTTGTTGAAGTTAAGGGCTCATTAAAGAAGGTGGACATATACGCGGTACTTAGTGATGAAGAGAAGAAGAAACTTGAAAAAATCATGATCGGCGAGATGAAACCTCCACATGAATACACCATGCATTTATTTTCCGCCCAAGACTTCATGAGTATGACAAATATGCATGATTGGTACGTGGATAATGTAAGCTTACTTTTGCTAACCTAACCTTCCAATCTACTCTATGAAGAAGAAGATACGTAACAGATGTGTAATCTATTACAATAGTTGGGTATTCTACTGCAGCATAATACATATCTGTTGCATAAGTTGTGTTAGTTGGGTAATCTGTGAACTGATTCAGAGAACCCTCTGCAACAGAATCTTTCCACTGTGTTTTTATTCTTTCCAATTACTAACCTATTTTAAAATTGTCTTCTTATACTACTTTATGTTGATGAAATTCTCTGCCTCATGAGGGGTAGGCAATTAGCGTACCTGGATGCTTATGATGCTGCCGATAGGATAATGGACCTCAACTTCTACAATAATTTCAAGGATAGGTACGATGATCTCCGCAGGCGATTTGGTCCCGATGGCCGTAGAATTGATAAGTTAGTTTCTACGTTTGAATGGGATGAAGACATGATTAATTATGTTAGAGGAAAGAGGCCATATCCACAAGGAAAGAACTGGACCAAGGTAAAGAGAATCCTTACAGTCATGAACGTGGAAGTCAAACATTTTCTCGCTGTTGAGATACTACTTGATGAGGAAAAGAATAAGGTTTATGACTGCAACTTACCTGTGTTCAACGAGGACACGTTTTTAACCTACGTACAACCACTCTTGAAGTTGTTCCCCAAGTTGTTGACACAGAGTATGCTCATGGATCATTTGCCAGTGGAAGTCTTGACGAAGGAATCATGGGTTTTCGAAGGTCAAAGTAAGAAAATCCAACTCCCTAAAAATAAAATCGGTACAGCGTGCTGGCCGTACTCGCTTGCATACATCGATTGTTTACTGACCGACACAGAAATGACCGGTATGTGTGACGTCATTGTGGGAAAGATGTAAGAGGTCTGGACTTATAAGGTACTAACTAAATGGTTGGAGCCCGTGTATAAAGAAGAATATGTACAAAGACAGAGACGAACATGATAATAATTTTTTATTTCAAGCCACTTCACTTTACATGTAGTGGCAATAATTTTTATGTCTGGCGAAAGTTGAATTTTTATAATGAAACAGATTGTCTATCTGTTGTAATAGATATAATACCTGTTGTGACAGATTGATTATCTGTTGGAATTGGTTGGTCATCTGTTGCATTATATAGATATTTTTGTCTGTCTGTCGCAGATATATAATCTGTTGCAATATATATTCTATCTGTTACAACTGATAGATAATCTGTTGGAACAAATAAAAAAGGTAGGAAGATCTGTTTATATAATTTCCAGTAGATGACCTAACTAAATGGTTGGAGCTCATGTATAAAGAAGAATATGTACAAAGACAGAGACGAACACGATAATAATTTTTTATTTCAAGCCACTTCACTTTATATGTAGTGGCAATAATTTTTATGTCTGGTGAAAGTTAAATTTTGATAATGTAATAGATTGTCTATCTGTTGTAACAAATATAATACCTATTATGATAGATTGATTATCTGTTGAAATAGGTTGGTCATCTATTGAATTATGCAGATGTTTTCATTTGTCTGTCGCAATAGATATACAATCTGTTGCAACTCATAGGTGATATGATGGAACAAATAAAAAAGGTAGAAAGATCTATTTATATAATTTCCAGCAGATGACCTAACTAAATGGTTGGAGCCCGTGTATAAAGAAGAATA
Source organism: Capsicum pubescens (assembly GCA_030864215.1). NCBI lineage: Eukaryota > Viridiplantae > Streptophyta > Magnoliopsida > Solanales > Solanaceae > Capsicum > Capsicum pubescens. The sequence goes on from CM061548.1 coordinate 337,293,676, forward strand.
TGTACAAAGACAGAGATGAACACGATAATTTTTTTTATTTCAAGCCACTTCACTTTACATGTAGTGACAATAATTTTTATGTCTGGCGAAAGTTGAAGTTTTATAATGCAACAGATTGTTTATCTATTGCAATAGATATAATACCTATTGTGATAGATTGATTATCTGTTGGAATAGGTTGATTATCTAATGCATTATGCAGATGTTCTCAGTCTATTTGTCGCAACAGATATATAATCTGTAACAATAAATAAACTATCTGTTGCAACTGATAGGTAATTTGTTAGAACAAATAAAAAAGTAGGAGGACCTGTTTATATAATTTCCAGCAGATGACCTACATGTTGCAACATATGTCTAAATCTATTTGATAAAATATGTCGTCTGCTGTAGTATATGTATTATCTGTTGCGATATTTGAATCTAGTATTTCATTTTAATTAACATGTTCAAAACTAAGGATTAAATTATATTCATAGATAACATAAAATAAATCGAACCATTTGAAAATGTAACGACCCAAGACTACCCCCTAGTCGTTACACGGTGCTTACAGTCCTAAGGGACCACAAGCTAACCCATGGGCTGGTACCTACTGTGAGCATTGAATAACATGATCATAAATGCGGAAAAATACTGACATCCCATAAGGTTTTAATAGCTAAATTTAAAACTGAAATACGAGTCTATAGAAACAACTGACTGAATCTGATAAAATAGTGATAAACTGGATAACTACTATAATATCTGAATACTGAATAACTAACTCTAATGTCTAAAAAGCCTCTAAAACTGACTGACTAAATATGAGTTAATGGGATAGGCCCCAACTAGCTCTAACTAACTACTAATTGAGATATGAAATAAAGTAAGTCTGTTCTCGAAGTCTGAGGACTCACCACTACTACTGCTGAAGATCTAATAAGCCTAATCGTGAGCTGGGAACTGAGCGTCAGAACCTATGATATAATACATCATAAAACAAAAGAAAAGGTATGCGATCAGTACTTTGAATGTCTGGTATGCTAAATAAGGTAGGCTGATATGAATGGTTTCATGAATAGGAATAATAAACTATCTGAATATACATATAAAGCACAGGATACTGAATAGAGAACATGAAATCTGTAGGTACTGGAGATACGTGAAGCATTTAAATACTGTGTATGCTTGAGAATCTGCAAATACTAAAAATACGTGAAAATCTATAGACACTGAGGATGCATAACCAAGCATATAACTTGAACTAAGTAAAATCTGTAAACTGAAATACTGAGATAACTAAAATCTGTACTCTTTGGTCAAACAACACTAAGACTGAATAACTGAGCTGAGATTGTAACTGAGACTATATCTGAGACTGTGAGAGGTATTATCTAACTGACATTCCCTAATTCGAGCTAATCGGGGTCCAACCTGTAACCCCAGTTAGAAGGGTGTTAATACTGTGCCACGGGTACTAATAATAGCTTTGTGGATCCATTAAACTGACATAATGTCCAAAGGACTAAGGGTGACAAGCTTGAACTGATGGATGATCCCTGGAGATAGTCAAGCCTAATCTGATGGGTGAATACTCATATCCTACGCTGGCTACGTAGTTCTAGAGTATAGGGACTGCTACTAATGAATCAACCTAGATGACGGGGAAGCCGCCATCCCTACACTCGTTCGGTGCTAAATCCTACTCCCAACTAAAAGATATTGAGATACTAGACTGTTCTGAGTTTAACTGACTGGTATTTGACTATTCTGAAGTGCTCATAGTATATTTTGAAGATTGTTCTGTAATTTACTGAGACTAGACTAAATAAATAGCTATGGATTGCGGGTATTCAATACCCCCAGGACTCAAACAATTATCGTAAAATGACACTAACACCTGGATATCAAAACATGAAGGCTCTTAATAATTAAATCGCTCTTGTAGGTATTTCATCAAACACTTGTAGTTCATGGTTTAAAACAATCATAGGAATGTCATGGAATTTGTAGGAATAGCATGAATTCATCATAATAGCATTAAATCATGGTTTAATTCAGTAAATAATAGTATTAAAACATGGTAGATTGAATAATAACAACAATTTCATGGCAACATGGTATAAAATCAATAGTACAAGGAGATTCATGGATGAAATCATAAATTTAAAACATGATAACTTGAAAAGATCACAATTTTATAATTTAAAAAGGTTTCTTGGACTCCAAGGATAAACATCTAACATACCTGGGTTAATGAATTTGAAGAGAAGACTGGAGAGTTCTTGAGAAATTGCCTTGAATTTGAGAGCTAGGGTTTCTTGTTCTTGAAAGAGGGGATTTTAATTTGAGAGAAATTGAAGAATGAATGATTATTTAGGTCAATTGGGATAAATTTTGTGTTTTAGGACAAGTTTAGGGCTTAAGAAAAAGACCCAAATACCCTTAAATGAATTTAAAACGTAAGCTGAAAACTGACCATCCCAATTTTTGGCCTTGTCGTGATGCGCCACTATCGCGCCAAGCCACTGGAAAAGGGACAACCGAGACCTGGATAGACGGCGAGACGCGCCACCATCACGGTAAGCCTGTGGATGCCATTTTGGCCATCGCGTCGCGGAGGCCCACTGGACATTGACAAATGGGAAATTGGCCTGCTAAGCAATGCACCATTATCACGGAGTCACACTGAAAATTGACAATTGTCATTTGAGCTGTCTACGCGATGCACTAAGGGTTTAAATAACGGTGTTTAACGACTAAAACTTAAAATTGCCATAACTTCTTACCCGGTTATAGAATTTGGGGCAAATTTTATATTGGTGGAAAGCTAATTGAATTTCTTACACAATGGCAGGCTCTAAACTGAAAAATAATGAGTGTTTCAAAAAAATTCCATATACGAATACTCTTGTATTGGGACTTAGATTATGCTAGGGAAATACAGGGTGTTACACTATCTCCCCCTGGGGATCATTCGTCCCCGAATAAAACTAGTTAAGCTGAGGGAACCGATGGACTGAGCGTACATACTGAATACGCATGTCTAATGCATAAAATACATGACTGAATTGATTCATGAATGGACGACTGGCATGAACATGATGTGCGGCTGAAACTGAGCATGATAGAAAAAAGAAAATCTTAAGAAGATTGGTACCTTATACTGAATCTAGATTCGCAGAGAAGAGATGAGGGCACTTAGTCCGCATATCTGCCTCTGCTTCCCAAGTGGCTCCCTCAACGGACTGATTCTGCCGAAGAACTTTGACTAGTGGAACTTCTTTGTTCCTTAGTCTACGAACTTGATGATCAAGAATTTCGACTGGAACCTTCTCAAAGGAAAGTCTATCCTAAATATCTACACTTTCAAAGGGAACAACTACAACTTGATCAAGAATACACTTTTTCAATAATAAGACATGGAACACTAGGTATACTGAGGCTAAATCTGAAGGCAACTCAAGCTCATAAGCTACCTTTTCAAAATGACTGAGAATTTTGAAGAGACCGACATATCGAGGACTGAGTTTCCCTTTCTTGACGAATCTCTTCACTTCTTTCATGGGAGATATTTTCAAGTACAAGAAGTCAACAGCCTGAAACTCGAGATCCTTTTTCCTTACATCAGCATATGATTTTTGTCGGCTCTGGGCAACCCTAAACCTTTCTCTGATCAATTGAACCTTTTCTAACGTATCAAACACCAAGTCAGGCCATACTATTGCAGCCTCACCTACTTCAAACAAACCAATTAGAGATCTACATCTCCTACTATAGAGAGCCTCAAATGGATCCATACGAATACTGGAATGGTAGCTATTATTGTATGCGAATTTAATCAAAGGAAAATGGTCATCCCAACTACCCTTGAAATCAACAACACATGCTCTCAGCATATCCTCAAGAGTCTAAATGGTCCTTTCTGCTTGACCGTCTGTCTGAGAATGGAAGGCTGTACTGAGGTGGACTTGGGTACCAAGATCCTTTTGGAATGCTTTTTAGAAGTGAGAGGTAAACTGAGTACCTCTATCTTAGATGATAGATAAGGGAACACCGTGCAACCTAACAAACTCTCTGAGATAGATATTGGCATAGTACTCGGCTGAATAAGAGGTATGGACTAGCAAGAAATAAGCTGATTTGGTCATTCTGTCTACGATAACCCAAATAGAGCTATGTTCACTTCCTCCTATTTCCATATGGGAATACTGAACTCTTGCATGAACCCACTAGGCTTCTGGTTCTCAACTTTAAATTGCTGACATATAGAGCACTTACCTGCAAACTTTGCAATATCTCTCTTCATCCCACTCCACTAATAGATCTCCCACAAATCGTGATACATCTTAGTGGCCCCTGGATGAGTAGAGTAACGCACCCCATGCGCTTCTGCAAGAATTTATTGCCTCAAATCATCTACGCCAGGCACACATAATCTACCCTGAAAATACAAAACACCATATCCCCCTTGGGAGAAAACCTCAACTTTCTGATCTCTAACTGATTCTTTCAACTTAACTAGACTGGGATCTCTATCCTGCTTTTCCTTCACCTCGAAAACTAGAGATAACTCTGAGCTACAATGCACCCATACACTACCTTCTACTAAATCGAGTAAATGGACACTTAGTCAGGCAAGCTGATGAACTACCTGAGCTAACTTTTTCTTACCATCCTCAACATGAGATACACTACCCATAGACATTCTACTGAGAGCATCAACCACTACATTGTCCTTGTTCGGATGATATAGAACACTCATGTCATAATCTTTTAATAACTCTAACCTCCTTCTCTGACACAGATTCAAATCTTTTCGAGAGAACATATACTGAAAGCTTTTATGATCTGGGAACACATCTATATGCACCCCATAAAAGTAATGCCTCCAAATCTGTAAGGCAAACACTACAGTTGCTAACTCAAGATCATGAGTCGAATAATTCTTCTCATGAGGTTTAAGCTTTCTGGAGGCGTAGGCTATGACCTTACCTCTCTGCATGAGGACACAACCCAAACCTACTCTGGATGTATTACAGTACACAATAAAACCATCTGAACTATCTGGTAGAGTCAAGACTGGGGCTGAGGTGAGTTGAGTCTTCAACTCCTGAAAACTCTTCTCACAGGAATCTGACCACTGAAACTTAACTTTTTTTTGAGTCAATCTGGAAATGGGGAATGCAATATAAGAAAACCCTTCAACATACTAATGATAATAGCCAGCTAAACCCAAGAAACTTCTGATATCTGATAAAGAGATGGGTCTAGTCTAGTTTCTCACCGCTTCAGTCTTTTAAGGATCAAATCTAATGCCATCACCGAAAATAATATGACCAAGGAATGCTACTGATCTTATCCAGAATTCACACTTAAAGAATTTAGCAAACAACTGGTGAGCTCTAAGAGTTTAAAGCACTATGCTGAGATGGTCTGCATGATCGCTTTCACTATGAGAATAAACAATAATGTCATCAATAAAGACTATGATGAACATGTCCAAGTACTACTTGAACACTCGGTTCATCAAGTCAATGAAGGTTGATGGGGCATTTATAAGACCAAAGGAAATGACTAGAAATTTGAAGTGACCATACTGAGTTTGGAAAGTTGTTTTTGGAATGTCACGTTCTCTAACTCTAAGCTGATGATAGCCTGATCTGAGGTCTATCTTGGAAAGTAACTGTCACCCTGAAGTTGGTCGAACAAGTCATTGATTCTAGGAAGTGGGTATTTATTCTTGATTGTGACCTTGTTCAACTGACGATAGTCTATGCACATTCCGAGAGAACTATCTTTCTTCCACATGAATAAAATAGGTGTGCCCCAAAGGAAGATGATGGGTCTGATGAATCCCTTATCTAAGAGATCCTTCAACTGTTCTTTCAGTTTTTTGAGTTCAGATGGAGCCATTTTGTAAGGCGGAATAGATATAGGTTGAGTATTTAGGAGAAGTTCTATTTTGAAGTCGATTTCCCTTTCGGGAGGAACTCCGGGAAGATCTTCAGGAAATACAGTTGAGAATTTATTTAGGGCTGGGACTGACTTAAGAGTAGGAGTTTCTGAGTTAGAGTCTTTGACTCGTATAAGATGATAGACACACCCCTTGGATATCATCTTTCTGGCCCTAAGGTAAGAAATCAACTGACCCCTAAGAGCTATAGTACTACCCCTCCATTCAAGGACTGGTTTATTTAGAAACTGAAAACAAACTATTCTATTTCTACAATCAACTAAGGCATAGCATGAGTGGAGCCAATCCATGCCGAGAATGATGTCAAAATCCGCCATCTCTAACTCCACGAGATCAACTGAAGTAACTCTTTGAGATATTGTGACCAGACAGTTCCTGTATACTTATCTGACTACAATGGAAATGCCCACTGGGGTAGACACTGAAAAGGGCTCTACTAGATTTTCAGGACTAACTCCGAAATTGACAGCAATTTATGGAGTTACGAAAGAAAGAGAAGCTCCAAGTCTAGTAAAGCATAGATATGTAAGTGAAAGACCTGCAATGTACCAATAACTATGTCAAGAGAATTTTCCTGATCTTGGCGGGACAAAAGGGCATATAATCTGTTCGGACGCTGACCACTGGTAGCACTAGAAGCGGCATCCTGCTGAGTTGGGTGACCAAATAGAACTGACGAATGATGGGATTGGCCCTGTTGGTGCATATACCTACCTTTATGAGCAACTAATCGACACTCTCAAATCCAATGGCCTGGCTTGCCACACTCCAAGCACACATCACTACCCGCTCTACACTCACCCTGATGGTGTCTGCCACACTTCTGACATAAAAGATTAGTACGAGCATTGGTAACACTGACCTGGGACTTAGAGCCTGGTGCCCTATCACTATTGTTATTTTTGAATTTGGGTACTGGGGAATTGGCTGAAGAAGTTACTGGGGTTGAAGACCTCTGATGAAACTAATGATAGTTACCACCTTCTGACTTTGGCTGATTAAAATTAAAACTACCTGTCCTAGCTTTCTTATTTTCTCTCTTTCCCTCCTTAATCTTTTGCTTCTATATCTGTTGAGCATGGACGATCAACCTAGACAAATCCATCTCACTAATCAGCATTGCGGTCCTACACTCCTCGACCATACTATCAGATACACCAAACACAAACTTACTCATCATGGACCTATTATCAGCTACCACATGAGGAGCATACCTATCTAACTGATTAAACTTTATGGAATATTTTGTCACACTCATACTACCTTGCCTCAAATTAATAAATTCTAACACCTTGGCCTCTATCAACTCTAATGGAAAGAATCTGTCCAAGAAAGCCGTGGCAAACTCTTCCCATTCTCTAGGCCCTATATCAACACCTCTATTAACTTTTCACTTCTTAAACTAAGTATGGGCTACATCCTGCAATTGATATGCTGCTAACTCAGCACTCTGACTAGACGTCACCCCCATAGCATCCGTTACCTTCTGAACCATATTTAAGAATTCTTGTAGATCCTCTTCAGACTTGGACCCTGTGAAGGAAAGAGGATTCATCTAGGTGAAATCTCAAATTCTGGTTACAACAGTATTGGCCACTAGGTTGGCCAAAACAACAACTGTCCATTTATCCTGTGCTGCTATAGAGTTTGCTAGAGTAGTGAACGCAACCCTGAATTCTGTGTGAGAGATATGCTCGTCCAGAGGATCTTCCTGGACAGGCTGAGGGGCTGGCTGTGTTCCTGTCCTTCTTCTATTCTTCTTAAGAGGCATGTTCTGTAAACGGAAAGAAGAAATGGATTAGACAGGGAGTTTAATTTGAGCATATGCTCAATCGCACGACATAAATACCAAAAGAAGGGAAACTTTTCCTAAACACCTTGTAGCCTCTCATCCATAGGTGTAGTACGCTACACACCCATGCAAAAGACTCTACTCAACGCGTCTTTCAGACTTTCTAGGACACTTTAAAACCTTAGGCTCTGATATAAAGTTTGTAACGACCCGAGACTATCCCCTAGTCGTTACATAGTGGTTACAGTCTCGAGGGACCACAAGCTAATCCATGGGTTGGTATCTGCTGTGAGCACTGAATAACATGATCTTAAATTCAGAAAAATACTAACATGCCATAAGGTTTTAATTGCTGAATTTAAAACTGAAGTACGAGTCTATAGAAAGAACTGACTGAATATGATAAAATAGTGATAAACTGGATAACTACTGTAATATCTCAATACTGAATAACTGACTCTAATGTCTGAAAAGCCTCTAAAACTGACTGACTGAATATGAGTTGATGGGACAGGCCCCAAATAACTCTAACTAACTCTACTAATTAAGTCATGAAATAAAGTAAGTCTATCCTCAAAGTATGAGGACTCACCACTGCTACCGCTGAAGATCTGATAAGTCTAATCGCGAGTCGGGAACTGAGAGTCAGAATCTACGATATAATACATCATAGCGCAAAACAAAAAGTATGCGATCTGTACTTTGAATGTACTGGTATGCTAAATAAGGTAGGCTGATATGCATGGTTTCATAAATAGGAATAATAAACTATCTGAATATACATGTAAAGCATGGGATACTGAATACAGAACATGAAATCTATAGGCAGTGGAGATACGTGAAGCATGTAAATACTTTGTATGCATGAGAATATGTAAATACTGAAAATACGTGAAAATCTATAGACACTGAGGATGCATGACCAAGCATATAACATGAGCTGAGTAAAATTTATAAACTGAAATACTGAGATAACTAAAATCTATAAGTTTTGGTCAAACAATACTAAGACTGAAAAACTGAGTTGGAATTGTAACTGAGACTATATCTGAGACCGTGGGAGGTATCATCTAACTGACAGTCCCCAATTTAAGCTAATCGGGTTCCAACTTGTAACCCCAGTTGGAAGGGTGTTAATACCATGCCACGAGTACTAACGATGGCTGTGTGGATCCATTAAACTTATATAATGTCCAAAGAACTAAGGGTGTCAATCCTGAACTAACGGGTGACCCCTACGAGATATTCAAGCCTAATCTGACGGGTGACAACTATATCTTACGCTGGCTACATAGTTCTAGAGTATATGGAATACTACTAATGAATCTACCTAGTTTACGGGGAATCCGCCATCCCTACACTCACTCGGTGCTAAATCCTACTCCCAACTGAAAGATACTGAGATACTAAACCATTCTGAGTTTAACTGATTGGTATTTGACTATTCTGAAGTGCTCATTGTATATTCTGAAGACTGTTCTGCAATTTACTGATAGTAGACTAAATAAAAAGCTATGGATTGCGGGTATTCAATACCCCCAGGACTCAAACAATTATCCTAAAATGACACTAATACCTAGAGATCAAAACATGAAGGCTCTTAATAATTAAATCACTCTTGTAGGTATTTTATCAAACACTTGTAGTTCATGGTTTAAGACAATCATAGGAATGTCATGGAAATTGTAGGAATAATATGAATTCATCATAATAGCATTAAATCATGGTTTAATTCCGTAAATAATAGTATTAAAATATGGAAGATCGAATAATAACAACAATTTCATGGTAACATGGTATAAAATTAATAGTACATGGAGATTCATGGATGAAATCATAAATTTAAAACATGATAACTTGAAAAGATCATAATTTTATAATTTAAAAGGCGTTCTTGGACTCCATGGATGAACATCTAACATACCTGGGTTAATAAATTTGAAGAGATGAATGGAGAGTTTTTGAGAAATTGCCTTAAATTTGAGAGCTAGGGTTTCTTGTTCTTGAAAGAGGGGATTTTAATTTGAGAGAAATTGAAGAATGAATGATTATTTAGGTCAATTGGGCTAAATTTCATATTTTAGGATGAGTTAAGGGCTTAGGAAAAAGACCCAAATACCCTTAAACGGATTTAAAATGTAAGCTGAAAATTGACCATCCCGATTTTTGGCCTTGGCGCGACGCGCCACTATCGCACCAAGACATTGGAAAAGGGACAAATGGGATCTAGACAGACGGCATGATGCGCCACCATCGCGGTAATCCTGTGGAAGCCATTTTGGGCATCTCTGTAATACTCCATGATCGCGGAGGCCCTCTGGAAATTGACAAACGGGAATTTATCCTGCTCCACGAAATGCCATTATCGTGGAGTCACACTGGAAATTGACAATTATCATTTGAGCTATCTACGAGATGCGCTAAGGGTTTAAATAACGGTGCTTAATGACTGAAACTTAAAATCGCCATAACTTCTTACCCGGTTATTGGATTTTAGGCGAATTTTATATCATTGGAAATCTAATTGAATTTCATACACAACAACAGACTCTAAACTGAAAAATAATGAGTGTTTCAAAAAATTCCATACATGAATACTCATGTATTGGGACTTAGATTATACTAGGGAAATACGAGGTGTTACAGAAAATTACATGAAATAACTCAACAAATAAATAAAATGTAAGAAAAATATTATGGGTACAAGTAGAGTTAAATCAAGAAGGATAGGTTATTACATTAACGGACTCAATATATATAGATCTAATCAATATAGATAAGTTGTTCTTCATCCGGTGCTACGAAATTTGGCTTTGGTCGTCGTGGATCTTTAATGTCGCTTGCGTAAATAGCAAAATATCTTTTTCGGAGTAATCCTACATCAAGTCCATCATTTGATACTTGTATTCTATCACTCAAATACTCGACGTAAGTGACAATAAAAGGGCCGCAATCCCTGTATTTTGAAAAAATAGATAATCCATATCTTGCAGTTCTTGTAAGCGTTGTGAAATTTATGAAATGAAACTAAATCATGATACTTATACTTACAGGGTGCCAATGGTTTGTTTATCAATTCCTTCAACATATTGTACATCAAATGGATTACCCATTTTATCCTGGTATGCTTCAATCGTCGACCAATTAGTACAAACCTTTTGGTCTAAAAAGCCTCTAAAAAGACACTCATATCGAGGTAAGTAGGCAATATTTTGGACAACTTTTGTATCTCACACGACGGTCCAAAACGTCTCCTTCGTGAAACCGAGTCATAAACTCGGATGTGCCTCTCTTTTAGAATGACGACAGCCAACACCCATTGGAATTCATCACCACAATTGATTGGGATATTCACTTCATCGATCAAATGCCAAGGTAAGTCAGCTGGAATGTTAAAACCTTTGATGATGTTGATTAAACATTCCTCAATTCGGGAAAATTTTAGCTGTTATTGACAATACCTATCGTAGGCATTATTGTTGTAAACTTTGTACAAATAATTGCCTGTTGTGTATCTGTATTGTTCTGGTGTTTGCAACTTGGCCTTTTTTCGGAGGTAGTAAAAATGACATCGATGTACTGCACATATTATCAAATATTTTGGATTACGTGACAAAAAAATTAATACGCAAATACAATTAAATAAAGTATTAATTAATACTAATATGTATGACATTTAAACCTCATCATTCCAGCAAGTTTGGGGCTGTGACATCAGATAGAACCAATTCTTCGTTATGAAATGTGCAACAACAAAGTCGAACATATCAAAACCAACACTCGATTCATTCACTTTATAGTGTTCGTCATTTTATTTTCTACATGATGATTTATATGTGTTAATGTCATGTTCTTAGAACAAGAATTGTATAAACCAATATCTTTAAAATTGATTTATGTACCTGCCGGTATAATGCTATAACAGTCCATCGGCAATCCATTCTGAATAGTCGTTGATCAACTGTGTTAGTTATTTTGGAGCCTCGTTTGAGATGTTGAATTCTTCAAACGGGTAATTCTTCCATTCCCCCGAACTGACAAACTCCGCTTTTTCTTCTTCTTTGAAAGTAGTTGATGGATTATCAACTGTGATATTATGCTTTTCAGCAGTAGCTTCTACTGTGACATCTACCATGAAAGCCAGAATTGTCAATGCTAATTACAGATATACAACAGATTGTCCATCTGTTGCAATAGATGAGTCTTATGTTGCAACAGATGGATCATCTATTTGGATAAATTAGAACAGGTAAATCAGAGCTGTACGATAATTTCAAACAGATGACCCATCTGTTGCAACATAAGACTTATCTGTTGTAATAGATAATGCATCTGATACAACAGGTTAGACAACAGTTGCAACAAATATATATATCTGTTTGATAATTTTCAGCAGATGTATAATCTATTGAAATAGATATGTGCCTATCTGTTTGTTGGAATAGATGATGTACATTCACCTTCTTCAGCTCATGCTACTCTCCCGTAGCCCTTGCACACTGAATAATATTGCAAGACAAAGACAGAGGCGTTGCAATTTTGCTTTTTTGATGCTTGATGATGTCTTGGAAATATTTTTCCTTCTCCTCTTAGCCACTTTGATCTCTAGTGAAGTGTATGGATATGAAATCCTCTTTGATGTAATGACACCCCTCTTAGATGTCATTTCTTTTATAGAAACAATTAGTGCATTAATAACATTAATCACTCCATCATATGTTGCCTTGCAGTCTTGACATTTGCATGCAGAACATTCACTAGATGTTGCAAAATCTGGAGAAAAATTTGTATGACCAGTATGATCATAATCATAATCATTAGCCCCAACAGCAACACCACTACCACTACCACTACCACTACCATCATCAACAACAAGAAGCCCACCTCTGAAATTGTTTTCCTTGTGATGTCTGTTGCTCCAAACAATTCCATTTTTATTCCATCAACGACCTTAGGGTCTGATAAAGTTTGCACATACCTCAAAGTAAGAAAAAATGGCATCTTCAACTCTCAGTTGGTCGGAACAAGCCACGAATGGACAATCTTAAATAAATCAGTACATATATTAGAATGATGATAAAATCATTTAAAATAATCATTAATTAAAACAAAACTTGATTAGAATTAGACTTACTACTTCCTTCGAGAGATTGAACAGATAATTTTTTTTTGCATTTTTATCAGTTTTGGCTGATAACCATCTTAGGATTCTTGGACAAAAAACTTCTTCCTGGTAGTTCACTTATTGTCTCAAATAAGGAATGACTTTAAATGCCCAAGCCTATAACATAACACCAATAAATCAAAAGCATTATTAAATAAAAAAATGAATCATATCATGATAAAAGAAATATTTACCATGAAGGCCCATGGAAAACCATATAAGTTGTCTGTCTTTGGCGTTAATGGAGCCAACAAATATTTGACAGTCATTTTCAAGCTTTCATAACCCCAAGGATAGTTGTTAAATGCCTCAAGATCCTCTGAGAGATTTATTAAACCGAGGCTTATGTTGTTGTTAACTTCTCTCGCCCAAAGAATATTATGTACAAACAAAACCAAGCACAATGATTGCTTGTGATTCTTTGAGAGTTCTTTACCTTTCAACGCTTCTATTAAATTTTTGTTTTTGAAGCTTGGACCAATAATGGATACCAGGTCATCACGATCACTCAACTTTTCTTTGCCTTTTTTGGGTGTGCGGGGTGCATTTTTTTTGGTCAGAGTAGGTATAACTTGAGAAGGAGAAGGAGGATAGCATTTTAGTCTAGTAACTATGGCAAACTCCTTCAAACCAAAACAAACAGGCATGCCATAGTATTTTATCCACACCTCATCCATCTTATCTTTGTTTTCATACATAAACCTACGCTTGATAAGATCGTATACCATTTTTATCTGTAAACGAGCATTGTTGTCCTCCAACAAATCAAGATATTGTCCAAAGCAACTTTCCCTGAAATAAAAATCCAATTTTTGTTCTCAAAGTATTTTTCTGATGGCGTCGAAAGATTTTTCCATGGCTAACTTAACCACGAAATCACCCATTAAATATGTGGCACCATGGCACTGCATTCTCACAGGATAACGATCAATGCTGAAGGTTTTGACCAACTCTTCGGCGGATGGGCTATTAGCATTTGGATCATCTCTTTTGAAACATTCTTTCTCCTCGTGTTTATTATCTTCTGCTCCTGATTGAGATAATGGTTGTAAAGCAAGCTCATAGAGTGGTGGATGTAGCTGAGCTGCTGCACTTGTTCCTTTACTTAGACTTAATTAGATTTCTTTTCTTTTGGGAGCCATATTATCTTAAATTAACAGGAACATAAAATAGATTATAATTGATTAATACATCATTAAAAAAGGATAACAATAAATCTAACATGCACAATGGTAAAATAATAGTTCCAATAGACCACATATCGATTGCACCAAGTATGTTATATGTTGTAACATATAACCGACCTGTTGCAAAGAATAAGTAAACTGTTGGAAATAATTAAAATAGATCACTAATCTGTTGCACCAGGTATTTTATCTGATGTAACATATAACCAACCGTTGCAGCGGATGAGTAAACCGTTGGAAACCATAAAAACAGATCACTAATCTATTGCAACATATAACCAACCTGTTGCAATGGATTGCAATGGATGAGTAATCCATTGGAAATAGTAAAAATAGATCACTCATCTATTGCATCAGGAAGGTTATCTATTGCAACATATAACGAACCTGTTACAAGGATGAGTAATTCATTGGAAATAGTAAAAACAGATCACTAATCTGTTGCACCAGGTAGTTTATCTATTGCAACATATAACCAACCTGTTAAAACAAATGAGTAATCCATTGGAAATCATCAAATAGATCACAAATCTGTTGCACCAGGTAGTTTATCTGTTGCAACATATAACCAACCTATTGCAACGGATAAGTAATCCGTTGGAAACCATAAAAATAGATCACTAATCTATTGCACCAGGTATTTTATCTGATACAATATATAACCAACCGTTGCAATGGATGAGTAAATCATTGGAAATAATAAAAATAGATCACTGTTGCACTAGGTAGTTTATCTGTTGTAACATATAACTAACCTGTTTCAACGGATGAGTAATCCATTGGAAACAGTAAACATATCACTCATTTGTTGCACCAGAAAGGTTATCTATTGCAACATATAACCAACCTGTTACAACGGATAATTAACCTGCTGAAAATAATAAAACAGATCACTGATCTGTTGAAACATATCACTCATCTGTTGCAAAATGAGTTATCTGTTGGATCAATAGTGTTTAGATTTCTTCCAAACAGAAGAGTCGTCTGTCACAACAGATGAATGATCTATTAGATTGTTCATCTGTTGAATTAGATTTTCATAGTTGCATCAGATTTTTATCAGTTGCATCAGATATTTTTATCTGTCACATCAGATATTTCATCAGTTGCAACACCATTTTTACCAAGACAAACAATAAATCAACCCAACAACACCAACACATCACACACACTAAGAACATCAATTGTGACAAAAAACACCAACAAATCCGAACAAACAATTCGACAACAAGAAGAAGAAATGCCAGAAATTAGGATTTTATTCAGTCCACATTTCAAATTTAAGCTAAAAATATTGAAATTGTTAACCAATACTAGAAGAGTAGTTGGATCGTATTCCTCTGGTTTTTCATAATTTTTTACCTGTGAATAAGAAAATGGGACGATGAAGAACTTAAAGTTGTTGTTGCTGGAGAGTCTTTACGTCGATTAATGGTTGAAAGTCGAAAAACAATACTGGTGGTTGAAGTCGCTGGGGATTAAAGGGAGAATTTTGAAGAATTATTGGTTGGGAGAGAGTTGAGAGAAATTGTCTAGAGAAAGAGGAGATAGACAGTTGATTTGGATTGAAGGAGGGTGTGGGTTGATTTATATTTTTGAAAAGATTAGAAAGTTTTGAAAATATTAATCAAGCCCACAATTAACTTAATCAAGTTTCCTAATGATGTTGACCCTTTAAGTTGGTCAATGTCACCAATTCTTCATTCAAGACTTAAAAGATACCTTTTCTTTAATTTTCTCCAGTAACATGGCAGAGAGGTGGTAGTGCGTGAATTAGTTACAGTGTAGCAGCTAGATTAGTAGTAGCATTAGTACAATAATAAAGACTTACAGACTGATGCGCGGTGTTCGGGAAAGGGCCCCACCACAAGGGCATATTCTACGCAGCCTTACCTTGTATTTCTGTCAGAGGCTGTTTCCACGACTTAAACCCGTAACCCCCTGGTCACATGACAACAACTTTACCAGTTACCCAAGGCTCCTCTTCAAAAGTGATGGGATATTATGCAAAATGAGATGCTAAATGGCTGGAAGAAGGAAGTTGAACCCTTTAATCAACCTGTTAACATAAATAATTATCGCATCGAGAGAGATTTGGGATTCTGAAATCACTTTTGTTCAAAAAAAAGTAACGGTAGGCCAGAAATTCTAATAAGGGGATTCAAAATAATGAAAAATTGCCACCTTTAACCGAGATTTCCTTATATATTATATTTGTGTCATGGGGTTTCAACATTGTATTTATAAAAAAGTAAATTTTACCCAATTACAACAACATGATATTTCAATGAATGAGATTCAATTGAACCCCTTTCTCAACAGTTAGCTCCGCCTCTCAAAGCAAATATATCATAAGCTTAACATACAAATCAGACCAGAGTACTTCACTACACCTTAATTTAGTTTCAATTTGTGCGTCTTATTTCCATATAGACAATTAAAATAATAATTTCTATTTCCAATATTTAATAATTCTTTAATTTTAATATTTCACATGAGATGTTAAAAAATATTTCAATACACATATCTTTAGTATAAAATCATAAGATTTAAAAATCTTTTTTTACTTAATTTAATTCAGTGTCAAATCATGTTGGGATCTCAAATTCAGAATCAACATCTACAGATAATTTCACTTCTTATATCTCCCAGCTCAAGGAACGAATTGATTTTGAAAATAAAGAAACAAATGTTGAGTTGATTAAGAAAAATGATTCTTCTTTAGGCTCCAAACAGGTTATTTTCAAATCACAATTATTGGGCTCAATAAAAGACAGATACAATAGAATGGGTTCAGTTGATTAGGTGTCAAATTCTCCCTTTGATACCTTCTAGAGACTTAATACGTGTACATAGAGAGGAATATTCTATATTCTTTGCCTTGCACAAGTTTATTAGGATTGTTAGAACTTAGCCTATAGGATAGTAACAAATATGCAGGAAATAGCTGCATTTTCTTTCTCATACTTGTATAAATTGGAGTATACAGTGATTAATAAAAATTATAGGAAAATTTTTCACATGTTCTTCTTCATTTCCAACATAGCATCAGAGCAGTAGGAATTGAATCCTAAATTCTTTCTGCTCTCTTCCCTCTTTTCTGTTATTTTTTTCTTGTTTGATGTTTACACAACAGAAACTCCTATAGATGACCACACCACTGGTGTTGTTGTAACTTTAACAGTGAGTGGAGTCTTAGAAAACTCTCATCTTTTCTATCTTCATTCTTCAGACTCTCCCGGTATGGTTCTTGTCAACACTATTTTTGATGGTAAAGGATATGGTGGTTGGCGCAAGGGGATATTGATTGCCTTATCAACTAAAAATAAAGTTGGTTTCATTGACGGGACAATCATTCCATCAAGTATCACCTTTGAATATCACAAATCTTAATCTAGATGCAACAATATGATTATTTCTTGGATCTTAAACTCCCTTTCAAAGGAGGTTGTTGAAAGTGTTTTGTACTCAAAAACAACAAAACACATCTGAGAGAAGCTTGAGGAGAGGTTTGGCCAAAGTAATGGACCTCTTCTTTGTCAACTGCAAAAAGAGATCATTAAATTAGCATAAGGAAATCTAGACATTGCTACATATTATATAAGGTTGAAAATACTTAAGGACGAGCTGGACAACCTTGATATGTGCCAAACTTTTACCTGTGATTGCTCTTGTGGAGGTAAGAACAAAACACATAAATCTGAACTGGATGCTAGGCTTATTTAGTTCCTCATGGGACTGAATGAGGCCTATGCGGGATGTAGGAGCAATTTACTACTTTTATCCCTTCTACCCTCAATGAATTATGCTTATTCTCTGTTAATCAGAGATGAAAAACAAAAGGAAGTTCACGTTTCACACCACCCAGGTGGAATTACTTTTTATGCTTCCAAGCAGGCTTATTCTTGTAATAACTATGCTACTAGTTCTTCTAACTATATTGATGATTCTTCTAAGCAACCTTTTGGTGGACCAAGACTCAATTATGACAAGAGAATTATTTCTAAAGGGGAGAAAATACCTCTAGATTATTTTGTTCTTATTGTAAAAAAACAAATCACACTGTTGGGAATTGCTATAGATTAATTGGTTTTCCTTTTGATTTTAAATTCACTAAGTCTATAAGGTTGGGTCCTTCAACTAAAAGCACTGTAGCTTACTCACTTGAGGAGAATGAGGGTAATTCAGGGGACAAACCAATGACTCAAGATCAGTACCATAACCCTTACCTACTCTTGCAATATGTGAAGCTAGGCACAAAGGTTCCTAGAAACACAGAGGATGTTGCTACTGTTAATTGTGTTGGTATCACCTCCCATACCTCTCCTAGATCATACACTAGTATTTCTGTAAATTTAATTTCTTAGATTCTATATTCCGGTGCCTCAGAGCATATGACATCTAATTTTGATCTTTGTTTGATGTTAAAATGGTTTTTAAACCTATATATGTCAATCTTCCTAATTCTACAAGAGCTCTTGTGTCTAAATCAGGATCTGTTTCTTTATTTCTTGATACTCACTTTATCATATACTCTTTTTCCCTTATTTTTATTATAATTTGCTATCAGTCTACAAATTATGTTTACAGTTCAAATTAATTCTCACTTTCTCTCTATTTTTGGTGCTATTCTGTAGGGCCCTTCAATAAAGAGGCCACTGATTCTTGGTAAAGACAGTAGGGGGTTATATCTTTTGCATTCAGCTACTACCAGACAACTCAAGTCTAGAGCTAGTTTTTCTTTTTTAGCAATACAATCAATCTTGCTTTTAATCAAAGTGCTAGAGCATAAGTTTTCAATTCTTCTTTGTTTCTAGGATCAGTTCGGTTGATGTAACCACTTGGCATTATAGACTTAGTCACAGGCCCTTTTCTAATATGAAGTCTATTTGTTCTATTCCTATTAATTCTATTTCCATTCCTTGTGATATTTGTGCAAAGGCTAGACAAACTAAGTTACCTTATTCATCCAGTATCACAAAGTCTAAACATATATTTAATCTCATACATGTTGACACATGGGGTCTTTATAAAACTCCAACACATGATGAATTTAGATATTTTCTCACCATTGTAGATGATCACAGTAGAGCAACATGGACTTTTCTTTTAAGCACTAAATCTCATGCTTTTACTATCTTTAAATAATTTTTGTCTATGACTCAAACACAATTTCACACTAAAGTTAAAATTCTTAGAAGTGATAATGCTCTAGAATTAGGCAGCCTCTAATTTCTTACTTTCTGTAGGGATAATACATCAAATGTGGTGTGTTTCCTCTCCACAACAAAATAGAATATTGAAAAGAAAGCACCAACATTTGGTAGAAGTTTGTAGAGCTCTTCTCTTTCAATCCAAACTTCCAACACATTTTTGGTGAGAGTGCCTTTTGCCTGCAACCTTTTTTATCAACAGATTTCCTTTCAAACTTTTTAACATGAAAACTCCTTATGAGCTGTTATTTGGCCAGGCACCTAACTATTCTTTTTTAAGGTGTTTTGGTTGTCTTTGTTATGCCTCCACTTTATCTTTGATAGGTTAAAAATGGACCCTCGATCAATCAAGTGTGTGTTCTTCGGTTATTCTTTTAGGAAGAAAGAAACAAAGGATACAAGGTTTTAGATTTGTCTACAATTTTTTTTTTTGTGTCAAGGGATGTAGTTTTCCATGAAAACATCTATTTTTTTTCCAGATGTTTCTTCTACCCTTCCTAATTTTCCTCTCACTTAACTTATTGCTGATTTTACAAAACTTTTTTCCACTCTTAATGATCTCCTATCAGATAGCTCAGATTCCCTCAGTCTATCACCTGCTAGTTCAACTCATTTTTTCTTTCTCCGAGTCACATCAGGAGATAGTACTTCTCTTTGCTCAATAACAATCTGTAGCCACCAGAAAATCTTCAAGAGTTCATCCTCTTCCTAAATATCTAAATGACTATATTTGCAATTCAGTCATTCTTACTGACCACACCCAACACTATTTTGATTCTCTTCTTTCTCCTTCTTCTTTTCCTTTCTCTGATCTTTCCTGCACTAATCAGTCTCTTCTAAATTCATTTTCTTTATCACCAAGCCCACTTCTTTCTCCCAAGCAAGTTTACATCCTAGATGGCATATTTCCATGGCTAAGGAATTTGAGACACTTGAAGCAAATAATACGTGAGATATAGTTTAATTACCTCTGGGTAAGAAGGCAATGCCCTGAAAATGGGTCCGTAAAATTATGTACAAACAAGATGAGACAGTTGAAAGATTCAAGGCATGACAAGTTTTAAGGAGGGACATTCAAAGAGAGGGTATAAACTTCACCGAGACCTATTCACCTATCATTAAAATGACATCTATTCGATGTCTTTTGGTTGTTGCAGTAATGAAAAATTGGCATATTTCACAATTGGATGTCAATAGTGCCTTCCTATACAGTATTTAGGAGGAAGAGGTCTATATGAGGTTTCCTATTGGAATGCACACACCTAGTCCATCACATGTATGTAAGCTTATGAAATCCCTATATGGTTTGTGTCAATATTCAAGGCAATGGTATGCTCACCTAACTGTTGTTTTGAATTTCAAAGGATGTTCACACTCTTTCAATGACTATTCACTCTTCTTCAAGAAAGTTAAAGAAAGAGTATCAATACTAGCAGTTTATGCTGATAACATCCTACTATCAGGGGACGATTCTTCAAAGCATGATTATCTTAAGCCGTTTCTTAGTTTTGAGTTTAAAATAAATGATCTAGATGATACTCACTATTTCTTAGGAATGGGAATCACCAGAGAGCCTCAGGGTATCATTTTGGGACAGAGAAAATTTTCCTTGGATTTGTTGAACAAGTTTGGTTGCATTGACTCCAAGTCGGTTTCTTCTCCTTTGGATCCAACCATAAGGCTTTGAATTGATGAAGGGGATCTTTTACCTAACCCGACTGTGTATCGAATGATACTGGGAGAATTAAATTTTTTCACCCATACACGCTAGACCTCTCATTTGCGGTACAACATCTTAGTCAATTCATGCAATACCCACGACAATCCCATTTTGATGCAGCTTTAAGATGTCTCCGTTATCTACTTTTAGATCCTGGTTTGGGTATATTCTTTGATTCTGGTTCATCTTTTGATTTAATTTCCTTTTGTGACTCCAATTGAGGGCGATGTACGAACACCAGAAGATCAATCAGTGATTATTACATCACTCTTGGCAGTTCACTCATTTCCTGTAAATCCAAGAAACAGTCTTTGGTGTCTCTTTCTTCTGTTGAAGTTGAGTACCGCCCTATTTGGAGGGTTGTGTCAGAAATCATATGGATGGTTCAATTGCTTGATGATCTTGGTGTTCCTTCACCCTTCCCTGTTCCTCTTCACTCAGATAGCCTAGAAGCTATACACATCACAAAAAATTTAGTCTTTCCTGAACGCACCTGTAACACACCAAAAATCTATCCCAAGATGTTACACGGTGCTTAGGACCACAAGTGATCTATTGGCATAAATCATAAGAAAATCAATAATATGTATAAAATGATTGAGTTTAGAGCGCAGAAATATAATAATGGTGGAATCTCTGAAAATACAATACTGATAAAACTTTTACATTCTGATAAGGTCTGAAAAAAGGATTGAAAATACATAACTGACCCTAACTGACATCTGTGAAGCCTCTACTATACTGTCAATAGATAGCTAAGACGCGACCCCAACTATCACTAATCAATACATGAGAGTAAGGAAGTAAAGTACATAAATAACATCTAACTAAGATCCCCGAAATAGGAGTACCCATCATCTGCTGGCTGGAATCTGCAACTGGCTGATTCTGAATGAACATGCTATAACTTGTACCTATATTATGAGACAATGTAGCACATAAACATATAGGTGGATCAGTACTTTGAGGATGTACTGAGTATATGGGGTGAAATGCATAAGTAAAACATCATCTCATCATCATCATTTATAAAATAATGCATGCTAAATGTAAATGACTCACATAAGCTGGAATATCCGAAAGTTGAAAATCATAAATCATGAATGATAAAACATACTGTATAAATCTTGTGAGTCATAACGCTTAGTTCTAAAAGCTGTGCTTGTATTCTCTCTTTAAATCATACTGTCTAAGTGTAGAAAGGACTCACTCTTAAATCTGAGATCTAAAAGCTAAAAACTGTAGCCAAAGTCTTTCTGTAAAGCATAGTCTGAATAAATTCGTGAGCCTTTACACCTAGTTTTCTAAAAGCTTTTCTGTTGTTCTTTTCTATTAGAGAAAATACTTTATCTTAAAATCATTGTTGTTAGGCTTTTAAACTTTTTGGGAAAAACTGTTCTGCAAGGGAGGTTCTTCTAACCGACATAAATCATGTGAGTTAACATGGAGTCCAATATCTTGGCCTCCTAAGGAAGAAACCTCACGTTGGGGAGAGGTGTCATTCTCTTGCTATAGAGTATAACCTCAGCTTAAGTGATCACAACTCTGCCCTCTATGGGAACTTAATCTCATGCCTATGGTGGCACGTAGTTCTGGGGCATGAGATCTTGGAATCATATCTTACTCGGTGCTAAATACTACTCCCTTTAATTTGCTGCGCTCATCTCGTGGAAATCCACTTTAAAACTCGCATAAGGATTTATTATGAAACCAGTTATGCATTTATCTGAATAAATATGTAAATAAAGATATTTTGCTTTTTGTAATCTGTAATAAATCTTTAAAGTGTATTCCATAGCTAAATTGAGGATCAAAAGATCAAAGCTTTTTCAAAAAATCTGTAAATAATCTGCTCATAAGATGCTTGAAACATCATCTTTCTTGAAATAATAATATTCAATCTTAGGGTAATAATCCATGTATCAAACTCACGTCAAAACATTATAATAATCATGCTTGATAATGAAAACAATGATAATTGATCTCAAAATCTGTAATTTGCTGCAATAGGCATGAAAATAGACATGCAATTCATCTTTAAAATATCTCAAAATCTCACAACTTTGCAAATAGCAATAATGGGTATGAACCCTAATTCAAATCTCATGTAATCTCATTCAAAATCATGTAAATTTGTGATTGAAAACTAAGTTTGGGCACAAGGATGAAAGGAGATCCTTGTTGAAAAATCCCACACACCTTAATTGATGATCTTAGATGAAAATCTTGAATCTTGGATTCCTATTATGCTTTTGAAGATGAGTTCTTGGAGTTCTTGAATATCTTGTCTTGGGAATCCTCAATCTAAAGCTTTCTTGGAGAATCTATGGTGGAATTTGGTTTCTTGGAGAAGGGGCTTTTGGTTTCTAGGGTTTTTGCTTTTGAAGAGAATGGTGAATAACGAGAATAAGGTGCTTAGAATAAGCTTAAATCTTATGTTTGGAAGGATTGGGAGCTTGGAAATAGTCCAAAGTTCCCTCTTTAAACTCCTAAACGAAGCTGAAAAAACGTAACTGGGGTCCCGATTTAATGGGCCACCGCGATGCGTCACTATCGCGGTGGCTCACTGAAATTTGACTATATGAAAATTGGGGGCCTTCGTGATGCAGAGTTATCGCGTTGTCCCACTGAATTTTGACAATTGGGACCTGAAACTTCAATGCGATGCGCCACTATCGTGGTGCCCTATAGGAATGCCATTTTGGCCTTCGGCGCGACGTGCCACTATAGCGTCGGACTACTGAAAGTTGAAAAATTGGAAAATGGACCTCTCCGGATGCATCAATATCACGGTGGTCCACTGGAATTGACAATTATGAAATTGTCCTTCACCGCGACGCGGTGGTTGCTCAGGTGGGACACTGTCAACTTAAAAATGCTCTAACTCCTTAACCGAGTATCGGATTTGGACGAATTTGGTATCGATGGAAAGTTTATTCAATTTTTCACACAATAGAAAGTCTAAATCTGAAAAATACCGCATGAAAAAGAGGTATTCATCTTTGAAGAAAATCTTTGACATTCTAGGGACGATTTTAAGCTAGGAAAAGTGCGGGGTATTACAGAACCAAACACATCAAACTGGATTGCCTTTTTGTGTGGCAACAATACCTTGCCGGGCTTATTTCCTTGAATTTCGTACCTTTAATTGCTTAATTGGCTGATGTGTTTACAAAGCCCCTTTATGGACCAGTTCATCGATCCCTTGTTGACAAGTTGGGGATTATTTCACCATCGCCCAACTTGCGGGGGAAGGGGGAGTTGGGATCTCAAATTTAGAATCAATATCTTCAGATCATTTCACTTCTCATATCTCGCAACTCAAGGAACAAATCGAGTTTGAAAAGAAAGAAACAAATGATGAGTTGATGAAGAAGAATGGTTCTTCTTTGGGCTCCAAACAGTTTATTTTTAAATCCCAATTATCGGACTCAATTAAAGACAGATACAACAGAATGGGTCTAGTTGATTAGGTGTCAAATTCTCCCTTTGATACCTTCTAGAAACTTAATACGTGTATACAGAGAGGAATATTCTGTATTTTTTTGCCTTGCACAAGTTTGTTAGGATTGTTAGAAATTAATCTATAGGATAGTAGCAAGTGTGCAGGAAATAGCTGCATTTTCTTTCTCATACTTGTATAAATTGGAGTGTACAGTGATCAATAAAAATTACACAGAAAATCTTCACATGTTCTTTATTTCCAACAAATCAAATTAAGACAAAAATCGAAACCAACACAAGGCAAATGGACCACAGAATGCCATAACTAGCATCTTATATTTTCCATAGCCCGCTTTTATTTAAACTATATTTGTTACACTTACATTATTAATAAAGTAAAGTCTACCTAGATTTTCTACAGGATGAAAACATTCCTGCAGATAATTTTATTCATTAAACTATATACTATGTGATAATTATTTGTCACACAGCAGCTACTAAGGTCTTTCTTTATGCCCCAATGAGATAAGCATCAAGATCCTTGAAATTCTTGACAGCAAAATCTTTGATGATTTGTGGCTCAGGAATTTCGTCACTTAACCTTTCAAATTCACAGCACCACTTCACCAAACTTCCATCTCCCTTTGGAGTAACAGAAAGGCTGCCTTTGAAACTCTTGTAGTATTTCAAGGTTTCACCATCAATGACTGAGTAAACTAGTGTTCTGTTTGCATCATCAACTGACTCTATTTTCTCTTTTGAGTATGTCACCAATGGGGACCCTATGAAATGAACAGGACAAAAGAACAGAGTTACGATGTCCTTTCTGTTTAATTTTCAGATGAGACATTTAATTTGTGATCCTAGATAGATTCCATATCGACTTATGAATGAAGAGTTCCCTTTTGAAAGGGATTTCACTTATTATCTGCTATTATCATAATATCATGTATCATAAAAAATATTTCACTTCTCATTATATAAAAGTTAAACTCTTTAGGGACCACTCGTGCTCCTTACTACACCTTTGGATCGTTTGGTAGAGTGTATAAGAATAATACAAAATATGGTGTATTAATAATGCTTGTATTAGTAATGTTTGTATTAACTATGCTTGCATTAGTTATACTTGTATTTTTCTTATACATTGTTTGGTTTGATATATTAAAAATAACATGAAATACATAATTTTTAAACAAATAATTTTTTTTTACACAATACCCACCATATATATGTTGGAAAGGATGCGAAAATATTTTTTGAGAGAAAATAATGTCTTTAATCATGTTAATGCATGCATTGGATCCATTGCATTGCTAATACCATGGATTTTGAGGTATTAGTAATACACACCTCAATACACAATAGAGTGTATAACTAATGCAAACATTAGTTATACATAGGGCAAAGAAATCTACCAAACAAGGTATTAGTAATACTCATTAAACTAATACATGTATTAACTTTCAATACACTCTACCAAACGACCCCTTAAGGGGTCGGTTGTTACGATATCCCATGCGGTGGGATATCTCATGAGATTAACTATCTCATCTTCTATATGGGGTAACAATTTCATTATTTTAGATGAAAATTGTCTCAGAATAAGCTAATATCCCAAATTAAACACGAGATAAAATTAATCCCAAAGTTTAGATAGAAATTATTATCCTTATCCCATATACCAAACCATCCCATAGTTCCTTTAACTACTTTTTAGAGCCAACAAAATGTGAAAATCTATTCACTTGAAAAGTAGTGTTCCAACATGTTAATTTGGGGACAAAATTAAAAACGTAGTCCCTAATATTGTTTTAGGGACCATAGTACTAGTCACTAAAACCCTTTAAGCTAAGGACCAATTATTAAACCTTACATATTGTCATCGACTTTTAGTGGTGAAACCTATAAAGATAGGTGACAATCAAAATTTTCTGGTCTCTGCTGACTTTTTGAGACTAGTTTTCCGTTGCTAATGACCATTTTTCTTGTAGCGATCAAGTAACCATTCGTAAAAAGGGAAATATTTTGTTATTACGGTATAGGTTAAAACATTAGGAAACATTAATGCATGAACTAGGTTATTAGTTTTGTTTACCTTCAGCATACTTGATCAAGCGAACAGAACCAACAGACTTGTCATCACCTTCAACAACTTCAATACTCTTGTACTGCTTAGGGAAAGCCTTAGGGAAGAGATTTGTAGAGTCCCTAATGCCATTCCAAAACTTATCTGCTCCACTTTGCACCTCAACTTCAACCTCAATCTTTCCTATGTTGGATGCCATTTTCTTGAATTAACTAATTAATTTGTAAAGAAATTGAGAGACTGTATTGCTTGATGGGATGGAGTAAAAGTACTTTGAGAATCAGTTATATTTATAGCAGTGAGTAGTGACAATATTGTGTTGCTTTCATTTAAAATCTTAGCTACCTTCTGCTACCTGTATTTTGTTGTCTATATTTAGCTTGGTTAATTACTAACATACGAATGTAGTTGAATGTTAAATGCATTTAAGGTTGAAGTTGTATGAGAGGTAGTAGTTGGTGAATGCATTAAACATGGTTTCTATATTGAAGATGTGGTGATACTATCGAAAGTGAAACTAGCTATTTGAGTTTAAATGATCAACCTCTTTTCGAGCCCTCTGTCCCATGCATCTAACCAACTCACGTGTGGTCTAGTATTCGTATATTAATTAGGTCAATCAGTGAAATTATTTAGAATAACGTCTCAAGCAACATAAGATAATTCAAATTGTATTAATCTTTACTATGTGAATATAGCGAAAGTGGTGTAATAAGAATATAAAACGTAAGTATAATTGGGAGTAAATTAAATAACCGAGAAACCAGATGGTTACAATAGTAGGGAAGTGAGGGAATTTATAGGATTCCCGACACTCTGATGGATCCCGGGCTCCTATTGTCCAGTATAAGTAAAGCTGGTCCAAAACTGATTCTTGAATGGTCTAATGTGTCCCTGGTTCGACAAGCATTTACTGATTCAATGACTGATTGTAAGTTTCTCTAAATTCCTCATATATCCAGTCAAATAATTTTTACTTTTGATATATACCGATGTATCAATACAAGGTTATTCTGATCATTTAAGGAAGAGACATTTCAAATTAGTTGGTGCAATAAAATTGTTTATTTTAATGCATTCCAGAAAAATGTTTTATTTTAGTGCAATAGTAAAACTTTTAAATGACATAAGATGGAAGTATGCTATCAATT
Source organism: Capsicum pubescens (assembly GCA_030864215.1). Lineage (NCBI taxonomy): Eukaryota > Viridiplantae > Streptophyta > Magnoliopsida > Solanales > Solanaceae > Capsicum > Capsicum pubescens. The sequence continues at coordinate 337,321,395 of CM061548.1, forward strand.
AGTGTGGTTGGGCGGGGTGTAGGCTGGAGCTGTATCACATGCAAGGTTGGCCAATTTCAATGCGCAAAAGTTTATTGATGGCAGGTGTTTATACTAAACAACTGCAATTTATCACAGTTAAATAATTTAAGAGTATTCAATAATTTTAAAAAGTGAAAATATATATTCATCAATCAGAATTAAATAAATTATTATACATGTTTCAATATACATTACGCACATTCATTTATTTAATATAAACAACTAGTATAGATAAATTTTTAATGAATGGTGTTGATAATAAGATTTGCATCGGAAAAATAATCAAGATAGAAAAATGTCATAATAATTGTAGTATTTGACTTTAGTATAGTGACCGTTAGAATTTCTACAAAATTTTTAGTTCTTTTTTAGGATAAATTCAAGGATCTTTAAGCCTGATCTTGAACTCGATGGATTTGAACTCGACTTTTTCTTGAATTCAAAGACTTGAAGCTTGATCCTGAATTGCGTCGATCTCTCAAATTTATAGAGAAATACTCATCTCAAATGTTTGTAGCTTGTCGAGAAATCTACGACATTTTATCGATGAACTCTCTTTAGCTTCTTGTTAGAATTCTAGACTCTTTTCTAAATTGTGAGGATTATATTTATAGTTGTAGGATGAAAGAAGTTATGACACCGACACTCTTTTTGACCAATCAAAATTGACAGGAGCCAGGATCATATCTTTGATTGGTCAAAACATATCATTCGCATATGAGCACATTTTCATTGGTCTTTGATTGAAGAGAAAATACATGAAGTCCCCACTTGATGTTGTCCGACTTTTTAAAAAAGACACCTAAACTATACTTCCGACCTATTACTCCACAAATCTTACTTAATCATTGCAAATACACCATTTTGACCCTCTGCGTGTATACACGCGCAACAGGCGCGTGAAAGGTTCAAAATTGACTTAATTTACCAATTAAAAGCTGCCACGTGTAAATAATTTGATATGTAATTTATCTTTTTTTTTTTTAGAAAAAAATTAATATTTATTTACTTTTTAAAATTATCCCCTCCCCCGCAACACCCCCGCCCACCATTGTCTTCTTCAACACCTCCATTAAAGTTTTTTATTTTTTGAAATAATCATTTAACTATTTTTATTAAGAATCATAAAACTCCATTAAATGGAGTTTCAATCTCTTGAAAAACTCAGTTAAATATCTTTCAAAACACAACTTTTTTGCAGTGGTTTGAACAAAAAAAATAAAAAATCTAATGGTGATGGTGAGTGTGTGTTTTGATGGTGGCAGTGATGATGATGGTGGTGGGTGGGTGGGGTCAGGGGAAGATGCTGACAGGGTGGGGGTGCTGGACGTGGGGGGAGGGGGGATGGACGAGGGTGGGGGTGGGGGAAGATGTTGGATGAGGGTGAGGGGTGAAGGGGAGCTGCTGGACGAGGGTGGGTGGATGGGAGTTGTTGGACGGGGTAGGGTGGGGGGGAGAGGAGGGGTGGGGTGGGGTGATAAATAAAATAAAAAGAAAAATTTGTTTAAAAATATAAATAAATTATTTAACATATGACAACATCTGATTGGTGCGTGTATTCACTCTTTTTTTTGTGTGACTGAAATTCAATGCAAAATGATGTATTTGCAACGATTTAAGTAAAATTCGTGGGGTAATGGATCAAAAATATAGTTTAAGTATCTTTTTGAAAAAGTCGAACAAGATCAGGAGATACTTTATGTATTTTCTCTTGATTGAATAGGCATCCTATGTCAAGATGCACATGCTCCAACTGAATCATTTATTTGACTTGATGTGTCATGTCTTGATATACGTGACACCAAATTGGCCTCTAAAATAAAATGTCGAAATTGACCAATGAAATTGAATTTTAAACTTACAAAATCAGTTCAATTATATTAGAACACTTATTTATTTGTACTAATATATCTTATATTTGATATAGTTCAAATTATTTTATGAATTTACATAAAATAAAATTTATGTTCTTATAGGTGGCAAATTGCTGTTAAAGATGCCGAATAAATAGTTAAGGAGTAGTAGTTATTGCCTACAAATACGTAGGATTTTGCAGTTGTAAGTTGTTCTATTTTTAGAAATTTATCAAGGCAAATTGCTCACAGGAATCATTTAAAGTCCAAGTAGGATGTAATTTTCGATGTCAAAAGATAACATGTATCTTTGCTGTCGATTTGAGACAGTTAATTTGTAGGTGGATCAAGAATACACGTTATGACTTAGCTTTATATTAATAGTAAAAATTTGCAAGACAGTAAGTAAACAAAGAAAGTGTAACACTCCGTAAATTTTTTCGTACACTTATCGCGATTATATGGAGTCCTAAAGGCTTGCGTATGGGTTAAATTAAGTTTATGGTGTTCGGAAGTATCCCGTCAATAGTTGTATGTGTAGGTATTGGAATAAGCTTTCCAATGATATAAAGTTTGCCCAAAACAGAGGAGTATCTCATATAAGCGAGCACATTCGAAATTTCAAAACGGTGGCCGGGAAGCCTGTGAACAGTAAATTTGCAGGAAAATTACTGCAGCTAGGCAATTTTTTTTTTGGATCAACTTTAGACGATCATAAATCCTTGTACAAAAAGAACTGTGTGAGCTAATATATATCGACGAAAAGCTCCGAGAGTCTTCTTTCCGATGAAATTGGTTTCATCCAAATCCAATGTCTGAGTAAGGAGCTATACCCGTTTTACTACAGCCTATCAAAAAAAAAACAGAATTTTAGGACAGATTTTTGGGTCAAATTTAAACGACCATAACTCCTTGTAAAGGAAGAACTGGGTGGTATACTGTATATAAAAATGAAAGCCCTTTGAATTATCTTTCCAATGCAATTGGTTTCACCCAAATCCGATACCGGAGCAAAGAGTTATGATCGATTTACTTCAGCCTGTCAAAACTGTCCACTGGGGACAGATTCGGATTTATTTAAATTTTTAGGACAAAATGGTCATTTTTTATTACTTCTTGGACGAAAATTGGTCTTTATAAACATACACTTAGCCTCATATATATCATATATCATCCAATTATTAAGAGAAGGTGAAACCCTAGCCTAATTTCAACTTCAAATATTTTGTGATTCAACTGTAGAAAATTCAAATTGGTTCCGTAGTTGTGTTCACCATCTCGAAAGCTTCGAGAAGCACCCCATGGTTATCTAAGGAGGATTCTAAATACAAGAGTTCATTGTTAAGGTATGAATATTGTTTATTCTTGATTCTTATCCATGAATAAGTATTGATAAGGGATTATGAGTATTGTCTTGATGTTGGAAGATAACTAGAAACATAGTTATGAATTGTTTTGTATAAATTGTTAGTAGTAAATTATGGAAGTTGTTGTATTGGATTATGGAGGATGAATTGTGGTGATATATCATTATATTAGTGGTTATGTATGCCTAGTGATCATGTTGGTATTGGATGGTGATTAAGAGGAGAAATAAAGGCTAAGAGTGATGTTGAGGGATATTGCACGAAAATGCATGATATGTGAATGTAATAAGAGTATAAGAGGATGTATGTAGCACTCTTATTGATGAGTTAAAGGATTACTTCCTAGACATTATTTGGTGAAGTTAATACCTAAATGGTAAGGTTTGGTTGCTAATACTAGTTTGCCACAAATGACTTATTGTAGATAAGTGTTCGAAGAGTACGGGAAGTCAAGTTGGACTTGTATTGAAGTGGTTATATCAAGGTATGTAAGACATACTCTACCTAATCTTTGGCATGAATAATGACCCATGACACTCTCAAGTAAGCTTCCAACATTGTCCTACGACACATGACACATAATAACATCATATGATCTTCGACACTACCAATTGAACTTGTTTTCACTTTTAAGATGTCCGGCTAGTCAAAAAATGTCCATATACTATTGTTGACTCCGAAATGGTTTAATGAGGTATCCATGATTCTCTACTTCATTTTCATGATATTGATTACCTATTTACATGTTTTTCCTATTGAGGTATCATGGTTTCAAGTTCCATAAGGTGTGACCACAAAGTAACCAATCTCAAAGATTAATTGAAGTAAGAAATGGAATGTCTTTATTTTAAATTGTTGATATGATGTATTGTATTAGTACCACTGATCAGTTGACCATTGTATTATAAAGATTATGTATATATGCTATTCCAGGGGTGGTCCCTGATGTATTGTATTAGTACCACTGATCAGTTGGCCATTGTATGACATATGTTATGTATTGATAAGGAATACGGGAAGTAATGATATGAAAGTAATGTGAAGGTATCCCATCAGCGCTTTTAAGTGTGGTCTACTCATACTGTTTATTCACTGGTATCTGGGTTCTGTTGATCTTTTGTATCTCTTCTTGATACTCACTGCCTTACATACTCAGTACATATTTCCGTACTGACATCCCTCACGGGGGACCTGTATTCATGCCTGCAGGAACAGGTACTTCAGGTCGTACACCTCCGCAGTAAGAGCCAGGACATTCTGTTGATAGTGGTGAGCTCCAGTTGTTTCGGGGCATCCCAAGTCGTTTCTATATGTATTTTTGGTATTTGTATAAAAGTCTTTTGTGGGCGGGAGTTTGTCCCGACCCTAACTCAGTTGTGTATCTATGTAGAGGCTTTTGTAGACATATTGTACAGCCGTAGGAGTGTTTGGTTGATAGACGTGATGGCTCTGACGGTCAATTACTGTTTATATATATATATGCGTGTCTGCTGGTCTGATACAAGTACTGTTTTCTTCTATTTACAACGAAGTGCTGCCCAAATTTCTAATTTTCATAAGTAATGTAAATGTGAAAGTATAGGTTATGAACGGGTTCTCCCGGGCCTCCTCGGCTACGGGTGCCAGTCCGCTCCAATGGGATTTGGGGCGTGACAGAAAGACTAAAATATTAACAAGCTTAAGTTAGAGAGAAAATCTGAACCACTGTGATAATTATATAAACAGAACTAGCAACCGACAATCAGGATTCAACGGAAAACAAATAGCATAAAACAGAAAAAGCAAAGACTAGGAAAGCTTAGAGACTACACTAGCTATAGCTTTTTTCTTAAGGGTGAAAATTAGATGAGATCAAATCCTCTTTTACAATTGTGGGGAAACAATTATTTATAGTGTACAAGATTGACTTGTGACCAATGAAAAAATGTCAATCGAATCCTATAGTACCACAACCAATGACCGAGTGTCACGTGCTGAGAATCCGTTGGAGAGTGCCAGCCAAATATTTCACATTTGATGCAAACCTTGTCGAGGCCGGGCCGTCGTACACCTGAACATCCCGATACATTACTCCTCATTTGTCCTTTAATGTACTGTCATTATGGATGGTGATGCAAATCGAGATAGCAAGATTGATAGTAAATATGACGATGCGAACTATCTTGAATACGGAAGCATTCAATCACCCACAAAAAATTTAAAGTGTCTTGGAAGGATCGTCAAAAGAGGTTTTAAAGTCCATAACATGCTCAAATGGATCTATAAGAAAAATGGTGACAACCAAGAATATCATTAAGCGCTCAAGTGGCTATTATTTTATTATTTGGTCATATTTGTAATTTAACTATTTTTACAAGACTAGTATAAATAGTCTTAAGTCTTCCATATTAAGGTTAAATAGTTTTTGAATATTGTGTGCCTCCTTTGTGAGCTTAGGGTTGAACCCTCTTATCTCTTCATTGAACCTCTTGATTACTTGAGTAAGTAATCTTTGTACGCGTTCAATTTCTCTTTTCCCTTGTATTGAATCTAATGATTAATGTATTTTAATTATTAGATTTTTCCTTCTTTTCTTCTAAATCTCTCCTTCCTTTCTTTCCAGATCTTAATTATATCCATGTATCTTATCTTATTATCTTGTTTCAATTTTCTTGCATCCTAATTTACATCAATTAGTATCAGAGAAATGCTAAAAAATTATTCCTACAATTCTTAATCCTTGACTTACATTTTTCTTGAAAATCCAAAACAAAAAAATTGATTTAAAAAAAAAAATTGATTTGAAGGTGGTTGATATTGTTACTTGAACTACACATTGTTTTTTCGTAGTTGAAAATCAAAGAATGAATGACTTGAAAAAAGAAATTGAAAGCCATTGTTGAGATTTGAAGCTTTGAAGAAGCTTGAAAATGAGTTTTGTTGATTTAGTATTTGTTTGAAGAAGTTGTTGGTGGGAAGTTGTTGATAGAGTTGTGGGGAGGTTGTATCTCAAATTTGAGCTTATTTCGTTGAGTATTGAGGGGGATTGGCTAAAAAAAAAATTTGAATTTCTCGAAGAAGAAGATGAATTTAAAAATTTCAAAAATGGTCAAATCTTCCCCCATTTAATATATAGCCCTTATTTTCTTTTTTTTTTTTGTTAATTCTAGCTAGTTTACTTTGAGTCTTAGTTCCTACTTAATGTTAAACTAGTTTTTATTCATTTATTTTATTCGTGTCAATTTATTTTGTATTTTTTTTTATTTCGTTGTATATTTATTTATTTTTTGTCCTTTTATTTTTATCTTCCTTTCTTAATATACATAAGCTCCACTCCGAATTGATACTTTGATGCTTACTTTGAGTTGATTGAGTTGTTGGTTCTTGAAGAGATTTGAGAAAATTCTCTTGAGAGGAAAAATGCAAAAGTTGGTGAGATTAATTGAGTGAGGTCCAAAAGCCTTTACCTTGAGTGTATACACGAGTGTTGAGTGATACATGCGAGGGAGAGAATATGTGAGGTACTTTGACTTTGTTTTCACCTTCTTTTAATTGCGAACATGTCTTCCATAGCTTCGGGTGATTCTTGTGATGATGATTTTGAAGACTATGATTGTGAGGATGATGAAAATTATGATGATGAAGATTGTGGAGAAAATAAAAATTATGTATCTTATAGCGAAGAATGTGAGTATGGTGATTCTTATGCTTTCAACAATGATTTAGAAAATGATGATGCTTCAAGGTATGGATCTTCCACATATTCTTCTTGTGATACTTCTAATAGTGAAGAAAAAGTCTATGGGCTTGATGATGATAATGAGGAAATTCTTGGTGAATATTCTTGTTCATCTTCTTACTATGATTCTAATTCTAAACATGAGAATGGTAGTGGTTCTTATGTTTTTTTTGTTAGAGAAGGAGGTGGTAGATCTTTCACAAAAAAATTGAGGCAAAATGTGAATCGATGTGCTACTTATGGTAGAAATATTGTGTATAGGCCTAATGATGATATGAATACTTTGATAAATGGAGATCATTTTGTTGAACAACATGAGTGTGATGAAGCATGCATTGACCACTTTGTGGAAGAAAGAAAGAACATGTTTCATATTTATGATAAAATTAAAGGACTTTGTTGTTCCATGATTATACATAACAAGAGTTTCATAAATATTGCAAGTTCAAGCATGGTTGAGCACTTAAAGTTGAAGACTAGAAAATATTCTCAACCATATGAATTGCCATGGCCAAATGAGAAAGAAATTTTAGAGATCACAAAAAAAGTTTTAATGAAGTTTCAACTTGCAAGTTTCACGATGAAGTACTATGTGATGTTATTCAATGAAAGCTTGTCATTTGTTACTTGAAAGTTCTTGGATAATTGAAAAAGAAGCTACTTTTGATAAAAAGACTAACAAGTGTTGTGTCAACCTAAGAGGTCAAAAGTATTTCTTTGTGCCATTTACACTTTTGAAGGTGAAAAAAAAATACTTGGAGTTGCTAAGATTGACAAGAAGAAAGGCAAAATTTGAACAAAAAAATGTCATTGCTAAAGAGAAGAACTTGATGATTCTTAGAATTTAAAGTTCAAAGTTGATGTGAAGAGTCATCCTAATCCTTCAAAGGAAATTCTTAGGCCTTATCCAGTGTTAAATAATTTTGAGAGAAAAAATATTGAGAGGAGTAAGGGAGTGAAAAATGGCAATTCAAGAGTGGAAAAAAGAGAGCTTGAGTTGAGGATAGTGAGTGAGTTTCCACAATAAAAGAGAGAAATATTTTAAAATAAAAAGAAAATTAAGAAGAGTGAAGAAAAAGAGAGTTTGAGAGAGCTTGCTTCTTGTTTAACTCTAATGGTAATCCTTCTTTTCCTAGTTGTAATATCTCTTTTGTAGATATGTTTGAAAATGAAGCTATGAAGAAAATAATAACGAAAAGCATTTGTAACGCCCCAGGACTACACCCTAGATGCCACACGGTGCTTACGGCCACAAGTGACCACAAACTAACCCATGAGCTGAAACTGCTGTGAGCACTGAATAATAAAAAAAAAATAACCTGTACGGAATATCTGAATACGCAATAAGGTTTTAAGTTCTAAAATATTTCTGAATCATAAATCTGAAAACAACTGCCAGAAACAACTGTTTGAAACTGATAAAAATAATGACAAACTGACTGACTGTCTGAAGTGTCCGAAAGCATCTAAAACTGACTGAATAAGAGTTGATGGGACTGGCCCCAACTAACTCCAACTAACTACTGAACTGAAAGTATGAAAATAAATATAGTCGGTCCTCGAAATATGAGGACTCACCATGACTGCTGCTACTGATGTGCTGGGATGTCTAAGCACGGTCGGGAACCTGAGCGTCCGAACCTATGATATGAGACATCATAGCATAATAAAAGAGTATGCGATCAGTACTTTAAATGTACTGTTATTCTTAATGGGGTTAGGCTGATATGCATGGGCTTATGTACATGAATAATAATTGACTGGATAAGATGAGATAACTGAATAACTGATATGAACACGTGAATGCTGTAAAATCTGAGAATGCATGACCAAGCATTTAACATGAATTTGAAAATAGTCTGTAAACTGAAATACTAAAATCTGATAACTGAATAACTGATAACTGTATGCTATGGTCATTGCAAGCCTGAAATAAAGTATATTGAATACTGAACTGAGACTGTAGGAGCTATCATCTAACTGACATGCCCCAATGAGCTAATTGGGGTCCAACATGTGACCCTAGTTAGAAAGGTGTCAGTACCGTGCCACGGGTACTAACACATGGCTACGTGGATCTACTAAAGTGTTTTCCCGAAGTACTAAGGGTTACCCTCAACTGGCAGGTACCCTTATGAGATCAACCCTCAACTGGCAGGTTAATATCTCAACCTACGGTGGCTACGTAGTTATGGAATGCAGAGACTGCTACTAAAGGACACATCCTCAACTGGCAGGTGATCCCCCATCCCTAGGTTCGGTCGATGCTAAATCCTACTCCCAACTGAACTGACTCTAATCACTATACTGAACTGAGCTTACTGACATGACATACTGACTGAACTGATGATACTCTAATAGATTCAAAACTCTTCTGAAAGTACTTAATCTAAGTAAACAACTAAGTTTTTGGGTATTTACAATCCCCATGACTCGATATCAATGATAGCAAGATCATACTAAACTTTAAGGACATGATATGTAAGCATTTATTCAAAAGTCATTCTTTGAGGCATTTCATCAAACACTTACGATACATGGCTTAAATATGGAAGTAGTTTTATTTTCAAGCAACTAGTAGTAGCATTATTTTGATACTAAATCCCCCAAATAAGGCTTAAATCAGCGAACAACTCCATTCAAAACATGTAGGGTTTAATAACAACAACAATTTCATGAAAATATGATATAGAATCAAAATTCACGGGGATTCATAGTTAAAATCACAATAACTTGTATAATTCATAACTTTGAATTTGAAATTGGGTTCTTGAACTCCATAGGTGAAAAGGGCCCATGGATGAACATTTAACATACCTTGGTTTCTGAATTTGTGAGAATTGTTGGTGAATTCTTGAGACTTGGACTTGAACTTTGATGAACCTAGGGTTTGCTCTTGAGAGAATTTATGAAATAATGAGTGAATTTTCCTTTTGGGAGGCTTAATTTTGTGTTATGACTGAATAATGTAAGGGAAAAATAACTCACCTGCCCCCACAAAATCGTAATTTAATTAATAAAAACATGCCTAGTGACGCTACTGGTGACACACCGCGTCGATCAACCCGACGTGATGATTAACGCGTCGCGTCGATGGTGACGACGCGATAGCCAACACGACGCATCCTGATCACGTTGGTCCACTATTTTGGTCATCCAAATATGTCTCATACGATGTCTAAAAATTTCAAAACTCACTCGAGATGACCTATTGTAATGCCCCGATTTTCTGAACCGGAATGCTACACGGTGATCATGACCCTGAGGGACCACAAGCTAACCCATGACTGATATCTGTACCTGTACACTGCATAATATATGAATATAAATGTGGAAACATGAATTGAAAGGCCATAAGGTTCAATACTGAACATAATCTGAATAATAACAATGTTTGAATAAAGTGGTATCACAATACCAAAAAAACACCAAAATACTAAAGTCAAAATCTAGTTTGTAATCTGGTTTGAAAGCCTCTAACTGTCTGAAGTAGGGAGTGGAAGGAACATGTCTCTAACTAACTCCCGACTACTGAAAGCCAAACTGAAATACTGAAGTAATAAAGTAGTAATCATGTCCTCAAAGAATGATGACTCACTGCTAACTCTAACTGCTAAAATCTGCAATGCTTCTGCTGCTCTGGAACTCGTACCTCTGAACCTATGGTGTAACATAAGAGAAAACACCATAGCACAAATGCGTCAGTACATCTGAATATACTGAGTATACGAGTGAGGTAGGATAAATGCAAAGGGTTTATATGCATGGACAGTGCTGACTGATATGAACATGAGAATATATACATGCATAAGTAACTATAACTGAACTCGTGGTGATACTGACTACTGAGTCTGAATGCTGACAACATAAGTGTATTGATACTGAGATACTAAATGACTGAGTTTACTGATATTAATATGTAAGTCACTACTAAGTGAGGAACTGATACTGCATTACTGAATAGATGAATGACTATTTCTGACAGTTCGAATTATGAAGAACTGGTCTGATTGACTATATCTAATAGCCCTGAAACTGAATACTGATAACGTGAGTTATGATGACTGATATAACTGATATGACTGTGATGATCAGCATAACTGATGCAACTGATACTGAGCGACTGTATTTGATAGTCTAAATCTTCTAATAATGATTAAGAGTTACTAAGATTGAGATCAGGCCTAACTAATGGGTGATCTCTGGAACTGATATTGAGAATACTCAACTGAATCTGAGACTGAGATCAAGCCTATCTGATGGGTGACCTCTGTAAGTACTGATACTGAATAAATTTATGTTAGACCAAGCCTATCTAGCAGGTGGTCTATGAATCTGTGGAACTATCTAAGTTCCTTACTGAGATTGATGATTGTATCTGACAGTTCTAATTTCTGTGTTCTACTCTGAAGACTGATACTGAAACTGTAACTGTGGGAGTTCTCACTTAATCGATATGCCCCAAATCTGAACTGGTGAGGTCCAACCTGTAACCCCAGCTGGAAGGATATCAATACTGTGCCACGAGTAAAGACCTCTCTGGTTAAACCTCTTTGATGGGTGACCCTCGTAGAAAGTCAAGCCTAAGGCAGTATAATAGTTAAGCCTCTCTGATGAGTAACAAATCTTTTTCTGACGGGTGACTCCTAAATCCTGCGTTGGCTATGCAGTTCTGAAGTTCAGGGATTGCTCCTAACGACTCTACCTCTCTGACGGGGAGCCGCCATCCCTGCACTCGCTCGGTGCTAGCTCTTACACCCAACTAAAAGACTCTGAACTGATTCTTAGATCTTATACTTGAACTGAACTGAAGCTGTTACTGAGTTTCTTACTTGACTGAGCTGACTGAGTTCACTTGGTTCCGTTATCTGACGGAATACTACTGAATCTATTATCTGACTGAATGATACTAAGTTCTGAATTGATTTCTTGAATGCTACTGAGATCTGAGCTGGGTACTGAACTGAAGCTGGAATGATAGCGATACTTAGATTACTGAGATTTCTTAAGTTCTATAACTGTCTGAGAGTTCTGAATTTTGTAATTGACTGAGTTCTACTGATCATGGAACGACTGAGATTATCTTGAGACTGACTCAGCTCTAGGCACACAACTATATTTTTCGGGTACAAGTACCCCCAGGACTCGATGGAAGGAAACTAACACACATGATACTTCTTGATCATAGAAATAACATCCACAATTCATAATACCATAAGTAGGGGATTTCATACTACACATGGTTCTCAACACCATATACATGCAAGGGAATGCGTATAACATGTAAATACTTGCATAACTTCAATTTTATGAGCATTCCATATCACAACAACAATACACAACAATTAGTATGGAATTCATGTAGAGTCATAAGGAATAGAGCATGTACTTTTCATTTAAGTTCTATTTAGCTATAATACATGATTTCTAGTCTCTTAGGTATTTTATCAAACACCTTGCATACACACCTTGTGGCATAGGTATATTCATCACATTAATGATTCAAACCACCCAAAATTCATGCATTTCAATTTGCATGTCATCCTAATTTCATAAAATCACATAAAGATTCAAACTTGGGAGTTGCATAATAATCAATCACACAAACATAATCAACCCACAACATAACTTCATGATTTATAGTTTAAAAGAGGGTTCTTGAACTCCACAGATGAAAGAAATCCATGTATGAACACTACGCATACCTTAGTGATTGAATCTTGAAAGAGAATTGACCTTTCTTGAATGTCCTTGGATTGGGAATCTTAAATCTTGAATATCTTGTGGAGAGTGTGATGGGATCTTGAAGTTAATTGAGAAGAAATCCTAAGTTTGTTCATGAGAACAAAGAGAATTAAGAGATTTTGAAACTAAATAACAATAGCTAAATACGTATTTTTGGTGTTTTATGTCGTGGGGGTAAGGTTTAGGGTGAGGGAAAAAGACAAAATACCCCTATGAAATTACTTCCCAGTTGTTGAAATTATCAGTTGACGACCAAGGCTAATAATATGTCAAATTAGTGATAACCCATCAGCCCAGGTTGTCACTTGGGAGCTGGAATTTTTGGGTTTCTGTCTAAGCCTGACGACATGGGATGATAAGCCGTCAGACTTGTGATAAGTCGTCAGCTTATGTCGTCACTCATTTTCCAGGCTGACATACTGGAGTAAAATAGGTATAAATTTTTGCTCAGATATTGGATTTGGGCAAAATTGGTATCGTTGGAAAGATAATTCAACGAGATTTCATCTGACATATAGTAGATCCTCTAATTCAATATATACAAGGAGTTATGGTCGATTGAAGTTGACCCAAGTTTTGACTCTCACTAAAACTTGAACGATAGGAAAGCTTTCAACTTGTCCTTGAGTTAGGGGACCTATATGATCTAAATTCATGCTCAAATAGATTCCTACACTACCTAATTAATTAACCCACTAAATTTACATAGGATTCGAGGCTTTTGGAACATCTACGCATATGAATGACGGATTTTCATTCTAATCCGAAATGTGGGGCGTTACACCTATAGATAACCCTGATCATGAATAAATTTAAAAATTGACAATCTAAGGCTGAAAAAATAAAAAATAAGACCATAGAAATATCAAGGTCAAAATGAGACTAAGTCTTAACACTTTGCTAGATTTTTTTCTAAGTTTGGGACCTCTTTTGGCATGTTATATAGGATTGAAGTGGACTAGGACTTTACGGGGTCTTACAGCCTTACACCATTGAAGATTCAAGAGTTGGTGGAGACACCTGCTACTTCTTCTATTGTTCAAGTGAGCTTGAGTTATAAAGACAAAGATAAAGAAGAAAGTGTAGGAGCATTTCAAGGAAAAGTGACTAACTCTAATGTTATATTTTCTTTAAGTAAGCTTAAAAGGAATTTTGATTTAGATGAAAGTCATTCTTATTTTGAGCAAGATGAATCGTTTCTTCGTGATGAAATTCATGATGGTGGTGATGTTTGTCTTGTTGAAGATAGTGATTATTTATTGTATTTTGTTTTTACTCTACTAGTTGAGTTGAAGTGTGAGACCAAACTTGTTGATTCTTGTGAGATTAAATTATTGCCAACCAATAATGTGCAGATTAATGAGTTTGAAGATCAAACAAGTGATTCTTGGAGTGTGCATAATATTATTGATCTTATTTCTTGTTTCACTCATAGATATCATATCATAGATAACCTTATGAAGGATGGCATCTGTCGTTTTGAGAGCGAATTTAGATGCTTTAATTCTTCATTGTATATTGATTTTTCTCTCATTAAAAATAATATTTTGTTTGAAGATTACATGACGAATTTCAATGATGAACATAGTGATACTTGTGGTGAAGTTGATGAAGTAGCAATTTTTAAAGGCTACAAGGTATATGATAATCCACTATGGGATGCAATGTGGGAAGAAAATGACGAGCCTATACATGAAAGTGAATTGATTGATGCTAGTCTTAGTAGTAATTTCCTAACTTATTCTACGCATCTTTTTGAAGATCTGTTCTTGTTGGATTATGCTAATATTTTATTCTTAAAATGTGATAACAAGTCATTTAAAGATTGATGTGGTCTAGTAAAAGAGCTTAATTCGACTTCATTTTGGGTTGATAATTTCTTATTGATGTTTTTGGATATACTTATAATGATTCTTGATCTTCTTAGAGGATTAAAGTTTGTTTTTGATCCCAAAGATGCTTCTTGTAGGAACATCTATCTTTTTATTTCTAGGAAGGATGTCTTAAAATAAAAAAATGCTATTTATCTTTTTTTTCTTCATTTTTTGAATTTTTTCTTTGTTCTTTTTTTTTGCAATATTTTCTCCACCATCCCATTAGATTTGGTTATATTAATCTTTATCTCTGATTAAGCTTAATAATTACTACATATTCGTGATTATGTCTTTTCAACTTTTGCATTCATTTTGGTCATCATTTCTGCTGTTCATGGGATACTTTTAATCTCCAATTAAAATTAATAATTAAATTAATTTAGTGTATGTTTATGCGTTTTAGTCTTAGTATACATTTGTTGGTTCCAACTTAAATTTCATTCATATGTCTTTATGCGGTACTGTTTCAATTTTGCAGGTAACATCTTACGATAAAAGGTCAAATATTTTGCTTGCTCCCTTCTCTCTTTGTCTACTTATGTATGATAAATACTAGTCTATGAAAATATGCGTTGCATGTTTATTTCAAAATTTTTAATACAAAACTTAAATTCTCGATGATAAAATATTTTCTTGATGATGACACGATACCTCAATAAATACCTTATATATCTTAAAGATACAAATATGTTATAGTAGTATCATGATACTGTTGTTTCATGTTTTGATGATGACTACATGCTGCTTAAGGACCAGGTCCACTACATGGGTCGCAGAAGGACAGTTGTCAAGTCTGCACAGTTTTGCCCTGTACCACAAATACTGTGCAGGGGCACAATGTACCGAAATGGACACCTAGTCCAATCAAATTTTTATCAAGATTCCTACACTCCTGTCTATACAAAAGGAAGAAATATTGTTCAATAGTTTTTGCAATATGATAATTCTCGTGGAGACGACAAAAATCCTTTTCGCTCAAGATCTGGAATGTTTATTGCTATTAGTTTCATTGTTCTTGAGTCATGTCCTAAAACTGATTTACTCCTGTGTTGTGAGTAAAGTTTTCTCTTTATTTTTGAGATGTTATTAGGTAGAGCCTAAGATGTGTTGGCTAGAATTAGTCGACTTAGAGAGAGTTTTGACAGAGTTGTCTTGTGAAAGCTTATTGTAGAGGTATTGCAACCCTTAGGACTTAGAGTTAAGTTCATTTAGAGTCTGTAATCAAAGTTGATTTTGATTATAGTGGATCTTGTAAAATCCTATGGGGACAGGGCGTTATTTTCCTTTCTTGAGAAAGGAGTTTTCCACGTAAAAATTATTTACATTGATTTACTTTAAGCATTTACTTTATGCTACTGTTTTACTATCATTTATTATTTGTTAGGGACCTGGTCCCTTAGTGGTGATGAACCCCTCTAATTCGACTATTGGTATCAAAGCGAGGTTCACTCTAAATGGTTAACACCTAGAGTGGATCCTTATCATGGTTGCACTACCAAATCTAGAGGAAGGATAATTAACCTCCAGAATATCTTAGTTCAATGGTCCATTCTATGGTTGGTGGAAAATAAGAATATATGATTTTATCATGGCTGAAAATAGTGAGCTGATGGATGTGATACTTGATGGACCTCATGTTCTTGTGAAGGAAGTCAAGTAAGGTGAAATAACAAGGCTGATTTCTAAAACTCAAAGAGAGTATAATAATGAAGATCGTAAAAAGATTGAAAATAATTTCACGACGAAGAAGTTATTGGTTTTTGGAATAGGACCAGATGAATACAATCATATTTCTACCTGTAAGAGTGCAAATGAGATTTATAATTGTTTAAAGTCTGCTCATGAGGGAACGAGTCAATTCAAGGAATCTAAGACAGACATGCTAACCACTCAATATGAAGCTTTCTCCATAAAGGAAAGTGAAATAATCCAGGAAAAGCACACTAGATTTACCTCAATCACAAATGAATTGCACTATTTAGGTGAAGTGATTACACTTAATAAATAAGTAAGAAAGATATTGGGAGTTTTTCCTAAGTCATGGGAGAGTAAGGTGAAAAAGTTAGGAGGAGACAAAGCAAAGAAGAAGAATTAGATCTCCGACAAGTCCAGAATAAAAGTTGCAGTTGACTATAGGGTGAAGAAAGCCTTAGCCATTAGGAGAGACTCATCAAGTATATAGATGAATCTGAAAATCCTGAAGATTCCTCTATGTTGGCTGTGGAAGATGTTGAAACTAGCTATAATTCTCTCTTTGCTCTTATGGTCAAATCAGATGATGATGAAAAAGAAGAGGTAACTCCCTTTAACATTAAGCAAAATTTGAGTATCTATACTCCTAAGAAGTTAAAGAAAATTTCAAGTGTCCCAATTGACTCTGTATGTGACCTTATTGCTAGAAGGATCTACTTGAAGGCAAGGTAGAAAATCTAGAATATGAAAAACCAGCCCTAACTATTGGGCTGTCTGAAATAAAATAACATTCTCTAAAATTAAATTCTAAAAACAAGGAGATAATGAAGAAGCTGAGAAAATTAGCTAAATCTGAGGGTAAAGAAAAAAAAGAGGCTAGCAATCTACAACTTGAACTTGGGGAGAAGTTGAAGAATTCTCAAAAGCTGTTTATGGTTGCTCTTGAGAAGAATGATAAGTTGGAAAGGGACATGGTCCGCATTAGAGAGGGTCTTAACAAATCTTTGAAATAGACTACCTCCTCATAGATCCTAGCTAATCTAACTAGTCAAGGAATGGATAATAGTAAAGGCCTTGGCAGTAAACACAGTAATCCTTTTCCCAAATCTCAAATCAAACCCATTCCTTTGGTTAACAATCCTTTATGTACCCATTATGGAAGAAATGGTCACAAAAAGGATGGTTGTCAAGTAAGGCTTAAAACTTTGATGAAATTTGGTAAGTATGCTCAGTAGATGTAGTCACTTAAAAGAGGACCTGGTCTCCTGGAAAAATTTATGAGGGATAGACTGCCTGACTGGACAAAGAAAGCTGTGATTACCTTTATCTCCCTATTGTGAACTCAAACTCAAATGGAGTTCCAAATCTAAAAAATTATCTCTCAATACACGTGGGTGTAAGGGAAAGTAGTCAAAGTTGGTTGATGAATAGTTGATTCTCTAAACACATGACTGGTAGAACTGACCGTTTTCTCTTACTCAAGGCCCTTTAAGGTGAAAGTGTCTCTTTTGAAAATGGAAAGAAAGGTTCTATTCTTGGTGTTGGAATGATTAAAAAATCCTTAATCATTCTATTGAAGATGTGTACTATATGAGTGGCCTAAAGTACAATCTATTGAGTGTGTTCCAAATTTGTGACAAAGGTAATGAAGTAAAACCTGTCTGATTAAAGTACTGTAGCTAGCTTGAAAGCTGGTAATGTTATTCTAAGGGATAAAATATGCATGAACATGTATGTGGCTGACATGTACTCAATGTCTGAATGTGAATTGATATGCTTAAGTGGTCAAAGTGACAATGCTAATTTATGTCACATAAGATTGGGACATGTAAGCTTCTCTCTTCTTAACAAACTAGACTTAAAGAACCTGGTCCGTGGTGTTCCAAAGTTGTAGTTCTTAGATACCAGATTTTGTGATGCTTGTGTTAAAGAAAAACAAACTAGATCTTATTTCAAGTAGAAGAAGCAGGTAAGTACCACATAACCCCTCGAATTATTAAACATGGACCTATGTGGACCAGTCAAAGTACAAAGTAGATGATGGAAGAAATATGTTTTATTATTGTGGATGACTACTCTAGATTCACTCAAACTATGTTCCTAAGAACCAAGGATGAAACTTATGAAGTACTGGGGAACTTTGTTAAGCAAATTCAAGTAAATCTGAACAAAAAAATAGCAGGGTTCATATCTGATCATGGAACAGAGTTTGAGAATGTCAAAGTTGAAGAATTTTATGCTGAAAATGGTATTGGTCACATTTTCTCAGCTTCAAGAACTCTACAACAAAACAGAGTGATTGAAAGAAAGAACAGGACACTGATTGATATTTCCAGAACTATGTTGATAAATGTTGATCTTCCAAAGATTTTTTGGGCAGAAGCTATCAACACTACATGCTATGTTACCAATAGATGACTGATCAGATCCTTTCTCAATAGGACTCCTTATGAACTTCTATTTAACAAATAGCCAAAACTTGATTATTTCAAATCCTTTGGCTACAAGTACTTTGTTCTAAACAATGGCAAGAATGAGCTGGTAAAGTTTGACTCCAAGAGTCACGAAGTTGTATTTATAGGATACTCCTCAACCAGTAAAGCCTACAAAGTCTATAATAAAAGGGCCTTGTGTGTGGAAGAAAGTGTGCATGTTATCTTTGATGAATCTAGGAATTTGAAGAATCCTACTGAAAGTAAAGACTCAAATATGGAGGAACTTATTCCTATTCAAAGGGATGGTTGAGATGAAGTTGAGGTTCAAGAACAAAATGCTCAAGATAATACATATGTAGATGAAGAAGAAGGTGACGAATTATGTCCTTAGTTGCTGAATCCTAACATAGATGAGTCACATCAAGAAGAACAGGATCAAAATACTCAAGGACCTGTTCCCAACATACCTCAATCAAGAAGATCAAATTGGAAGCATAATTCATCTTACCCTATTTAAAAATCTGACCTCTCCATTAGAATCTGGGATGCAAATAAGGTCACAAACAAAGAGCTTTATTGCTTTCTCAGCTTTCATATCCCAAATTCAGCTTAAAAAGGTAAAGGAAGCCCTTAAAGAAGCTGACTGGATTAATGCTAAGCAGGAAGAACTTCAATAATTTAAAAGGAGCAAAGTCTAGAACCTGGTCCCGACTTGCTGTAATACCCCACGATTTCCCTAGCTTAAACTCATCCCGAAAAATGCCAATGATTATCTTTTAGAATAAATGATGTTTAATTTAAGTGGAATTCTTTAGATTTGAACTATCCATGGTGTAGGAAATTGAATAATCTTTCCAACTATATAAGATTAGCCTAAATTCGATAACCGGGTAAGAAGTTATGGCTATTTTAAGTCCCAGTCGTAAAACACCGTTATTTGGACATTTAGCGCATCACAGAGCAGTGTTAATTCCTAATTGTAATTTTCCAGTGGTCCTCCACAATATTGGCGAATCATGGAGAGGGATAATTTTCCCTTGGTCAAATTTCAGAGGTCCAGCGTGATAACGGCGCATCACGCCATGTGCCAAAATGGCATTGCAAAGGGGCACCACGATGACCCCGCATCGCGGAGTCTGCCCAATTCCCAGTTGGCATTTTCCAGTGGCTTGACGCGATTGTGGTGCATCGCGCCAAGGCCAAAAATTGGGACCTTATTTCATTTTTCCAGTTTTGTTCAGGAGTTAAAGGGGGGTATTTTGGACTTTTCCCCAACTCCCAATCCATCCAAACACGGGATTAAAGCCTTTTTAGAAGCATTATATGCTAAGTTTCATGAAAATTACTCTCATCCAAAACCCTGGGCTTCAATATTCATCTTCAAGAAACTCAAGATTCCACCATCCTTTCTCCAAATTGATTCAAGATTAAAGATCCCTAGACCAAGAGCTTCAAGAATCTTCATTCAAGAGTGTGAATAGAGTCTCAAAAAGCAAGCTTATGCATCTAGTTCGTCATCTAAGGTATATGGGGTTTCAACAAGGACAGTTCTTTCGTCCTTGTGCCTAAAACTTGTTTTAAATTATAAATTTCTGAATTTTAAGTGATCTCTCATGAAATTGAAGTTAGGGTTTATGCCCAATTTATATAGTTTGAAGATTATGAGATTTCAAGTGATTGAATGTTGAATTACATGACTAATTTCATATATTTATACATGTAATGCGAATTTCCAGATTTTTCCCAATTGAGTTTAAGCATGATATTGAGATTCTTGATTTTACTATCTTGATATTTTTGATGATTTTCAAGAAGCGTATTAAGCATGATGATTTACTATGAATTTACATGAGTTCGAAGCATGGGTTATTAGGCTTGAATTTGAGTATTGATACTTCAAGAACTTGTGCTTTTAAGCACCCTGAGATTAGCATATTTTTAGTTATATAAATAGTATTTGATCTTTGGATCCTCAGTTTAGCTATGGAATCCACTTTTCAGAATTTACTATAGTTTACAGAAATAAATTATAGATTTGAGTACAGTTTATATCAGATCAATGCATAATTGGTTTTAGATAAACCCTTATGCTAGCTTTTAAAAGTGGATTTCTAACAAAGTGGGCATATATATATAATAAGGGAGTAGTATTTTGCACCGAGAGGGAAGTGTGGGTTTAACACATCCTACTTTCCTAGAACTACGTAGCCAACGTAGGTACAAATTCAGATTTATTCCTACTAGATATGGATGAAAGATTTAGCTTTTGATTGATCACATAGGTAGGTTATCTCCCTGGAAAGAGTATGACACTTCTCCCTAACATGAGGTTTCTTCCTTAGGAGGATGAGACGTTGGACTCCATGTTACTCGCATGGTTTATGTCGGTTAAGAAAACCTCCCTTGAGATGAATTTTTTTCCCTAAAGCTTTGAAAGATCTCCTTTACAAAACAGTTTTGAAAGAATTTCCCTTCAGATAAAACGACAAAGTATTTTCTATAAGACTTGTAGATTCCCCTTAGCCTATATGATTTGAGAATGAGAACATAATACAGATTTTAGAACTAAGTGTAATGACCACAAGATTTACACTATATTCTTTGTTATTCATGATATTGACTTTCTGATTTTAGATTTACTCAAGATTTTGTGAGTCATTTATATTTAGCATGCATGATTTTATAAATTATGATGATGTTATTTACTTACTGCATGCACCCCCATATACTCTGTACATCCTCAAAGTACTGATCCACATATATGTCTATGTACTACATTATCTCATAATGTAGGTACAGGTGCTTAGTCTTAGTAGCGTGATTGATCTTCGAGCATCTTATCTATATCCCTGCTGTTGTTGAGTCCTCATAGTTTCGAGGGCTTAGTTATTCAGATTTCTAAGTTACTAGTAGATATGTCTTTACTCATTTCAGACAGTTGATGTAAGTTTTTTATATCCAGATCTCAGAGTAGTATGGGTGGTAAGACCAATTATCCTCAGTGTGCTAAGTGTGGTAAGAATCATCCTGGTGAGTATTTGGCTGGTCAGAAAGGTTATTTTGGATCTGGTAAGTTGGGTCACAGCATAAGATACTATCCGCATGCTAAGCAGGGAAACAAAGATATTCATCCCCAGACTCAGGCTAATAGTGCACCAGATCCTTTAGGTCTCCCAGCTCCTCCTCTGGGTGCATCATCTAGTACTGCTGGCGGTCAGTGCTAGAACCGATTTTATGCTTTACCCTTACAACAGGAGAAGAAATATTCACCTGATGTTGTTAATGGTATGCTTTGTGTCTTTTATTTTGTTGTGTATGTGTTGTTAGATCCCGGGTTAAGTTTCTCTTATGTGACCCCATTAGTTGCCTTGAATTTTGATATAAGTTCTGAAAATATTCCTGAGCCCTTCTTGGTTTCTACCCCAGTAGGTTAGTCAGTTTTTGCTAAGAAAATCTATAAAAAGTGTCCTATCACTGTCCTTCACAAAGTCATGTTAGCAGACTTAATAGAGTTAGATATGGTTAACTTTGATCTTATTCTTGGTATGGATTGAATCCATTCCTGTTATGCTTCTATAGATTGTCACACCCGAGTGGTGAAGTTTTAGTTTCCAGATAAGCCAATTTTTGAGTGGTCCGATAATTTAGTGCCTCCCAAAAGTCTCTTCACATCTTATCTTAAGGCCAGAAAGTTGATATCCAAAGGTTGCATTTATCATCTAGTTTGAATTAAAGACGCTAAGTCTGAGACTCCAATAGTTTAGTCAATTTATGTAGTGAATGAGTTTTCTAATATTTTCCCAGAAGATCTCCCAGGGGTACCTCTCGATAGAGAGATAGAATTCGGTATTCACCTTCTTCTAGATACTCAACCTATCTCAAAGATCTTTTACATAAAGGTTTCATAAGGCCTAGTATTTCTCCATAGGGCGCTCCCTTCTTATTCGTGCGAAAAAAAGATTGTTCTTTATGGATGTGCATTGACTATCGTCAACTAAATAAGGTCACAGTTAAGAACAAATATCCTCTTCCTAGAATTATTGACTTGTTTGATCAATTGCAAGGTGCAAGTTATTTCTCAAAGATAGACCTTAGATCCAGCTATCACCAGCTTAAAGTTAGGGAATGTGATATTCTGAAGACAACCTTTAGAACCCGCTATGGTTATTTTGAGTTTCTAGTCATGCCTTTCCGGCTAACCAATGCTCCAACGGCTTTCATGGACCTCATGAATTGAGTGTTCAAGCAGTATCTAGATATGTTTGTCATAGTGTTCATAGATGATATGCTCGTACACTCCCATAGTGAGGATGATTATGCAGACCATCTTAGAATTGTCTTGCAAGATCTTAGAGATCACCAATTGTACGCCAAACTCAGCAAGTGTGAGTTTTGTCTAAGATCAGTAGCCTTTATTGGTCATATAATTTCCGTCGATGGCATTAGAGTTGTCCCCAAAAAGACAGAAGCTGTAAGAAATTAGCCTAGACCTTTCTCTCTGTCAGATATTAGGAGTTTCTTTGGTCTAGTTGGCTATTACTGCTATTTTTTAAAGGTTTCTCGTCTATTGCATCTCCTATTTCTAGATTGACCCAAAAGAAAGTTAAGCTCCAATGGTCAGATTCTTGCGAGAAGAGTTTTCAGGAGTTGAAGACTCGACTCACTTCATCCCCAGTGTTAGCATTACCTGATGGTATAGATGGTTTCGTGGTGCATTGTGATGACTCTAGCGTTGGTTTGGGTTGTGTGTTGATGTAGAGAGGTAAGGTTATAACTTATGCCTCTAGACAGTTGAAGACTCATTAGAAGAATTACCCAACCCATGATCTGGAATTAGCTTCTGTGGTATTTTCTTTGAAAATCTGGAGACATTATCTGTATGGTGTGCATGTAGATGTGTTCATAGACCATAAAATCTTGAAATATGTGTTTACTTAGAGGGAGTCGAATCTCAGTCAGAGAAGGTGGTTAGAGTTGTTGAAGAAATATGATATGAGTGTGTTGTACCATCCGAGAAAGGCCAATGTAGTGGCAGATGACCTCAGTAGATTGTCTATGGACAGTGCTGCTCATGTGGAGGAAGATAAGAAAGAATTAGCTTGAGAATTTCATCGTTTGGCTAGGTTGGGTGTTAGGTTGGTTGATTCAGCTGAAGGTAATGTTTAGGTTCAGAGTAGTTCCGAATCTTCCCTAGTTTCGAAAGTAAAGTTAAAGCAAGATATAGATTCTAGCTTGGTCAAACTAAAGGAGTCAGTTAAAGACCAAAAGGTAGAGGTTTTCTCCCAAGGGGGAGATGGTGTGTTGAGATACCAAAGTATATTGTGTGTTCCTTGTGTGAGGCAGAGAATTATGGTAGAAGCACATGGTGCACATTATTCTATTCATCCAGGTGATACCAAGATGTACCGCGACTTGCGGGAGATCTATTGGTGGAATGGTATGAAGAGGGGTGTAGCAGAGTTCATAGCTAAATGTTCAACTTGTCAACTGGTTAAGGTAGAGCACTAAAGACCTGGTGGTACATTGCAAGAGTTTGGTATCCCCACCTGGAAGTGGGAAGGGGTGAATATGGATTTTATGACTGATTTACCCCAATCGCATCATCATTATGATTCGATTTGGGTTATTGTAGACAGATTGACTAAGTCTGCGCTTTTCTTGCCAATTCATACATCCTATACAACTGAAGATTATGCTAAATTGTATATTCGAGAGTTATTCAAATTACATGGAGTTCCCTTGTCTATCATTTCAGATAGGGGTACTGAGTTGACTTCTCAGTTTTGGAAAGCCTTTCAGAACGGTCTTGGTACCCAAATCCATTTTAGTTCATCTTTTAATCCTCAGATAGATAGTCTGGCAGAGAGAACCATTCAGACTTTAGAAGATATGTTGAGGGCATGTGCTATTGATTTCAAGGGTAGTTGGGATGAGCAATTGCCACTAATTAAGTTTGCTTATAACAACAGTTATTATGCTAGCATTCAGATGGCTCCATTTGAAGCTCTTTATGGGAGGATATGTAGATCACCCATAGGTTGGTTTGAAGTGGGTGAGGCCACTTTGCTTGGGCCTAATTCAGTGTTTGAAGCTATGGAGAAAGTTAAGCTAATTAGAGAGAGATTAAAAATAGCCCAGAGTCATCAGAAATCCTACGCAGATGTGAGAAAAAAGGACCTCGAGTTTAAAGTGAGTGATTTTGGGTATCTGAAGATTTCACCCATGAAAGAGGTGAAGAGATTTGGCAATACGGGGAAACTTAGTCCCCGCTATATTGGCCCTTATAGGATCCTGAGTCGTGTTGGGAAAGTAGCTTATGAGATTGAGTTTTGCCCAGACTTGTCAGTAGTTCATCTTGTATTCCATGTCTCTATGGTTAATAAGAGTATAGGTGACTCCACCTTTGTAGTTCCTTTAGAAATCTCAGATGTTCTTAATAGTTATTCTTACGAAGAGTTTCCAGTTGAGATTTTAGATCATCAGATCCGTAGACTAAGGAGCAAAGAAGTTCCCTTGGTCAAAGTTCTTTGGTGGAATCAGTCCGTTGAGGGTGCCCCTTGGGAAACAGAAGTAGACATGCGAGCCAAGTACCCTCACCTCTTCTTCGTAACCTCATATTTAGCTGAAGGTAATACTCTTTCGTTATTCAGTCCTTTTCTAATCGCAGATTCAGCTATATAGTTATCCTCATGTAAGTTCATGCACACTCATATTTCTCAAAAACCCAGAATGATTTAGATTTAGATATTCAGTTCATTTCAGTTGTGCATGCTATCCTATGCTCTCAGATTCCTCAGAAATTTTAGATTAGCTAGCCGCATTTGAGGACGAACGTTCCCAAGGGGGAGATATTGTAATACCCCGTGATTTTCCTAGCTTAAACTAATTCTAAAAAATGTTAAGGATTAGGTTTTAGAATAAATGATGTTTAATTTAAGTTTAATTCTTTATATTTGAACTTACCATTACGTAGGAAATTTAATAAGCTTTCTAACTGTATACGATTCGCCTAAATCCGATAACTCGGTAAGAAGTTATGGCTATTTTAAGTCCCAGTCGTAAAACACCATCATTTGGACCCTTAATGCATCGCGAAGTAGTGTTAATTCCTAATTGTCATTTTGTAGAGGTCCTCCGTGATATTGACGTATCGTGGAGAGGGCCATTTCCCCTTGGTCAAATTCTAGAGGTCCAACGAGATAACGACGCGTCACGCCAAGTGCCAAAATAGCATTCCAAAGGGGCACCGCGATGACCCCGCATCATGGAGTCTTCCCAGTTCCCAGTTGCATTTTCTAGTGGCTTGGCGCGATTGTGGCGCATCGAGCCAAGGCCAAAAATTGGGGCCCCAGTTCATTTTTCCAGTTTCGTTCAGGAGTTAAAGGGGGGTATTTTGGACTTTTCCCCAACCCCCAATCCGTCCAAACACGAGATTAAAGCCTTTTTAGAAGCATTATAGGCTAAGTTTCATCAAAATTACTCTCATCCAAAATCCTAGGCTTTAACATTCATCTCCAAGAAACTCAACATTCCACCATCCTTTCTCCAAATTGATTCAAGATTAAGATCCCTAGACTAAGAGCTTCAAGAATTTTCATTCAAGAGTGTGAATAGAGTCTCAAAAAGCAAGATTATGCATCTAGTTCATCATCCAAGGTATGTGGGGTTTCAACAAGGACTAGCCTTTCATCCTTGTGCCAAATATTTGTTTTAAATTATAAATTTCTGAATTTTAAGTGATCTCTCATGAAATTGAAGTTAGGGTTTATACCCAATTTATATTGTTTGAAGATTATGAGATTTCATGTGATTGAATGTTAAATTACATGACTAATTTCATATATTTATGCATGTAATGCTAATTTACAGATTTTTCCCAATTGAGTTTAAGCATGATATTGAGATTCTTGATTTTACTAGCTTGATATTTTTTCATGATTTTCAAGAAGCGTATTAAGCATGATGATTTACTATGAATTTACATGAGTTTGAAGCCTGGGTTATTAGGCCCGAATTTGAGTATTGATATTTCAAGAATTTGTGCTTTTAAGCACCCTGAGATTAGCATATTTTCAATTATATAAACAGTATTTGATTTTCGGATCCTCAATTTAGTTATGGAATCCACCTTTCAAAATTTAATATAGTTTACAGAAACAAATTACAGATTTGAGTACAGTTTATATCAGATAAATGCATAATTGGTTTTAGATAAACCCTTATGCTAGCTTTTAAAAGTGGATTTCCAACAAAGTGAGCATATATATATAATAAGGGAGTAGTATTTTGCACCGAGAGGGAAGTGTGGGTTTAGCACATCCTACTTTCCTAGAACTACGTAGCCAACGTAGGTACAGATTTAGATTTATTCCCACTAGATATGGATGATAGATTTAGCTTTTGATTGATCACATGGGTAGGTTATCTCCCTGGCAAGAGTATGAAACTTCTCCCCAACATGAGGTTTCTTCCTTAGGAGGATGAGACATTGGACGCCATGTTGCTTGCATGGTTTATGTCGGTTAAGACAACCTCCCTTGAGATGAAATTTTTTCCCTAAAGTTTTGAAAGATCTCCTTTACAAAACAGTTTTGAAAGAATTTCCCTTTAGATAAATTGACAAAGTATTTTCTATACAGACTTGTAGATTCCCCTTAGCCTATATGATTTGAGAATGAGAACAGAATACAGATTTTAGAACTAAGTGTAATGACCACAAGATTTACACTATATGCCTTGTTATTTATGATATTGACTTTCTGACTTTAGATTTACTCAAGCTTTTGTGAGTCATTTACATTTAGCATGCATGATTTTATAAATTGTGATGATGTTGTTTACTTTCTGCATGCACCCCCATATACTCTGTACATCCTCAAAGTACTGATCCACATATATGTCTATGTACTACATTATCTCATAATGTAGGTACAGGTGCTCAGTCTCAGTAGCGTGATTGATCTTCGAGCATCTTATCTACATCCCTGTTGTTGGTGAGTCCTCATAGTTTTGAGGGCTTAGTTATTCAGATTTCTGAGTTACTAGTAGATATGTCTGTACTCATTTCAAATAGTTGAGTTAGCTGGGGCCTATCCCAGTGACTCTCTAGATTCAGATAGTAGAGGCTTGTCAGACTGTTAGATTCAGTTTTAGACTTTTGAGTTAGTATTCAAATGTTAAGCATTTGTTTAATCAGATTGATAAGATTAGTACTTTCAGATATATTCAAATAGTTTTCCACCTTTTATCATGATTTATGCTTATATTTCCCTATGTTGAGATTCAGATGTGTTAGAAGGCAGCTAGGGTTAGCTCGGTACTACTTCTAGTTCGGAGCACCGTGTGGCTACCCGGGAACTAGATTTTGGGGCGTTACACTTGCTAACAGAACTATCATTGTGAAAAAATGGGTGTACAAAAACAAGCAAGATGAACATGATTTCATCATTAGAAATAAGTCATGTCTTGTTGTACAAGGATATAATAAAAAAAGAAGGTATTTACTATGATGAGACCTTTGCTCCATTGCAAGGATGGAAATAATCAGGATTCTTATTACTTTTGCAATTTATATGGGTTTCAAGCTCTTTCAAACGGATGTAAAGAGTGCTTTTCTAAATGGAAATCTAAAAGAAGAAGTCTATCTCAAGCAACCTCCAAATTTTAAAGATATTGAACTCCCACATCATATGCTAAAGTTGGATAAAGCTCTATTTGGGTTAAAGTAGGTTCCTTGAGCTTGGTATAAAAGACTAGCAAAGTTTCTTCTAGAAAATGATTTTAAGAAAGGAAAAACTGAAAATACCCTATTTCTTAAGTCCAGAGAAAACAACTTGTTGATTGTGCAGATTTATATTTATGATATTTTTTTTTTGGAGCAACTTCTGAGTCCTTATGTGAAGAATTTTCCAAATTGATGGGAAATGAATTTGAGATGAGCATGATGTATGAGTTGAGATTCTTTCTAGGGTTGCAGATTAAGTAAACATCCCAAAGAACTATGATTTGTCAATAAAAATACATTAAGGAGCTGCTGAAGAAATTCTACATGGGGGATTCCAAGCCTATTGATACTCCTATTGAAACTAGCTCAAAGATAAATACAGATGATCCTGGTCCATCAATTAATAAGACCATGTATTGAGGAATTATTAGATCTTTGCTATATCTTTCTAATAGTGGGTCTGATTTTGTGTTCAGTGTGGGTATGTGTGCCAAATTTTAGGCTTGTCCAAAAGAGTGTCATTTGAAAGATGCCAACAGAATTCTCATATATTTGAAAGGAACATTAGACCTGGTCCTATTCTATCCATCTGAAGACAATTTTGATCTAATTAGATATGATGATGCTGATTATGCTAGATATTTGATGGATAGAAAAAGTATCTATGAAATGGCTCATTTCCTTAGTCCATCTCTCATTTCTTGGGGTTCTAAAAAGTAATATTTAGTTGCTTTATCTACTGCTAAAGATGAATATATAGTTGCAGCTTTATGTTATGCTCAATTTCTATGGATGAAACAACAACTGAAGGATTCTAAAATTTTCACTGACACTATTTCACTAATATGTGATAATATAAGTTCTCTAAATATGGAAAAGAACCCTATGCAACATAAGAGGACAAATCACATTGATGTGAGGCATCATTTCTTAAGAGACAATGTTGAAAAAAAGTTATTTGTATGAAGTTTTATAAGACTGAAGACCGAGTAGATGACATCTTCACAAAGGTTCTTCACAAGGAGCAATTTGTGAAGAACATGATATGGCTGAGTTTAATTATGATGAATTAACCTATCTAAGTGGGTCAAATTCCTCAAATTTTATCTATGATTAGGAAACAAGTATCCTTGTTTCAATAAGTGTAATTCGGTCTAACTCAGTACCATACCTTTTGCAGGTATACACACATGGTGAGCAATCCTTGAAGGAGAGTAGATGAGATGAATACCAAATAGAATTCCTTTAAGCAAGGGTGGGACCTGGTCCTATCCCACGGGTTTGTATCATGTGTTTTTTTTAAAAAAAATTTAATAAAATGACTGTTTGAAAAGTCACATCCTTTTCCGCATGTATGAAAGTTGTCAAATCGCCTAAAAAATGAAGAGGTGCACCTATTGGGACTAGACACGTCTCATATCCTTTAAGTTAAAATGTTGCACCTCTTTACTTCTTTAAAACCAAATCAAAAATCCCTTTTTTTACTTACTACATTCTAAACTAACTCTAAAGCCCTCATACATAAATCACTCTCTTTTTCTCAAAATTTCTTTCTTTATTTTTCAAATTTACTTCTGTAATGCCCCGAAAATCTGTCCCGAGATGTCACATGGTGCTTAGGACCACAAGTGATCCCAAGATAACACTTCTACTGGCATAACTCATAAGCAACTGAATGATATGCATAAAATAATTGAGTTTACTGTGTGGAAACATAATAATGATGGAATCTGGGAAAAATACAATATCAATACAACTTTTACATTCTGATAAAGCCTGAAAGAGGGACTAAAAATACATAACTGATTCTAAATAACATCTGTGAAGCCTCTACTATACTGACTATAGATATCTAGGACGCGACCCCAACTATCACTAATCAATACATGACAGTAAAAAAGTAAAGTATATAAATAACATCTAACTTAAGTCCCCAAAGTAAGAGGACTCATCATCTGCTGGCTAGAATTTGCAACTGCCTGATTCTGATTGTACATACCATGACTTGTACCTACATTATGAGACAATATAATACATAGACGTATATGTGGATCAGTACTTTGAGGATGTACTAAGTATATGGGGGTGAATGCATAAGTAAAAATTATCATCATATTTTCTAAAATCATGCATGCTAAATGTAATTGACTTACATAGGCTTGTGTAAATCTGAAATCTGAAGATCATAAATCATGAATAGAAAGCATATAGTATAAATCTTGTGAGTCATAACACTTAGTTCTAAAAATCTGTATTTCTATTCTATTCGCAAATCATATAGGCTAAGTGAAAAAGGGCTCACCTTTTTATGTCTGAAACTAAAAGCTGTAGTTCTTTAATCTAAAATCTTAAGTAAAATAATTTCTGAGTAAGTTTGTGAGCCTTTACACTTATTTTTTTCTAAAATTTGGAAAATACTTTATCTTAGGGGTTTAGAAGTCTGAAAACTTATTCTACATGGGAGGTTCTTCTAATCGACATAAACCATGTGAGAATTCATGGAGTCCAACGTCTCGCCTTCCTAAGAAATGAATCCTCACGTTGGGAAGAAGAGTCATACTCTTTCCAGGGAGTATAACCTATCTGGGTGATCATATATCTGTCATCCCCGTAGAAGTGGAAATAATCATAATTCTACGTTGGTACGTAATTCTGGGGTATGAAACCATAGTAACGTTCACATCTTGGTGATAAATACTACTCCCAAAAAAATCTATATGCTCATTCTGATGGAAATCCACTTTTAAAATAGTCTAATTATTTATAGTGAAAACCAACTGTATATTTGTAATCTGAATCTGTAAAGTGAATTTCAAATCTATTCTGAGACCAAAAGGTCAAATCTTTATCTAAAATATGAAATTAATCTAGTCATGGGGTGCTTATCGCATAAACAATCTTGAAACAACAATCTTTATTTAGAGCTTAATGACCCATACATCAAACTCATGATAAATCATCAAAATGCTCATGCTCAATAATGTAAATATTGAAAAATCAACTCAAAATCTTGAAATTTCAGCAATATGCATGAAAATATAAACATACTCATGTAATTCAACTTCTAAATCATTGGGAATATCATAAGATTGTAAATAACAGTAATGGGTCTAAACCCTAACTTGAATTTCATGGAAAATCATATAAAATCAAATATCTTTGTAATTAAAAATAAGTTTTGGGCACAAGGATGAAAGGAGTATCCTTGTTCATAAACCCCACATACTTAATTGATGATCTTAGATGAGAAATCTTGAATCTTGGGTTCCTATGATGCTTTTGAAGATGAGTTCTTGGAGTTCTAGTATTGAAAATTCTTAATCTTGAATTTCTTTGGAGAATTAATGGAGGAATTTGGATTTTTTGGAGAAGGAGCTTTGATGATATAGGGTTTTCTTTTGAGAGAAAAGTGATGAAATAAGCATAAAGTGCTTTGGTATAAGCTTAATGATGTGTTTTAGACGGATTGGGGCCTTGGAAAGTGACCAAAATGCCCTTTTCAAACTTTAAGTTGGAATTGAAAAATGCAACATTCTTCTCAATTTGGTTGGCCATCGCGATGCGCCACAATCATGGTGGCTCACTGAAAAAGGATGAATGGGAAATGGGTGCTCACCGCAATGCACCAAAATTGCGGTGCCCCTTAGATTGTCATTTTGGTCCTTGGCTCAATGCGCCAGAATTACGGAGTCTCACTGGAATGGGACAATTGGGAAAACGGGCTTCTCTGTGATGCGGGGCTATTTCGGAAGGCCACTGGAATTTAAAAATTGTGGATTTTTCCTTCTTCGCGGTGCACTGAGAGTCCAGGTGGTACACTATTTTTCTAAAAATGCCTTAACTTCTTCACCGAGTTTCGGAATTGGGCGAGTGGTATTTATCTTTGAAGCAAATTCTTGACATTCTAGGGACGAATTTAAGCTAGAAAAATTACGGGGTGTTACAACTTCCTTAGACTCAATGGCTGACAAAGCTTCTCCTTCAAGCCCGTCCAAAGAATCTGAAACTACACATTCCCTTTCACCCTCCACTAAAAACCTTCTACTTGTTCCCTCTTCATTATCTGTGCCCATGGTAGATTCCATTAGGGAAGAGATCTCTAAAACATAGAGCTAAACCCAAAAAAGGACATTTTTATTAACACTAGAGAAGGTTTTGGGTCACCCATAGAGACTGAATTTTCCATAAACACTACTCCCTCAGAAACCCCTGAAATGGATGCTCCCTCAGTAGATACTAAAAAACTAGGTTCCTCTACTCTATCTGAATCCAACCCAATTTTCGCTCAATTTTTTTAGGAAGACCTTCCAGTTTAAAAGTTGAATCCCTCTAGTAGTGTATTAGTTAGAGAAGATTAGGTGGCTGAGAGCTTGACACTGCTAGCTATTGATATAAGAGAAACTATAGTTGGGATGAAAGACCCTTCACTTCCCTCTTTTGTTACTAATCCTTATTCTACTAAGTATTTTGACACAGTTGTGCTACCTCCTTTAGAGGATGATGTTGATATGCCTCTGAGTTGGGCAATACAAAAACAAAGAGAAAGCAAAGAAAAAAAAAGCTAATGATGAACTTGAAAAAGTGAGTAAGATGTACACCACTAGAAGTTTGGAAAATAAGTTTATGGGCGATGCTATAAAAGCAAGCAAGTCAGCCACAATTAAATGAAGAAGGCTAAAAAAGAGAATGATGATTGATGATTTTTTTTTAAGGTAGTAAATATGGGAGAAGGAGATAAGGAAATTAATGTTGATATTGCTACGACAATAGCAAAGAAGAGAAAAGAAAGGAAATTCAAGAAGGAAGGAGGACTAGGTCCTCACAACCAAAACAAAAATCAGTTACTCCAAAGAAGCACATATCAATAAAGAGGAAGGACTTCGTCCCATGAAAAATAATGTTGCAGAGAAAGAGTCAGTAGGTGGAACAAAATGAAGAAATATGGAAAAAGAAGGAAAGACTATGTCAAGAGAAGAATTAAATGACTTACTGAAGACTCAATAGGTCTTATCTAGAAGGGTGTTTGATTCCAGGGTATTTGAACAACCTAAAATGGTAGAACTTGTCCAATATGTCATAACCTAGGATGGTTATATATCTTTGAGAATCTAGTTCCTTTTGTGTTTGAAAAAGAAGTCAGATAATTCTACTACAACATAAAATTTGCTGAACATGGTTTGAGTTTGTCTTTCTTGGTTTCAGACAAAAAAATGAAGTTAGATTAAGAAAAGCTAGGAAGGATCTTGGATATCCTTGTCATTGGAGTGAGGTATATAGATAAACATCCCTCATGGAGTTCATGAAGAATGCTTCTAAAGTTAATGGAACTCTTATAACAAGAGTGGGAAAGAAATTCTTGAAATAAGAGTTTTAGTTGGTGTATGAATTTGTGAATAAGGTGGTTCTACCTAGATAAAAAAAAGAATAGCGGCTTCTGCAATTGATCTCTTTGTGATAGAGTTCTTAAGTTTGAATTCATTAGTCAACCAGCCTTGATGATTGAACACATGTACAAAGTTGTTCATATTAAAGAAGGAAAACATGAAATGCCCTATGGATATTTTATGAATAAAGTGTTCAATAATTTTGGAATAGTTGGTGAGAAGGAAACATCTGGGACAACTAAATAGATGTTCACTCTAAACACTCTAGTTGAAAATAAATGTGTTGAAGGCAAACTGGGGACCATGTCTGAAGTGTTTGAGCTAATTGTTGCCTAGGAGAAGTTAAGTTTGGAGGTAGATGAATTAAGAATGACATTGGCTGCAAGGGAAACTTATATTTCACATCTCAAAGTGAGGAATAAGAAACTATCTTCAGAGAGACCTGGTGCTGCAGAAACTCTGATAGTTGAAAATGTAGAATTAAAGACACTGGTCATTGCACTATTAGGGGAGGTCAAAAAGTTAAATGCTGAAGTGAAAGACCTCACGAAAAAGCTTCTGAATTATCATGCTTCTAAAAGTGCTAGAATAGAGATTCTCCTAAAATCCCTTACTCCCAAACCTCCATCCTCTTAAGCCTCCATTTTATCTGACTAGTATTCCCTTATCAGTTTCTTTTGATTGTCCCTGTGGCTATTCAGTTCAGTATTTTTTATGTTTTTTTGAAAGTCACTGTATGGTACCAATCTTTCTTATTCTATGAATGGAACTCTTATTTATGTCTATCATATATTTCTCTTTTATAAAGTTGTTCATTCATGTTAGTATTGCCCCAGTGGCTATGAGTTAACCTAATTGTGTTAATTATTTATGTGGGTTTACTGTCTTTATTTTTTTATGATGTCAAAAAAGTAAAAATGATTCACTACAAGGCAAGTACGGTAGGTATTAGTGAGGACCTGGTCTCTAATGTAATAAATAGATGGAGTGCTATTGATAGGGGAATAGATTCATAAATAGATGAATGATGTTATTGATAGGGGAACACTGAATGCTTGAGTGATGTTACTTATAGGGGGAATGATACATGATCAGGTGATGTTACTGATAAGGGAAATGTTTTTACTAAAAGTGAATGAAATTTGAGTACTCCTTGAATATGGTTTGTCATCATCAAAAAGAAAAAAAATATTTTTCATATTTTGATGATGACTACATGTTGCTTAAAGGACCAGATCCACTACCTGGGTTGCAGAAGGATAGCTGTCACATTCTGCACAGTTTTATTGTGTAGCACAAATACTGTGCAGGTGTACAGTGTAACGAAATGGACACATGATACAATTAAATTTCCATCAAAATTCCTACACTCTTATATATATATAAAAGGAAGAAACATTGTTCAATAGTTTTTGTAGTCTGATCATTCTAGTGGAGACAACAAAAATTCTTTTTTCTTAAGATTTGAAATTTTTATTGATATTACTTTTATTGTTCTTGATTCATCTCCTAAAAATGATTTATTTTAGTGTTGTGGGTGAATTTTTTTCTTTGTTTTTGAGTTGTTCTTAGGTAGAGTTACCTAAGCTGCGTTGGCTAGAGCTAGTCCATTTGGAGAGAGTTGTCTTGCAAAGGTTTGTAATGGAGATATTGCAATCCTTAGGACTTAGAGTTAAATCCATTTAGAGTCTGTAATCAGAGTTGATTTTGATTATATTGGAGCTTGAGAAAGCTTGTGAGGATACATCGTGGGTTTTCTCTCTTGAGAAAGGAGGTTTCTTTGTAAAAATCATTTTGTGTTGATTTACTTTAAGCATTTACTTTGCATTCTTGTTTTACTGTCATTTATTATCTGTTAGGGACCAGGTCCCTTAGTGATGGTGAACCCCTATGATTCAACAGATACAAATGTACACACTGAAAAGGAACTTATGCAAGTAGTTTTAACCCTATCAAGCACAAAATATAAAATATTTATTTGCGGATATATAATTGTATATAAGACAATATTTTTATACAAACCTTTATAATTTCTTGACCTCGGTGCATATTACGATTAAAGGCAGGATAAATTTGAGCAGTGCAAGTTCTTATTCTTTCAAACCAAGTTGATTTGCCCAACAATAGCTTGGTGACTCCTGTATTTTTAATCTTCACCCACTTTTGAATCCTTTCAATCCATGTTTAATGTCAAAAATTTTGATAGCCAACTTATAGGGTCGGCTCAACCAATTTCGTGGCCTAAAGCCGAATCATAATGAGAGGCCTTAAATATTTTTAAAGACCTTAAATATAAGCATTTAAAAATAATCAAATTTTTTATCCAATTGAGTATAGTAAAAAATTATCTTCTATTTGTATCATTGTCCTTCACACTTTTAATTTAAAACGTAAATCAAAACTATTTATATCTGACTAGCATTATGTTTTAAGAAACTTTCGTGATTAATATAATGATTTTTTCATGTTCCTATCCCCCGATGATCTTAGTTTTTTCACCAAATAAAAAATCTAAAATATTTTTCATATACTTCGATTGTTCAAATTTCTTTTATTGTTTTCTTTTATTTTTAATTTAAATATTGTTGATTTATTTTAAAATAAATTTATTATTACTATTCCAAAATGGGGCCCTAAAAAATTAGGGGCCTAAAGCCTTTGCTTCATTGGCTTTACCCAAGAGCCGGCTCTACCAACTTAATCTTTAAAATATATTTTTCTCTTACCATATTTTATAAGACTCTTTTATTATTGTCTCTTGATTACCTCTTACCAAATATGTTTTACGACTCTTTAATTTTTAAAATATATTTTTCTTTTATCATGTAAAACTATAAAATAAAGAACTATTTTATCCCAAATTTTGTGTGAAGTATTAATTAGTACTGAAATTATTTATCTCGCCATTTACACCATAATGATGAGACAAGTTATCCCATATACATGATGGGATAACTAATTCCAAAAAAATTAATCTCGAAATTCATTATATCAAAATAATTCTTTCCCAATCAAACGACTCCTTAAGAAGATTAATTAGTTATAATTGTAAAACTGATGACGTGTTTCCTACTTTACTCCAAATATCAATTTTCCTTTAAAGACAGATCTCAATGGAATTAGGATACTTTTTTCTACGTAGAAGGATTCTCATTATTACACGCTAGTAATTGGGGGCATTGAGCTGTAGGTGACAGAAGAGTTTGAAAATGAGGTATAGATGACTAAAATCTTAATAATTGAGTACAGGTGATAATTACTTTATTATGGATAAAGAAAGTCGGGGAAGTTTGAAAATTAACCATAAGTTTATGAATTTACATTTTGATCCATATGTTAGTTAATATAATAGGAAATCGAGGGGAAAAAAGACGCGTTTCTCTCTCTTCTCATCCGTTGTTGTTTTTTCTCTCTTCACGATTATTGTTGTTCATTTTTGCTACTACTTTATTCATCATCTTCTTCTTCATTATCATCATCTTCTACTTTATTATCATTTCCATCTTCTTTTTGTCGACCATTATTATTGTTGTTGTTATCACTACTACTGCTATCTGACCAATTTCTTAGATCAAATTTTGTTTCCTTCATCATTTTTCACTTTGGTATTACTTCATAGGTAAGTAAAATTATGATTATTAGTCAAATTTTTTATCTGGGTACACGGCTACTGCTATTTTTTCCAATAATGGATAGAACCCGATCATAAATCCAATATAAGTGCCCATAATTTAAATAGATCACTAATCTGTTGCATCAGATGAGTAATCTGTTGCAATGGAAGACTCACATGTTGGATTCATGTTTATGGTTCTATAGTGCCTGTAACATGAATCAAACAGATGGGTAATCTGTTGACACATAAGAGTTATCTATTGCAACAAACTAGTTATCTGTTGCAATAGAGTTATTATATGTTGCATTAGACTGATTTTCTATTGCATTAGACTG
Source organism: Capsicum pubescens (assembly GCA_030864215.1). Classification (NCBI taxonomy): domain Eukaryota; kingdom Viridiplantae; phylum Streptophyta; class Magnoliopsida; order Solanales; family Solanaceae; genus Capsicum; species Capsicum pubescens. Next base: position 337,359,159 of record CM061548.1, read on the forward strand.
ATTATCTATTGCATCAGACTGATTATCTGTTGTAATAGATGAGTTATTTGTTGTAATAGATGAGTAATCTATTTGAAACAACACAAATCATCCCCTACCACAAACCCAACAGATAACCAATATGTTTCAACTCTTGCTATTGCTACTGGATTAAAATTTTTCCCTTACGTCTAATCGTCAACAAGTTTGTTGAGAAGATAATATACATAATAAAAATTAAATATGAATTAAAATGTCAAATTTGATCAACAAAATTGTTATCTGTTGCAACAAACTTATTATCTGTTGCATCAGACTGATTATCTATTGCATCAAACTGATTATCTGTTGCAACATATGAGTTATCTGTTGCAACAGATGAGTAATCTATTTTGAACAACACTAATCATCCCCTACCACAAACCCAACAGTTAACCAATATGTTTCAACTCTTGCTATTGCTACTGAATTCAAAATTATTTCTTATGTCCAATCGTCGACATGTTTGTTGAGAAAATAATAGATAGAATGAAAATTAAATATTAATTAAAACGTCAATGCCGATCAAACATAAATTTTTTATTAAACAAAAATAAATAAAAATACATAGACTAAAAGAAAAACAATAATCTAATTATTATTATCATCATCATCATTATTATTATTATTGTCAGCCGACCAATCTTCAATCGGCAGCAGCAGGGCCCTCCTCAGTCTCCGGATCTCATGGAGCATCCTTGCTCTTACTACTCCCAACTCCTATTGCAGGTCACGAACCTGCATCCAAAGTTCATTCACGGCGTCTTGCAGAAAAGTAACGTCCCACACTGGATCGATCAACCATATCTAGAACAGACATGAATTGACAAAATACATAAAAACAAAAGTAAAGAAAAAAATTCGAGTGTAATACAATGTATACTACAAATTGAGTATATTTAGACACAGCAAGAAAAAAACTTACCCGAGTCAGAAAAGAGAAAGTGGTGGAAGGTGTAATATGAAAGACAATATGAAATATATAAATAGAGTGTAGTTGAATGAACGATTGAGTAAGGAGGGACATATTTATAGAGGATTAAATTTGAATGAGTTAGTAAAAAAGGTACGACTGTTCACCTCCATTTATTAATTACATTTTTAATTACTGAGAAAAGTTATGACTTAATTAAATTAAGCAATATTGTGATAAGTCATGACTTTTCATCTTATTATTATTAATTAATTCTTTCCAAGAACCATTTTTATTGAGTTGTGACAACAGATTTTATATCTATTGCATCAGATAACTCATCTGTGACAACAAATATATCATCTATTGCAACAAATAGACAACCTGTTGCATCAGATAATCTATTTGTTGCAATATATAATCTATCTTTTTTTAAATTATCATTATATCATTAATCCAAATTTGCTGACTTTTTTATTATATAAATTACAAAAATAGATTAAAAAACAAAAATATTTTTTGTGAAAAGAAATGGCTCCTATTTAATATTAACGTCAATTATTCAAATTAAATAACCATTTTTTTATTAACATTATTTTTTTATTGTCTTTATCATCTATTTTCTTATTATTTTCTGTGAAAAAGATGACTTAATTAAATCAAGCTGATGAGTTTTTTTATTATTGTGACAAGTGATGATTTTTCAGCTTATTATTATTAATTAGTTCTTAAATTTAAATAACTTTTTTCTCAATTTAAAAACCAAAGAAACCTTTTTTCAATAACCGTTTCTCTAATAAAATAATAACCAATTTTATTGAGTTGTGGCAACAAATTATATATCTGTTGCATCAGATAACCCATCTGTTGCAACAGATATACCATCTATTACATCAAATCGATCATCTATTTTAGGAGCTTTTTGATTTCTTCTAACAGCTGATTCATCAGTCGCAACAGATAGGAAATTTGACTTAATTAATCCAATGTTGTGACTTTTTTTTATTATATAATAAATAAATAATTAAAAAAATAAATTTAAAAATAAAAATAGTGAAAAGTCATGATCAGTTATTAAAATTAAATAACTGTTCTTTTATGGTTATAAATTGTGTTTATCATTCCTTTCCTTATTAGTTATTTACGAACCATTTTTCATATTAAATAATCGAAAAGTCATGACTTTTCTCCCTCAATAGAAACAATAAACCTTTTTTTATTAATAACCGCTTGTTGCAATATATGATCCATCTGTCGTATCAGATTAACCTCTATTGCCACAAATTCTCAATCCCTACCTCCAACCGTCGACATGTTGAGAATAAGGAATAAACAGAATGATAATTAAATATTAAATAAGAATTAAAAATTCAAGGTCGACCAAACATAGATTTTTGAATCCATTATATACAAATATATACAATAAGAAAACATACCCTTCGGTAGATCCGATATTAAAAAAGATATATACTCTAAAAGAAAAAACATAACCTAATTATTATTACTAATATTATTATTATCATTATTATTATTATTATTATTAGTATTAGTATTAGTATTAGTATTAGTATTAGTATTAGTATTAGTATTAGTATTTGTATTAGTATTAGTATTAGTATTAGTATTAGTATTAGTATTAGTATTAGTATTAGTATTAGTATTAGTATTAGTATTAGTATTAGTATTACTATTATTATCATCCGGCAGCAGCAGAGCCCTCCTCAGCCTTGCTCTGAAAAACCTAAGTCCCTCCGGAGTTCATGAATCTAACTTTCAAGTTCCTGCAAAAATTCGAGATGAATCACCTTGTACAAATCTGGATCAACCATATCTGGAAGTGGTGTAGAATGAACGAGTAAGGAGGGACCAATTGATAAAGGATTGAATTCGAAAAGATTAGTCAAAAAGCGACGACTGTTCACCTCTTTTTAAATAAAACTGCTGACTTTTCAGCTTATGTAAATTAAAAAAAAATGGATCTAAATACAACATATTATTTTTATTGTATTTTGAAAAGAAAAGAAAATTGCTTTAAAAATAAATCTAGTAGATGAGTAATCTTTTGCAAAATATATTCCATCTGCTAGATAAATTAAAACATATTGACAATTTGTTGCAACAAATGGATATATCTGTTTGATTTTCCAACAGCTATGTCATATATTGCAACAGATTGATCATCTGTTGTAATAGATGTCTATAATTATTTGATAATTTAAATAGATGTGGCATCTGTTGCAACTTGTTAGTCATCTGTTTATTCAATTTAAGCCATAGATGGGCTAGGAAGAATAAGGTATGTGCAGATGGATGGATCCACTTTCATGTGTGGGAGTTAAGTATTACTGATAAGGTCATCAGGACAACACACACAAAGTACAATATTTTTGTGAATGCAGTTTTTAACCGATTAGGCACTGATCATTTAAACAAGATCCTGCATTGTACAGTTAAGTTTGATAGGTTCAAATTGATAAGGCCGAGGGCCCCATGATGATGGTGCCGATACCCTGTTACGAATTACTGACGATTGTTGCTCATGTTTATGCATGTCAAGTTTTGAGAAGGGATTAATATTTAGTGTCATTGTAGAGATCCAATAGCAATTGGACTTAACTTTAAGTGTGCATTGGACTCTGAGAAGGACTTCAAAGCCTTGCACTGCATCAAACAAGAATGGAAAATCAATAGAAATTCCCCTGGCCCAAATTTATATGGAAGGATTGTTCGAGAAGATGATTATACGCTAGAAGAAGCCGAAGGAGAATGCTTGTAAGGGAAATGAGAGTTGATAAAATATTATATCATTTAAGATCTAATTGAAGAGGACAAATAGGGTAGAAAGGAACTTCTAGCGAATCTGGTCGATGAAACTGAATTAGAACATGAGAAATCTGAATCAAGTGCAAATATAAAAGTGTATCCAGTAATGTAAATGCGTCTGTTGTTTCTCTGAAAGAAAAAAATGCAGATGGACACTTTGCTAGGGAGCTGCGACTAGGAATCATGGTCAGGATGATCACCTACATCAAAAATAGCAGAACACCAAGAAATCAACCTTGCAAGCATCGAGGGTTGAAATGATGTACAGTAAGCAGAAAAAACTTGCGCTAATAACAACTGCAGTTAAAATAAGGAATCTAAGCGAACGTATCAATTTATGAATTTTAAATTGCATCACATGTCTTATTGTTTGTAGTTTATATTAGGTCCACTGCTATTGATTTGACCTGAACGGAACCACAAATAAGATTGAAAGACAGATTGAGTATCATTAATCTCTTAGCAATATGTATATAATTAATTATGTTTTATAGCCTTAGCATGCTTTCAACATATCTTGGAGAAGATCAAAGGCTTGCTGTAGTATGTGAATCCCGATAATTTTCAAGCTTGCCTCCAACTTTTTGATTCTGTATTCAATCTTGTCGTTGAGGTCAGTGTAGAGTTATTGGGCTTTTATGAGCTTGTCAATGAGGAACACTTTTTTGAAGTTATGGCATTGTAAAAGGACTTTAGAAGGCTTCCAAAACTCTTTCTTCAGTAGGCTTAAATGATACATTTAGGGTTCTCTATGTTTGTTTGAGGTCAAAATGTGTTGATGCACATTCAAGCAGTGGCCCCAACAGTTGAACAACTTACTTTTATCGAGCGTTGTTTAATGGAACTTTCTTAACAAACCTTCAAAGGATTTGATAGGTCAACTAGCCTGGAATTACATAACATTTGAGCTAAACTGATTCTACCAAGCCTATCAAACGTTACGTAAATCCAGGCTTATTACCCTATCAAAATCTTTGCCCGAGTTAGTGTAGAAATCAAATGAGCTCAATCTCTAATCCTTTCTACTGATGACTCTTCTCCCATATGGAGGACAAGATATCCTCCATGTAAAAGTCTACACCATCGCCAGAAATTCTTGCCACAACGAAAGTCTTGAGAAGGGATGACTAGTGATCTCTCAATATGACTAGTATTCAGTTTCATATTGAGAGATTACTAGTTATCCCTTCTCAAGACTTTTTCTATGGCAAGATATTCTGGCGATGGTGTAGACTTTTACATGATGAATATCTTATCCTCCATATGGGAGAAGAGTCCCCAGCAGAAAGTCTGAGAGATTGAGTTTGTTTGATTTATGCACTAACTCGGAAAAAAGTTTTTATAGGGTAATGAGCATGGAGTTATGTATTGTTTGACTCAGTTTAGATCAAACGTTATGTAATTCCAGGATAATTGACCTATCAAATCCTTTAAAGTTTTATTGAGCAAGCTGCATTGAACAACTCTCCATAAAAGTGAGTTGTTCAACTGTTGGGACCACTGTTTGAGTGTTCATCAACACATTTTGACCTAAAACAAACATAGCGAACCCTACATGTATCATTTAAGCCTACTGAAGAAAGTTTTCCAGAAGGCTTCTGAAGACCATTTATAATTCCACAACTTCAAAAAAAGTGTTCCTCATTGACAAGCTCATAAAAGATCAAGAAATCTACACTGACCTCAACGAAAACAACGACAAGATTGAAAATAGAATAAGCAAGTTGGAGGCAAGCTTGAAAATTATCGAGATTCACATACTACAGCAAGCCTCTGATCTTCTCCATGATATGTTGAAAGCATGCTAAGTCTAGAAAACACAATCAATTATATACATATTTCTAAGGATTAATGATACTCAATCTGTCTTTCAATCTTGTTTGTGGTTCCGATCAGGTCAAATCAATTGAAGAGGACCTAATCGGAACCAGAAACAAGAAGGCATGGGATGCAATTTAAAATTAAAAAATTGATGCCTTTTCTTAGATTTCTTATTTTAACTTCAACTATCATTATCGCAAGTTTTTTTGACTTACTATACATTATTTCAATCCTCGATGTTCGTGAGGCTGCTTTTTTGGTGTTCTGCTATTTTCTATGTAGGTGATCATCCCGACCACGCTACCTAGTCGTAGCTCCCTAGCAAAGAGACCATCTGCACTATTTTTTTCAGGGAAACAACATATGTATTTTTCATTACTGGATACACTTTCATAGTTGTACTTGATTCAGATTTCTTATGTTCTAAGTTAGTTTTATCTTCTAGATTTGCTAAAAGTTCCTTTCTACCTTATTTCTCCTCTCTAATTAGCTCTCAGATGATATAATCTTTCATCAACCCCCTATTTACCCTCACTGGAATTCTCCTACCACACCTTCTTACATATAATTATCACCCCAAGCAACCCAACCATATAAATTTGGGCTAGGGTAATAAGTATATTGGTTTTCATTCTTGGTTGAAGCAGTGGGAGGCTTCGAAGGCCCTTTCAGAGTCGAATGCACCCTAAAAGTTATTCCAATCGCTATTGAATCTCTTTACAATGACACCAAAACTAGATCCCTTCACAGTGCTTGACACATAAACATGAGCAAAAACCAACATTAAATCTTAATAGGTTATCAGAACCATATTCATGATCCCTAAGTATTATTAGTTCGGACCTATAAAACTTAACTTTAAAAATGTAGATTTCTTTTTTGAATGATCAAATGTCTAAATGGTAAAAATAACATTTACACAATCTGTCATGACCCGAACAAGGGCCTGGCCGTGACAGACATCCTGAACCATGAAGGCCCGGAACGGCCTTCTCTATCTGGTAATCATGCACAACATTCATATAATAAAGAAGACGCAAAAACATAATCTTCTATGGAAACATGGTCAATTCTAAATTCAACATAAGTATGGAAACTGTAAATCAAATACATCTAAATAACATCTGAATCAGTCTGCAAAATCTCTACTACATGAAAATCTGACAACTGTCTAAAACTGGGACAAGGCCCCCAGTATACCAAAACCATATCTAATAATAGTTGTTTGAAAGTAAACATGCCTTTTGGAATAAAGAAGGCTCACCAACTGGACACTGCAACTCTATCTGATAAAATCTATTGCTTTTCTGGACCCCTAGACTGAGCCTCAAAACCTGGAGGGAGGAGGGGGGTCAATACAAATGTACTGGTATGCAGAGCATATCCAAATTAATTATTTATTATTCAACATATATGAGAGCAATTTAAAACAGTTCATAAGTATATCAAATAGTAAGAATTCACATGGGCATTTTAAAGACTCTGTAAAAATCATCCCAACTCTAAGAAATCTGTGTTACTTCTGCGCTAGGTGGTATACCCTACAACTCTGAAAAATTCCATGGGCTATATGGAAACTGCCATAAAATCAGCAGCGAAGCCCCCAACCCAAGTGTGCCGCAAGGGTTCGAGTCTCCAAATCTACTATGCCACACGGCCGTCACCAGCGTATAATAATAATCTACCCATATCGGCAAATACAGTTTCAAGCTAAGAGTTGCTTGAACTCGCGCCTTCTCCGGGTAACCACTTAACCCTCTTTAAGCCCCTTTTTAAAACTCTATCAAACATGCAGTCTCTGAAAACATACTCTGAAAACATGCTATGAAAACATACTCTGAAAACATACTTTGTTATGGCATAAATACATATGGTATCATCATACCATTGACTTACAAGTCACATCTCTGAGCCATTATTAGTCTATCATAAAACTCTATTTTTAAAACACAAGTTTTGAGACCAGCATTTCTATAATTCAATTCAATGAATCTTTTTTCTCAAACCTCATGTAAACACATGAAATTCTTTCTCATACATACAAAAACATATTGATATCAAGAAACACCCTCTCAACAATTCCAAATAATGTTCAAATGCTAGGATATTGCAAAAACATCTTTCAAATCACAAAACCATAATCTTTAATTTAATACAAGAGAGGGATTTCATAATTTTTACTCTCAACAATCTTAAATCTCAAATTCATACATATACATATATATGTAAATCAATTTAGGGGAAAAGACCACAAGGACAAAGCAATAGTAACATTGAAACTTTCGAAATGCATAATCAATAATATAGTTTTCAAAACCCCCATAAAATACATGCATCAAAACCTTTAAATAATGTTTTAAGAATTTCAATCCCATGTAGTTTTTAGGATAAACCCCACGTACCTTTATTTCAGAGAATAATGAATGATTCTTGAAGCTTACGGATTGGGGATTCCAAATCTCTAATTATCTTCAAAAACTCACGGTTGAATCTTGAATTATTTGGGATTCTTTTTTGAAACCCTAGAGAGCGTTCTTGATGAATTTTGGTGAAAGTGTATGTATTTAGGTGTATTTGGGATTAAATCCCGTGTTTGGATGGGTTTGGGCCATGGGAAATGTCTAGTTTGACCTTGGACTTTAAAATCCGGGACTGGAATGCCATAAAAGGCTTCACCGCAATGCGCTAAAAATTGCGGTGAGATACTGGAATTGACAATTGTCGATTTAAGGCTCATCGCGATGCGGTGGCCAGTCAATCGGGAATGCTGACACTAAAAATACTCTAACTTCTTCATCGAGTATCCGTTTTAGGTGAATTTGATATCGATGGAAAGATAATTCAAAGATATTTAATTTGATATATAGTAGGCCACCTAGTTCGTTATATAAAAGGAGCTATGGTTGATTGAAGTTGACTCAAGTTTTGACACTCACTAAAACTAGAACGATAGGCAAGCTTTCAACTTGACCTTGAGTTAGGGGACCTTTATAATCTCAATTCATGCTCAAATAGGTTACCATACTACATACTTGATTAAAATGGAAAATTTGCATAGGATTTATTGATTTTTGATCATCTACACATAGAAATGACGGTTTTCATTCTAGCCCGAAACATGGGGCATTACAATATCTCCCCCTTGGGATCATTCATCCCCGAATGATGGGTAGGAACGTTGAAGCTTAAAGGTATGGAATAATGCGGACTTGATGTGTCTTCTAAGAAAGGATATAACTGATCTGAAACATTTAAACTTCTATCATGAAATTAAATTCTGAGTTGACTTGACTTCACTTACTTCAAGGAGCTGATTCATGCTGAGAGTTTAAGATTCCCTTGAAGTGTTCATGATCAAATCATACATATTGAATTGAGAATTGATAACTTATACAAGTACAAATCTTGAGGTAACATGTCATAGATCACACCAGGTTACTGTACTGACTGAGGTAAAATACTTGGAAACATTTGAAATTATGCTCTGCACTCTTATGAACGGAGTCATGACTAAGTAGCTGAATCTGAAACATGATGCTTTGACTGAACTGAATTCACAATTTACATGGATGAAATAGATTATCTCTTGGGATGGTCATATGCTTGAGATTTCGGATAGTAGGACTAGGTGAAAAGGTGGAAAAACCACAGTAAGTTGTCTGCCTGACTGTTAAGCCGAATTGTTGGCTACATAGACTGAATTATACTGGACACTTATACTTAACTGGAGTATCTCTTCAGCACTCTTTCTAAAGAAGTTCTAGTAGCGTTAGGGAGCAAAGAATCTCTGACATGAGTTATACACGACATCTAACTAAGGAATCACAACAATGACACTACTCTATAGCATGTAACATAGACATATAACTCATAAACTAGGATAGAATTACCAAACCTTAGGAAATGCAACTTCTTACTTTCAAGTTTAGCCATACTTCAAAAATACTCTCTCAACTATACTTTCCTTTTAAACACTATGCTCATTGATTTCACTTATTTTTCTCACATGGCCACTGATATTTCCATCTACTAATGTCTAAACTGAACTAAATCCCCTCACCATCTTCAAGCCTAACTCAAAATCACAAGACGTACCACATAATAATGTAGTACTAGATTGAATCATAAATTCAGTGTGCCCTACATTTCACAATTCCTCATCTCATGCATAATTCTTATTGCCACTCCAGCAATCACTTTTAACTTCGTATTAGACATTCACAAACACTCGAAGCATCCATTCGTATGTATACACACATGACATTCAAGCCTATCTTCATACCCATATATGCACTTCTAAACAACTACTCATAAAGCATATTTCTCATATTATCTAATACTTCTATCCATAACAACTTCCCTGCACTATTCAGATGGTACACATAAAATATCCTCATCTAACAAAGCCATACACGAAACTTCACCCCAAAATTCTTTCAACTTATAGAGTTACACAAAACAAGCACACGACAATTTTTCCCAAATATAACACATAAAACTTCAACTAACCTTGACATGTATCAAAGAAACCTCCACAATTACTGCCTTAACTCAAATAAGCACACAATCATCTTTCATCAACAAGAAATGTATACTCTTTCCCTTCCAAGCAACTGTTCATCATCATTATCTCGACCTAAGGGAAAAGGTCACTGAAAAATTAGAATACCGGAATTCGGAACGTGAGGGGAGTACTAAGCGTAACTTGATACCCTACTGAGGTGTGAGGAATAGAGCACTCACGGCCTGGACTCATTGAAGAGATATAATCCGAGGACGTACCTGATATAAATCTGAATTTTCACTAATCGTTAGGAGTATCACATGTGCACAAGAGTCATGAACTGCATGACCTGTATTTTTTTAAAATTCATAAATTACGAAAAGTGATTCTGACTTCTGAATAAACTGGGAACTCATCATACTAGGAAGTAGGAGAGTACATGATTCCTTATCATATGCATGAACACGAGCTATGATCATGAAGCTGAAACATAAAGCATGAGTGTGTATCGGAATAACTGAAGTAGACTGCTGAAATAAGAATAGATTGAGCAACATTCTTTCTCACGGCCAATTCCACAACTTACTGGCACATCTATTATCATATGAAAACTTGACTTGGTTACTCTTTCTATCATCTCCCCCTTAGATTTAAGTCACTACTCTAGGTCCATGAACCACTATATACACTCGGGTATAAACTAAAATTATTTTACTCTAGAGTCAGGGATATAACAATACATATAAACTAAACTTACCCTGTAAGACGGTATCTTCATGTATAGCAACCAATGCTAATACCTCCTTCTAAGATTTAACCCTTGGATTTTATAGCCCCAAAAGTCATCATATAACACCAGCATCATGCCTGCAAACTTATATCTCTCTACTATGAGAATCAAGATCATATCAAAAGGCTTAACATTATCTATCAAAACTCCTTAACTTGGCTATTTAGAACACCATATACCATTTAACTAGTCTTCCTCCATCTAGCAACTCAATGGCACTACTAGACACACACAACATGTAATAGCCTTAGAAAAATACTGCAACCTCATATCACCTTGGCATTCTTCTACTTCATACATACAACATCATACTTCATTACGAACCAAATAAACTTAAGCTCTTGCATGCACTGTTCAAGCCTATTAGATCGCTTCCATAAAACTAGTATCATTAACCAAGAAATAATCACATCCGCCTTTATGACATCACTGCTATGCCTCAAAATCTACTACATACCTTCTCACAAGTAGTACTAGTCTACAACTACCAAAGAAAAGAAAGTCAAGGGGGTAGAGTCACATAATAGACATGGTCAACATTAATCTTATATTATCACCCTATACAATCTTATCTACTTATACGGATTTCTCACATCACACTTACTTACCCAAGCGTACATTTAGACTACCTTCAAATTCCACAAACAACCTTGTGTCTATAATTATAACTTACTGGCTAATCTAGCCATTTTCATACTTCGAGCAAACAACAATTCACCTTAGCTAATAACTCCTTCTTTACCTTCTACTAAACTATCACACAAGGACGTATCACTTTAATACCAACTCAATCTTATGCCAAAATATTCGGCTATACATACATTCACTAAATCGCTCTTACCACTTTTCTTGCCATTACGCCTCTAAACCCCTAGTTCCATCCAACACAAGAACCAACAAAATGGATAATAAGTTGCTAGTGAACCAAAATAGGCCTCACATGGCTTCACTAAACTTTGAGTTTTCAACAACACAATGATAACAAGATTACCAAAGATAGAAACTTGACACATAATAATCAATAATCTAAGGATACATATCTTACTCTATATAAATAATAAAAAAAATCTGAGTCAAACACTTCCCTCACAGACTACCAATAGGTCATGACACCGACACTTAACCTACACTACTACTCGGGTGGAAATACAGTTCCAATATTCTTCTACACATCATCCCCCTTAAGCGTGACGTCAGCAACATAAATTCTAAGAAGAACTTAATACACTCAATACCACAGACTGAAAAGCACGATTTCATCAGAATCAAAGTTTACACTTGAATCAATACACTCTGAGGCACTAACGGACTCTTCACAAGTCCTTGCAAAATTTTAAAATCTTGTATGGCTCAATCAGAAAGAACCATGTCATTTAGACTCTAAACTTTTGTACTTGAATCACGCCAATAATGAGACATGTCTGAGAACATCAGAGTAAGGAAAGAATTGGGATGTCTGTTACTTTCGTATGGGCGACACCATAGCATGAATTAGAGTATGAAAGAGGAATATTCGTACTCTATTGTACGAACTAGAACATGAAGAAAGAGAGACATTCCTAAACGCCTTGTATTCTCTTTCTTATAAGTATGACGCGCTACATACCCATAAATAAGACTCTACCCAACGTAATTTCACAGACACCCTGGGACCATGAACCTTGCTCTGATATCAAGTTTGTCACGACTCGAACTAGGGCCTAGCCGTGACGGACATCCTGAACCATGAAGGCCCAGAACGCCCTTCTCTATCTGATAATCATGCACAATATTCATATAATAAAGAAAATGCAAAAACATAATCTTCTATGGAAACATGGTCAATTTTGAATTCAACATAAGTATGGAAACTGCAAATCAAATACATCTAAATAAAATCTGACTCAGCCTGCGAAATCTCTACTATATGAAAATTTGACCACTGTCTGAAACTGGGACAAGGCCCTCAGCAGATCAAAACTATATCTAATAATAGTTGTCTAAAAGTAAACAAGCCTTCTGGAATAAAGAAGGCTCACCAACTGGACGCTGCAACCCTGTTTGATAAAATCTATTACTTTTTTGGACCCCTAGACTGAGCCTCAAAACTTGGAGGGATGAGAGGGGGTCAATACAGATGTACTGGTACGTAGAGCATATCCAAAATAATCATTTATTATTTAACATATATGAGAGAAATTTAAAACAGTTCATAAGTATATCAAATAGTAAGAATTCACATGGGCATTTTAAAGACTCTGTAAAAATCATCTCAACTCTGAGAAATCTATGTTACTTCTACGCTCGGTGGTATACCCTACAACTCTGAAAAATTCCATGGGCTATATGGAAACTGTCATAAACTCAGCAGCGAAACCCCCAACCCAAGTGTGCCGCAAGGGTCCGAGTCTCCGAATCTACTACGCCACACGGCAGTTGCCAGTGTATAATAATAATCTACCCATATCGGCAAATACGGTTTCAGGCTAAGAGTTGCTTGAACTCGTGCCTTCTTCGGGTAACCACCTAACCCTCTTTAAGCCCCTTTTTTAAAACTCTATCAAACATGCAGTCTCTGAAAACATACTCTGAAAACATGCTATGAAAACATACTCTAAAAACATACTTTGTTATGGCATAAATACATATGGTATCATCATACCATTGACTTACAAGTCACATCTCTGAGCCATTATTAGTCTATCATAAAACTCTATTTTTAAAACACAAGTTTTGAGACCAGCATTTCTATAATTCAATTCAATGAATCTTTTTTCTCAAACCTCATGTAAACACATGAAATTCTTTCTCATACATACAAGAACATATTGATATCAAGAAACACCCTCTCAACAATTCCAAATCATGTTCAAATACCAGGATATTGCAAAAACATCTTTCAAATCACAAAACCATAATCATTAATTCAATACAAAAGAGAGTTCATAATTTATACTCTCAACAATCTTAAATCTCAAATTCATACATATACATATATATGTAAATCAATTTAGGGGAAAAGACCACAAGGCCAAAGCAATAGTAGCATTGAAACTTTCAAAATGCATAATCAATAATATAGTTTTCAAAACCCCCATAAACTACATGCATCAAAACCTTTAAATCATGCTTTAACAATTTCAAGCCCATGTTGTTTTTAGGATAAACCCCACGTACCTCTATTTCGGAGAATAATGAATGATTCTTGAAGCTTATGGATTGGGGATTCCAAATGTCTAATTATCTTCAAAAACTCATGGTTGAATCTTGAATTATTTGGGATTCTTATTTGAAACCTTAGAGAGCATTCTTGATGAATTTTGGTGAAAGTGTATGTATTTAGGTCTATTTGGGATTAAATCCCGTGTTTGGATGGGTTTGGGGCCATGGGAAATGTCTAGTTTGACTTTGGACTTTGAATTCCAGGATTGGAACGCCGTAAAAGGCTTCACTGCGATGCGCTAGAAATCGCGGTGAGCTACTGGAATTGACAATTGTCGATTTAAGGCTCATCGCGATGTGGTGGCCAGTCAATCAGAAATGCTGACACTAAAAATTCTCTAATTTCTTCACCGAGTGTCCGTTTTAGGCGAATTTGGTATCGATGGAAAGCTAATTCAAAGATATTTTATTTGATATATAGTAGGCCACTCAGTTAGTTATATACAAGGATATATGTTTGATTGAAGTTGACTCAAGTTTTGACGCTTACTAAAACTCGAATGATAGGAAAGCTTTCAACTTGACCTTGATTTAGGGGACCTTTATGATCTCAATTCATGCTCAAATAGGTTACCACCCTACATACTTGATTAACATGGAAAATTTTCATAGGATTTATAGTTTTTGGATCATCTATGCTTAGAAATGACGGTTTTCATTCTAGCCCAAAATACGGAGCGTTACACAATCAATGTACTCTATGTGTGTTTTCACGATAACATTATCAGTAATACATACCTCCCACATATGAAGTGGTTCCATATATAAGAAGCTTATTCCTCCAAACCCATCTTTACTGTAGCCTCTTGTGTTGGTCGGGCAAAAGTTAATCAACATTTAGTTCCTTGTATCTACAAAGAAGAGGAAAAAAATTTCTATCAAACAAGAAAAGAATAGAAAGAAAATTATCCATCTGTTGTAACAGATATGTAGTCTGTTGCAACAGATGTGGAGTTTGTTGCAATGGATGTGGAGTCTATTACAACAGATGTGGAGTCTATTGGAATACATTAAACCAGCCTTGTTAGTGGTTTGATTTGTTCCAACAGTTGCTCTGTCTGTTGGAAAATCAACAAAAAAATAAACTACAAAGAAACAACAAATAAAAAACATCAACAACAAAGAAACAACATTTGTTCCAACACCATCAACAACAAAGAAGCAACATCCTTTGTTCCAACACCATCAACAACACCATACAATAAGTTCCAACAACACCAACCCCACCAACAACATCAATAATAACATCAATAATAAAGAAACAAACAAAATACATATAAAAAAATGATACTGCCAACAAGGCTTTTAAACTTCCCCCAACAGATGACTTTTTCTTGCATATTGTAATAAAAATTCTTGATTCATTTATTTAATACTTAAAAAGTTCCTTTAAATTTTTTTAAATAAATATGATATGGGTAAATGATAATTAAATAAATAAATAGATGTAAATAACTTGCAAAGAAGAAGATAAGAATGAAAGAGCAATAGTGAACCATACCTTACCTGCAATGTCAAAAGGGGATCAAAATAAAAATTTTAGTCGAGGAAAGATATGGATTGATTTAGATCCAAAAGGATCTTTATAAGAAAGAGGAAAGAAAAGAGAGAAAAAAGGCTATGATATCACTAAAGAGGAGAGAAAGAAAAAAATGAGAGAAGAGTAAAATAAATTTAGGGTTGAAGGAGGACATGGGTTTAAATATTCATTAATATTCATTAATAACTTGAGGGGCACGAGGAGGACGGGTGACATTAAAGAGACAAGATACAACTACTCAATGAGATTTTTGAGTTATCCCAAAAATATTTTTTACCGACTTTAGTAGTACTATTTTATCTATCTTTCTTCTTTTGGATAGAATTTTGCTTTAAAATTAAAATAAAAAAAGATTTTAAAAGAGATATGTCATCTGTTGCAACAGATATCAATATTTGTTTTAAAAAATCCAACAACTCATTCATCTGTAACAACAAATGCAAATGTCCATTTGATAATTAAATCAGATATGTCATCTGTTACAATAGATATCAATATCTATTTAAAAATTTCCAACAGCTCAGTCGTCTATCACAACAGATACAAATGCCTATTTGATAAAAAAATCAGATGTCATCTGTTGTAACAAATATGAATATCTATTTGAAAATTTCTAACAGCTCAATCATTTGTTGCAACAAATTTTATTTCAATTGATTTAGGTAGAAATAGGGATGAGTTCAAAGGGTCAACTAAAACATCAATTGAGTCTTTACAATTGCATGGTGTTGGTACTTGTAATACCCAGTACTTTTTCCTAGCTAATTTCATCTCAAGAATGTCTAGTATTATCTTCTAAATTTAATGATGATTATTCGTTGAGAAATTTTCAATATTTTCACATTTTTCATGTGGGAAATTAAATAAGCTTTCCATTGATATAAGATTCGCCCAAATCCAACAACCGGGTTAGAAGTTACGACTATTTCAAGTTCCCATCATAAAACAACGCCATATTAGTCAGTGGCGCGCCACGCCACAAGAGGAAATGGCATTTGGAAAATTCCAGTAGAGGTCCGAGATTATGGCACGTCGCGCTAGGGCCTAAATTCAGAATTGTCCATTTTCCAGTGCATCAGCGCAATTTTCCCTGTGTCACACCAAAGTTCTTGGTCACAAAGGAAGTGGCAATGTGATGGCCCCGCGATGCACCATCCCTTAATTTCTCAATTGTCAAAATCCAGTGACACGGCGCGATGCCTCCGCGTCGCGCTAAAGGTCCAGTTCGAGAAATTTTTACAATTTTAAAAGACTTATCCAAGGGTTAAAAGGGTCAATTTCCAAACCCTATTTAAACCCAATTCCACGTGATTAGCTATTCTTCACCCAAAATATACTAGTTTCTCACAAGTTTCTCTCAAGAACAAGCTAGGGTTTTTATTGGGGATCGAATTCAAGAAGGTTTCACTGTCAATCCTCACAAAATCACGAACTAAGGTATGGATAGTGTTCATTCATGGACTCCTTTCGTCCATGCCCAAGAATCCCTTTTCTGAATTCAAGTTTATGGATTTTCTTATGAATTTCATGATTGGGCTGCTCTTGTTCATGTGGATAATGAGAAATTGAATTCTACTCCATGTTGGGTGATAAATTCTATGTGGGTTAAATTATTATAGATATAGATTCATGCAAGCCTATGACTAAACCCTTGAATAATGAAATTAGAATTGAACCATGATGTTTAATTATTGTACAATGATATTTACATGTACCATGCCTACAATATGTTTGATTAAATGCCTAGATGAAGAAAAGGTGCCTAACTAGCATGATACCATGAAATCCCCATGTATGTACAAGTTATGCCTATCACATGTTTTGATGAAATGCTTCTATAAATGTATTATGGATTATGATATTAGTTATATGTTCAAGTAAGTTATGCTTGGTCAGTTTTCTTCCATCGAATCCTGGGGGTACTCGTACTCGAAAAATTAGTTGTGTGCCTAGAGCTATGTCATGTTTTCACTATACTCTCAGTCAAGCTATGATCCTTAGACTTCAGACAGTCTTATGACTCAAGAAATCTTCATGATCTCATGAACTCAATCAGTTGTCAGATATCAGTAGTAATCCATTAGTCAACGGAATTCAGTAGCTCAGTCCATGTTCAGTTCAGTAAATCATGTTCAGAGTCTATCCAATGAGAGTAGGAATTAGAACTGAGTGAACCCAAGGATGGGAACTGAGGGTGTGATTTTTAAAAGTCATCCTTGCGTTCCAAAATTATGTAGCCAGCATAGGTTGAGACATCAATACTATCCGATGAAGGTTGATGAGGTGGATAAGCACTGTCAGATATGGGCCCTACCGTTCTCGTATAGGGTACACTATCAGATGAAGGTCGCCCACAACATATCCTTACCGGTGGTGCAGTATTGACACCCTTCCAATTGGGGTTGCTGATTGGACCCCAACTCAGCCATAATGGCGTATCAGGGGCATGTTGTTAGATAACTACTTCCCACAGTTTCATGTTACAGAATCAGGGCTGTCAGATATAGTCAATCATTCTCAGTAATAGAACTCAGATAGTTGTTCAGATTTTAGGTCTGTCAGATACAGTTAACTCAGATATAGTGCGGAACTCAGATAGTTCCATCAAATTCAGGACTGTCAGATACAGTCACTCATGTTATCAGTTATATTCAAATTTAGTAATCATGTTATCACAGTATTAGTGTTAGTTGTTATGTCTCATGCATGTATTCTCACGCTCATGATAGTTAGTCAATTATTATTATTGTTCATGCATATGAACCCCATGCATTTAGCCTACCTTACACGCATACCAGTAAATTCAAAGTACTGATGCATTTGAGATATGGTTTCTTATACCATAGGTTCAGAGACACGAGCTCTAGAGCAACAGTAGATTCTAGATATTTTCAGACAGAGTTAGAAGTGAGTCCTCATCTTTTAAGGACATGATTATTTCTCTATTATCACATTAATCAATTTATTAGTTGGAGTTAGTTGGGGACATGTCCCATCAACTCCTTACTCAGGCGGATCAATTAGTTAGAGGCTTTCTAGACTATCATGTTTCAGACTACAGTATGTTCAGTTTTTTTAGGTATTCTATTACTCCACACAGATGTTATATCATTCAGATCATTTCAGTATTGAACCTTATGGCCTTTTAGTTCATGTTTCTACTTTATAAAATATTTTATGCAGTATACAGGTACAGATATTGGTCATGGGTTAACTTGTAGTCATTCGGAGTCATGAGCACCGTGTAGCATTCCGGGTACCAGATTTGGGGCATTACAAACTTGGTATGAGAGCCTATAATTCAATAGAGTCCTAGAAAGTCTGAAAGCCGCATCTAGTAGAGTATTGTACATGGGTGTGTTGCACGCCACATTTATGTGCAAGAGGCTATAAGATGTTTTAGGAATAGTTTCCATTCTTTCAGTATTCATGTCATGCCAGTGACCATAATCTCAAGTCAATCTCTCAGTCTAATCTATTTCCCCCTTTCTTTTATAGAACATGCCTCCTAAAAGAAGAAACGGAAATCAGTCAGCCTCTCAGCCCGAAGATCCTTTGGGCGACCATATTTCTCATGCGAAGTTCATGGCCGCATTTACTACTCTTTATCAGTCAGTTGCCGCTCAAAATAAATGGCCAGCAGTCATTCCATCCAACCCAGGGGCCAATTCAGCCGCAGCTAGGATTCGGGACTTCACCCGAATGAATCCTCCATCCTTCCTCGGGTCTATGGTAAAAGTGGACCCTCAGCAATTCATTGATCAAGTTTAGAAGGTGATAGACATCATGGGGGTGACTACTGTTGAGAGTGCTGAGCTAGCTGCATATCAATTGCAGGATATGTCTCAGACTTGGTTCAAACAGTGGAAGTCAGAGAGGTCAGATGATGCAGGTCCTATAGAGTGAAGGAGTTTGTTACTGCATTCTTAGATAGATTCTTTCTCCAAGAACTTAGAGAGGCTAAGGTTCTAGAATTCATCAACCTTAGGCAGGGTAATATGATTGTGAAAGAGTATTCTCTTAAGTTTACTCAATTAGCCAGATATGCCCCTCATGTGGTTGTAGATAGTAGAGCCAAGATGAGTATGTTCGCTTCAGGGGTAAATGATAGCGTGGTAAATGAGTGCAGTCTTCCATGATGAACAGTGACATGACTTTAGACAGGCTTATGACTCAAACTCAACAGATAGAGAAGCAGAAGATTAAGCAGAGGGAGAAGCAGAATAAGAGAGAGAAAATTAGAAGTTTCAACTTTGCTCTGCCTAAATCAGAAGGAGGAAACCATTCCCATTTTCATCCTAAGTCATTAGTTCCAGCCCCTTCTTCAGCCAGTGCTCTAGTTCCTAAGTTCAGGGAGGGTAACAGATATAGAGTGCTAGGCTCTAGGTCTCAGGGCAGTGTTAGCAATGCCCGAACTAATACCCTTTGTCAGACTTGTGGTAAAAACCACAAGAGTGCTTACAGAGCTGGTAGCGATGTCTGTTTCGATTGTGGAAAGCTAGGCCACAGAGTTAGAGACTGCCCTAAGTCAGGTTATCAGAGTCATCTCCGCTCCTCAGCTCAGTCCGGTCGCCTGAATCAGTAGGGTGCCACCACCAGTGCTACTAGTGGGCAACACCTAAATCGTCTCTATGCTCTTCAGTCCCGATAGGATCAAGAAAATTCTCCTAATATAGTTACTGGTATGTTAAAGATCTTTCATGTGCTTGTTTATGCTTTGCTAGACCAGGAGCTTCTCTGTCTTTTGTTACTCTCGATATAGCAGGCAATTTTGGAATCAGTCCCGAAATCCTAGTAGAACCCTTTTCAGTCTCTACCATAGTGGGTAAAACCATCATAGCCCAGCGGGTATACAGGAACTGCCCGGTTATGATATTTTAGAAAGTCACTTCAGCAGACTTAGTCGAATGAGAGATGACTGATTTTGATGTCCTTCTTGGAATGGATTGGATTCATTCCTACTATGCCACAGTCGACTGCAGAAATAGAATATTCCAGTTTCAATTTTTGAATGAACTTGTTCTTGAGTGGAAGGGTAGTACTTCAGCGTTCAGAGGTCAGCTTGTTTCCTACCTTCGGGCATAAAAAATGATATCTAAAGAATGTGTCTATCATCTTGTTCGAGTTAAGGACACTAGTTCTAAAACTCCCAGCCTTGAATCAGTTCCAGTTGTAGGTGAATATTCAAATATATTTCTCGAAGATCTTCCAGGAATTCCTCCTGAAAGGGTAATAGACTTCGGCATTGATCTTCTTCCAGATACTCAGCCTATCTCTATTTTGCCATACAGAATGGCACCAGTAGAACTCAAAGAACTGAAAGAACAGTTAAAGGATATCTTAGATAAGGGATTCATCAGACCCAGCATTTCCCCATGGGGAGCTCCAGTATTATTCGTATGCAAGAAAGACTGTTCTCTCAGGATGTGTGCAGACTACCGTCAACTCAATAAGGTCATGGTCAAGAAAAAGTATCCTCTTACTAGAATCGATGAATTTTTTGATCAACTTCAGGGTGCCAGTTATTTCTCTAAGATAGACCTCAGATTTGGCTATCATCAGCTAAGAGTTAGAGAATGTGACATTTCAAAAATAGCTTTTCGTACTCAGTATGGTAATTTCAAATTCTTAGTTATGTCCTTTGGTCTTACCAATTCCCCACCACCTTTTATGGACTTGATGAATCGTGTGTTCAAGCAGTACTTGGACATGTTCATCATAGTCTTCATAAAATATATTCTAGTCAATTTTTGCAGTGAGTGCGATCATGCAAACCATCTTAGAACAGTACTTTAGACTTTCAGAGATTATCAGTTATTTGCCAAATTCAGTAAGTGCAAAAATTGGCTAAGGTTAATAGCATTCCATGGTCATATCATTTCCGGTGATGGAATTAGAGTGGATCCTCAAAAGACCAAAGCAGTAAGAAACTAGACTCGCCCTGTCTCTCTATCAGATATCAGGAGTTTCTTAGGTTTGTCCGGCTATTATAAATGGTTAGTTGAGGGATTTTATTTTATTGCATCCCCTTTATCCAGATTAACTCAAAAGAAAGTCAAGTTTCAGTGGTCAGATCCTTGCGATAGGAGTTTTCAGGAGTTGAAGACTCGACTCACCTTAGCTCTAGTATTAGCTCTTCCAGATGGTCCAGATGGTTTCGTAGAATATTGTGATGCATCCAGAGTAGGTTTGGATTGTGTCCTCATGCATCATGGTAAGGTCATAGCCTATGCCTCCAGATAGCTTAAGCCCCATGAAAGGAGTTATCCTACTCATGATCTTGAGTTAGCAGCCGTAGTCTTTGCCTTGAAAATTTGAAGGCATTATCTATACAGTGTTTATGTAGATGTGTTCACTGATCATAAAAGTCTTCAGTATGTCTTTTCTCAGAAAGATCTCAATCTTCATCAGAGAAGGTGGTTAGAGCTCTTAAAAGATTATGACATAAGTGTCCTTTATCATCCGGGTAAGGCCAACGTAGTGGCTGACGCTCTCAGTAGACTATCCATGGGTAGTGTTTCTTATGTTGAGGACAGTAAGAAAAAGTTATCTCAGAAAGTCCATCATCTTGCTAGACTAGGCGTTCACTTAGTCGATACAGAAGAGGGTGATATATGGGTTCAGAGTAGTTCAAAATCATCTCTACTTTTTGAGGTGAAAGAAAAGCAAGATAGAGATCCTAGCTTTGTCAAGTAGTAATAGTCAGTCCAGGATCATAAATTGGAGGTTTTTTCCCAAGGTGTAGATGACTTAAGGCAGCAAATTCTTGAAGAAGCGCGTGGTGCGCGCTACTCTATTTATCCAGGGGACACAAAGATGTACTACAACTTGTAAGAAATCTATTGATGGAGTGGGATGAAGAGAGACATTGCAGAGTTTGTGGCTAAGTGCTCTACATGTCAGCAGGTTAAGATAGAGCATCAGAAGCCTAGTGGGTCCATGAAGGAGTTTAGTATTCCTACTTGGAAGTGAAAGGTTGTGAATATGGAATTCGTGATGGGTTTGCCTCGAACTCATCATCAGCATAATTCAGTCTGGGTCATTGTAGATAGAATAATCAAATTAACTCATTTCTTTCCAGTTCATACCTCTTATTCAGTCGAGGATTACGCCAAACTCTACATCAAGGAGTTGGTCAAATTGCACGGTGTTTCGTTGTCCATTATCTCAAACAGAGGTACCCAGCTCACCTCTCATTTCTGGAAAGCATTCTGAAAGGGTCTTGGTACCCAAGTTCATCTTAGTACAACCTTTCATCCTCAGACAGATGGTCAAGCAGAAAGGACCATTCAGATGTTAGAAGATATTCTAAGGGCATGTGCAATCAATTTCATGGGAAGTTGGGATGACCACTTACCTTTGATTGAGTTTGCATACTACAACAACTGTCATTCCAGTATTCAAATGGCTCCATTCGAATCTCTCTATGGTAGAAGATGTAGATCTCCAAATTGTTAGTTCGAAGTTAGTGAGGCCTTAGTCATAGGTTCTGACTTGGTATTCGATGCCTTAGAAAAAGTCCAGTTGATTAGAGAAAGACTCCGGGCTGCTCAGAGCCGACAGAAGTCTTATGCAGATATTCATAGAAAATATTTTGAGTTTTAGATTAGTGATCATGTCTATCTAAAGATCTCTCCCATGAAGGGAGTGAAGAGATTCGGCAAGGAGGAAAAGCTCAGTCCCCGATATATTGGTCCCATTAACATTCTCAGTCGCTTTGGCAAGGAAGCCTATGGGCTTGAATTGCCTTTAGATCTAGCCTCAGTTCATCCAGTCTTTCATGTCTCTTTTCTCAAGAAGTCCATAGGTGACCCATCAGTTGTAGTCCCTATTCAGAGCATTGATGTTCAAAACACTCTCTTTTATGAAGAGATTCCAGTCGAAATCTTAGACTATCAGATTCATAGATTGAGGAACAAAGACGTCCCTCTAGTTAAGGTTTTTTTGAGAAATCAGCCCGTCGGGGGAGCTACTTGGGAAACAGAGGCAGACATGCATACCAAGTATCCTCACCTCTTCTTCGCAAACTCAGATCAAGCTCAAGGTAACAGTTCTCCTTAAGCTTACTCAGTTTTAAGTTCAGTGTTCATCACAAACTTGGTATGCAGTTTCATGCTCATGTTCCTATTATAAACTTGGTATCAAGTACCTTGCATATTCAGTCATGCACTCATGTATCAGTTCAGTTATATAATTATGCATCAGACATGCATTCTCATTGTGAGAAACTTAGTTCTTCAGAATACTCAGTCATGCATTCATGAATCAGTTACACATGCATCAGATATGCATGTTCAGTATTATATATTCATCTTGTCAGTCATGTCAGCCATGAGATCATGTTCCAGTTATTTATGTTCAGTATGTACATTAGTTATCTTTTCTGCCCTCTCAGTCAGTCTCATTCGAGGACGAATGTTCTCAAGAGGGAGATATTGTAACACCCCATACATTTTACTAGCTAATTTCATCTCAAGAATGTCTAGTATTAGCTTCTAAATTTAATGATGATTATTCCATGAGGAATTTTCAAGATTTTCACTTTTTGTCGTATGGGAAATTCAATAAGCTTTCCATCGATATAAGATTTTCCCAAATCCGATAACCGGGTTAGAAGTTATGACTATTTTAAGCTTCCATCGTAAA